>OX235272.1:82874979-83512133 GCA_944472155.2 Trichobilharzia szidati
ATTTCTAAAGAGATAGTTATAAATAATAATAATAATAATTGATATTGACACTGATTAGTTGTAAGAAAATGTATCCAAGATAGAAATTTATTATATAACATTAAAAAATGAACCTTTGCCTTAATGAGCAAGACTATGAAAAGAGTACTGAAAGATCTTACTGTAGTGACAGCTGCCTACAAGCCAAAATGTAAACAACAATTTACGTCTATGTTTACATCCCGAATAGGGATCATGACAAGAAACAAGATCAAAGCCTAACCTTCAGGAACTCAACAACCAATCACAGCAGATTTAGCGTGGGAGGATACGGTCACAAGGTATACAGAATAACCTTCAACAAGAAAACAACCAATCAGAAGACGTTGGTTCTCCGCTAACAATAACGCTAATAATAATGTACATAAAAGTCTATAAATATCCCTTGATTTCTCAATAAACAATCTGTTGCCTGGCCCTTGGTCTTCTGTCGTTACATTACTATACTATACTATTAAATGCATGAAACTTAATTTGCAAAGCTTCAATGATGCTGAAAGCTCTTCCCAGTAAAACAGCAGCACAATAGACGAAAACCTTATCAGAAAATTTACAAACTCAACCATAAATATTTAGCAATATGTAATATAAACAGTTACAAATATCCTATACTCCAAAACTACGAAGTTGATGGCTAAAATAACCGAAAATAGGTGAGCTTAGTTCTCACTAACTCATATATTCTTCAGTCTACGAATACGATTGGTGGTTTATAGTACTATCTAGCAGTTCGTCCTAGTTTGGGACTCTTCAACAGCATGCACCCACCGCTGGGGTTCGAACCCAGGCTTTCTCAGCCACAAGTCAAGCTTGTAGACCTTTTAGCCACTAGGACAGTATTTAATGCCCCATGAATTCGAACTTCAGCCAAATCACGACAACTGCCAGCCAATGGCATAAGTGAGTAACTATTCTCCTACCTGAATTGGTGGACCCCACTGGTCATGACTTTTCACTAGGACTCCAGGCGACTTCAGCCTCTAGAATCAGTCACTAGCGAGCATCAGATTAAGTTTAAAGGGATTTGATTGGTAATATGTTTGATCACGATCCCCGGTGGGTGTGTACCGCTGAAGAGTCCCAAATATTGAAGATGAAACAGCTGTCCAGAACTCCCAGGTGGTTTTGCAGTAATTTTATAACTAATGCCAACTCAAGACCAAATTGTGACCAATCAAATCCCTGCGAACCAACACTTCATATTCATAGTACCACTTTCAAGCTATGGTTTGCAGGGATTCGATTGATTTCAAGGATCATTGTAAAATAACTTCATTTACAAAACCATTGGAAACCAGGGAGTACTGGACACCTGTCTTGTCTTTGTTCAGGACTCTTACTCAGTACGCACCCATGACTCCACCGGGTACCCGATCAAGAACTTTCACGTTACCGAGCGAACCCACTGTCCATTCTCAGCCGCTGAAATGGAATTATAACTTCTGTTAGTTCACGATTTTCACAGCCAGTGACACCGACAGCCAATGGTTCTCTAGCCGATATCCATCCGTGATCAAACTTGAAACTAATCAAGTCTTTACAAACTAACACCTAAAAAGAAATAGTTTACTTGACAAACACTTGCGATTCCATGTAATTGACAAGGAGCCACACCTACTGTGTATCTTTCAGTGGCTGGATGGTCAACCAGCTTGTCTTGACACCTGGGAAGGCCCAAGGTTATATGGTTGAGCAATAATAATACTAATAATAATCACTTTATTCCAAACAATTATAATCATGCAGAATGGAATTTTCAGCGTTTTTATGCATATTGAAACAGCTCAGCTCCTTTCATAAATATGTAAATAAATCAAATAGTAAAAATAATAAATCCACAAAATCCGAAAGTTAGTGGAATATAATGAACAATAAATAAATAATATAATAAATACTATAAGCAACAATAATTCTTGTTATAATTTGCATTTCGGTCACTGATTTGAACAGTTTATAAGCTCTTTTCTGACATCTGACTCTCTCTTCACACACAACACCCGTGCCAAATTATGGTGTGGTTGAATTTTTATATTTTGTTGTACTAGCATAAATTCTAAAGAGCTATTCTTCTCTTTTTTATCCGAAGAGATACAGGGAGAAACTTGCGAATAAAGAGGATGTTCGGTATCGGGTTAGATGGCTTTAGCCAATCGCTTGTAGGAATAAAATGCCTATCGATGACAATATCAGTTGGTTGGAGTCAAAAGTACACCACCAAGCCTGCTTGCTTGCAGCGTTCAATGCTCTACGTATTATGACATAGTCCTTCTTCAAAAGCCCAAGGAAGAATAGGGAGGAACAATAAAGTAGACGTGAAAGCGGCGTTCGATTCCGTCAACCGAGAGGTACCATGGCGATGTTTGAGTGTGAAGGGAATACCGGGTAAATACATCGCACTGATCAAGGCACTCTACTCGAACTCATGTAAACAGGTGAGAGCTTACGGAGAGTTGTCATCTGAAGTGGTGACAACCAGTGGTGTCCGTCAAGGATGCCCACTATCTCCATCTCTATTTAATTTCATCACCAACGGGTTGATCACTGATGAAATCTCAGCATGGATACAAAGGGCTCGTTCGGCATTTGGCTGCTAACTTACGCCATCTCTGGCGTTAGACGTGATATCCGGTTGACTGTCGACCAAAGGACGTGTGTACTGCTCAGCGGTTCGCTCCGTCCTCCTATATGACTGTCATTGAGACACAGTCATTGAAAGTGAAAGACATGAAAAGGCTGCGTTGATCATAGGTGTCTGCGTTCTATCTCCCGTGTGAAGTGGCATAATAAGGTGAGAATATTGACATCAGGCATCGAGTGTTAAGTAAGAAGGAGAAGTCTATTGATGAGGTTGTGAAGCTATATCGACTGAGATAACTAGGACAAGTGTTACGGATGACTAGCCATTGCCTTTCTCGACAGGCAATGTTATCTGACGTAGGATCAGGTTGCAAAATAGCCATCGGTGGTCAAACCAAAACATGGTTTCATCAGTCAATGAAATCCACAACAGTTATTGCTAGCCATCCAGCCACGTAGGGAGGTGTAGACTTCCTGACTGGTTGGGGTCCTCGGGACGGTAGAAACCAATGAAGGCTTGAGACAATTGGTGATATGGATGAAAATCGTTCTGAACGGCTGGCGCAGATACATTCACTCCTTGTGATTTATAATATCCAATAAAACTATATTGTTCTTCCACATTACTGCATTATAACATATTTTGCCTCACACTTCTATTTACTATCTCTCTTTACTCTCTTCTCGTGCTTTGTGAGCTACATGGAAGGAGAGTGGCAACTCGAGCTGCTGCACATCTGTGCAAAGTTCTCCGCTGAAAGCAGTCAGTCAATTAGTCAGGGCAGAGTACATCAATTAATAAAGGATTGAGTTATGCCAGTAAAAAGTCTCAACTTTTCTATGTGATAAGTCAAGGGAAAAATTTTCCCAGAATTCAGCAAGATATGAGGCAACCAACAGAGACGTGAACAGAAAAGTCCCAAACAAAAAGACGAAACAGTTCTCCAGCACTCCCTGATTTTCAATGGTTCTTTAAATGAGGTCATTTGATGATCACTCTTATAATAACTGCAAAAGCGCATCTAAAAATACGCTCAGATAAAAGCAGAAACACTTTTTCACTACAGCATAAAAGCATGATTTCTCTACACTATCAATGAGGTTCTTGACATAAATGTAACTATCGCATCGGTATATCTCTCTATAGAAAAGATAAAACATGAAACCTTAAACAAAATAATATCCAATAATCAAAGTGATTCTAGTTTCCAACAATCAATAAAGTTAGAATAGACAAGAACAAACCTCTACAGTCAACGAAACACAGAAAATTAAGAGATAACCAGAGGAATACTAGAAATACACCCAAGGCTTAAACAAAACTGACAATAGAGTTCAATCGTATCCATGTCATTCATTTCTAATAACGTTTTATTTTAACTTTGATAGCCAACGGAGGGAAAAGACTACTATTATAAAGTTGACATAATAATAATAATAAATTTGCTTTATTCCAAAACAGCACTTGTGATACATAATGGAATTCTCAGCATTTTACTACAGTATTGCATCCAGTTAGTACATTAACAACAAATAAAATTCTACACAGATTAAGGGTAATCTCAGTTAGTTTTGACAACAACATATTGGCATGTCGGTAGCAAAGCCAAAAGTGAACCGAATGTGTGGTGTTAAAAAAGTAGATACTAGCATATTTACTGGCATAAGCTGTAACAAAAAGGTTGAGATATACAGAGTATGAAAGAACGAAGAAGAATGTTTTAAGTAGAGTTCGTAAGGAAGAAAGAAACAAAGCAGCACATAACAGAAAAGGAAAAAAGAGAGAAAAGAAAGAAAAAAACGTTGTACCTATAAATGATATGAGTTGGAAAGACGAGATCCAGTTGTTCTACTGACTATTTAATAAGTTATAGGTATCACGCCTAATGCTTTCTTTATCGCACAGAACACGAGCTAAGTTGGGTATGGTTGAGTTTTTGTACTTGCTATTTGTACTTGACATGATGAATACTACAAAATAAATTTGAAATCTAGGGCGTTAGTTCGTACACCGACGCTCCACAATTCGATAAGGTTACAGTCAGAATTCATCCAAGTTTGAAATCTGTCTTTCGATAAGTACTTATCAGAATACAGAAGCAAATGAGATTAAGATAACAGAACTAATGGAGAAGATTTGTAGCTCAGGGGTGGATGATTTTGATTTAGTTATATTCCCTGAGATGGGTAATTTCATTGCGAAGCGTTAGTTATCCCCCTTCTAAACAACATCTTCAGAGTAGGTTTTAGTATGAAGTGAACCTATTCGAAATTTCCATGAATGAGATAATTGTACCTCCTGACAATCTTTGTCGTGATTGGTTGTTAATTCACGTATCTATTGATTGCTTTTATTGACCTGGAATTTGAACTTCACTTCCATGTAATTTGTATTCTATTAGTTGGTAAGTTTGATCCATAATAATAATGTGTTTGTTGATCGCTGATTCGTCAGAGTACGAGGATTCTACAGATTCCCTGTCATTATATGTTTGTTTCCTCTGTTTACAACATTTCTACATTATCCCAATCAAGGTGGTGTGCATAATTGTCTACATGCATCGATGATATGAAAGAATACATATCGTGTCTTTTCACAACTAATATATGATCCTTGATTCTGATTCGAATCGGACGACCGCTTTGACCAATGTAGTGTTGATCGTACTTCGTTCAATTTATTTTGTAAATGGTGTTGATCTTATCTTCTTTTTCTGTCAGATCTTTTGGTCTGCACCATATCGAATGAAGTGACTGTGTTGGTTTGTGTGTTATGTCTATTTCAAATGGTTTTAGTATTCTAGCTTTTATTTCAGAAATATTCTTTATATACGGTAGAGCGAATTTTTTTGTGCTCTTTGACGATGGTTTCTTGTTGGTATTAAGACTTGAGCATAAAAACACTTTTTGGTGAAACTGTATGGGTATTCATTCTTTTTTCCCCATTCTCTTCAACACCGGAGTGCTACAGCGTGCTTGGAATCTTTTTTAAATAATGTCCTCAATTAAATTAACCAGCTCAGAGAAAACAACTCAATCAAGATAACAGAACTCTCAATTATTCTCAGATTTTGAAAAATGATTAAAGCACAATCTCATATTGATTGCTAATTTTCCCCTATCTTGCACCTGCCAGGTCACTCAAGATTAAAACTGTGCACATAATCCCAGGAGAATATGATAAACTTTCATTTATAAGTGTGAAAGTTCAGAGCTATTATTTTGAAATAATAACAAAATACTTGGAAGTAGAAAGCTGTATAAGAAACTATTCATCCACTATGTTAAATACATAATTCAATCCTACAGAAGGTCGGTCATGGTTCAAGTAGTGTCGTAGTGAATCCTCCGACTTTTGTCTTGAGTGACTCAGGATAGAATAATGGAGGAAACATGAACTTATCAAGAGTTTCAAATCTACTTTTGTTTTCGGATGTGGATAAGCTAACTGAATGTTATTAGAATCTAACTATCTACTATGTCTGTATTGCATGAAAAAAAATGAAAATAGTCGATAACTGCTCTACTCGGCAGAGTTTAACTTCTGGAGTTTCCTAAACGCTATAGATATGCCAAAATGAATACGCCAATAATTCAAACAGTTGCAACTAAAAATGTTTAAATCGCTATACTGTCTCGATAAACGATTCTCAAAATCTAATCACCAAAAAGAGGGTCAGAGTATTACCTCTTGGAATATATTAATCCGCTAAGATCTTATTCATAAACAAAAAAGCGGAACTTATTTCCACTTGTAGGCTCTTACATCATTTCAAAGATGGTGTGACATCTCACTGCCCTTCCCACTTTGCGTGTATGTATCATCAAATAAACACAAAAAGGACCCATAGGTTTCTTCATGTTAAGGATAAAAGTACATATCAAAATGACTGCAAGAGCAAGTCAATCAGCTGACCCCACTGACCCAAAATCATCTACCATAATGTATATCATAGTGAAAGATCTGTCTGTCTGTCTGTCTGTATTCGACATAGAACTTTGCATATATGTGCGGCAGTTCAAGTCGCCACAATCTATGTAGCACGCAAAGCAAGAGAAGGAAGTAGAAGAAATGCATAATATAGACAGTAAACAGTGGTGTGAGACAAAGGAATAGTAATAACGGAGAACAAAAGTTTAATTGGAAATCATAAGTCACAAGGAGTGGATGCATCTGCACCAGCCACTGAGAACGATTTTGAGCCATGTCACCAATTGTTTCCAACCATTGGTTTTTACCATCCCGAGGGCCCCAACCAGGAAGTCTACATCTTCCTACGTGGCTTAGATTAACTGTTGTGGATTTCATTGATTGGTGCCATGTTTTGGTTTGACCGCCGCTAGCTCTTTTCCAGCCTGACCCTATATCAGCTAACATTGCCCGTCAGTCGAGGAAGGCGATGACTAGGCATACGTAGCACATGTCCTAACCATCTCAGTCGAAGTAATTTCACAGTCTCGTCGATTGATTTCCCCGCCTTACCTAGCACTCGACGCCTAACCTCAATATTGCTCACCTTATTATACCACTTCACGCGGGAGATAGAACGCAGACACCTATGATCGAAGACAGCTAATCTTTTCATGTCTTCTGCTCTCAATGGCCAGGTCTCACAGCCATAAAGGAGGACGGAGCGGACTGTTGAGCAGTACACACGCCCTTTGGTCGATAGTCGGATATCGCGTCTACGCCAGAGACGGCGAAAACTGGCGAATGCGAACCTAGCCCTCTGTATTCGTGCTGAAATTTCGTCGGAGATCAACCCGTTGGGGCTGATGGTACTTCCCAAGTAAGTGAAGCGGTCAACGTGTCCTACCACTTCACTTCCTATTTCTAATCTAGGGGTCGATGAAGTCCAATCCTGAAGCATCATCTTACATTTTATAGGGGCGAATCGCATGCCAAACATGCGGAGATTGTTGCTCAGGGTGTTCAGTAGACTCTGCATTTTGTCAGAGTCCTCGCCTAGAAGCACTATATCGTCCGCATATTCTAAGTCAACGAGATTATTCCCTGGTAGCAAGTCAATCCCTGAGTCGCTGAAGTGAGTTAGGGTTAAGTCCATTAGTACATCTATGATGAAATTGAATAGGAATGGGGATAATGGGCATCCTTGACGGACGCCACTAGTCGTCTCCACTTCAGATGACAACTCGCCATAAGCCCTCACCTGGCTGCATGAGTACGAGTAGAGTGCCTTAATCAGTGCAATGTATTTTCTTGGCATTCCCTTTACAGCCAAGCATCGCCAGAGCACCTCCCGGTCGACAGAATCGAATGCCGCCTTTAGGTCAAGAAATATAATGATTGTCGGACGCCGGTAGGAATGCCTATGTTCTAGAATCTGTCGAAGGGTGAAGATGTGATCAATACACCCTCTACCTGGCCTAAAACCTGCCTGGTTTTCTCGTGTTTGTGTCTCCCGAGCACCACTTAATCTACGCAGTATTATTGAGCCTAGGATTTTAGATACTATATTAGTCAAGCTAATCCCTCTGTGATTATCACAAGACGACTTGTCCCCCTTCTTGTATATCGGGATGATCAGTGACTTACACCAACCCGATGGGACTTCCTCTGATTCCCAGACGCTGCCTAGAACCTCCGTTAACGCAGACAGTAAACTGTCGCCTCCGTACTTAAATACCTCTGGAGTCAATAAATCAGGTCCCGCTGCTTTGCCTAGCTTCAGATTGGTGACAGCTTTAGTAACCTCGGTTAAGGACGGAGGACCTGTGTCTATCTCCCATTCAGGGAGGTGTTGGATGTCCGGTAGGTTAAGTGTGGCTGTGGGCCAATTAAACTGCTCCTCATAGTGTTCTTTCCAGCGCTCCAGACGTCTCTCCTGGGAGCTAATTATGGTGCCATTTTTCTCGGAGATTGTTTCGCTTATCATTTGTTTTTTACCACCTGTTTCCCTGATAAGCCTGAATAGTTGTCTGGTGTTGCCTATCGCCGATGCTTTTTCCATCTCATTCGCCTTTGTCAACCACCACTGTTCACGGTCCTTGCGGAGACTTTTCGTAAGTTTCCTCTTGTGCAGCTTTCGCTCCTCATTGAATTCGGAGCTCGCCGGAATAAGTCTTCTAGCATCTATCAGTTCGGATGAGGCAGTCGAAATCCAGTGGTTTTTACTCACCTTTGGAATTACCTTATTCACAGCTTTTACAGCTGTATCTATGGCTGACTGAATATTCTTCCAGGCTTCTTCAGGGTGAGCGCAGCTGTCAAACTCAGATATGTGTTTAGCTAGTTCTTCCTCAAATAGGGACTTAGTTCCCTGGTCGAGCTGGGGACGTGATGGGTTTACCGCCAGCTGTTTCCTACGTCCGTTCAGTCGTAAGCACACACGAGCGCGGACCAGTGCGTGATCGGTATCTACACACGTGTTCCAGAAGGAGCGACAATCTCCTACCGACCCACGCCAACGATAGCTTATTGCTATGTGGTCTATTTGTGTCCAACGTTGATTTGATGATGGGGGTCGCCAGGTCAAACAGTGTCTCTCCTTGTGTTTGAAGTTAGTGCTTACAAGATACAAATGATTATCTGAACAGAACTGTAGGAGACGGTCACCGTTGTCGGTTCGCTGGCACGGAATTCCGTATGTGCCACCAACATTCTTCTCAGATTGACACAATTTCCCTACTTGAGCATTAAAGTCACCAGCTAAAACGACTATATCTGAGCGTCTAGCCTTTCGCAGCAAACTAGACAGCTTTTGGTAGAACTCGTCCTTCGTTTCATCCGAACTGCAGTCAGTGGGGGCGTAGGCGGAGATTACGAAAAGGCATCGGCGAGTAGTGCAGTCCTTTCTCCTTTTCACTGATCCGTTCAGGCGGACAGCGCACATTCGGCTATCTACCGGGATCCAGTCAAGTAATGTCTTTTCTGCTCTAGTACTTAAAGCTATCCCAACACCAGCTAATCCTCGTGAGCTAGCCGTCGCATCTCCTGACACCCTCAAGGTGAATTTTGCAGATCCTTTTGGCCAGGTGGGGTTAGGTGAATAACCACACTTGGGTCTTGTATGCGTGTTTCTGAAACACAACATACATCAATGGCTCGGGATGCCAGAGTCTTGGCTAGTGATGCTTGTTGTCCTATAGTGAAAGATAGTAAAATTGATTCTAGAACGTCTTTCAAACCCCATTGATACGACATATCTGGTGTGCACAGCTATATTTCTTGAAGCCCTAGTCATAAAAAGTGTCAAACCTATTTTGTGTCCGAAAATTACTTGTTATCACATCCAACTTCTCTTGATAATTCATATTTAAAATTATTAAGAGGTACTTGCCCACTAATATTATATTTTTGTCTGTGATTTTAACTCTATTGTCTCCAATTTGATCTGTAAACAAGACTTGTGTGGACTGATTCAATACCATGATTTCTGTAAATCAAATATCTCTTATATCGGTATCAGTTTCTCTTCGAATCTCCGTTGGTTATCTCATATCTTGTTGATTTCTAAGAAAACTTTTCGTTCAACTTATTGCATAAAGAAGTTGAGGATTTCTGATGGCATAACTCAACCTCTTCTCTTACAATTTACTAATTCATGTCTTCTACACACTCTGCTTTATGGTTCCTCCCTATTCTTCTTCAGGCTTTTGAAGAAAGACTATATCATTTTACATAGAGCATTGAAGGCTGTAAGTGGGCTTAGTGGTTTGCCTGAATGACACTGTCATTCCTACAAGCAATTCGCTAAAGTCATCTCACCCAATACCGAACATCCTCTTTATTCACAAATTTTCCCCTGTATCTCTTCGGTTAAAACGAGAAGAAGAGCTCCTAAGAATTTATGCTAGCACAACAAAATATAAAAATTCAACCATACCATATTTAGTAGGGGTTTTGTGTGAAGAGACAGATGTCAGAAGGAAGCTTATGAACTTTATAAATGAGTAACTGAAATGTAAATTATAACAAGAATTATTGTTACATAGATTATTCATTGAATTATTTATTTATTGCTCACTATATTCCACTAACTTTCAGACTTTGTGGTTTTATTATTTTTACTATTTTAGGTATTTATACATTTATGAAAGGAGCTAAACTGTCGCAATACTTATAGAACGCTGAAAATTCCATTCTATAAAATTATTATTGTTTGGAATAAAGAGATTATTATTAGTATTATTATTGCGAACCAATATAACCCTGGGTCTTCTCAAGTGTCAAGACAAGCTGGTTGACCATTCTGCCACTGAAACACACACACACAGTAGGTGTGGGTCTTTGTCAATTACATGGAATCGGAAGTGTTTGCCGAGTAACCTATTTCTTTTTAGGTGTTAGTTTGTAGAGACTTGATTGGTTTCAAGTTTGATCCCGGATGGATATCGGCTAGAGAATCATTGGGTGCCGGTGGCACTGGCTCTGAAAGTCGCGAACTAACAGAAGTTAGAATTCCATGTCAGTGGCTGAGAATGGTCAGTGGGCTAGCTCGGTAACGTGAAAGTTCTTGAACAGGTACCCAGTGGAGTCATCAGTGCGTTCTAATGAAGAGTCCTAAACAAGGAAAAGACAGCTGTCTAGTACTCCCTGGTTTCCAATGGCTTTGTAAATGAAGTCAGTTTAGAATGATCCTTGAAATCAATCGAATCCCTGCAAATCAAACCTTGATAATTAATCTAATGCTCACTAGTGACTGGCCGTACACAGAAAGTTACCCGAGGTTCTAGTGAGACATCGTAACCAGCTGGGTCCATGAAGTCAGGCAAGAGGATAGTTACTCGCCTGTGACACTGACTGGAGGTCGTGCTAAATATACATCACTGATTGGCAGAAGCTGGAATTTATCAACCACTGGGTCGGGTCCGAGCGGCTGAACGGTCTACGAGTTCTCTACGCAGGCGGTTGGCCTTGGGTCCAAACCCCAGTGGATGCGTGCTGGTGAAGAGTTATAAATTAGTACGACAGTTATCCAGTACTCTTCGATTTTCCAGTGGTTCTCTGACTGATACATATGTATATATTAGGCCAACACATTATATACCTCAGATAAATTGTGTCAAGGAGAAACTAACTAGACAAGCTGTTCAGATGACTAACTCACATACACATGCATTTACATGATGTAGAAAACAACACTACAACTTACTCCATTATTTTCTGCATACCCTGAAACCGAATATGTATACATCAAGTATTTTCCATGACTTGTTGCTGGTGGATTACATTCCTTTGTATCAGGATCATGATCTGCACCCCAACTATGACCTAATTCATGAGCTGTAATCAATTCAGCTAGTGCATTAACTAGTTGTTGACCATTGTAATCAACATAAGTAGTCCATCCTGTATTTAAATATAAAATTCCTTTACTGTTTTGTCGAACTAATTTGAAGTAAAAAAAAAAGAAGAGAAGAAAAGAAAATAACGTCTAATTTCTACACGTATCTCATCACTAATAGAAACACAAAATAATCGAGCAAAGAATGTCCTTTTCGATAAATTCCTCTTCTGGCTCTACAATCATATATATATATATATATATATATATATATATATAGAATATTCTAGATTAGTAGTCAGTAACGATATTAGTGTTTCTTAATAATATCGACTTCTTAAGTAAGAGCAATGGAATTACAGTTCACTAAAGACGCTTAAATTATAATAATAATAATAATAAAGATATAATAGCAAATAGAATATCAACTAAAATTGAAGAAATCTCCACAAAAATTGAGGAACATTCAAATCTAGATGGCCAAGGTAAGGATAATGTCTGAACTAACTTCTTTTGGATGCATAAATTAGGCTTCTTAATGTGGATCCCAAAAGCCAGCCTCGGCAATATTTAGTAATCGAACTCTTAAGATTTGTTGGTATGCGGTAAATGACTTTGAAAGCCTGGTTAACATCAATCTTGTGTTCTGTATCCACAAGATGAGATAGAATAGCGCTACGAATAGATTTTGTTTGTCCTTTACTTAACCACTATGCAGGGTGATGTTCAGAAATCCGACGAGAAACACACCTAATTGTACGGCCTATGTAACTGGCTCCACAGGAGCAGTTAAATTGGTAGATATACATGGAAGAGGCGAAATTAGGCAGTTTATCTTTTACTCCCGAACGTAAAATAAGGGTGGTTTTGAAGACAAGGCGTAATTCAGCAGCAGGGAATGCTCTTTTTACCGTATTTCTAAGGCGCTGTGTTAGTATCTCGCTGATGTTGTCCCCGAGGAAATGAATTTGTAAGAATAAGGCCTTTTTAGGAACTGTTGGTACCTTGGGCTACTTTGATTTTAGATTCATATTCTTATCAATAAACTTTTTTGGACAACCACTTTCACTCAGCAACCGTTTAGTATTGTTAAGTTCCTCATCAAAACAATCATCCGAGCAGATTGCTCTTGCTCTATGAACCAAGCACTTTATCAGATTGCGTTTGTATTTTAAGGGCACGAAGCTGAAAAAAAAAGAGTATACTGACCCGTTGACGTAAGTTTTCAATATACACTTCTTCTTATTGTGCCATCCTCTTTTCTGGTCATAAGGAAGTGTAGAAATGAAATACTAGAGTCTTTTTCTTTCTCAATAGTAAAATTTATTGCAGGATGAACCTCGTTAAATTTATCCAGGATGTTCTTTGCTTCCTCCTTATTTTTCATCATCAAAAATGTATCATCCATGTACCGGAAATAGAATTCAAGTTCATCAATAAGATTTTATAATTCAGTATGACGGTTGATTGTTGTACTTGATTATTAGAATGTTAATTGCCTAAGCTAAATAATTACAATTCTATTTCACTTCTATGAAACAGTATATACTGTTGAAGAAGCATAACGTGGCTACAGGTAAATCTTACTTGATGAGAATGCGGAACCTTCTAGCTTTAAGGGCCCAACAGCAATTTCCTCTTAGGAGTTAATTTGTAGGGATTTCATTAGTTTCAAGCTTGATCACGAGTCGACATCAATTAGAGAACCACTGGAAAACCAGAGAGTATTGAAGAGCTGTTTCATCCATCAGAAGTATGCACTCACCAAGGTTCGAACCCAGGACCACCTTACAATTACAAGTCAACCTCGTAAGTCACTCAGCTACTCGGACACGACCCGATGGCTAGCCCATGAATTCCAACTTCTACCAATTGGTGATTTTAGCACGACTGCCACCAGCTTAATTTCAGCGGCGAGTGTTTGTCCTCACTGCTGATCTGGGTGATGGATCCCACTGATCACGACTTCTCATTAGGACTCCAGGTTGTGAGTGCGCATCGCTGAAGAATGATAAACCAGGATGAAATAAATATTCACTGTTCTTTGTTATTTTGTTTTTTTATTTTTGATTACAGCTTGATGCCACACCGTATTTTCTGTACAAGTATGGAATTTTCAGCATGGATATCGGTAGCCCAAATTTTGCAGGCCGACCATAGATATCAGGTGTGCGTCGGCAGGGGATCGAACCCCGGACCATGTGCATGGTCGGCGAGAGTCCTAACCACTGTGCCACCAGTCATTATAAAATCTGTTGTTGAACATGAGCATGTGTGCATCTAAGAAATGTGCTTTCCTGTTCTAATCCCATAGATAAAACATATTGTAAGTATAAAATGAAATGTTGGAACTCTATAGACTGTTTAGAAATCGGTTTTAATCGTGACCAAACTTGAAAATTAACAGGATGCTCGCTAGTGATTGGCTCTACAGGATAAAGTTGACTGGAGTTCTAGTCAGAAGTTGTGACTAGTGTGGGGTCCATCACCAGATTGGGAGTGAGAACAGATACTCAATGATAAAACTGGCTGGTGGCAGTTGCGCTAAAATCACCGATTGGTAGAAATTTGGATTCATGGGTTAGCCATTGAGTAGTGTCCCAATAGCTGAATAGTCAATGAGCTTGACTTGTAATCAAAACGTCCTGGGTTCAAACCCTGATGGTGGGTGTGTAGCTCGGAAACACCTGTCCGGTACTTCCTGCTTTTCAATGGTTTTCTGACTGATATCAATCTATGGTCAAACTCAAAAAGTTTCATTTCAATTACAACATATAACTAAGCTATAGAACACATTACGTGCAAACCCAAACAGATCACAGTGGGAAAGAAGCCTGTCTTCATTCAACTCGATTTTGACGGTGAAACTGTTGCAGCAATTGTCAACAGAAGATAGAGGGCATCACTAGCCAGAGCCTATCCTGCAGTTGGTTCCCGTCTATCGGACCACATGATCCTTGGTGCAATCAAAAGTCGACAGATACCCTTCTCATGTTAACTCTAACTGCGTATACAAATCTATCTGAGGGAGCAGTTACATTGGAAGAACAGAAAGAAGGGCACACCTCCGATTTCCTCAACATGTATCGAAAAGCCTACGTCTCATGAGAGCAAACGTTTACAATAGTGCCATTACTAGGCATCTCCTTGATACGGGTCATGAGGTGGAAATCACAGAATCCTTTAAAATTATCAATAGACAAAAAAGTTCAATTCCCCTCAAGTTTGATGAAGCAATCTCTATAAAACACCTGAAATCTGATTTACGTGTTCAGAAAGAAGCAATTATCAGTCGTTCCCCTGTTCATCCTGGGGACTGGATGTCTTTATTCTCTCTTTCATTCGATTACGTAATCTTTGGCTTTAACCTCACCTTCCCCTGACATAGTGTAATTCTGCATGTCTCTTTTTTCTATAATTTGAGTTGTATTCAGTACATTGTTATCCAATCTATTGGGTTCTCATCATCTGGCGCATCTCTCGTCTTTGTTACGCAACTCCATCATTGTATGCATACACTTAAATTTGTTTAAGCCTGAGCTTCCTGTGCAAAAACTATATAAGCGTAATTTTCTAAGCACTATTCATTTAAGTTCGGAGCCTCCTGTCAACTGGCATCATGTAAAATTTACAAGTATGTTAAAACTTTGATGATATTAGATAGTTGGAGGCAATCGGCCACGGGAAGCCTAGCCTTCGACTTAGGTTTTGTGCTAGTTGGCACTCACCAGTCAGTCAGCAAGGCGTATCTGCAACCACCTTGAAGGAACTCATGTCCCTTCTGAGATTCGAACCCGCGTCACCCAGTGCCGCTTGCAGTCAGAGACGTTACCACTGAGCTTTTCGGCCTCGCGATTGACTTCCTGTAGGACTGTAGTGAGTAGTTTGATTGGACACTAGCAACTAGTGTGACGTGTCTAGTCCTTTCTTTGGTGCACGTTTGCAATGTGGCCACCTGAGTGATAGAATTCAGTCTTCATCAAAGAAAGGACTAGACACGTCACACTAGTGCCCAATGAAATTGTTAAAACTTTCCTGTACATAAACTTAATTATTTATTTAGACTGTAAGCAGCTGATGAGAAGTCAACAAAATAAATGCTGGTGCCATATTATTCTGCACAAACCACTGTTGTTCTTGCTTTATTCAAACCCAAATAATTCGTCTTCGCGTAAATAAAAAAAGCGATTTTAAATTAAAAGAACAACTTTAACACTGCCTCGTTTTCTCACTATTAAAATCATCTGAAACGGTTTCACCAACAGGCATTCACTTATATCGCCAGTATGTGATAAAACCTGACCTGAAGATAAAGTATCAGTCGTTTAAATAACAACTGGGTGAAGACACTATTCCCCGACGCCACTTAAACAAGATCACACCGAGCAAGCTTTGTAGCTCATATCGTAGCCGATAGTCCACAACTCAGATCCCGACCCAAAGCTGCTACCATGACGTGGTGGTCGGGCTTGAACGCCGCAATGACCCAACAAGCTATACTGGCTGAGACTTATGTCGCTTGAGGTCCTACCATGCCAGAAAGGTTGTTTGGATAGCGGTTAGACAAAAAGCAGTTACTCAACCCAATGCTATGACTCAAAGTAAATCACAAAATATCATGCCGGATCGGTCGGGGCCCGGATTAACAACGACCGCGCTTCCTGCGGCCTTGTCACAGGGCAGAAGTGATAAATACGCTACTGAGACACACCAAATGAAAAAGAACAAACAAAAACAGGCCGCATGTGACCGGCGTCAAGCACTTGTTTCCTGGGCTCTGCGGTCACGCAACCAACTTCCACGGTGTGGGCAGCCGGGAAGTAACAATCGCCCTCACAATCCGAAATGCACGCGAAACCTCTATAATACTCACTCATCTTTATCTTCATCTTCATCTCTATTATCTTGCCTTCCTTCTACTAATGTAACTCCTCTACTTGATGGCTCTTCACTTCCTCTTCACTCTGTGTGCACTGAAAACGACGGAAGCCAAAAAGCCACCATCGATAGTTTCCTAAAGCCACGCCACCAATTTCATATAGGAGCATTTAATATTAGGACACTCTGCCAAATAGGACAACAAGCATCACTAGCCAAGACAACTCAGAAGCTATTATAGTTTGAACCCTCAGAGAGTAAACATTTCAGTTTAGAGAGCGCAATAAAAGATTTATGAGAAAAAAAATAAATGGGAAATGAAATATGCAATTGATATATATACTCTACTTACATGGTAAGGAGCAAATTCCACCCAGCTTTTTAGGATCTGGAGATGCTAACCAAGACATGCCTAAAATACCTTCAGCCACTCTTTTATAACTGAGTAAATGAGCTAGACAGGATTGTTTGACATCGAAACGACTAAATGCCTACACACAAAAGTAATGTAATGTAAATATATATTTAATCAATAAATACATGTACGTGTTAAGATTATTGAGAATTTCAATAAAATAGTAATATAGAGATATAAGTATAAAACTTGGGCACTGTGGTAGATAGAGTATAACTCCATTATGGATAAGATTTTATTTTGATAAAGCACACAATGTGTTGTACAGTAATATTTACTGAAGACCACCTTTCGAGCACAATTTATCACTGCTCGTAATAATATCAAGTCACTCACACAACTTTTTTGCTCCATTTATATACATGAGTAAAATTGATGATTAGAAATTTGAATAAAATATAAGATAAAGTACATTCAAAAATAATTTTAGTGTTATCGATCAAATACAATCAAATGGGAAATAAGATGTTATAATGTGAATTGGATACATTTTAATATCATTTATTATCCTCCCATTTGACTGGTAGTAATATCTTCTATATCTCTGGTATTTGCTTTGAGTCACTTCTATTGCATGTGTTGGATGTGTAGACTCGATGAACCATGCAGGATTCAGTAATCAATCTCTCCCTATCTCCACCCACCTATATTACTTTTTAGAATTTTGACTCTTTTCCAACCACCCTATTGTATGATTGTGTTAATGCATGCAGTGAAATGCAGTGCTGAGTTTTTTTCTAAATTATTTATCTTTATGGGATCAGTCATTCTGGCCTTAGCTAGATTCTTATGTTCTGATAATCTCACTACTCCTGATATACTAGTTTGACCTGACAATCATTGCAGGGTAATAGATAAACTAAATTGTTTTGTTTTAAAGGCTCTACAAGATCCTTTAACCGACAAAGCTTGTTTCTAATTGAGTCTGTGGGTTTGAATGCCAGCCACTTTTATTCCTGCCTTGTTAAGAATTCTGCGTAAGGTTTCCGAGGTTCCTTCCTTGTATGGATCATCAGTAGTAATTCCATCTAAATCTAGAGAAGACTTCAGCTATAGCACACACTACATGCAGTTACACACAACCATACAATGGGATGGGATAGGATGGCAGTTTTGAAATCTAATGTCACAGGAGGGAGAGAGAGATTGATAACAGAAGCTTTGTTTATCGAATCAACTGCAAATACATGTAATAAGAATGATTCAACACCTGTCCTAGATATCTGGAAAATTCTACTACGCCTAAGACAAATAGGAGAGGACAAAGAAAACTATAAAACTCAAGTTTCAAAGTGGTGTGATTACAATTGATATGATTATGAACAATAAATTTTGTTCGAAACGTCATCCGTAAATAATACTGTTTCACTGTGTGATGCAGTAATAATATCTTCCATATTTCTGGTATTTGCATTGAGTCATTTCTGCTGCATGCGTTAAGCGTAGGTAGACTCGATGAACCAGGATTCAGTAATCCATCTCCCTCTATCTCCACCTACCTATATTACTTTTTAGAATTTTGACTCTGTCCCACCCACCCTATTGTGTGGTTGTGTGTTAATGCATGCAGTGCAATGCAGTGCTGAGTTTTTTTTCTAAATTATTTATCTTCGTCGGATCAATCATTCTAACCTTAGCTAAATTCTTATGTTCTGATAATCTCACTACTCCCGATCTACTAGTTTGACCTATGTAGTTAACTTAACTCGCAGCCATTACAAGGTATTTTGTAAATGATATTATTTTGTTTAATTGGGTCAACGTACCGGCTCCTTTAGCCTACAGAGCTTGTCTCTGCCTGAGTGAGTTTGTAGGTTTGAATGCCACCCTAATTCCTGCTTTATAGTAATATATGTGATAACCAGAAAAATTAATAATCCAGGCCTTAGGTTATCAGAATATTAATATCAATGTCCGTTCCAAAATAAAAACACATTTTTTCACCTTATTCTATCATAAATAGAAGACAAATAATTTGCCTTGAAAAATTCCAGTTAGTCGAGATAATGCGATAGTCAGTCTTTTTTTCCATTCATATGAAAGAAATTGGCTATATGAATTTCTTCTAAGCACATAGAATCAGCTTTCTCAGGTGGCTTCCGATAGCTTCTGTAGTAGGTAGGTAAAAGATGAACTTGTAGTAAAGTGAACTGCTATAAAATTGGATAGTCCAGAAAGGTTTTCTCTATCAGTTACCCAGGGTGACTTGATGAAAACTATACATTCTGTGAAGAAACCAGATCAGTGGAAATTTGGTTACCGATACAAAAGGAAAGGTGATTCATAGTGTAACGGAATAAATAATCTGACAAATCCCTCCTCCTAGGCGATCTAATTGGATGTTTCAACTAACTTTGCAATTATTATCCGTTTTGCTCCTAGACTGTATATATCATTGTTCTGACATTTGCATATCATCTGTTGACTTGATCCTTATCATCATTTGTCATTGTCACTGTTCAGTATATCATTGTAATGCTTCTCTTTGTGGTTGTGCAATACACTGATAATGTGTTGTTTTACTATGTTATTTTGTTTAAGTGAATCAAGGCCATTCCGACCTTGAACTATCTACGAGCGTGATTCGTGTAGGCAGAGTTTTCGATCCCACCTTGTTAGAAATATTCTACTTAACTTTAAGGTACTTCTTACAGTTAAATTTTGGTTAACTCAATTTTTCCTGTGGTACTTGATTTCCATTAAGAAACCTATTATCATTATTATTATTTCCTTTAATTCCTAGAGAAACATAGGGCTTCAGCTACACGTCTCTATTGCGTTCGGTTCTCTGCCAAAGTTTTCGCCTGGCTCCAGGTCTACCCACACGTTTTCATCTCCTCTTCACATGACCTCCTCCAAGTCACCCTTGAACGACTAACTCGCCGCTTCCCTTTCGGGTTCCAATCGAGCAATGGCTTGTCTAGTGATGTCACTTGATGGCTTCCTCAGAGTATGGCCAGTCCATCTTCATTTCTTCCTGCCTATTTGTTGCACAATCAGTTCCTGGTTGGTTCGCTGATTGCCAGAGATCCCTGTTGCTGATCTTTTCTGGCTGGCTATCTGATCTTGAGTATAGAGCGAAGATAGCTGATGATGAAGGTCTGTAGTTTGTTTGAGGTGCTGTTTATGATACGCCAAGTCTCTGATCCGTATAGTAAGTAGCACTGACTCCACATTGGAGTTGAAAATCCGGATCTTATTTTTGATACTGAGTGCTGTTGCCCTCCACACAGACTTGAGAGAAATGAAAGCTTATCTTGCTTTCCCGATCCTTGCTTTGATATCCTCGTCAGTTCCGCCTATAGTTGAAACGACGCTTCCCAGGTAGGTAGGTAAAGGAGGTTGCTTCTTTCAGGTTCCTCCCATTTATACTGATTGTTGTCTGTTGTTGTTGCTGTTGGTGTTGTCCAGGAACCTTCATCACTTCTGTTTTCTGTATGTTCATCTATCTTTTTCCTATCTTTGATGCCGCCTCTACCAACTTGTTGCTGCTTTTCACTTGCATATCTTCCAGTTTGTGAGAAATCAGACATATATCATCGGTGAAGTCCAGATCCTGCAAGTTTTTTGTGTGAGTCCATTTTATGCCTGTTTCCTCATTGCCCGCTGTTTGTCGCATTATCCAGTCTATTGCGATCAGGAAAATCATTGGCGATAGTAGACAGCCAGTCAGCCTTGTCTTACTCCCGTCTTCACTTTGAAGGATTCCGCAAGTTTCCCGTTGTGGATTACTTGGCATGCAGCGTTGTCGTACAACTGCCGGATGAGATGTATAATTGTCGGCGGCACCCCGTAGTAGCGAAGTAGTTGCCAAATCACCTCTCGATCGACGCTGTCGAAGGCCTTTTCAAAGTCGATGAAGTTGAGATAGAGAGGTGACTGCCATTCCAAGCTCTGTTCAATGATGATCCGTAGTGTGGCGATTTGATTGATGTATGACTTATTTCTCCTGAATCCAGCCTGTTCCGGTCGAAATTTTTCATCCATTGATTGTATAGCTGGCCAACAGTACTGTTGAGGTAATTCCGAGTTTTCGATGTTATCATTGCTGAACAGAACTACATAGGACTAACCACGGACAATCATTTTTCCGCTGTCTTTTCAACACTTTGTGAAGGTGCCTGTCTCAAGGAAGTTTTGTCAGCTATACAGGAGGACGCAGAGATCAATTTCCTCCGTTCAGAACGCAACGAGTCGGTTTTCGTGGTATTAAATAGTTTTAATGACACAACAAAGGACTATATTTTGACTATGCTAAAAGCGACATGTATTTGAAAACCTAAGTGAGTTTAAAATAGGTATCGTGTTTGCGTTTATTTGTATTGTATTGTATTACCGTTTCATTTTGAAAAGTTTGTGTTGATGACACCTGTCTGCAATAACAATGAAAGTGTTTTGATTAAACACCATCACACTCAAAATAACACACCAACTAAATCATTCGCCTAAGACATAAATATTGCCTACAAGTTCTACTGGGAAGCCACGACCAGTAGGGTACAGCAGGTTGGAGATGAGGCAGTAACTCATCGAAGAAGACATTGCGGAATGGCTGCACTATGTCGTGAACTGGCAGAAGTTGGAATTCATGGGTTGGCCATTGAATCGGGTCCCAGTGGCTCAATGGTCTACGAGCTAGACTTCCTGGTTGGGGTCCTCGGGACGGTAAAAACCAATGGTTGGAAACAATTGGTGACATGGCTCAAAATCGTTCTCAATGGCTGGTGCAGATGCATCCACTCCTTGTGACTTATGATGTCCAATTAAACTGTTTTGTTCTCCGTTATTACTATTCCTTTGTCTCACACCTCTGTTTACTGTCTATATTATGCATTTCTCCTACTTTCTTCTCTTGCTTTGTGTGCTACAAGGAGGGAGTGTGGCGACTTGAACTGCCGCACATATGTGCAAAGTTCTATGTCGAAAACTGACCGACCGACCGGTCTACGAGTTACCCTTGTAACCAGAAGGTCCTGGGTTCGAACCCCGGCGAATGCGTAGTGCTGAAGAGTCCAAAACTAGGAAGAAACAGCTGTCCAGTACTCCCAGGCTTTCCAGTGGTACCCTAATTGATGTCAACTCATGATGAAATCCTCCATGCAATCAAACAAAATCCCTACAAAACCATTACTTGAAAATTTAAAATTAGCTTTCAGTAGGCGAATACTGCGAAATCTAGTCGGAATACATTTAGAAAGTAAGCTGCAACAATGTGAATCCTAGGGAGAAAACGTAGACCACATTTTAGTAAAGTCTCAAAGTACTGATTCAGTCTGCAAGCTGTTAGACGGGATGAAAAATCAAGCTTATCTTAAGTGGTAGGACTTTAAAACCGACTTGTATATTTATATTTTTTTATTTTATTTTATTCTATTCTATTTTGATTATAGCTTGATTCCACACAGTATTTTTGGTACAAATATGGAATTTTCAGCATGTGATATCGGTAGCCCAAATTTTGCAGGCCGACCACTGATATCAGGTGTGCGTCGGCAGGGGATCGAACTCCGGACCATATGCATGGTTGGTGAGTCGTAACCGCTGTGCCACCCACGCACGCAGTACGATTAATCAGCACATTTCACCCAAACCTTTTGATGACGCATTCAGATTAAGACACATGAGAGTTTCACGGGATTTTTCACAGCATATACTGGTTGTTGTCGAAAACCTAAAGGAGTTGAGTGATTTAGCCAAACAACTGAAATCATATATACCCAAATGTTAAACCTTAAAAATGCAATCGCAAGCTAAAAGTCGGGATAAGTCTGACAGACCACTTCCTTCACTTTTCTAGGCAGCATGGTTTCAAATGCACTCAACTCTATGGATAAGGATGTCAACACCAGAATCAGAAAGGCAAGAAAGACACCTTCATCACTGTGAAATAAATTTGGAAATCTGCTTCACCCAGCCAGCATAAACAACAAGATTCGGATTCTATTCAGCACAAATGTGAATTCAGTCAGTTCTTCTTTACGGGTCAGAAACTTGGGCGACGTAGCAGGAAAAGTATTTCCAACAAGTTAAAGGCTTTTATCAACACCTGCCTTCGCTAGCTCCATACTGAAGATTAAATGGCCGGCCGGTCAGCCAGAAAGAATAAGCAACAAGAAACTCTGTCACCTGGATGTACCTGCATTCCCCAGTGAGTGATGGTGTTCCCACCGAGGCTCAAACCCAGTGTCCACAGTTTCAAAAAGCAAAGCCTTATCCACTAGACCACTTGAGACACGAGAGCCACCTCTTGTGCAATGGGTTATATTAATTATTTAATTGAATTTTAGATTTTCCCGTCGATTAATTGGATCGAAGTGCTAGGTCTCAGGTTAACATATCGGCTTCTTGTGCAGAATTAAATAATTAATGACCCGACGCACAAGAGGTGGCTCTCGTGGCCCAAGTGGTCTAGTAGATAAGGCTTTGGCGTTTGAAACTATGGGCACTGGGTTCGAGCCTCGGTGGGAACATCACTCACTCACTGCGGAATGCAGGTACATCCAGCTGACCACGAGTCCCAAATGGGACGAAATGCGCATCCTGGATTCCTCTGCTAGTCACTATCTACCAATTAACTTCTAATTACATGCCCAGATATCGTCGAAGCCTCTGAACAAGAAGCCGACATGTCAACCTGAGACTGAGCATTCAGTCCAATCAATCGACAGGAAAATCTAAAATTGAAATAAGAAACTCTGGCTGGGAACAAACAAACCAAAAGCCGATTGTTCAACAAATATGTAGGAGAAAGTGGAGATGGATCGGGCATACGTTGTGGAAGCTATCGAATGACGTCTCACGCAATGCAGGCCATCACTCGAGTAGAATCCCAATGGGAAGCGACGAGTGGGTCGTCAATGCGAGGGTGACATAGAGGAGATCGTGTGGCAAGGAGGAGATGAGGGATTATGGGCAATCGTGGACCCAAGTGAAGAGGACAGCAGAAAAGAGAACGAAGTGGAGATGTGTTGTTGACGCTCGGAACCCAAGGGAATAATAATCACAAAATAATGTATCTGGGACGATGAATCATCACACGCCTTTCTTGAATATTACAGAAACCAGTTGTACTGACCAAAAACAAAGTAGTTGAGTACAGAAATGAAACTGTGTTGAGATACCTGGTACCCTCATGTCCATATCACTAAACTATGCGCATTCTCACTGGCATAAAAATACATACGTGCGTCGATAGCACAGTGTTTAGGACTCTCGCCGATCATGCATATGGTCCGGGGTTCGATCCCCTGCCGACGCACACTCGATATCTATGGTCGGCCTGCTAAAATTGGGCTACCGATATCCACGCTGAAAATTCCATACCTGTACCAAAAAATACGGTGTGGAATCAAGCTGTAATCAAAAATAAAAAAATAATACATATTTTAAAATAAAAGCCTTACCTTCAACAAAGATGTAGCCGTCCACATTTTCCCGCCTATATCAGTTGGAGAATTGTAATGACCAGCATTAGATGTCCATGACTCATGAATTACAATCTGTGATAGTAGGAAAGCAAAAAACAGAAAAGAAAAGAAGGAAAGAAACAAAAATCATCAGCAAAACAAAGAAAACAAAAACAATTTTTAAGATAGGGAAAATACTGACTGACAACACTAACCTCTTGTAGTAAAAATCCATAACCAGTCATTTCACCATTTTGATTATCCAAAAATTTCGATGTGAGAAACAGATAATTTAACCTATCGAATAATTTAATCTTCAATAGAAGGAAAGTAGAAAAGAAAAAAGGTGGGTGATTAAATGTCAAAGAAATGATCAAATATTAAACTAACAATATGACTGATTGTTTTTGGTCCATCCTTATTACCCAAATTTGTGTAGAAAGCATAATCAGCTATAAGAGTTAAACGGCAAAATTTATGTTGTCCTTCGTGTGAAATTGAACGTTTTCGTCTGTTGTAATCATCTAAAAAAGAGAAACAAAAAGACAACAATAAACAAGAGTAGTCAGTGATAATGCTTGGATGAGTGAAGTGGATATCATGAAACTACTACTTATCTAAATTACTTGAGGTAGACTAATGCTCGACTAATGTGTTCGATTCTCAAATTTCTGTTTCTTTGTGTTCCAAGTGGGACATACGCCGTCAAGCCTTGAGCTTTGAAGTTTCAGTAACGGTGGTGTAACGACAGAAGACAAGCGTCAGGCAACAGATCGTTTATTGAGAAAATCAATAGACATTTATAGATTTTTATGTACATTATTATTCGTTATCGCTGGCAGAGAAGCAACCTCTTCTGATTGGTTGTTTTCCTGCCGAAGGTTATCCTGTCATCTCGCTAACTTACACCGTCTCTGGCGTAGGCGTGACATTCGGCTGTCAACCAAGGGACGTGTGTACTGCTCAGCAGTTCGCTCCGTCCTTCTCTATGGCGGTGAGACGTGGCCAATACGAGTTGAAGACATGAAGAGATTGTCTGTTTCTGACCACAGATGTTTACGATCTCTTTCTCGCGTTAGGTGGTATAATAAGGTAAGTAATGTTGACGTTAGGCGTAGTGTTGGGCAAAGAGGGAAAATCACTCGAAGAGGCTATGAAGTTACATAGATTGAGATGGTTAGGCCACGTGCTGCGCATGCCTAACCATCGCCTCCCCCACCCCGACGGGCATTACTAGCTGATATAGGTGCAGGTTGGAAAAGAGTAAGTGGTGGCCAAACAAAAACATGGCATCAATCCATGAAATCCTTGACAGTTAAACTGAGTCAGGTAGGGAGATGCAGACTTCCGGGTTGGGGCCCTCGGGACTCTAAGAATGAATGGCTGGAGACGAACCAACCAAAGACCAGTCACCCGACAGACAAGCAGAAGAAAATGAAGACGGAACACTGAGGAGATAGTTGGGTGACATCGCACGACAGGCCATCACTCGAATGGAACCCGAGTGGGAAGTGACGAGTTGGGCGTCTTAGGGTGACAAAGAGGAGATGAAAACTTGTGGGCAGTCTTGGGGCCAGATAAAGAGGACTGCAGAGAACAGATGTCCACTAAGAACCCAAGGAAATAATAATACAATGGTTGTAACTGAGATATTTTCAAGTTTTAACTTTTCTTGCCTATATGTCCCTTGTGCACTAGTGTTCCTCTACTACCACATAGAACTGATCAGTTAAGATAATTAATTTCAAAAATTTATGTGATTCACTAAGGTTGAGGTGAGCAAAATTTTCAAGGGTGTAGCTACAAACTCCTCCACACACTGATATCCACAGGTGAAAAAACGTCTTCTCTGAAAATTTAATTGGCCTCTAAAATGTCTTGAAAACGAAAAATCAATCCTTAAAAATCCACAGTGAAAAAGAATGCACCCGAAGTTCTCACAATCGCGATCGTTTTCATAAGACAGGACACAATACAAGAGTAAAGGAAGACTGACTTGAGTTCCAGTCACCGTAACGAATACTACTTTCACTTGTTCAGTAGTCACTGAGGTAGGAGAAGGTGCGCTCTGATTTACGCATTTACACAAAATGCTTAGACTATGAAACTATATGACCATCTCGGAAACACAGTACACTTTTATAAGAGAAGCTAAACATTGCAAGAGAGAGTTGTTGGATTATTAGGAGCGATATGCAAAAGACAGTGGAGTATGCTAATTAATCTGCAGTCAAAAGAAAGCAGAATTTAGGTAAACACTATTTGTTGCATTTCAAAGCTGAAATTAAGAATACCGAACAAACAGAACAGTAAATAACGACAATTAGTTTGAAGTTATGATCTCCAGCGAAAATCCCACAGAGATTTTTTAACTTATAAATAGAAACTAGCGGGAAGTTTCCCTTAAAATTAGATTACATGTCACATGTTCGGAGGTGTGTCGGATGACATTTCCAATATTATAGAAAAAGTCATGATTGTGTAATCTAACCAGAGTTACTCCTGGTGCCGTTGTGATGTTATTTTGGCTTTATAACGCTTTGATGCGTATAGTTTTGCTCTACGCCTATGAGCCCAGGATTTGCTGCACCCCCAAGAGTCCAATTATGGGTGTCTTCATGGAATTGTCGGAATCTATTAGCACCATTGTCAAAGTAATTCCGACGTTTAACAGTGCGTGTTTGGGCAGAGTGGAGATTGTCCTTAGTCATCTTCGGATATCTGGTACGAATTTAACCCCATTACTTGCTGGCAGTGTGACTGGTTGGGAAAAGCAGAAACATGACCAACTCATGATGTAGAGATATGTCATAAAAGATATGTTTGTCGGGTCAACACCTTGAGGTCCCGAGATATCATGAGATTCAGTGGCTCTAGATACTATTATACATTACACAGAATTGAAACTAAAGGCTACCGTGTTGTAATTTCCTCTTTTCTTCTCGTTCTTAAAGCAATAAAAAGTAGAAACCGACCCTTTCAATGCTCCTGACAATTACGCCTACCCTTACATCAACTTGAAACCAATCAGGAAATCTTCGTCACTCAGCATCAACAACAAAATTCGGATTTTCAATACAAACATGTCAAGTCAGTTTTGCTATACGGATCAGAAACTTAGCGGGTCACCAAGAATATTTCCAACAGCCTGTTGCAGACCTTTATCAACAACTGTCTTCGTTCTATACTCAAGATCAATCAGATGGCCGGAAAGAACAAGAACCAACAAGAAACTATGAGAACAAACAAAACAAGAACCAATCGCCCAACAAATATGCAGGAGAAAGTGGAGATGGATTGGACACTCGCTGAGGAGACCGCTGGGTGACATCGCGCGTCAGGCCATAGCTCGAGTGGAACCCGAAAGGGAAGCGGCGAGTGGGACGTCAGTGCAAGGGTAACATGGAGGAGATCGTGTGAAGAGGAGTTGAAACAGTATGAACTAACATGGATTCAGGTGAAAAGTACAGCAGAAGACAGAAGCAAGTGGAGGCGTGCAGTTGAAGCCCTATGTTCCACCAGGAACCCAAGGGAACAATAATAATAAATTACATTTTATTACTTTGTTCTTCAATTACTTTATTCCTATTTTCTATACACTCGAGTTTTACTATTTAGTGTAGCGGTCGGTCGGTCGGTTTTCGACATAGAACTTTGCACATATGTGCGGTAGTTCAAGTCGCCACACTCCCTCCTTGCAGCACACAAAGCAAGAGAAAATAGAAGAAATGCATAATATAGACAGTAAACAGAGGTGTGAGACAAAGGAATAGTAATAACGGAGAACAAAACAGTTTAGTTGGAAATCATAAGTCACAAGGAGCGGATGCACCTGTGCCAGCCATTGAGAGCGATTTTGAGCCATGTCACCAATTGTTTACAGACATTGGTTTTTACCGTCCCGAGGACCCCAACCAGGAAGTCTACATCTTCCTACGTGGCTTAGACTAACTGTTGTGGATTTCATTGACTGGTGCCATGTTTTCGTTTGACCGACCCTAGCTCTTTTCCAACCTGGCCCTATATCAGCTAACATTGCCCGTCAGTCGAGGAAGGCGATGACTAGGCATACGTAACACATGTCCCAGCCATCTCAGTCGATGTAATTTCACAGTCTCGTCGATTGATTTCCCCTCCCACCTACATAGCACTCGACGCCTAACCTCAATATTGCTCACCTTATTATACCACTTCACGCGGGAGATAGAACGCAGACACCTATGATCGAACACAGATAATCTTTTCATGTCTTCTGCTCTCAGTGGCCATGTCTCACAGCCATAAAGGAGGACGGAGCGGACTGTTGAGCAGTACACACACCCTTTGGTCGATAGTCGGATGTCACGTCTACGCCAGAGACGGCGTAAACTGGCATATGCGAACCTAGCTCTCTGTATTCGTGCTGAGATTTCGTCGGAGATCAACCCGTTGGGGCTAATGGTACTTCCCAAGTAAGTGAAGCGGTCAACGTGCTCTACCACTTCACTTCCTATTTTCAATCTAGAGGTCAGTGAAGTCCAATCCTGAAGCATCATCTTACATTTTACAGGGGCGAATCGCATGCCAAACATACGAAGATTGTTGCTCAAGGTGTTCAGTAGACTCTGCATTTTGATTTGACACTAGTAACTAGTGTGATGCGTCTAGTCCTCTCTTTGGTGCAGACTGAATTCTACTACATAATTATCTAAACTTTATAAATCTAATGTACACACACACAAACAAAATTGTATAAATATGCGATTGTACAGCTCAGTGAATGAATTCGCCGAAAAGAGTCTCTTCGCAGAACGCCTTCTTTTCTTTTATATGAATTCTAACAGTCAGGTTGTAATGTGGCCACCATTCTAGGTAGCTCGCCATCACGGTGTACATTGTTTGTGATGATATTAGATGGTTGTAGGCAATCGGCAGGAAGCCCAGCTTTGAACCTAGGTTTCGTGCTAGTTGGCACTCACTAGTCAGCAAGGCGTATCTGCAACCTTGAAGGAACTCATGTCCCTTCTGAGATTCGAACCCGCGTCACACAGTGCTGCAGTCAAAGACGTTACCACTGAGCTATTCGGGCCTTGCTGACGAGTGCCAACTAGCGCGAAACCTAGGTCCAAGGCTTCCTGCCAATTGCCTCCAACCATCTAATATCATCACTCTGCATTTTGTCAGCGTCCTCGCCTAGAAGGACTATATCGTCCGCGTATTCTAAGTCGACGAGATTATTCCTTGGTAGCAAGTCAATCCCTGAGTCGCTGAAGTCTGTTAGGGTTAAATCCATTAATACGTCTATGATGAAGTTGAATAGGAATGGGGATAATGGGCATCCTTGACGGACGCCAGTAGTCACGTGTAGCACGTCTTTTGGTAAATATACAGTACCAAGTTTGTGTTCTAAATACAGAAAAAAACATGAACTGCTTTTAATGACATATAACCGCTCAGGCCAGTCATCAGTACATGATTAACATAACTTGACGCCTTCCTGAATTTACTTTCATAAAATCTGAAATAGGGAGGCCACACAGAATAATGAAAAGTATAAGTAGAACTAAGGTCCCATAAAGTGCTATTTTCCCCTTTTATTGGTCGACTGAATTATCAACGTAGAACTTTGCTTAAAGTGCGCCAGTTCCAGTTGCAGCATTTCAAAAAAACACATAAGTTGACGGAATAAACGTAATGAACCTACAATGATCGGAGATGGACAGGAGACAGAATAGTCAGATGAAGATTAGTAACAATTTTCAGGGTCTGGACGAGGACAAACAGTAAATGCATCTGTACACATTTTCCAGCTATGTCACTAACAGTCTTCTGCCACTGATCGTCAGCAACGCGATGACCCTAGTTAGAATCTACACACACACCCTATGTAGCTCAAACTACCAGTTGAAAACTTCGTGGATTGGTACCGTATTCTGCTTGAACACTTCTAACTCTTTCCCAATCCAATTCTATTCCAGTTAACGTTGTTTTTTCTAGGAATGTGATGAATTAATATATATATATATATATCGTTATTTGTGTTCACATTGCTCCATCTAACTCGAGAAACTTAACGGGGCAAATGCGGCAGAAAAACCACTAGTCTTTCCATATATTTCAACTCCGATAATCACGTCTCAGCCAGACATTGAGACGGAGCCATCTGGCGCACACTGCACATATCCTTTGATGAATAGGCGGGTGGCTTTTGAGTGCCAAACAAGCACTTCGCATCCTTAAGGGCATTTCTAATACCATATACAGTCATCTTAACGATGCATGAAATCTTCAGATGAACTTGCCTAGTGCATTAATCGAAAATAAACATGTTGGAAAACTCAGAAATGAGAAAATTAAAACAGGGAATCTCGGTACCTTTTTCTAGATAAACCTACAACCATCACATATTTTCCGGAGAAATATACTACTAATATTAGTAGATCATGTCTTTTTTCACTATTTTTACATTGAAAATTAGAAATTTGTTGTGTATTTAATGTTTGTTTTTGTGGACTAGATTACTGGGATTACAAGTAAGTAAAAACTAAATAATTCACTAAACATAATATGACTCGTCTAAGCCTAAATATTGTAAACAGTGAATATAAAGGAAGATGACCAAAAGTGGTTATCTATCTGATGTGGTGAATTACGATATTTTAAGATACATAATACAAGTAGCAGAAGAGACGCGTCCGTATGAGATGGTATGTGCTTGTTAATTCATACAAATACCTGCGTTCTATTAAGTTTTCCAACTGAAACAGATAAATTACAGGATTTCATCATGAGCTGACATTGGTTAGAGAACCATTGGAAAACCTGGGAGTACTGGACAGCTGTTTCGCTAGCCTAGTTTGGGACTCTTCATCGATACGCACCCACCGGGGTTCGAACCCAAGACCTTCTAGTTACAGGGCGAGCTCGTAGACCATTAAACCACTGGGACCCGATCCAATGGCAAGCCCATGAATTCCAACTTCTGCCGATTCACGATATAGCGCAACCGCTAACCAATGTCTTCGGCGAGTATTTGTCCTCACACCAAACTTGCTGCACTCTACTGGTTATGACTTCCCACTAGAACCCCAGGTAACTACCTACCTGAATAGGGCAGGTCGCCAGTGAGCATCTCATTTATCAACCAAATCCCTACAAACCAACACTTGAATATCAATAAAGTTTTTGTTACAAATTCAAGAACACACATGTATCACATTTTCATAGAAATAGAAAGTATTTAACATATTTACAAATTTCCACTGGAAACTGCAAAAAAATACAGTGAGTACTAAACATCAATGCAGTCTTTAAAGGTCTTCCGAAGAAAAGAGAAAATTGTAAAACAGACTGAAAGATACTCGCCTAAACCATACCTATGATTAATAGATGTATTTGTGCTAGGCAATAAGAATAGGATAAATTAAAGATTGCCTAAATTAAATTAGATTAAATTAATTAGAGTATGAATAACTAACCAAAAGTGTCAGTTTTTAGGGGCCAAAATGTAGCTGACGAAGTATAGTGCATTGGTTTACTACAATGCAAATAGTAGCAAATAAACAACAGCACACTACATTCTTACCTCGACGATTGTATCACGTGAATATCTCTGAGCCGATACATCAACATGGAATTATTTCCAATGTAAACTGTATAGTCGGCCAAAGGCTAAAAGTAACAGTTAATATATGACAACATACTTCAATAACATATATATCTGAATTTATATGAATATGTGCACTTAGCACTGATCTGTGCTCATCCAAATGTGCTAACACAAATGAGTGATTTGACTCTGATACATATCCAGTGTACAATTCTGCATATTTAGTCTTTGTAGGTAAAGAGCGAGTCCGATTGGTGCTAATAAATCTGACTGTGAAGTTAGATGTACGAAACGACGCTTCACGACGTAGAATAAGATACCATGATCTGTGAAAGAAAAAAATTATCATTTAATAGTAACAACTACCTTCCCCAAGCATAAAACGCAATTTGCTTGGTCTCACGTCCATTAGAATCCCGTGTAGTACGAAGGAATGGTTTATCGAATAACTGATATTGTCTTAGTTGTGAGAATATGCTCGATTCTGAAACCAAAATTTGAATCTATCAACTAATGAGTAAAAATTACCTGCTTTGAAAGTAAACTGGATAAACAGGGCTACAAAAAACAATAAATACATTGTTCACAGCCTATTATTAGCTGTTTAAACCTCATAGTGAACTATGAGAAATATCTGAACAATATCTGAAAGTTTTATAGGATAGCGCACATATGTTGATTGAATTATGGGAACGACGATATCAACAAGAGGATCTAAAACTGACAAGATGTCAAGAAACAATTTTTAGTTAGTTACACGATAACGTTTTTCCCAATCTTGAAATTACAATTTCACGGTTACACTGTTAATAAGACTGTGGCACAGTGCTGAATTCGGCTTTCTTTTCTTTAGTAAATTCCTAATTAGAAAGTGAGAAAAAAGCGAACTAGTTTCATGACCATAGAACCCTTCCATTACTCCAGACATTTCTAGTTAGATAAACAGTGAGACAAACTCATCATCATGGTTCTTCAAACTAGACCTATACAATCAGTTTATGATATTCTGAAAACTACATGTGAAGAATTTACTGAAATCACAATATTTCGGAAAAATAACAATATAAAAGGGAGGAAAATCTCTGAGAAAAGATAAGATGTACACAGGAAGTGTGTTAACCCAATCTTCTGAGTACGAAAAACTATTCTTAACAGTAATTTAGGCCTATTATTTTATGCAATTCGCACGGTATGGTTTCAAAGGCATTGAACACCATAAAGTCGTTTGCTTCCCAAGCGAATCACATGCTGCACACAGAAAGCATTGATACCTCCAATTGACTAATACATAAAAAACACTGACTATTGTGATGTTGTTACTTGAATGGCATTATATCGTCTAACTGCTTAGTCCTATTAACAATATGAAGCATGCCTTTACAGCACACAATTGGCCAGGCTAAACGATGGACATCCTGACTAAAACTGGAGTACCTAAGCTAACGAAACATTTCTAAATCTGTACTGCATCATTCTTTGAATACATTATGAATATAATCAGCTTTACACTGTGATACTTAAATTTACCAAAGTGAAAACAAATAGCACACCAACAACAATAATCCGTAGTCATAAGCCTTCTTTTAGTTATTAGTTTTCCGCTATTAAAATTAACCAATAAGCACATAAAGTCGTTTTTTTTTGTCACATCGCAAAACGACATATACGCCCAATCCAATCGCCACTTGTCCTATAATTTATCCTTCTCTATGTTAACATTTCATGAATATATGAGATCTAATGCAAGAAAAACCCTTTATCCAGAATAAAATGCTTAAAAGCCTACTGCGAAATAACGTCTGCAATAATCTTATGTAGACTTTCGTAAAATTGGAACCACTTTAAAACTATTAAGAAACAAGATGGCTTAAACCAAATCAAGGACAAGCAAAAGGTAACCATACAAAATAGCAGTTCAACTCAAGGACCAACAAAGTGAACCTGAACAACTAATCATATCCTCATTTGCACAAAGAACCCCAAACACAAATCAAATTATTTCACTATGGTTGATACAAAGTTTGGTGGTCCCGGGGAAAAATATTTCTACCGATCAGTAAGGTGTGTGTTTCCAGTTGTTGTCACTGCAGCTCATTTACCACAAAGTGAATCAGAGTTCAAATTTTATTGACGCAATAACTGTGACTAGTACGAATTCGATAGGATTTTGGGAACACTTGAAAAAAACGAGAATAATAAGTGCATTGCGAGGAGACTTTATACAATCATACACAATAAACGCCTGTTTTCGGGAACGACTCTGATGAGTTGTTTAAGAGCACTCAGTTGAAGGTTAAATTTGGTTGCCATTCTTTATAATCAGCAAGCGGAAACAACTGGGTTTACTAGCCATCACTGAGGATTTAATGGAAGTAAAATTAGATGAATAGGTGAGTCAGTAAAATCAGGCAGACATTTAAGAAATCAAGGCGACGATTTCAATACAGTAGCCATCATACCAAAGCCTTCCCGAAAGCGATTCAGACTAAGCATTTTTGGAAAAATTTTGACTGCCTATATATAATATCGAAGTCTTAGTATACTTACATGTTCATGCTAAACAACACAAAGTTTATATGCGATAAGTCTCCCTGTGAACAGGTGTGTTGGTACGAATCCAGACTGCACCATTTAGCTAATTTCCGTCAGTTAGACAACGGTTTACTACCGTCTTTACATTCGCAAACTAACGACACTCTTACTCAATTAAAAGACACTAATTTTTTCAATAAGCATACAGGTCACAGGTATAATTTTAAGTATATAAATATTTGCAGAGAGCTCTGGAGAGAAATTTTGGTAAGCAACTTATATGTTGCTGTAGTCTTTACTTATCCTCCGACAACTACTAGCATAACAGCAGTTAACAAAAGAGTAACCAAATTATCGTGGAAAGATTTCAAAACTATGAAGCAGTGTATAGGATTGGTCTTATTATAATAAACGCATGATACACCGATGCACATAGATGATCAGTCTTTTGGAAAAATCTGAAATAAAACTGTTAAATTCGGTCTACAATCGCCTGATTAATTTGCTAGGCTACGTTGAAACAGACCCTCTCAGGTTAACTACTTACACGCAAAACTACGAAAAACCCCGTAAAACAACAGTTTGTAAGTAGCCCCAAGGCCACACATAACCACTAGTAGTCAATATCATTTTTACCAGCTGGTGTAGATCCAGTCGATCCCTTTACCTCTTTTTATAACCAATTAAGTAATAGCTCCCGTCTCTTGGTTGATGATTGTCTAAGTGTTGTTTTTTAGTTAAAGCCTCACTAGAGAGTTTTGCTGAGGTGGTAAACACATTACTGGTGGTTCTAGGAAAGGCCATACAAGTCTCCCATAAAGTTCCGAAGCCATAATAATAAGTGTACGCCATAGTCTTTAGGTAGTTACTTACTAAGACTCCTAGGTAGGTATGTCCAAAATAGAGGGGAAGACGGTCCCTTGTATACTCCTAAACTCTGGTACTTGATGCTCGTATTTACATGACTGAAAACGTTCATCTTTTAGATTGTTGAGGTGTGTCTGCGCTACAAGTCAGTCACTGACTTCCTGCAGATTTCTCCGAATTTTAGGTCATCTACTTAGAAAATTGCAGGAGATTTGATTAGCCTAGGTGGTTCGTTGATATACAGCTCAAATAAAAATAGTTGGAGTACAGTGTACTATTAATATATCCTGGTTCAGGAGGAGAGTTTGCAGTTGGTGTTGGCTCCGTCTCCCACTGGGTAGGCTGTCAATTTTATGAACGATCTATTATTTGGCTTCCCAAAAACTATGCTGGTAATTATGGTTTCATACGTAAACCATGGCGAGTTTTTCAATTATTCTTCTTATTACTTTAACTGGAATGTTGGTAAGACTAATAGGCCTGTGGTTGTACACCTATAATCTCCTTTTTGCCACTGCACATTTCCAGTCGAGAAGTAACACTCTTTCAATGAGAGACAGTCTTGGGATAGGAGTCGACATACCACCTATACGAAGTGCCTTGAGAATCTCTTGGTGAATTCCACTGGGCCTCTACGTTTTCCCTGTATCTAGTCTGTCTAGTAACCGGAATGCGAAATTTTCCAGCATCTACAAAAAATATACTATTTTATTTTGACACAGCCAGAACTGGTGCTGCGTTTGTTGGCGAATCCTTAATATAAACACCATCGATGCTCCTGTTTCTTTCCTGGATCACTGTGATTATTCCTGCGTCAATAACCAGGTTGCGGATAACCTTTTGCGTCTTGTTACTAAATTTATTGTATTAAAACAGTTTGCTATGAGCAACATGCACTTCATTTCCCACCAGCATTTGGTGGACTGCTGTGCAAACGTTCTGCTTAGCTCCAGTGTGCAGCTGACCGGCGTGTGGAGTCTCGGGGGAGCCAGACACGTCCTGCGTCTGAGCTCTCGCCTAAGCACAGAGAGAAAACATTTTCTTAGAGGTAGAAGTTGAGCAATAAAATTACCACTTTCAGTGTGTTAGAAAACCATTTCAAAATTTCAGGAGGAGTGCTGGGAATCATAACACGTAGATCACTAGATATGCTGGACTACAGTCAGCAATAAGTAGAGTGATGTCGGTGTTAAGTCTCTTAATCGATTGATTGTCATTGAAATCGCCGACTGCTAAGGACTGAAATTTCAGTGTTAGTAAGCCTAATGTCCCCATGTAAAAGCCGTCTACTACACAGTTTTGACGGCAATATGTCATGATCAAACTAATGTCCTGTCCCTTTCATTTCAGTCTGCAGCGTGTAAGTTAGCATAATACATAACATAAAGTGAGATCCTTTCTATGCTCCGTCCTACTAATTGTGGATGACTGCTCAACCACATCTGAAGGTTAGTCTTTGCAAAGCGTATGGTGACGTTTTTCAAGCTAACCTCTCCACTTTCGGTCTTACATATCGTCCAGAATAGTGTAGTGATGGAAACATTTTGATTGTCAGCTCGGTCCATTTGTTCAGCAAACTGTAGATGTTAGTGGAGAATAATATTAAATTGGTCTGGTGTTCATCTAGTAACCAATCATAGTTCATCACCTTATACCGTTCAGTGCAGACTAGAGACCTTACAAAGTATAAGGGGGGCATTGCACCCAGCAAAGTGCCCAAAAACAGTGACAATTAGAAACCTTGCTTCCAACCAAAAACGAAGTTCTCCGATCTGAACGGCACCAAGTCAATGCTGTCCAAAAAATTTACTGATTTGTCCATGGTCTTCAGAATTCCATTGGTTATAAACAGACAAGAATTATACTGCAGCCATTTCGAAACATCATTTAGCGTCATAATATCTGCTGCACTGGACAATGCTTCCAGGCAACTGTAAAGTTCAAAAAACGTTCTGAGAATCAACAAGGACATTTCTACACAAAATCACACTACCAAATCTTTCAATGTGCAGTCAGATAATAACCGTCACAGACCCCGCCCGAATAAAACTAGAAGATACAGGCTTGCAGTTTTCTACCAAATAGTCTACTTTGCGTAGAAGCTACATTTTTACCATAGTATTATTCGATGAGGACTTCACAAGCCTCAGAATACCAATGCAATCTGTTTGACAGTTGAATGCTACCAGTACATGGAAATCACCTAAAAAGCCTTACAGAACCTTCAATGAGAACAGAAGTTATGATGTAGACACATTTTCCACCGTACGTGTCTTTGGACAGGGATTATTTTAAGTTGAAAGATTATCTCGAAGTGGATTAAATATATATTTGCATTGACTGGTGCAGTGTCATATTGTTCGTGTGGTTTCAATGTATAAAAAATACCTCTACTTTATTAATATTGTCCCATTGTCTGCTTAGCTGACTGCCAGGCTTCAGATGTAAGTGGTTCTCATGATTGTCGCAAGTGAGGTGGAGAACGTAACTGTTCCTTTAATTTGCATCAGTGTTTTACTTGATGCGCTAATTCAGTGGATGGTACTATTATGCACCTGAATTTATTCATCATGAGAACTTGATCTAGTATGCTCTCTTCTTGTCAATCTTCTGAGAATGTATATCTAATATCTACGAGATTTATCAGTCCTAAAATTCTTCTATACATGAAGCAGAACAGGTGAACTGTCACAATTAAGTGTTTGGACTGCATTATGTGACACCGTTATCCTCATAAACACCATACATCTATATATCCTATGATATTTTAAGTATTTCTCTAAGCTGTTAACTGTTTAGAGTTGAGAATTGTGTACCTTATATTTGACGGTTATAGTTTCCTAAATATACGAATGTAACTTCTGCAGGATTCACAAAACCATGTTTATTAGACATTACTGAGATTGTGGGTTAATTTCTAAGATAAGTATTTGCAACACTTTCTTTAAAGTAAACGTAATTAGTGTGAAGTTAATCTGCAAGTAATCTTGATGAGAGAATGATGACTTAACAGTCTGAGTGTTTCAGAAATTTTTTCCAAATCTGCGTATGATCCTCTAATACTGGAAAATATATGAGGTCTATTTATGCATATAGCGTCAATATAAAAACCAGCTGTAGACTACAATTACTTTTATTTGCATTGGAATTTTATTGAATATTAATAGGATCAGTTTATTTACTTTGCATACTTACATGTAAAATTAGCTTTTATAACTTCATGTTTTGCTATTCTTTACATATGCTATATTTTATCTAGGTATATAGAGGTTGTCGAATATGAAATCGGCGCAAATGTCAATCTGTCAGACTAACGCTAATATCCCCCATCAAAATTTTCCTTTGTCAATCAGTGAAATGTTCAATATACCCATAATTTCTACTTCTTTTGAACTTCAGCGCGTCTCTATACTATGGGCTTTTGTTACATGTGAATTCGAATTAATGCACTTTAAGCTTAGTGGGATGGAAATTTACTGAAGTATTATGAGACTGTCACTTTAGTCATTCGTAGGATTTCGCGTCTGTTCCTATACAATAGCACATTTTAAAAATCAAGTAGGATTTAGCAAGCTGAATAATAATTCTGTACTGTTCGATACGCTGAAGTCGCCTGATTTAGCCAGTTGCAAGTCTGTATCCTGGTAAACGTCAAGTCTATAGTACAAGTAAATGTAGTAACTTTGGGTTAATGGCTACTACTATTAATATGAAGTGGCATCATCAAATCGACTGTTTACTTGATAATCAGCTAAGAAACAAATTTGATTTATTCCTAATATACCGTTGAATCATGTGGTGCTAACTAATACTTATCATCTTTATGATCAATAACTGCAGTATTTGCATATTTACTTCACGGATATTCAATAACTTAAGCTTTATACGTCTATTTACAGCTAGTAGACTTTGATGATGCCACTCTATCCTGCCTGACCTGTTCTTGCTCTAACCATGATATTAGCGTGTCTCACAGAACTCATTACACAGAGTATCACTCTTAAATATACACTAAATGTAGGCATAACGTTTATCAGCTAGGAAAGCAAATCAAAGTAGACGCCTGTAATCTACGTTCATTACTTAAAAACTACCTAGTGAGGCGTGTAAGCACTACTATTTAACCCATTGTACAACACTTAATACAGTAGACATAATCAAAGTACGCTGCTTAGTTCTGTGACGCATTACCTAAAGCTATGTAGCTACTTTAAAACAGTTTCCACCGAAGGTAATCTCCTGTAGCTGCTACCTTGGTGAGAAACGTAACATTGTCTTTGAATTACAAAGTAAATGTGTACTTGCAGAAAACTTTCTGGGTAAAAAGACTGTCTTCTAGTCAAGGGAAGTAAATATACCCACAAAAGCGTTTAGAGGTATTTATCCAATCACGACAACGCCTCAACTGACTCACTATGCTCAGCCACTTGAAAGGTAAACATAAATCTACTGAAAACAATATGCTTCTGGTTCCTAAGTGTCGTAATATACCACGAGGGAAAAACCATATCCATAGGGTTATAAGCGTTAGACACATGCTATTAATCCAAAGCATAGTAAGTAAGGTTCTCAGCCACACAACATACTACTTTGCTATCTGATCGTCTAATAGTTTTAGTCTATGTCTTGCCAATTAAGATTAGAAAAAGAATACCACCGATTAAGGGGTGTATATTTAAAGTTTTCTCAAAGGTCTTGTACGCTTCACAATTGTAGGCACTGAGAAATTACAGATATCCAGAAAATAAGAATTCTATTATTTGAACTGAAACAAGCTGTGTGTATTCAGCCAGTGAAATCTTCCGGAATAATAATCAGCTTCTGAAATTGTTTTAACTTCGAAAAAATTACCGATTGTAGAACACAATGTGGTGGGTTATTCTTGCTAATTAAAGTCTTATCTCCAATCAGGGTAATTCGTATACTCAGCAGACCATCGCATGCAGTCCGCTTTTCAAATTGTTTTGCAACTTATTGAATAGCTGTCAACATTGGTTTTACTATGGATAATTCTAATTCATGTATTTAAATCTAGTAAATTTAGCATTAACCTTCACAGATAAAATTTATCATTTGGAGGTTTCTGATTACTTTCTGATATCCTTTTGTTCCCAGGAATACATTCAGGCATAATATATTCATACCTAAAATGCGGTTCATCCATGTTTAATTTGGGTTCTATCACAACATATCAGATGCTTGTAATCAGATGACTGGCACAATTATGTTATACCCACCTTCCTCGGAAACTTCAGGGCTTTTTAAAGTTCAACCCAGGTTCTAACTCCTCCATGTCTGATGTGTCCTCCGAAATCATAACTAATATCAATTCTAATCGTGCTTCTTTCACCAGACTGACTGGCAGATTGTTGCGTGCTATAAACATCAACGTGAAAGACATTGTTTTTTTCCAGATTTCTTCATATTAAGTAACTATTTAGTCCACCAGCAATAGCGGCAGAAAATGAACTGCAAACAACAGCTCTTGCCACCTAAACACGATCAGATATACGACTTCCAGGATTTTATATGGTGTTATTCCATTAGCAGCTGGAAAATGACTAAAACGCCGCAACCATGCATGAAAGCAATCTATGAACCATTTAGGTGATTCTAAACTTCAGTAACCCAAACCGAAACTACCTAACAAAGACCCTGACAAATCTCTATTGGCCAGTCAGATGCGTCCAAAGCAGTAGTGTGTAATTTGCAAAGAACATCCATATAGAAGTAATGAGACATTAAAAATTGGTCACATAGGATAACTTAATAAAAATAATTTACTTCTGGAACAGAAGCCAGCCACTTCTACACATATGTACACTAATTAGAACTTGTAGAATATATAGTATGATCTGTTAATTTATAAATAGACTGAACACTGATTTATGTAAGAGAAACATTTAAAAACTAACGATAAAAGGGAATAGATAATTATTTAAATCTGTTTTTGACTGAATAAGTCATAAGATTTAGCGTCAAATCTAGATTGTAAGTGAAAAATACGGCATGTCAATTTTGCACGGAATTATAAATGATTACGTTAGCAGTGGGAGGTGAGTAGCATTTTGGTACAGGTGCTGAAGTGAAATATAACGGATGCAGAGTGAACAATAATTAATGATTCATAAAGTGTTCGAAAATTTATAAATTTCAAAGTTACCGGTGAGTACACCATAATTGTAACCTTTCCAGTTGTAGATGAAACCAACTTCGAACTTGTCAACAGATTTCATGATGAGGCTTGTTCCGTTATTGACCAGGTGTGCTAGCAATATTCTGAATAAGTAGAGGATAGCATCACTGCATCAATGCCTTCGTTGAAGGCAATACCTTTTAAAAGAGAAGAAGACATAGCAAAACCTCAAGAGAGGTGCAAAAGTATGTGACATTTATTTATTCCTGTTTGTGCAGGAGCATACCAACTGTACAGGCATGGATAAGTTATTATATAAATTACACATATTTCGATGTATGTTGAATTTCCAGTTTGTTTGTTCTTCCTGACATTAGAGTCAGTTGGAACAGTCTGCAAAATAGTCTGTCTGTGTAACACATAAGGAGATATAGAAATATTGTCTTCGCATTAACAAAATACCCATACATCAGATAAATATAATACAAATATCTGGGAAAAATAAAGCTTGAAGTCAATGCTCCTATATGACTTTGTTGTGAACAGCATCCTTGACTTAAAATTTATTGATGTATTATTTTGAGGTCAGTGATGTATTTATTCCATTTTTTCAGCAGTCTAATCGTAGTTTTATAATAGGAAAGAAATTTGATCGTGGATACGAAAACTAGATAAGGTCATGTTGGATTGTTTTACTGCATGGAATGGGGCCGAGGTCGATACTAGGTGTTAATAATTCAAAATGTATAACAAACATGGGGTTCATCATTTTTTATTGTTTTTTTAAATATTATTTCCCCAATATGTTTTAGTAATGGAATTCTACAGTCCTTGATAATTTTACCTACTTATATGTAGTGAAAAAGGAGTTAAACACAGAAGTCGAAGTGCGTGAAATACATAGAAGAAAAGCGAGGGCTTAATGATATCTACTGTTTTTCTGAAATATATAGTTAGGTGTCTTTCTGAAGTAGCGAACTCATACAATGGACTTGCATTCAGGAATTTATATTTAAACTTCGTCTTTTAAGCAATTTTCAACTTCTATTTCTTTTTGGTTATTCATTTATTTTGCGGAAGTCATTTAAACTCAGGGGCCTTAGCAATAGAGCGCTCTCCCAGAGATAAGATGGTCCTCATGCGTCCCCACCATCATATCCGCTGAACAGCAATCACCACCCTCTCACCCTTTAATGTGCAAGGCCCTGGCGAAATGCTTCTTTTTTATTTTTATTATTATATGCCACGCAGACTTTTTCACATTCATTTGTTAGCTCATTTGGAGTCATGGTATGAACGACTACTTTCCGAAGACCATAATGCGTCTCACCTCTTACAAAATTTTGAAGAAAAACAATAAAAATATAAAGAAATTAGACGGTCATTGTATACCTTTTAGATATAAATATATGTTGTCAATGTTCAGGTCTAACTACACTGGACTCAACTCTGTCCTTAGAGGACCTTCAGCAACAGTATGCAATAACCAACGCGAAAAAACAGAACACAGATTGGCGACTCGAGAATCCTTCATTCTTGCACCATTATGGAACCAACCATAAGGTTATTATACACAAAGTCTAAGAATAAATGTCATAACAATTAATCACAATAATACTTCTGGTAGTATTTCTCCGTCTTCTAACGAACAGCGTACGATGGAACGATGACTGCAGTATCGGTGACTCCTTTGTTTAATAACGTCGCAAATGTCATTGAAATATAATAGGAATAACAGTAGGCCTAGGACACCACCTTGTATAACCCTACTTAATAATAATAATAATTTATATTTCGTATAAACGGGTAAGTTTACAAGAAATGCATACCATTTTTACAGGCACGATCAGTAGTGTTATAAATTACAATCTTGAAGTATCATAAATTAACACTTTTTCAAAAGTTTGAATTGTTCAATTATTGTACAAGCAATCAGAACAGGTTCTTATAAATATCAAATTGTAAACCGTTTGGCGCGAAGGCGCAGCTGAAATTGTGGCATGGCGTGGGACGGATGGCTGGTTTTCGGCGGCCAGCCCCTGTCACTTGGAGGCATATGATGGCTTCCAAGCCTCATCAATGGAATTATTTGGTAAGTTTATTTCATTTTTTTATATTATTTTTATTAGTAGTTTTCATGTTTAGGCTAGGATTTAGCTTCATGTTTACTATGTTGGGGCATCTAGGGACCATACGGTCATAGTTTGTTTAGGGATGCTCTGGCATAGGAAAGCTATATATCAATCGATAGCTCTCGACGAGATCTATCCTTTGACATTGGTTTCGACCCTTGTAGCCTCTCCTCAGCCTTCCTCAGGATCTTTGATATCTGGGCTTCCGCCCTCTGGGGTTATGCTGCCAAAATTTTTCCAGGGAGGCTAGGACTTAGGGAAGCTATATATCAATGGTTGCGGAGCTATGCTTCTTTAATTTCAGGATGTATTCTGCTATTTTAGAGTTTCTCAGGATGTACATGCTCTTTCATTTCATCCACGATGTTATCGACAACGGGGAGCTGAAAATGAAGCCGAGGCTGACCGGCAGCTTAACCGGACTTCTACTGATATGACGGTGGCGACGGTATCAGTAGGAGATAACTTGGGTCGCCACACCGTTCCTAGCGTAGCTCCGTTGATAGTAGCAACGGGCATCAACCAAATTTGTCAAACCTCACAACCTACTGATACATTGGCGACGGTATCAGTGGGGGCTGGACTTAGTCGTCAACAATCCAACCCGATGAACCAAACGAATCCAAGAAATATCATGCCGGATCGGCCGTGGCCCGGATTAACAACGACCGCGCTTTCTGCTGCCGTGTCACAGGGCAGAAGTGATAAGTACGCTACTGAGACACACCAAGCCGTGTGTGACCGGCCTCAAGCAGATGTCCCCTGGGCTCTGCGGTCACGCAACACTAACCTTTCTTCTATTTCAGGCACCCAAAGACTAAACTCAGGCGTGAGGCCAGCAACCCCACCCTGTAAACAAACCTGCTACAGAAACTTCAGCGTGAACAGTCTCCTTGCGTCAAAAGAAAAAGTCTGTGTGGGGACATGGAATGTCCGCACCATGTACGAGACTAGCAAAGCTGCCCAGATCGCAAGCGAAATGAGGAGATACGGACTACAAGTATTGGGGATCTGCGAAAGCAGATGGAACGGATACGGACTCACCAAATTGTCAACAGGTGAGTCAGTGATTTACTCCGGTCACCCAGAAGACAACCACACACACACCGAGGGCGTGGCTATAATGATGTTACCAACGGCAACCAAGGCTCTGATACAATGGGAGGCGATCTCACCCAGGATAATAACCGCCAGATTCAACTCCAAAGGAAGGAAAGTGTCAATTATACAATGCTATGCACCGACCAACAACGCAGACCTCGAAAAGAAAGAAGAATTCTACAGACAACTGCAGGCAGCAATAGACAATACTCCTGCCGGTGACATCAAAATACTAATGGGAGACATGAACGCCAAACTGGGACCAGACAACACAGGAAGGGAACTCATCATGGGTAAAGAAGCTCTGGGAGAGATGAATGAAAATGGAGAACTCTTCGCCGACTTCTGCGCCTTCAATGAACTAGTGATTGGTGGCAGCGTATACAAACACAAGGATATTCACAAGGCTACATGGGTGTCACCAGATGGGCGAACCAAAAACCAAATTGACTTCATCACAATCTCGAGGAAGTGGCGGCGCAGCCTACTGGACACAAAAGCAAGAAGAGGAGCAGACGTTGGCTCAGACCACTACCTCGTACAAGGAACAATCCAACTCAAATTAAAGGCTTTCAGAGAAACAGGAGCTGCAGATAGACCACAAGCCAAGTTCAACACTCAAAAACTAAAGGACCAGGATACAAAGGATATCTTTACTGCAAGTATAAAGGACAAAGCCGAGACACAAATCAACACTGGTGAAGAGGTCAGCGTCGAAAAACACTGGAACAACCTGAAAACAGTATGGAGCGAAACCTGCATGGAAGTTCTGGGCAGAAAGAAGAGACAGGACAAACCGTGGCTCACTACGGACACTTGGAGGCTAATAGAGGAGAGAAGGATGGTGAAACAAAAAATTCTGCAGTGCACCGACGAGCAACAGAAACAGGAGTTGAATGTAAGCTACAATACACTGAACAAAGGAGTAAAGAAGAGTGCCAGAGAAGACAAAAGAAAGTATTATGAAGCCATGGCCAATGAAGCAGAACAAGCTGCAGGCAAAGGAGACCTCGCAACACTTCACCAAACAACTAGGTACCTTTCAGGCAAAAATTCGTCACAAATTAAGCCAGTGAAGGATGAAAATGGAAAGTCAATCACCAAAGAAGTGGGGCAAAGGAAACACTGGGCTGAACACTTCAAAAGACTACTAAACCGACCGCCACCTACAACGCGCCCAACAATACCAACAACGGAAGCAGAATTACCAGTGAACATCAACCCCCCGACGAAATCAGAAGTCCTGAAGGCAATCAAGATGCTGAAAGCTGGGAAAGCAGCAGGACCAGATGGAATCCCAGCAGAAGCATTGAAAGTCGACCCAGAGACAACAGCAGACCTGATGACGCCACTACTTGAGAAAGTGTGGAAAGAAGGCAAAGTACCCGAGGATTGGAAGAAAGGATACCTATTCAAACTACCAAAGAAAGGAGACTTAAGTCAATGCAAGAACTGGCGCGGAATTATGCTCCTTTCCATCCCAAGCAAAATACTAAGCCGCATCATCCTGGAAAGGATCAAACAAGCCTTGGATGAAAAACTTCGACCAGAACAAGCTGGATTCAGGAGTAACAAGTCATGTATTGATCAAATCGCCACACTACGGATCATCATTGAACAAAGTTTGGAATGGCAGTCACCTCTCTATCTCAACTTCATCGACTTTGAAAAGGCCTTCGACAGCGTCGATCGAGAGGTGATTTGGCAACTACTTCGCTACTACGGGGTGCCGCCGACAATTATACATCTCATCCAACAGTTGTATGACAACGCTGCATGCCAAGTAATCCACAACGGGAAGCTCACGGAATCCTTCGAAGTGAAGACAGGAGTAAGACAGGGTTGCCTACTATCGCCAATGATTTTCCTGATTGCAGTAGACTGGATAATGCGACAAACAGCGGGCAATGAGGAAACAGGCATAAAATGGACTCACACAAAGAACTTAGAGGATCTGGACTTCGCCGATGATATATGCCTGATTTCCCACAAACTGGAAGATATGCAAGCGAAAAGTAACAAGTTGGCAGAAGAAGCATCAAAGATAGGACTCCAGGTGAACATAGAAAAAACAGAGGTGATGAAGATCCCTGGCCAACACCAACAACAACAACAGACAGCAATCAGCATAAATGGAAAAAACCTGAAAGAAACTACCTCCTTTACCTACTTGGGAAGCATTGTTTCAACTACAGGCGGAACTGACGAGGATATCAAAGCAAGGATCGGGAAAGCAAGGCAAGCTTTCATTACTCTGAAGTCTGTGTGGAGGACAACATCATTCAGCGTCAAAAATAAGATCGGGATTTTCAACTCCAATGTGAAGTCAGTACTACTATACGGATCAGAGACTTGGCGTGTCACAAAGAGCACCTCAAACAAGCTACAGACCTTCATTAACAGATGTCTTCGCTCAATACTCAAGATCAGATGGCCGGAAAGGATCAGCAACAAAGATCTCTGGGAGCGAACCAACCAGGAACCCATTGTGAAACAAATAGGCAGGAAGAAATGGAGATAGATTGGCCACACTCTGAGGAAACCAGCAAGTGACATCACTAGACAAGCCCTCGAGTGGAACCCGAAAGGGAAGCGGCGAGTTGGTCGTCCAAGGGTGACCTGGAGGAGATCATGTGAAGAGGAGATGAAAGCATGTGGGCAGACCTGGAGCCAGGTGAAAACTCTAGCAGAGAATCGAACGCAATGGAGACGCATGGCTGAAGCCCTATGTTCCTCTAGGAACTAAAGGAAATAATAATAATAAACCGTTTACTAAGGTCACCATCAAAGTTGAGCGACAACCCAAACTTCGTTCCGTTTCCTGCTGATAGTTATGGTCAACCAGTGAACAGCATATATCTGGGTGAGTGCTGCGCCACCACGTGATTGAACGCTATTTGAGGAAGAGAAGAAAATTCCGCGCAGCTGCAAAATGGTATAAAATGCGATTATGAATAATACATTATTGGAAGTACATTTACAAGATAAATACAAGGAGAAGAAGCTATGTAGTACTTGAAATGATAGTTTACATTTGCAATGTTTAATGCTAACCATATTGGTCTAAGCATGGAAACTATCACGTTTCCGATGAAAATATAGCTTTGTTCAAACAGTGGTGTTGCTGTGTTTTTAATCAAATCAACCAGACTTAAAGCAAGCAACAAATGTGAATAAAGAGCTTCAATAAAGGCCTAGGTAGTTAAGATCAGATAGAGTATAATAGTGCGTAAATAAAAAGATTATTGTGAGGTAGGTAAGTGATATTTAAGTGAGGAGTGAATTCAAAGATCTGGAAGATTAGAAGCCGTAGAACAAGCTGACCTGTAAGATGCCTCACGAATTTCTGTAGGGGCCAACGGGTAGCATCTTGACAAGAAGCTGAACAGGCTTCTAGATAGTAAGAGCCAAAGCACTTTTTTATTTATAATTAGATCTGTACAACCCTTATTATTATTTTTTTGTTGAGTGTCCAGACTAATGTTTAATTCTCGAGCTGTCAAAAAATGCATGTTGCTGTCCTACAGATTGAAGCGATTCACATTTGTGACCACTACCATATCTGCTGATCAGCATGTGCCATCCTGCCTCCTTTTTTGATGTTAAGCTCTGAAATTCTTTTGGCAGTGACTGTAGTTGCAGTACTGCATTGCTTTAAGCCCGTCCCAATCATACAGTATGCTGCACATTAACAGCTTTCATGACAAGCGCTTCCCATTAGGTCACCAGATACATCGATACCTGAGGATATTCTTGGCAGTATTTGATTCGTGATATTTGAACAAAAGCCTCCATTATACCTAGGGGTAATATGCGTGGTTTTCCATGCATCCGGATATGTGCCAGTTGACGGAGAAGTGAAGAACACTTTAAGAAGAATAATGGAAGTGTCTTCACCACAGTACTACAAAAAAGTTGAGGGGATCCTACCAGGGACCGGGTTGTTTGAACTTTTTAGAGTAGCGATTGCTTTCCTAATATTATCTAAGGAAAAGCTGATAATATCTAAAGTTTTTGTGAACTTAGGGGAGTGGGGATTGTGGTGATGCATTATCATCACAAGTGTATGACTGTGAGAAGTAGAAGTTTAGTTCACAAATCACTTTAGGGTCACCAGCAGTCTCACCATTTTCTAAAATGAATGGTATATCCGTTTTGCGAGAGTTTAGCCTTTTGCGATAACGCCTGCAGATTGCAGTGTATTTAGAGCTACTATGGTGAGAGCTGTCTGCTAGCCAAAATTGGTAGACAGCAATTTACGTCAGTGTCTACGTCCAAAATCTTGGTCATGAGAAAAACAAGAACGAAGACTTTGCGTTGGCGGATACGATTCGCACATAAATGGAATGACCTTCAAATAAGTGACCACAAAGAGATGACAGACTAAATTCAGCGAGAGAAAAACAAATCAGAAGACGCTGTTTCCCTGCTAGCAATAACCTATAGTAATGTACATAAAAGTCTATAAATATCTCTTGATTTTCTCAATAAACGATCTGTTGCCTGACCTTGTCTTCTGTCGTTACACTATTTTTAAGAGCTGTATTTTTTGTCTGAGTAGGACTTCGTCGTTATTTTCCCTTAATTTGAGATAAATGTTCTGTATATTCACAAGAGATGAGAAGTCGTTTTCTCTGTGGTACTGTCAGTGCAGCTTTCGCGGCTTAGCCTTACTTTTATAGGAATGAAGTTCTTTATGTTTTGGCTTGAGTTCTCTTTACACATAGGAACAGGTTTATCAAAGCAAATAGATACATTCTGGTAAAAGGCTAGCTGGATAGTGTTCAGGTTGCTTCTAGAAAGGAACAGGTCACAGTCTGAGCTTCGAATGAAAGAGTTAGATACGTCCCACCTAGCTATTGAGAAGCACATAAGTGTTTTGCGCAGGGCAAAGCGTTTTAACGAGTGAAGCTTAGCATTGAAGGGGCAGATTATGGTGTTATGGTCACCACATGGAAATGTTTGGTTGGTGCCCACGGTAGATAGGGCGATGTCTTTCAAGAAAACTAAGTCCATTATGTTGTGATTTCGGGTAGGCCTTAGAATACTTTGTGCCCACCCACGTAACTTCACTGCATCTAAGAATTTACTGTAGCGGGGAGGAGCACTGATGGGCTTCCGTGAAACTTCAGGTCTGTTAAAATCGCCTCCAATGACTTTATAAGTAAAGTTGAATTTCGAAATGTAGTGAAAGGCTGCAGTTATTTCATTTAGCAGTTCACTCTTGTGGTTGGGTGGGCGACAGATGCAACCTAATAACATGGTTCGCTGTTTATTGATGCAGTGTCACCCATAATGTTTCGCACATATTCAGGCTGGGGTTGTCGTAGTGTACAGCTATGCAGCCAGATTTAACATAGATAATGCACCACCCACCCATCCCAAATGAACTGCTCTTTCTGAAAAATGAGTAACTTTCGCAGTGAAGGAAATCATCATTTAGTTCACTATCTATAGTAATCATTAGTGCCTTAGGTTATCTTATCAGTACTAGGGATTGGATGTATGTCATCTTGTTTGTAGTTGACCTGGCATTAATAAGAACCATGTTAGGATTAGGTGGGTCACACCTTAAGATTTTAGCCTTGTCTTGAAATAACTGATGATACGATTCAGTCACACTGTTCTCAGACGACAATGAAATGTCTCTGTCCATAGAAGCGCCGGGGAATCTAGAAGCGCAAGGTGTTAGTGATATTTTCATGTTCCTGTAAGCTGCGGCGTGAAGAAGATTGACCTTCAGAAGAAAAGGAGATAGAGCTTCGTCGATGGAGAAGAGAATCACCTGTGTCATGTGAGGCGAGTTCCAGGCGGCAATCAGGCATTGCTGTATCATCTGGCCTATATCGGGGTCGATACTTATTGAGAGTGGTGAACATCTGTTGAACAGTGGCGGTCATATTGTGAACCTGAATAAAAACGGTAATGCCGTTGTATATGCTTCAATATAGCCTCCTAATTTCTCGTAAGAGTCCTCATAGTTACGTTTAACCAATTTCCGTACATAAATACGTCAGAATAATTCAAATTATAGTGTTGAGATATAACCCAAATTTCGTCCTGTTTCTTCCTGACAGTTATGGCCAACCGATAAACAACAAATATTTGTGTAAGTTCCATGCCCTCGCGTGATTGAAAGCTATTTCAGGAAAGGGAGAGCGTCCTACGAAGCTGCAGAACGGTGTAAAATGCAATAATAAATAATAAATCATTGAAAGGACATTTACAAGATACATACGAGAAGGAGCTACAGAGTCCTTGGAGTTATAGTTTATATCCCCAATGTTCAGTGCTAAACATACCGGTCTTACCATGGAAACCATGACGTTTCCAATGAAAATGTAGCTTTGTTCAAACAATAGTGTTGTCGAAACCAGACTTTTAGCGAGCAAAGAATATGAATGAGAAGAGTAAGTTTTGGCTTTGTTAAGATAAGAGAGTGAAGTAGCAATTAGATAAAAATATTATCACGAAGTATATAAGTGATAAATCAGTGAAAAGTGGCCGCGAATATCTGAAAAGTTAGAACCTGTAAGACCTGCTGGCCTGTAAGATGTCTCTTGAATTTTTGTTGGGTCCATGGGATAGTATCTTGACAAGAAGCTGAGTAGGTTTGTAGATGTTAGGAACAAGAGCATTTTAAAAATTTTGGGTTTATACAATCCTTATGATTTTTTGTTATGGATCTAGACTCTTGTTTTATTCTCTAGCTCTCAAGATACGCATGTTGCTGCCCTACAGATTAGAGGGATTCAGGTTTGTAACCACCACCATATCTACTGATCAGCATGCGGCATCATCATTCCTTTTTGATGACTCTCGTATCCCTAAGCAAACATTGCAACAGAATAATTTATGTGAAAATCCATCTATGAACAACCTATTTACAATTTTGATATTCATTTGGAAACCACAGCCAATTTTGCAAATGACTGTCTTTTCCGTCATTGGTATACATAGCCCCAACGTCTTCGTGTAAATTTTCAGCTTGATCTTTTTTGATTTCCTTTTTGTTTGACTGCTTGTTACAGCTACTGTATGAATAACTCTCAAAGAACAGGCAGACTTGCAGTCTTTAATCCGAAATGAACCAAGCCAGTTCAAATAGACCTGCACTAAAGTCAAATAGTTGGAGATTCTGTGGAGGTTGTTTATCTGTTTAACATGTATCAGATAATTATGGCACAAGCCTGCAATCATAAGGTTATGTGACATTTAGATATCGAGAGCACAACAGATGAACATAAGATGGTCCACAGTTAACAGGAGTGTGCATTCAAACCGAAAATGTACAGCAATCCAATAAACCGCAAACGGTCTGATTAACACAAAAGCGTAAAACGGTACATAAAGCACAACTTTATTTTAAGATGCAATATTGGACAGAACACTGCGTTATTCGTTACCACGACCTACAGTAGTGCTCCTGACAACCCCCCCCAATTCGGCTGTTTACTGTATGTAAGACTTGCAACTGCTTTTCTAGATACCACCATAACGAACCCTATCATCGCTAGCTTCCAAGAAAGACATATTCCTAATAACGCTTACCACTATTCTCCCAGCCATCTTCACATCCCCTTGTCCAGCTAAACAATCTTTCCCAGACAATATGCAATGCACGAGACCGAGTGGCCACTGATCCCTGCCACTAGATTAAAATACCTCGATAGGTAAGTCTGCTACCTGCATGTTCCTAATTATGTCCATCTAATTGTGCCTTTGTTGTAACGAGAAGACATATTCCTTGGATCAACGTTTCCAAAACATATCTCCCAAATAGATGGATTACCTCTTATGGATAACTTATCACTAAGATGAGTTACACAGATACTTGTGAGCTATCCCTTAGTGAAGTAGCTTAGCAGGTGATAACACTCCGTGGAATTCAGGGTTCGAGGTGAGTGAAACCTCAGGTCTGTTATTTATAATGCGCTCAGCTTCTATCAACAAGTCTTAAGGCTTTAATCAGTCAGCTGTTTTTCATTAACAAACCCACTTAAAATAATACGTACCGAACAGATCATGTGTCCAAAAACACCACCCTAATGGCTTGCAAATGGTGGGCTGAAATGCAAGTCTATACCTCTAATTGCCTCGGTGTTATATTCCTGTCTTTACACCCTTAAGCGCCAAATCAATCCCATTTTCGCTCCTAACAAACTGATTTAACTGTCAATAAATATTAATTTGGCTGTTCTCTGTCACCAACAAACCTCGTAGGAGACATGAGTACTTTGGAAGTGACGCCAACTGATGGTCTCTTCAACAATTCATATGACCGAGTGGACTTAGGCGTGGGTAAAATGATACTTAGGTAATGAAAAAACTCAACTGATATGTGAAATGCAACTGTTCGCCGAAGTAAATTCTTCCATACTGATTCACGTATATATCGAGACACAAAGACTAGTCTGTGATTGCTGGGATGCGGTTTTATGAAGAAGGATGTATCATGTTAATATATTTTTGGACACATTAAAATCATCTCAGGGCAGGGGAAATGTACTGTTCCTTTTGATAGGCGATTTGGCTAAGATAGACGGAGAAAATATTCCTACTGGCTGGCACTTTTGTTTAAGACCAAGGCTGGAAAGAGATGAAGAAGTTTTGCAATCATCCGACCACACGAGGAATTATAGGTGAGTAATAAAATGGTTACTATTTTAAGCTGATTCCTATCAGTGTAATGTGGTCTCTGAGTAGTTTGTGCGCCGCCTGTCAATTTACAGCTGATTACTTCATTTGGGGAACACCCGCCAACAGTTTTTTCACATCCCCTATTTAATACCCCTCTAATCAGCCCAAAATAGTCCTCATCTACCGAAGAGTAAGAGTAGCTGTTCATCTCACTTGTAGTTGCCGGTATGGGTACCATCGTCCCTCACCTTGACTCAACATTTCCCCTGCCCCACCGCAAGCTATTTCTGGTGACCATACTAATTGCTAAGCCTCCTCCTAATATACAAAACATTTCTCTAACAGTTACCAGTATCTGTGTGACACCCATATGCTCTTCTATGCTGCGGTAGTATCTTAGAATTATTTCCATGACATGATGTTCCGAAGGCAGTATTGCTAGATATTTCCTTTCAGTGGGCCAAGACGGGTTTCGTAATCTACCATCTAAACAAATCAAGTCAATTAGTAAAACAGGATGAAGTTTGCGCATCGGTCAGATGAATGTCCTTAATCCTGAACAATCGGGTGTAATTGAAAACTCAGGTTCCTTCAAAAATTCTACCTCCTCAAACATAACTGTGACGTCAGAAATAGAGTGTTGCAATTGCTCTACCTTCATTGCACTCAAATTAACACATGTATCAATTTCGCTAAACCGAATTATGAGCACGTACCCGCTGAATCGAGGAAAATAAGCTATTGCCTTCAACAAAGTGGTCCAATTTGAAAAGTAATACAGAACCCGACTTAAGCCAGAGTCACTAAAAACGATATTTGCTGCCGCTACAGTCTTCTTCTCTATTTGGCTGCTATCTAGTTCCACGATCATATCTGATACCGGCTGTTCAGCCTTGGATCAACTCGAGAATGACGGGCTCTCGCGCCATACCTTGAGATATTCATCCTTAGAGAACATTCCACGAAATAAGAAATCTGAGACATTCTCCTTTGAGGGTACATATCTCCATTAAGAAAGCTTTTATGGATCGTGAGCTGCCGGAAGTCGGTTAGCCACAAATGTCTTTAATTGGCAATTTTCGAGCCAGTACATTTTGTCGCATCTGAAAAACTACCATCCATTTTTGAACGCGGTAAAAGACTCCTGTGGGCCGCCAAAACAGCTGCATTCAGTTCAAGCTGTGGTATTGTTTGAACTCTGGAAGGTAGGACCCCAGCTTTCGCCATGGTAAGATGTCAACAGGCATTTCCATGTTCCCAAGAATGTCTTATATACATCAATGCTCCGTATCCAATTTCAGAGGCATCGCAAAAGATGTGTAACTCTTTAGATGACTGATTTGTGAACAACATGCGAAAGACACAATCATTTCAGAACTATTCGAAAATTTTATTTCAATATCTGTTTCGCGCTAAGGTACTTCGCCATCCCAACCAAAGCCCAACGCACATAGTTGTTTGGCAGGTAAGACCATAGGTTCTAAGAGGCACAAAAGGGTCATGGTTTATTCACATAATTATGTGATTAGCATGATGTTTGTGCAAATCAGTTATGAACTGAATACTGGTTTATATGACATAAATATTGAAAAAAGAAAAAAGAGTACAAATAACTAAATAAGTAACTGGAGAACTTTGTGTCAATCGAATAAGTTATTATATGTTGGCTTAAAAATAATTTTCGAAAATAATAAACCAACAGCCTGTCAGTTGCACCAGGAAATTAAGAAAGCTCGAACTATCGAAGGTTCAGTGCAAAAAATTAAAGCCTTTATGGGTAAATCATCAAACAATGCTTCCTTTTCTCTTTGCAGGGAAATAATCAGGAGTCATTTCCGTGGAGCAGGAGGAACAACTTCTATCACGAATTGATAACAATGGTGACAGAAAGACTGATTGTTTGTAAGAGTTTAGCCGGCGTTGTCTGATTTTTTGGATTGCACAAAATACATGTCCTTACAGAGCTCATGTTTTGCTTTCCTTCCTTGAGTAATTGCTTCTCATTGTGTTACAAAATGGTGTGGGAGGTGAAAAGTTGTCCAAATAACATGAATCTTTCATCTAATGGCCAACACCCTAAGCTTTTTTCAGAGGAATGCTTGTCTAATGTTCCCGGTGTGCCAGCTCTTCGCCAAACTCCAGTCTCCGAAATCACTTCAGCTCACTCACTGTGGGATGAAAGCATGTGGGCGTCCCTAAGTATAGCCCCGCAGGGTCACAACTGTGTCCAGATCCTCTAAGCCCCCTCTGATACAGCCTATGCACCAGCCGACTCCGGTGAATTTTCCAGCACTAACCGTGCTATCAAAAACTATAGCCCACTGGACTCTTGCATCAGTTTGCAATTGGGCCCCGGTCATGCAGTGCTGAGACTACTCGCAAACACCCACGAGGATGCGGCCAATATAGGAAGAATGCTGTGTATGTGGTTCGTCAACGGCCTACTCTCCTGTGGCCGGCACGCTGGACATCGTGAAGATTGTCCTTTGGTTCGTAGACACCGAACAAAACTATGCAACCACTAACAGCAGCCCCCTTATAAAGTAATTGCAGAACTTACGGCAGCTTCCGTTAACCAGACTCACCATAATGCTCCTAAACGTAACCGGTAACGACGTAGGGAGAATGTCTCAGATTTCTTATTTCGTGGAATGTTCTCTAAGGATGAATATCTCAAGGTATGGCGCGAGAGCCCGTCATTCTCGAGTTGATCCAAGGCTGAACAGCCGGTATCAGATATGATCGTGGAACTAGGTAGCAGCCAAATAGAGAAGAAGACTGTAGCGGCAGCAAATATTGTTTTTAGTGACTCTGGCTTAAGTCGGGTTCTGTATTACTTTTCAAATTGGACCAGTTTGTTTTCGTGGAAGTACTTCTCTTGTTCCATACTTGTAACTATTAGCTCTTTCACTAATTAGTTTTATTTAGTCGTATAAAAGTCACTGCACACGCAGTTATTAATCACATCCAATGCTTGTAAAAACAGGCCAAATAGAAATTCCTACCCAAATCTTTAACCTACCCAAGCCTAGAAATACCTTATCCTGTAGTAAATCCAATTACTGGTCGATGACTCGTCCTAATCTTAAGGGCGAGTTTAAATCGGTTAATGTAACGAGTGTTGTACAGCGCAATATGAGCATCACAGAGTCCTATTGCCAGCTCAGTGAAATCACCTTTAGTCATGCTAATGGGTTGATAATCTAATAAGCTCACCGAAATGTGAACCAGTAATTAAATGGTCGTGTTCAGATAAGTAGTGTAGCACTTGTATGACCCTTTCACAGCCGAGGTCTGAAGGAAGAGCCACACAGGCTTCAACAGCCTTTCTCGCCTTTTCTGGACAAAAGTGTAGAAGAAATGTCAACATTTGCTCTTTGTCTCACAATTCCCTCTGAACCATATTTCGAGACTGACCAGAGAACATTCTATACTGACTAGAGCTACCATGAAATTATATTATGTCAATCGTAGGCATATGCACATTGCTAATCTGAGAGCTCATTGATTCCCCTAGGTGTGAAATAAAGTCATCCCTTCTCCTATTTCTTAAGCTACCACTCTTCATCTCCAAATCACTGGCAAGCTCAGGATTGGGCTGCTTCAGTTCATGCAGTAGTTATGATTTTCTTGCCAATTTATCCTCAAATTGTGAGTTAGATGAAAGATCCTCATCATGACTACGACTATTACATAAATCATGCAAACGAACATTAACATCACCAACACTCATTTCCTCAAGAGCTCCATCGGCCTGAATCCGCTTGCAAGGGTTTATCACTTTGTATTTCAGCGAAACGTCGTCTAGAAGTAGACTTGGATCTCAGTTCTTCCAGCATCACTTCATGTTGTAATACACAGCCGTAATTCAAAAAAGTGATCCAGAGTATGATACTAAGCCAAACCAGATTGAAAAACTTGGTGTTACAGCCTCTGTGCAAATAGCGGTCTGAGGATGCGGACTCATCATCTTCAGCCAAAATCCCAAACAAAACAAAATTATTGCCAATAAATTTATAGTGAAACCAAAGCTGTTGATGGAACTGCAAAATTTATAGTTCTTTAGGGGTTGCAGGTATCGACGTTCGCGAGTTGTACGGATTATACTAACGCAAGATCTTATACCAACAACTTCTATAGTGTTCGCACTTCGAGTACCAAAGATAAAGCAAAAGACCAGATTTAGCCGTCCAAAGTACGTGATATATTTCGGGACCAAATCGCGGGTTGAAGTGAATGCTTAGCTAGCTAGTAATCGTGCACGCACGTGACACGACGGAGTACCAAGTGGCGGGGATGCTTGACCGGAAGCCTTCAGCTAAACAAGTCGACTTAAACAGTGAGGGTCAGCATCCAATGTTGAATGATGATTGCTGTGGTCAATAATTTTGGGGAATTATTTACCGCTACAGTTCTTTAACTTGAGGTTATCTGATAACCAAATATGAAGAGCAAGATGACTGAAACTGAAAACCGCTCACACATGATAGTAGTGTGCACTCAAAAAATTTAAGGCTGTCCAATGGACAACAAATTGTCTAATTAACACAAAAACGTAAAATGTTACATAAAATATTATTGTTTCCTTAAGTTCATAGAGGAACATTAGGCTTCAGTAGCACGTCTCATTGCGTTCAGTTCTCCGCCAACTTTTTCACCTGGCTCCACGTCTGCTCACATGCTTTCATCTCCTCTTCACATGACCTCCTCCATGCCACCCTCACACTGACGACAAACTCGCCGCTTCCCGTTCGGGTCCCACTCGAGCAATGGTCTGTCTTGTGATGTCACTTTATGGTTTCCTCAGAGTATGACCAATCCACCTCCATTTCTTCCTGCAGATTTGTTGCACAGTCGGTTCCTGTTGGTTCGCTCCCAGAGATCCCTGTTACTGGACTTTTCTGGCCATCTGCTCTTGATTAGTAGTGAGCAGAGACAGCCATTGATGACGGTCTGTAGTTTGTTCGAAGTGCCCTTCGTGGTGTGGCAACAAGTCTTTGATCATTGTATTAGCACTGGCTTCACAATGAAGTTGAAAATTCGGATCTTGTTTCCATTTTCATACTGAGTGCTGTTGACCTCCACACAGACTTGAGAGTAATGAAAGATAGCCTTGCTTTCCCAATCCACACTTTGATATCCTCGTCACTTCCATCCGCCTGTAGTTGAAACGATGCTTCCTTGGTAGGTAGGTAGGTAGGTAGGTAGGTAGGTAAGGGAGGTTGCTTCTCTCAGACTTCTCTCATTTATGCTGACTGTTGTTATTGCTGTTGGCCAGGAATCTTCATCACCTACGTCTGTCTTGTCTATGTTCACCTATCTTTTTCCTATCTTTGATGCCGCCTCTGCCAACTTTGAGGTTTCTTCTGCTTCTCACTTACATATCTTCCAGTTTGTGCGGAATCAGACATATATCTTGAGCGAAATCCGTATCCTCCAAGTTTTGTGTGGGTCCATTTCATGCCTGTTTCCTCATTCCTCGCTGTCTGTCGTATTATCCAATCTACTGCAATCAGGAAAATCATTGGCGATAGTAGGCAACCCTGTCTTACTCCTGTCTTCACTTCGAAGGATTCCGTGAGCTTCCCGTTGTGGATTACTTGGCATGTAGCATTGTCGTACAGCTGTTGGATGAGATGTATAATTGTCGGTGACACCCAGTAGCAATGAAGTAGTTTCCAAATCACCTCTCGATCGACGCTGTCGAAGGCCTTTTCAAAGTCGATGAAGTTGAGATAGAGAGGTGACTGCCATTCCAAGCTCTGCTCAATGATGATACGTAGTGTTGCGATCTGATCAATGCATGGCTTGTTCCTCGTGAATCCAGCCTGTTCCGGTCAAAGTTTTTCATTCAGGGCATGTTTGATTCTCTCCAGGATGATGCGGCTTAGTATTTTGCTTGGGATGAACAGGAGCATAATTCCGCGCAGTTCTTGCATTGACTTAAGTCTCCTTTCTTTGGTAGTTTGAATAAGTATCCTTTCTTCCAATCCGCGGATACCTTACCTTCTTTACACACCTCCTCCAGTAGCGGTGTCATCAATTTCACTGACGTCTCTGGGTCGATTTTCAATACATCCGCTAGGATTCCGTCTGATCCTGCCGCTTTTCCAGATTTTAGCATCTTGATTGCCTTCAGGATTTCTGTTCTCGTCGGAGGATGGATGCCCACTGGTAATTCTGTTTCCGCTGTTGGAATTGTCGGGCGCGTTGTAGGTGGCGGTCAATTTAAAAGTCTTTTGAAGTATTCAGCCCAGTGTTTCATTTGCTCCACCTCTTTGGTGATTGGCTTTCCATCGTCATCCTTCACTGACTTCATTTGGGTTGATCTCTTGTCCAATAGGAACCTGGTTGTTTGGTAGAATTTTGCAACGTCTCCTTTGCCTGCAGCTAGTTCTGCTTCACTTGCCATAGCTTCATAATATTTTCTTTTGTCTTCTCTGGCACTCTTCTTTACTCTTTTGTTCAATGTATTGTAGCTTGCATTCAACTCCTGCTTTTGTTGTCCGTCGATGCACTGGATAATCCTTTATTTCAACATCCTTCTCTCTTCTATTAGTCGACATGTGTCTGTGGTGAGCCACTGTTTGTCCTGTCTCTTCTTTCTATCTGGAACTCCCATGCAGGTTTGACTCCACATCGCTTTCAGGCTGTCCCAGTGTTTTTTAACGCTGGTCTCTTCATTAGTGTTGATTTGTGTCTCCACCTTTTTTCTTATGTTTGCAGTGAAGATGTCCTTTGTGACCTGGTCCTTCAGTTTATGAGTATTGAACTTGGATTGTAGTCTATCTGCAGCTCCTATTTCTTTGAAAGCTTTGAGTCTGATTTGGAGTGTTCCTCGCAGGAGATAGTGGTCTGAGCCGACGTCTGTTCCTATTCTTACTTTTGTGTCCAGTAAGCTGCGTCTTCACTTCCTTGAGATTGAGATGAAGTCAATTTAGCTTTTGATTTGCCCGTGTGCTGACATCCATGTAGCCTTGTGGATATCCTTGTGCTTGTATACGCTGCCGCCAACCACTAGTTCATTGAAGGCGCAGAAGTCGGCGAAGAGTTCTCCATTTTCATTCATCTCTCCGATAGCTTCTCTACCCATAATGAGTTCTCTTCATGTGTTGTCTGGTGGCAGTTTGGTGTTCATATCGCCCATTAGAATTCTAATGTCACCGACTGGAGTATTGTCCATTGTTGCCTGTAGTTGTCTGTGAAACCCTTCTTTTTTTAGAGATCTGCGTTATTTGTGGGTGCATAGCATTGTACAACTAACACTTTCCTTCCTTTGGAGTTGAATCTGGCGGTCATTATACTGGCCGAGATGACATCCCATTGCACCAGGGCATTCTTTGCCGTTGGTGACATCATGATAGCCACACCCTAGTTGTGCTCGCGGTTGTTTTCTGGGTGACTGGAGTAGATCACTGATTTTCCCATTGACAATTTTGTGAGTCCTCTCCCATTCCATCCGCTTCCACATATTCATAGTACTTCAGTACCAAATCTCTTCATCTCATTTGCTTTCTGGGCATCTTCACCAGCCGCATACATAGTGCGGACGTTCCATGTTACCACACGGACTTTTTCTTTTGTCGCAAGGAGACTCATCATACTGAAGTTTCTGTAGCATTTTTGTTTACACGGTGGGGTTGCTGGCCTCACCCATGAGGAGGAATTTGTTACATAGATATATAGAATTATAGATGTTAGTTAGTGTTAAGCATTCACAATATGCCAAACAGGTAGTTGTAGGTATTGCCGGTCAATAAGATTATATCCACAGATTCAGTGTTCGAAAGGCAAATAATTACAATTAGTTCAACAACTTCTTGACAAGAAACTCCAGATAAATAAGAGTTTTATGTAACTGAGCAACTGTAGCGTATTATTTGAAAAGCGCGTCAAGGTCTATCGTTACATAAAGTACATCTTTAGTATTTGAAGGTGCAATGTTTCAAGGAAGAAACAGTTTAAAAGGCTTCTTGATAAAAGTCTTATCAGTCAACTGATTATATGCCGGTTATACAGCTGCTTATATATATACGTATAGTCTCAGAGGCTTCAACGTAAGAACAGTGAAAAAATGACTATAGTTAGCGTAACAGCTTCAAAGAGTTCCAACCGACGATCCCTAGAGCTGGTGTTGTTGCATAAAGACCAATAGAAGCAACTAAGAATACTGCGAAATGAAATCAACTCGAAAATTTCAGAAGACAAACTGGCAATGGTTACAGTACCAGAAGTTACAGCCTCAGAAAGTTGTGGGTTCAAACGGTTAAAAATTCACTTGTTGCAGCTTCATAGTTTCTCATCTGTCCAGCCTTCTACTGAACAGCTAACAACTAGACCGCAGTAGGAATTCTAAGCTTCGGTGGAAACGAAATCCGCTTGTACATGCAACGTTTTTCAATATAAGCAACAATGACAACTATATTTTATCATTTTTGTTACCCCTGAGGAAAGCATAGCTTATTTGCATTCAGGGGCCAAACAATTCATAACAAGCCAAATAAACCATTCAGCTGAATGAGTTTAACAAATACCTTGACAGAATTACAAGCTTCATTGCGCAGGTGACATTTTAAAACCAGAATGACACACTGAAGCAACCTACAGACTCAGGATTCAACTCATTAAGAGACTTCACAACAATCACGAAGAATAGTGCGGTGGGTTTAAAAGTGGTCTAAATCTCATCCCTCAATAAGAAATAAAATTTCATCTCAAATGAATCATAATATCACAATTATACCTGCCAAATTTCATATAACAGCTTTTTCTCTCTATCCTTATGTTTAAAAAACTTGGTTATGGAAAAGCGTATACTACGTTATCGATAACATCACAAGACATAATGAACTGAAATGAATCCATGTAATCAGAGCACTACGCCAGATGACTTCTCGCATTGTTCACATTCATGCATTCATCCACATGATAATTAAGTTACGTGGACGATTTAAATGGACAAAACTCACTGAAATTCTTACTTGTCCTCCGTTTTCGTTATCTTCTTTCGAAGTCATTACTTGTTTTTCGCATAGAATTCCCTACTATTGGCTGGTGATATAAAATAATGGAAGTTGACGTATCAATTAACTTATTAAAAAGACGGTTGCAGAGGAGAAAATTTGCTTTTCGGCGAAGTCATCAACTACGCTGTACATTCGTGTACGTTGAAGCCTCTTAGACTATACGTATATGTATAAGCAACTGTATAACCGGCATATAATCAGTTGACTGATAAAACTTTTACCAAGAAGCCTTTTAAACTGTTTCTTCCTTAAAATATTCCACCTTCCAGAACAATTTTCGGTGAAAGGTCAAATTAATAAAATTACAATCAGGAATTAAAATGCCATAATAAACAGGGGGACGGATAAAACTCAAACAAAGTAGCATCATCGGTGAGAATTCTTGTCCCCAGTAACTGGCTTAGCAAGGCAGACGTATGAGCCGAAGAAAATCACCTTGTATCATTGTCGATTAATACCCAATAAAAGTTGTGAGTGAAAACACAATAAAGAGTTACTTAGGCGTAATCGCGCTACCTCATTACAAGAAAATGGAGTAGACAGGCGCTTAACTGCTAATCACAGTGTTTCTGCACGTCATTTGTGAACCAAAAGTTCGGTAGTGTTGCGCTTCAAAGCAAGAACCCAATGAGGGTTATTACAAGAGATTTTCAAACCATCTGTGAATCTGTATACAGAAACCTATGTAGTGGAAACTCTTAATATGTCATTTTACTTTCAGGGGGTTGCATTGTCAGAACAGGTCTAAGGACGATTAGTGACCACTGTCTTAGGAATAATATGCAAAGCATGGGTGCGTCGGTGGCACAGTGGTTAGGACTCTCGCCGACCATGCACATGGTCCGGGGTTCGATCCCCTGCCGGCGCACACCCGATATCTATGGTCGGCCTGAATTTGGGCTACCGATATCCATGCTGAAAATTCCACACCGTATTTTCAGTACAAGTGTGGAATCAAGCTGTAATCAAAAAAAGTAACGAGAAATGAAAGTTCAGTGCAGCTATTAGAGATCCTGCTTCCCCAAACATCAAGTAACCACATCTCTGTCCTTTGAATTTGTTGCACAGATAAACAAATTTGTCAGTTCTGATGAAATTGCTGATTTATTATTATTGTATTATTATTGTTCCCTTGGGTTCCTAGTGGAACATAGGGCTTCAACTGCACGCCTCCACTTGCTTCTGTCTTGTGCTGTACTTTTCACTTGCATCCATGTTAATCCATACTGTTTCAGTTCCTCTTCACACGATCTCCTCCATGTCACCCTTGGACGCCCCACTCGCCGCTTCCCTTTCGGGTTCCACTCGAGGGCCTGACGCGCGATGTCATCCAGCGGCCTCCTCAGCGAGTGTCCGATCCATCTCCACTTTCTCCTGCATATTTGTTGGGCGATTGGTTCTTGTTTTGTTTGTTCCCATAGATTCTTGTTGTTGATTCTTTCAGGCCATCTGATCTTCAGTATAGAACGAAGACAGTTGTTGATAAAGGTCTGCAACAGGCTGTTGGAAATATTCTTGGTGACCCGCCAAGTTTCTGATCCGTCCGTATAGAAGAACTGACTTGACGTTTGTATTGAAAATCCGAATTTTGTTGTTGATGCTGAGTGACGAATATTTCCAGATTGGTTTCAGGTTGATGAATGTGTTTCTCGCCTTCCCGATTCTCGATTTGACATCCTCGTCGTCCGTTCCTCCTGGAGTTGAGACAATGCTCCTCAGATAAGTGAATGAAGTAACCTCTTTCAAATCCCTCCCGTTGATGGTGATTGCCACTGGATGTTGCTGCTGTTGCTGTTGTTGTTGTTAGTTGGTTATTTTTATAACCTCCGTCTTGTCTATGTTCACCTGGATTCCTGTGTTTGCTGCTTCTTCTACCAGTATGTCGGTTTTCGCTTGTAATTCTTCTATTTTGTGTGACATCAAACATAAATCATCCGCGAAATCCAGGTCTTCTAGGTTCTTCACGTCGGTCCAGGATATCCCTGTCTTCTCGTTTCCCACTGTCTGACGCATAATCCAGTCCACCACAATTAGGAATATCATTGGTGATAATAAGCACCCTTGTCTGACTCCTGTGTTTACTCCAAACGCTTCGCTGAGTTTTCCGTTGTGGATCACTTTACATGTGCCGTTGTCGTACAGCTGTTGAATAAGGTTGATGAATATTTGGGGTACGCCGTAGTACTCGAGTAGTTTCCAAATTACTTCGCGGTCAACGCTGTCGAAGGCCTTCTCAAAGTCTATGAAGTTGAGGTAGAGGTTTGATTGCCATTCCATGCTTTGTTCGATGATAATGCGTAGAGTTGCAATTTGGTCAGAACATGATTTGCCTTTCCTGAATCCAGCTTGTTCTGGTCGGAGTTCTGTATCCAGTGCGTCCTTTATTCTCTCCAGGATGATGCGACTCAGGATTTTACTTGGCGTCGACAGGAGCATGATTCCTCGCCAGTTCGTGCAGGGTCCTAAGTCGCCCTTCTTTGGTAGTTCCACGAGGTAACCTTTCCTCCAGTCAGTAGGCACCTTTCCCTCTTTCCAGATCTTTTGCATTAATGGAGTCAGCATATCTGCTGTCGTTTCTGGGTCCGCTTTCAGTGCTTCTGGGGGTATTCTATCTGGTCCAGCTGCTTTTCCAGCTTTCAGAAGCTTGATTGCATTCAAGACTTCAGCTTCCGTTGGAGGATTGATGTCAACTTGCAGTTGTGTACGTGCTGTTGTTGGTATTTCTGGACGGGTTGTAGGTGGTGGTCGGTTCAAGAGTCCTTTGAAGTGGTCCGCCCATTGTTTAATCTGTCTTTCTTCTTTGGTAATTGGGTTCCCTTGGCTGTCTTTTATAGGTTTCACTTGTGTTGATCTCTTCCAAGATAGAGACTTGGTTATTTGATATGGTGTCCTCAGGTCCCTTTTGCATGCTGCCTTCTCAGCTTCAGTAGCCAGGTTGTCGTAGAATTGTCTTTTGTCCTTCCTGGCACTCTTCTTCACTTCTTTGTCCAGTGCTGTGTAAGTTGAGTTCAGCGTCTCTTTCTCTTGTCCATCTTTGCATTGAATCATTTTCTCTTTCACCATTCTCCTCTCCTCTATCAGCTTCCAAGTGTCCGTTGAGAGCCATTCCCTATCTTGTTTCTTCTTTCTCCCTAAAACCGTTGAACACGTTTCGTTGAAAATTACCTTCAGAGAGTTCCAATGGTCTTCCACGGATGATTCCTCAGTGGTGCCACGTAGTGTTTCCTACTTTGCTCTGACAGTTGCAGTGAAAATGTCCTGTGTGATTGTGTCCTTCAGTTTTTGCGTGTTGAACTTGCATTGTGGCCTATTCCCAGGTATCCTCGAGGCTTTTAGCTTCACCTTGAATGTCCCTTGTACTAGATAGTGGTCTGAACCCACATCTGCTCCTCTCCTCGATCTTGTGTTCAGTAGGCTCCGTCTCCACTTCCTTGAGATTGAAATGAAGTCTATCTGGTTTTTGGTGTGTCCATCCGGTGAAATCCATGTTGCCTTGTGTATATCCCTGTGTTTGAACACACTGCCACCAATCACCAAATCATTGAAGGCGCAGAAGTCTGAGAAGAGTTCACCATTTTCGTTCATTTCACCGAGGGCCTCGCGACCCATGGTGAGTTCTCTTCCTGTATTGTCTCCTCCCAGTTTCGCATTCATGTCACCCATCAGGATTTTGATATCGCCATTTGAGACGTTGTCCATTACTGTTTGTAGTTGTCTGTAGAAATCCTCCTTCTTCTCTTGTTCTGAGACGTTTGTAGGCGCGTAGCATTGAATGATTGTAACCTTTTTTCCTTTTGAGTTGAACCTGGCTGTCATTATCCTGGAGGAGATTGGTTCCCACTGCATGAGAGCTTTAGCTGCTGTTGGTGACATCATGATGGCTACTCCCTCGGTGTGCTCGTGATCGTCTTCTGGGTGACCGGAGTAGATTATTGTCTCTCCAGTTGGTAGTTGGCACCTTCCGCATCCATTCCATCTGCTCTCGCAGATTCCCAACACTTCTATTTTATATCTCCTCATTTCTGCGGCTACCTGGGCAGCCTTTCCAGTTTCGTACATTGTACGAATATTCCACGTCCCCATCCTTATTTTTGCTTTCATCGAAAGAAGGCACATCGGCTGACTGGCTTCCCGAAGGCTTTCACCAGCCTGCGTCATTTCACTTCCCCGATTCCAGCGAAAAATAAGGTTATTGTTTGTATTTTTAGAATTTTGAATATATTTGTGCGTTGAAGTTTTCGTAGCAATTTGGTTAAGTTTTGGGGGTGGAGTTGCTAGCACCACGCCCCAACCCTCCCTCTTTATCCGGGCTTGGGACCGGCTAGAATACTAGTGACCTAGTAATCTAGGCGAGGTTTGAAATTGCTGATACTGAAGTTATTTTCTGAGTTTCCTTGGTCACCAAAGATAAACAGGTACTTTTTTCGCTGAGATATCCGTGCTGTAATATTTCACAAACTTGTCAAGCGTGGGATATCTAAACAAAATGTAATGGTCAAGCTTTAAGAATAGTGATGAAGCGTTCACCCCGCTACCTATTATGACCTCATTGTCACGGTCTTACTGGAAGTTAACTCTTCTAAAGCCAGTGTACTGCATTCGTCTACTTCTAAGTAATTTATGCTCAAGGGATAAACATAGAAGGTATATAAGATTTTAAATGTACCAGTATTTTAGGAGGATCGAGTTAATAACCCTGAATAGATAATAGACGTTCCTGTTTTAATGAGCATAGACCAGTGGACAGTCCTGAAGCTGAGAAAACTGAGTCCATTTGAGAAAATTCTTAAAAAAACAGTTTCAGTGCCAGACTTTAAGAAAGGTGGATATATTGTAACATTTCCGTCTGGCAACATCTTTGGTTTTACTTTAGGTTCGTTAAAACGAGTTTATAGATTGTGTATACAGTTACTTTTCAAACTATTCATCGCGATACGGGTTTAGAGAACAGTCACTGAGAATACTTTGGTTAAGCTCCAACAAATCGATAGACTTATACAAGTGTGTCACGAAGATGTTGTACATTGAACTTTGGAGTAAACTTCATTAATCCTAGGTATTCTCTTATCTTTGAGTTGTGAAGTGTATAGTGGTATAACCAAAATCCTTTGTATCTGAGTAAATTCCTCTTAGAATGTATTTGGACAGCACATAATAACGGTTTCAGGAAATGAAAGATTCCAAATGAAGACTTATGAGACTTGTTTAACTCCACGCACCTCCGAATTACAAAATTCTTTTTATGAGAATTTGTGAATTAAATACTAGAAAACTTCGATTATACCACTTTTCCTCATCAACACTTAGTTTTTGTTTGTTCGCTCTACTTTCGCTGGTCGGCCATTTAAGCCAACTGATTGTTGTGACTGCGATGTATCCTCACAATCCTTATTTTGGGATAGCTCCTCAGTATTATGGTAAGTCGTCTAGAATGACGTAATGATGATATAGGATTTGTTGGTATTGCTCCTATGGCACCTATGGCCATACCACCACCACCTGTGGCCACTATTCCACCCGTGATTACGACACCAGCTGCTACTGCAGTTGTGGCCGCAGTTCCTGAAATTCCTTTGGTAGGTTTGCGCGTTTAATTAACATGTATTAGCAATACGTTCGAGAAAAGCCTCCAGTCACTACAGTCTTCGTTGGCAATATTGCTGAGTGTGCTCCAGATCAACTCATCAAGACGTTACTAATGGTAGTCTACATGTTAAGATTTACTAAAATTTCTTTTCAGCGATGTGGGAATATTCTTAGCTGGAAACGAGTTCAGGGGGCGTCTGGTAAACTCCAGGCCTTTGGGTTTTGTGAGTATGAAGACCCTGAGTCTACAATGAGGTGCGTACGTCTCCTAAATGGATTTAAAGTAGGACCTAAACCTCTACTGGTAGGAATGCGATTAATCATAACTTTTGCCAAAGGTTAAAGTCGACCCTAAAACTGAGGATTTGCTGAATGAATATAGAAAGAAGAAAGAAAAGGTTGGTGAAGAGGGAACCTTAGGAGCAACTTCTGAGGAAGTCGATCAGTCAACTCAGCGCGATGACGAAACCGTAAAAGCGGCACTCGAAAATATTATAGCAGAAAGTGCTTCCTTATTGGAAGATGAAAGTGAGTCCTCATCTTATAAAGTTTCATATTTCAGACGGTGGTAAAAAACAAGATCTTCACCTGGAGGGACCACGCCACCTTGTAAGTTTTTTAGTGGTTAATTAATTCATACTGAATTATTATTTAATCACTGCCACGCTGCATTTATCACATAAGATATGTTTATTCGCTAAAGAAAATCCACATATTTCTAACATTATTTCTCATAACTGACTCACTTATTCATACTCGTCGTATTTTTGTTTGTCGTAGTGTGCTGTGTCCTCTTACATTCGTGTCAGATTGTATCCAACTGGTCCGTTACTTTCTGTGCAAGGTTATTCATTGAAAGTTAGTAAGCCGGTAGGTAGGATGATAAGTTAGACTTGAGTGCTACGAAAACTGTTTGAAGTAACAGAGCCAAATAAAAACCAAATACAAACGTAGAGAATTCTGAAACTGGATGCCTTGGGCACGTTTGTACTTATGTTACGATCAACAGTTCCACCAATATTTTTCCTTTTCTTGCGAAACCTTAATCAACTTTATGAGATAGTTATTTAGCATCAATGCTTCTAATTGCTTCATCTCGTTGTTTTCTGTTGCACTAATGAGTTGTTACCCAGTTTGCTAGACACTTAACTAGACCTTCCTTTGCAGGTGACGGATGCGATAAATTAAAGTCTAGGTATCTATTAGTGTGTTGTAAATGTTAGCGTATAGTTTACTTTCTGTTTGTTTTACTTTCTTCTACCTTCATTTTCTGACTACATACTTCAATTATAACAAGCAAAATAACAGCTTGAGTTATTAAAACACGACATTAGCACTATCTGCTGGGAATCGTGCAATACGAGTACTAAGACCATTTTCTGCTAGTTTTGTGTTACATGTGGATTTTCTGATTAAAATCAGCATTTTGCAACTCCCCGAATTGTGTTTCTTATGTCTAGTCTGGTAATGAGACCTGAATATTATCATCCACTCTTGTAAGAATTCACTTTGTTGCGTGGATGTTACATGCCAGATTATTAGTCCTTCAATTTAGAAACTATTAACCTCTATTATTGATATTTAGTAAGACTGCGGTGGTAGTGGTTACTAAAGGAGGTCGCTAATGCATGTGGAGCAGTTTTTAGTTATATAAGCATTTCGTGCGTCCGGTCAGATTTCAGTTGCGAGACGAAATTACGTGTAACTTATTGTGATTAACAGCTTGGCCAAAACAAGTGAATATTTCCTATGGCTTATTTTTAACTGCATTTCTTTTACTGTCAAATCACAGTAGGTTCTTACGTAATTTTGAGATTTAAATTGATCTATTTTGAAATATTCGTCTACCGCTGATTTTCTTTCCAGACTATTGAAGATATGGACCTTGACAGTGACCGTAAAGACCTGATCAATCGTGAGATCGAGAGCTTTCGGAAGCGAAACGAGGTAAAAATATACTCTGCCATTTCTTTTTTGGTACAGATTGACAGTTTCGACTGATTTTCTGAACCATTCTTTTGTGTATGAATATGTATTGCATTGAATCAGTCTTAGTTCCCTTTAAAGTTGATGTAAGTTTACTTCTTATACTATATACCAAGTAGATAAGGTCAATTAGTGTTAGTTCGGTCCATTCACATAGTTTTTTTTTCCGTCTCAGCGTTATGGAAATCCCTTACATGGGATATTTAATTGACTTTTAGCATGGCGTCTGTCGTGTCAACCTTCAGTTGTGTGCCCTTGCCAGGATCGGTGAGTCTCTTACGATGATATACTCTGCTATAGTATTGAAGAGCAACCGCTCTATTTTTATTGTGTTGCCTGTGCAATGTATTGGTATCTGTTTTCATTTTGGCTTTTGAATGTTGTATTTTGAAATCATCCGCTTTCTCTTGAGTCAGAAGGAAGATCAAAATGATACCAAGCAACCACGCTCAAAAGTTTCAAATTCCGGGCGTCCGGGGCTAACAACCATGCAAATATATTCGGCGTATGCTGAACGCGTTGAGCGGGAATATCGTCGAGAGAGGACCCGCAGAAGTAGAAGCCGCTCAAGTTCGTTGGCTTCCAGCCGGTCGCGTGGACCAATAACTAGTTCTTTTGTGATATCCAGTAAAGATATTGATGAGGAAGAAGAGGCGATCAAAAAAAAGTTAGAGAAAAAGCTTCGTGAGAAGGAAGAGTCATATCAAAAGGTTGGTTTTTGTCTTGATTCACAAAATTATAATGATAGTGATTCCTTTTCCATAGTATCTCTAAAATGGTGAGCGATTGACACAACAATTCCTGTGCTGTTTATCTGGCATTTTTGATATCAAGTGTTTACTTTCTGAATGGGAAAACTGGTAGTATATTCTGTATATTTTAATATAGTGGTGTTCCAACAACAGGTATCATTCGATGCTAATTCCAGAATAGTCTGAAAACTCGTAGAGTGAGACCATGAACCGCACTTGATGTGTCAGTTGATGCTACACAGTCCCAAGCTGAGTGGGACTAAAATTCTTTAGCTGTAAGTCGGTTGCTTAAGCTGATAAACCACATACATACCGTTGTACAAAACAACAGGATGACAATGGCTGGTTTTATAAGCTACCCTCAGAAACTTAAGCCCTGTCTGTCTGGATTCAACATAGAACTTAGCACCGAAGTGCAGCAGTTCGAGTTGCCACGTTCCAAATAGCACACAAAGGTAGACAAGAAAATGGGTGAAGAGAATCAATAGAGTTTTGACAAGTATAAGAGTGAAACAGAATAAGTAATGGTGGAAAGGAATATGAATGATTACACAAGAGACTGAATACATCTGCGTAAGCCATTGACAACGATTTTGAGCCATGTCACCTATTGTCTCCAGCCATTGATTCTTAGAGTCCCGAGGGCCCCAACCCGGAAGTCTGCATCTCCCTCCCTACCTGACTCAGTTTAACTGTCAGGGATTTCATGGATTGATGCCATGTTTGTGTTTGGCCACCACTTACTTTTTTCCAACCTGCCCATATATCAGCTAGTAATGTCTGCCGGGGGAGGCGATGGTTAGGCATGTGCAGCACGTGACCTAGCCACCTCAATCTATGTAACATTATAGCCTCGTCGATTGATTTCCCCTCTTTACCCAACACTCTACGCCTAACGTCAACATTACTTACCTTATTATACCACCTAACGCGAGAAAGAGATCGTAAACATCTGTGGTCAAAAACAGACAATCTCTTCATATCCTCCGCTCTCAATGGCCACGTCTCACCGCCATAGAGAAGGACGGAGCGAACTGATGAGCAGTACACACGTCCCTTGGTTGATAGCCGGATGTCACGCCTACGCCAGAGATGGCGTAAGTTAGCGAAAGCAGCTCGAGCTTTCTGGATCCGTTCTATGATTTCGTCGCCAGTCAGTCCGTTGGTGCTGATACAACTTCCCAAATAGGTGAAGTGGTCAACATGTTCTATCACTGCACTCCCTATCACTAAGCTAGGAGTTGACGTAGTCCAGTCCTGTAGCAGCATCTTGCATTTTACGGGGGCGAATCGCATGCCAAACATACGAAACTTAAGCCCTCAAAAATTTAAGTCATTCAGACGGATTGAGTAAAAACCTGGTGAATAAGAAGTTATGCACGTCATCGACATCTGTGAATGATCTCATTGATCACCTCAGAAATGAATGTGCTGCAGAGATTATTGCAAACTAAGTATTCTTCACCCAGCGAACACTTCATCTTGGATGTCATTTCATACACTAAATACTAATATTTATTCCGGTGCATTTCGCTCACTTGTAAACGGATAAAAAGCATAAGTGACGTAATGGTAATACCGCTCCAAGCTATTAAGTGTGTGCGACATAATAGGTTCATTTTAAAACTAAAGCTCATAATCAAGGTTTTCATAATGAAAGCTTATAGCAAATATTTGACGTATGAGGATTTAGAAATTAGTATGTGTAAAACTTGGATGGTGGGGCACTTACGCAGTTCGCTACTACACATTCAAACAGTATAGTTTACTGAGTGGCGTTTAAACAGAATCTATTGTTCATAGTCACATCAGTTAAAACTACACAACTTCAGAACTCAGATTTTAGAGTTCTCGTTCTTCCTGCATATTCGTTGTAAGGGTAGGGGATTTTCTACATATCCGGGACAAGTGGTGAATTATTCCTACTGTACATATTCTCAGATTATTTGATGAATAAAGCTTTGGTTGTCAACCTCTCCCTCAACCCTGTTACTTTAGATTCCGAAACAGTCTTCTATACTTAAGAAATGGAATCATTCCTAAAAATCTTTGTCAGTGAGCTCTAATCCCGACGGATAAAAGTTAGAGCATCAATAGAAAGACTAGGAAAATGTATTTGACGGAAATAATACTGTTTTTCTGTTCAATATCTCCGATAGGCAAATTGATATCAAAATTCAAAAATTTAGTGTATGCCATACTGTAAATGTTGATATCACTCCAGTGTGGTTTGTCGGTCCATTTTGTTCTTTTGTTATTTATCACTTCATTTTTCTGCTAAAATTCCTCAAAGTTATCTTGTGTTCTACTTTATTTTACTGTATAGAGATTAAAACAATGGGAGGTGCGTGAGAGAAAGAGAGCGAATGAATACGAGCACGAGAGAGAGCACGAAAAGAAGCGACAACGTGAATTACAGATAGAGGCACAGAGATTAAAGGAGTTTTTTGAAGATTATGATGACAATATTGAAGATCCCAAGTATTACAGGTTAGCGGTAATGCTTGTTTTTTGTTGGTAATTTGACATCCACCATTATTGATGTAGATACATGTGTTTTAACTTCAGGTCTTACAAGTAAGCATTTATCGTAAGTATGGGCCGTTGCATTCCCCTCGTTGCAACAGTATCTTCGTACAATACATTGCCCACTAATAACTGTTTGCAGTGGTCTCCATCAAAGCTGCATTAGTTAACACCCATGTTCAGCTGTTTCAGAATGATTATTTGAAAAACAGTAAGATCGAATCAACTAATTTAACAAAAACGGAATAACTGAAAAACAAGTTGAAGGTTAAGAACAAAGCTGCTCTCATGGATTTATTGGAGTGTGAAATCAGTTTTGAGTGTCACAAGTAACAGAAGACAAGAGATTTGGTATCGCACTTTTATTTAGTAAAAACATACATTCTTAGTTGCATTAAAGTTCGGCTAGGTCTGCATAGAATACATTGTTCTGATTGGTTAGCAGTTAGCCCAAGGTTAAACAAGTCCAATTAGATTATTTCATGTCTACAGCGTAAACTAAATCCGGATTTAAGGAATAAACACTTCTACCTCTGCAACCACTGACTAAAAATGTTAATTTCAGTCTTGACTGCTTCTTATCAATCTGTATTACACTGCGCACGTAATTATCACCAGCAGATATAACTTTGTTGTTAGAAAGCGAAGGTGTCTTTTAGACACCTAAATCACTTGGTTTTCAAGTTTTCATTATTGGAAGAGACTTTTTCGAATGTTATTGCAATGTTAATGTAAATTGGAAGTGTTTAGTAAAGTTTCACTAAACTGGCATATTTGACCAAGGTTTACGATCTGATTATAATTGTATGTTCATATGTGGCTTCCTGGTCGCACCTTATTACATATGTTCATTCATGAACATTTGAGTCCAGACGTGTATTACTTAACTGAAAGGAACTCTAAGTTATCAAATAGTCTCATGAATATCAAGTATGTATTTAATATTCAGCCAGATAACATGTAATTGAGTAATACATTTCAAAAGCAAGTTCACTTTTAATAGTTTGTATATTTCCCAATGAATGGTAGACAAAATATATTTTTCTGACGTTTCGCTATTTAGTGCTGTTAGCAGCTTTATCAAAGTATTATTAAACCAGAATTTGCAATATTTCCGGTCACATACAGTAACTTAATCATCGTTCTTCAGCACGATGTAATTATTTAACGTTGTCAAGTTGGTCAGTTGGCAAAGATAACAAACCGTGTGTACTTTTAGATTTGATAAGTGTGTGAAGTTATAAAAACAGCATATGTCCACATAATGAAATTGCTTATCAGACTTGTGTCGATTATGTCATTTCATCAAGGTGGGGGGGCATTATGTTTCGACCAGATGAAGTTCTGTCTTAGTCTGTCATGCAGATAATTTTGATTCCACTTAGTATGAAGTGCTTCTGATAGTAGACATTCTTTGTGATTTCTGAAATTTTTCTGGATTATTTCACTATTGTCAAAATCAATTTTATGATCTGATTCTTTAGTGTGCAAACGTATAGCTGATGATTTTTCAAGCTTTTCTAGTTCAGTTGAATTTCTTGGTGGTCGGACAGATGCTCTATGGTGTTCACTTCTGATCCTGATTTCCTGCGACACCTGTCTGGAGTATGTTGCGCCACATTCCAACCTTTTTATTTTATAGACATCATTAGATTGTGAATCCTTTGGAATTTGGTCTTTTACATGGATAAGTTCGCTTTGTAGTTTGTGTAATGTTTTGAAGAAAACTCTGATGTGTTTATTGAGTGCTCTTCCTATATTGTCTGACGTTTCTGATCTATATAAAATGGTAGCTGTTAAGGTCTATGTCTTCCTTTCTTGTCTTCTTCGTCCCTCTCATCCGTTATCATATAGCGAATTGTCGGTAAAAACAATATCGCTTTGTTCTTCATTCATTAGGAAATACAAAACATTAATAATAGGGGACTTGTAATTGAACTTAAGTTCTGTAATTTAAAAGATAGTCTTACGTTTAAGTTGTTTAAAATAAGCAATGCATTTGTTTATCAGAAGTCAGTCAACAGGAATTCTCAGTCACCTGAATTTTATCGTCTAATATCTGGTCACTAAGTCTGGTGACTGTATATAACATGCCAAACTTAAACATTAGAGTTTAACTGGAATGACAGACTCGTAGTCTATATGTATTACCAACTAGTGACTAATGCAGGTAAGCGGTCCCCGACTGTGCTCCAAGATAGCTATGCATATAATTTGTTAAACCTTGCAGTTTTCAAAGTTCCGATTATGTTGGGAGTTTACTACACGATTAAAGTTGTGCTAATTGTTTTTTACATTCAGAGGAAGTGCACTTCACCAGCGTTTAAAAGACCGTGAAGTTGAAGAAGCTGCCGATGACCGTGATCGACAAAAGGAGGTTGAGCAGCTTGAAACAGCTAGACGCAAGCTAATTGAAGAGGGTGATCCAAATGCGGAGTCAATTATTTTTCAAATGGAGCAAAAAATGCAGGAGCATCTCAGGAAGTGTTTACACCTCGATGGGGATATGTCTATTGACTCTATTGAAGACAACAATCAATGTGTTGAGCCGGTTAGTCAGAATATGTCGAACGCTGAAAATGAGGTATGTTATTATGGTATATTGTATAATCACTTAAGTCCGCCGTCGTTATAAGCTATCGTAGACTTCGAATCCACTCTCCATAGTCTACATTTCTCGAATTATTGAAGTTCTTACAGTTATTAGAAATAGTTGTCAGTCTGTTCATAGAAATTGTTTACTCCTTCGTTTGTAGGTTTTTTATGCTCATATGTGCTGATTTTCTTCAAGTAATCAAGTGTTTGGAATACTCTAATTATTGTTGTACTCATCATACTTGTGAATATTTGATCATTTGTCTTTCTTGTGGTGAATTTGGTTCAATTTTAAAATCACTAATGACCCAAATTGAAATACATGATGTTAATAAAAACTGAGCTTAATCATAGAGAACAAAAAGTTTAAGTTCATTGGTTGCATAGGCTGTTTAAGTTAAAAGAATTTGAATTAGTTGGTAGGCAGAAATAACAGTTAATAATCTATAAACAAGATTTTATTTACCGACACACTTCTATCTTACTGTTGATGCTAACATCGCTAATGTTGACATATAACATGGGAAGAATTATCTTGCACGGTATCGTCTTATAGTAACATTTTCAAATAGTACATTATTTGTGCGAGTTGTAAACTTCCGTGAACAAATAGGGATAAGAATTCTTAGTAATATAATAACCATATTTTATGTATATATATCTGATATTCGGCTTCGAATTTTGTGTCAGTCATATTTACGGTTTGTGTGATCAGTGTATTGTGATTCTCTATTGCAGTCTAAAGACACCGAGTGTATGGTTAAATCACTTGAAACCAACAATTTATCACCAGCGCGCAACGGTGTCACCTCAGAGTTCGAGCCCGCTGCCCCCGAGGAGACAGGCGTCAGTATGCTAAAGGATGGTACCAACACCTTTTTATTTTCAATGAGCACAGGTAATTGCGGTTAAAAATTTTGATCTGTCTGCTATTGATCTTGTTATATTTTAGTGCTTTTAATTCATAGTTATGCCTAATAAATTTAAGGCATACTCTATGCTGTTAATCATAATCATTTTTAAAGCATTATTCACAAATTCAAGTAGACCGTAACATCATGGCACAGTGAAGAAAATTGGAAATGGTGGAAGCCTGCATCCTAGGGTGAAGGCGGTAAGTTGTATATGTCCATCCAAAATCTGAATCCAGCTGATAAGACTTGATGACTGCATGCATTTTCCTCGTTGACGGAGCAATCAGTTTGCTTATAATCGTCAGGGAGACTGTTGCTTTGGGATGTAAGTTCATTGTGAAAGTTATTATTATTATTGTTAGCTCTTGATGGAAATTTTCAGTACCCTGACATGGAAATGAATTCATTTTCTGGCACATACGCTTAGGATTTCGATAAGTTGCCGGTGAAGTTTCTTCTACTGTGTACACGAGAAATGTACGCTAGAAGGATGCTACATTATGAGACTGGACTCAGAAATCGTGAATAGCTAGTCACCTTTGACCTTACTATAAGGTTAGATACTTTGATGCTTCTCAATAAAAGTAAGTGTTCAGATTTTAAATGTATCTCTTGATGTCTTTTCATACGTGGAACTGCAGTTTCAGTCGCTTAGATTATCTGTTTTCTTTTTGTGTGACAGCTACAGACAAACCATAAAATGTCTGTGCTACCTATTAGTGTGCTTGTTTTTGATGTGATTCGATCCTCCAGTTAATCTTATGATTCTCCAACAGTGATATTAATTTGACGAATTTTGACGGTACTGTACACTTAATGGGAATATCGTGTTTAATTTCCAATTATTTTTTTTGGAATTCTTACTAAGTAGTTGAACCGGTAGTCCGTAAATCTGCGTTAGCTTTCACTGATGAGGATCAAGATGAAAAGCCAAAGAAGCATGGCCTTTCGTGGTTGCCACCGTCAGCTTTAAAAGCTAACTCCATGACTAATAATTCTAATGGTACTGATGCGGCTCAGAATGATCCCAGCAATCTACCTCCGGTCTCCGCGTTATCAACAGAAGAAAAGAAAGCCATTATCAAGAAGATTATTGAGGGAATTCCTACTCATAAGAGAGAGTTATTTGCCTATCCTATCGATTGGGACATGGTTGATGCGGTAAGTGTGATAAATTTTTGTATGTTTAATTCAATAAGTCGTCAATTTCAATTGATGATCGTTGTTGACTAGTATTGAAATGCTGTAGGTAATACCATGATTCTATTATTATGATAACTAAACCTATGTTTTGCTTCGAAGGTCTGGATTTCGTGGGTGATATATGTCTAATGTCACACAAACTCGAAGACCTATAACAAAAAACTAACAAGCAGGCGGAAGAAGCAGCAAAAACATGGCTTCTCGTGAACGCAGAAGAGACGGATGTGATGATGAAAATAACCAGCCAACAACAACAAGCACCAATCACTACCAATCGGGGGGATTTAAACGAGGTCACATCCTTCCGTCATCTAGGTATCGTCGTTTCAGCTACAGGAGGATAGCACGGATAGAGATGTCAAAACCAGGATCAAAAAGGCAAGGTAAACCTTCGTCATTCTGAAATCAGTTTGAAAATCTGCTGCACTCAGCATAAAGAACAAAATTCTGATTTTCAACTTGACGAACACCTCACAAAAAGCACTTCCAACAGGGTTGCACACTTTTTTCAACAGCTGATTTCGTTCTATATTGTAGATCAAATGGCTAGGAAAAGTTAGCAACAAGAAACTCTGGGAACAGACTAAACAAGAATCTATCGTTCAACAAATATTCCGAGGAAAATGGAGCTGGTTTGGACACACGCTGAGGAGACCGTTTAGTGACATCGCATGCAAGGTTGATCGTCGAGTGAGACCCAAATGGGAAACGACTAGTGTGGGGTCCTAGAGTCACGAAAAGGAGATCACGCGAGGAGGAGGTAAGAGTGGTGTATAGACAATTGTGGGACCAGCTACAGAGGACCACAGAGAGTAGGAAAAATGGTGTGCTGTTTAAGCCCCGTTTTCCACTAGGAACCTAGGAGAACAATAACACAATGTTATATAATTCGCTTTGAATATTAAGTGTATTTAGATGATTATCACTAGGATATTTCTTTTCCTTCCTTCTGCTACTTTCTAAAATTCCATTTAGTACTATTAGTAAAATAAGCAAACCGTCTTTGGTCTCTGTCCCTTTTTTCAGGAATTCGTAAACTCCCGAATAAAGCCTTGGGTAGATAAGAAGATTGTTAGTTATATTGGTGAAGCTGAAGCTACCTTATCCAACTTTATCTGTGATCAATTGCTACACCACAACCCACCAGAACGTATCCTCGCTGATATAGCTATGGTAGGTAGTGCTGCATATATATGTTATTTTTATTCTTGTTAATTCTTGTTTTTTAAAATTTTTTATCGCTTATGATGGGATTAAGTCACTTTGAGGTTCTCATGGGAACACTACTTTGTTTAGAAAGACAATAAAAGATTTTCGATGAAACCATTCCACTTGAAAGACACAACGACAACAGTCTGAGGTATAAGTTTTCTCAATCATTTTCATGTATACACTTCATTGATAGTCTTCCAATACCAGTGAATCATGGAATACGTTAAGGATTTACGTTTTTCTTCTTATGTATATACGCTGGACATATTGCATGTGTTTTCTGCGGAGAGCTTCGTTCTCCTATCTTTCTTGGATAAGTCATACAGTTTCATATCAGTTTGTTTTTTCAGATGTAGGATACAACTCTCACATAGTCGTCATACTATTTTTTCCTGTTGCCAACATATTCGGCAAGAATCGGGATTAGTTTGTATTTTCATTTCTATGCTTTATTGAGTACTTGTCCAGTCACTATGAAAATATATTATAAAGATTTTGTAATTTCTCATTTTATTTTTAGGTTTTAGATGAAGAAGCAGAGGTGTTTGTTGTCAAGATGTGGCGTTTACTAATTTATGTGATTGCAGAAAAGAAGGCTGGACTAAGCTCCTAAAAATGACTTCAGATTATTTACTTTTGTACAAAAGTTTTTTTTCTATTATCTTGATTTGTATAAATAAACTGTATACATGACCAGAGGACTTTACTTCTCCCTTCAAAACTATGTGTTTGTAATACTCTTTTATATTACAACACGAGACTGACTGACTAACTAACTAGTTTAATTAGACACAGAAATCTGCAACACTTTTAACTTTTTCTTTGTTGAACAACTGAGTGTATGTTGTTATCTAATTTTCGTGTTAGTAGTAGTAGATTTCATTTCTGAGTACAGTACGCTTCATCTTAGATTACTGTTAATAAGTTGATTTCATGTTGAAGTTCATGTCGCCACAATATTCGTTGAAGTTTATAGACTTCAGAATGTTTTATCCTGTCCTGTCAGTTGTTAGGTTTTCCTTAATTTATCTTGTGATGGTGAAAATAACCCATTAGATAGTAATATCAAGGGATTCTTACTCTTAGCTTCCTAAATTTGTATTTCATAAAATTCCGGATACATTCTGTGACTGGAGATGTCGGTTAGAGATGATGTGCATCGTCCACATGCCAGGCATCTTTAGCCATATTCTATTTTCAGATAATTGATAACTGTAGGCGTGCCTTTCACTCCATAAAACCCTCGATGCAATGTATCACATTCTCATGTCCTAAGGGGATCGTGTTAACACCAGAAACGACTATGTGTTTACTAAACAGTTGGGCTGGGATAACCACCCACCGGTAAACTATACAAACAACCGTTTATTAGCCGTAAACATCGCATTGTGACTTTTATTAAATTCAATTAAGTTTCGTGTGGTAGAGTTATGTCTCCAGAAGGGGGAATATCTGCTTTATTTCTTGTCGTAACCTAGAGTTAGCTGCCAGCACTACTGTCAACCTATATAAGAGTTAACAACCTAGGTGTAATGCTAAGTCGATGCGTTGTAATAGTTCAACTGTAACCATGGAGACTGAGTAGTTTGAAAGCTACAGGTTGTAATATAACGAGTAACACTATTAACTTGAAGCGTTAATTAGGCTGGATTTAAGTATTTGTCATTCGCAACTGTGGACAGACAAATACAAATGACGCGAAGAATCTATCAAACTGCTCACTTATCGCTAACTCAATGTTTTTGAACATTATTCATGTACTTATCTGAGAATTCCGGTACCGAATTGGCTTGTTATTTGCTGGTAATTTTACTACTGCAAATGGTTTTCACCTTGCAGTTGGATATTTGTTTCAAAGTGTCTCTTTACTGATTGAACGGTTAGCCACATCTTGTTTGGTCGTGCAATCCAACTCTGCTATGGTACCGAGTCTCCACGCGTAATTTCCGATTTGATGTTATGTTGGTAAGTTGCAATGTTCGGTGTATCAGAGGTCGTTTATAATTCTCGTGCTAGTTTGCAACAGCTCCTATTTATACTTCAATTAAATACGACAACAATTTAACTGCTGCCTCCAGCCTTCTGTATTAGGCAACTGTTCTGATATAATAAAATGGCTCAATAAGATGTTTCTTCAGGGCCTCCAGTGAATCGCGAAAACTCCTTAATTAAGAGGTTTTGTCTTTTTGTACTTCAGTGGATACACTTAAGTAGTGCTATCAACAATCTTTCGGTAAGATTTAAACGAGAAGAATTATTGACCAGTGATTTGAATGAGATAGGCATACATCAATTTGGCCTTCTGAACTCTTTGGTATTGCCCTATACAAACTGATTTGTATAAATCATTGTGTCATTCCAGTGAAGGTAATGAATACAGCTGACATATTCATGTCACTAATATGATGTTCGTCTAAATTTGTGTTAAGCACTCCTGTTTTCAGTTGTTGCGAAAGCTTCAGATTGATTAAGAGTTATTATATTAAAATTTTTTGTTGGTAATACTAGCAGCTAGTCTAGAAGTGCTAATAATTGCTTTAATTCCAATCACATATACTACTATTAAACTACTGAAACCTACAAGATAAGAAGCAATGTATGCCAAACTACTTAAAATCCTTCTCTTGGTATGTGTGGAATTATTTTGACGTTTGTTTAGATAAACCTTCTGTTATTCCGTACTTCAGCAATTTGGTGCTGATTGCGTAATAGGCTACTACAAATTTATGCGGATAAAGGTGTGGGTTCATAGTATTCTAAAGGAGATGCAATGTTGTAGAACAAGAATATTGATTTATCTATTCTGGATGAAAAGAATGGTACCTTAGTCGTTGATTGTTTTTCAGTTCCAACGTTATATCTACTTTATTTTTGGATTGTTATGCATCGTAGTGACCTAATATTGCAGATATTCTACACTTCATATACTCTTAAAAGCCATTGTTTACTCATAACATTGTTTTTTTAAATCTTACTGTCTGAATGAACGTTAAATCGAATTTCTGAAAAACACTATCTTAATTCTTCTATTTTAGACACCTGGAGTCGCTGCAGATAATGAATCGAATCCATGTTTAAACGAGGATTTCACAATGCGGCGAAGTTTATTTAGTCGGTTTTTAATTTTTTCAAGATCATTCCATTCGCATTGCAGTCATCGGTTGATGAATTCGAAACCCTACTGTTCAACAAAGTTCAACCGATCCTTATTCCCTGGATTGTTCTTTTCATTTACATTTGGTGTACCTCTGTGTGTATTACTTAACTATGTAGTTTTGCCTTTATCTCTTTTGATTTCTATTTTCTTGCTATTCTTTGGTTTCTGGTTTTGTTTTCGATTTTTAGAGCATTTTATAGTTTATGCATGTAATGAACCATCACCGTCTAAATTCTTGTACACGAATCCATCAAGTTGTGGATTTACTACATGGGAACTAGTGAAATTGTCCCCCGACGGGAAAAATGGTCCAACAGTCATTGGTATTTTTCTTCTACAATCGAATTTATGCAATAGGAAAACTTGTCCAGTTGTGCTGCTTTTACACGGAAATGCTGGCAACTCAACATCTCGTCTACCAATGTGTCAAGTTTTAGAATCTCATTTCCAGTGTAATATTTTCATATTAGACTATCGAGGTTATGGTCAAAGTACTGGTAGGCCAAGTGAAAAAGGACTTTATGCTGATGCTAAATGTGCTATGGACTATTTATCATCACGAACGGATATCAATACTGCGAAGATATTTTTATTCGGTCGATCATTAGGTGGAGCTGTGGCTATTCACTTAGCTTCAGATCCTAAATCAAGTGCAAAGATATGTGGTGTCATCATTGAGAATACATTTACTTCAATATCTGAGACTGCCAGTCATATTCTAAACATTCCATGGAAATTACCATCATGGTTGTTTTCTAATCAATATTCATCTTTAATTAAACTTCAAAATTGCAGTAAGACAAGAAAATCAGTTCTTCTGTATCCACCGATGCTACTTATCTCCGGGGAACAGGACAAGATTATCCCGCCGAAAATGATGTGGAAGCTTGCTGAAGCTTATGAAAACATACTCTCTGAGAAGCATATGCTGAGTAGTCGAAGTTCTGATGTTGTTATGCATCATGACAATTTTTCAAAGCGAAATCCACTATCCCAAGACCCAAGTACATTTATCAATTCTGGGATAGATGGTCTTGTCAGTTTCCCCGAAGGTCATCATAATGATACATGGTTTTGTAATAATTGGTCGGATGTTATTTTACGTTTTATGGAGCAATCCAACCTACGTATCAGAAGTAGTGAGCCAAGTGAAAATGATTTCCACTTGTCTGTTTAAGTTCTCTGTGGGGAGTTTTTCTTAAAAATATTAAAATAACGCTATTTTTATCATTTTTGCTTCTAATGAGAATGTAGTCGTTTTTACAGATTTTGTAAACTAATGTTTTTAGAGCTGAAATTGTTTTGTTTTTTTTGGTTTTCTTAATTATGATTGGTGTTATTCACCCCTAATATCATTTTCACACACGATTTTTAAATACTTATTGGTAACAATCGATTTATTACGTGTGTATCACTGTACAAATTAATGAATCAAGCCAACATTTCAATTATTTATTTTACAAAATACAGGCACATTGCTTCGAGTTTGATACATGACTCTCAGGTACAGAATATTAGTCATCGGCACCCACAAAGTATCAAAGTGTATATCACTTAGGTAAAAGTTAACCGATATATAATCTGATGAATATTTGTTCTAAGTTCGATTACAGATTAATTTCAGTTAGAGAAACATTGAAAACCAGGAAGAAGTGAACAGCTGCTTCACTCTAGTTTGGAGGTGATCGGTAGTATGCATCCACTGGAGTTCGAACCCGCTGTCAGCGGGGTCTGCCAAGTCAGGTAGGAGAACTGTTGCTTGCCGGTGACATCGACTGGCGGTCAAGTTAAAATCATGAATACGCGGAGGTTAGAATTCATGGGCCGTTGAGTTGGGTCCCAGTAGCTGAATGGTCAACGGGCTTGTCATGTAACCGGTAGCTGCAAGGTTCGAACCCTGGCGGCGGGTACGTGCTATCGAAGGGTTCCAAATTAGAATAAGACAGCTGTCCAGTACTCCCTGCTGGTTTTCAGTGGTTCGCTAATTGATATCAAACTGTGGTCGAAATTAAAACTAACTCTTGATGAATGTTTATTTGAAACATACTCAGTATGGCCCTCTAGACATTGGATTAGTAGCCTCCGTTAAAGGTGTAGTCATTTGCGTCAGCGGCATAAAAAGAATGATAAATAGGTCTCTATACCTGGAATTAATTATTAGCAGCTGATCAGAAACTTATGGCTAGTTAAATCATATTTCACTGCAAATTCAAAACTCCAACGACTGGTGTATGAAGCTCACTGGCAGACGTATGGACAAAGGGCTTGTTGGATGTCTGGCCCCATTCAAAAAGGCGTATGAACCGAACTCCGGTCACCGGCTGCCAATGGATAGTGGACTCCCTACTCCACTCCTACTGCCTTGTAGGTCACACTTGGTTGTGTAAAGGCTAGAGCTGCACTGTCAAACAAAAGGCCGAGCGATTCTGGGGACATCACTCGTACCAAATTCCCATGAACTCCCTCACAAACGACTCTCACCATGATTCGAGATGTTCATGAAGCCGGCTCATCCTCCCGTAGGAGATAGCCGAAGTAAAGTAAAATTCAGAAACCGTTTATTTTCGTACTGTCATATACTGAATCATCAAGCTTGGTTTGTGGTATTCACTGAGGTTGAAGTTAAACATACCGGACTAATTTATTATCCCGTTTATCATAATGTCATAGAAAGTCTACTGGTCAGTGTGTATGATTATAAAAGCCGTCGGTTGAAGGAAGACAATTTGTGGCGCAGATGCATCTGCTTGTCACTTTGTAAATTGAGCATGTTCTGTGTATTTCTTCTATTTTCTCCTATCGTCTCCTTTTTCTAGTTCTTTGACATCACTAGTTATATTTTGGTAACTCCTCTTTCATTTATCGTGATGTGAAACGTTACAACCTGAACAGAGGTAACGACCCGTCGGATTTTGTATCTCTTGGTATACGGCTGCAATAGTCTAATCATTAGCAGAATGTGTAAAAGTATCGTCTCTTGAAAACCCTTTACCGAATAAATGTCTACATCTATTTACGCATTTTCGATTTGTTTTAAATCATTCACTAGGTGGCACTAATGCTATTACACCTAAGACTGGTTAAAAAATCAATATCATGCGTACATTTATAATTTCTCGTTGTTGATTTTATTACGTCAAATCGATCTATATTTGCTGTTCTCTTTTGTTTCAGTTCAGCCTTATTAACTTCTTGATGATTTTTAGTAGAGTCAGCAGGACTTTATGGGTAAAATTTATTTTGATAAAGTCACAGTGTTGTTGTACAGTAATATTTACTGATGACATTTCGAGCACAATTTATTGCTGTTCATAATCATATCAAGGCACTACGCACACAACTTCGTTTATATAACTCCATTACTTTTCACCTCTCGATTTGATTGGTAGTAGTATTTTCCATATCTCTGTGATGAGTCATTCCTATTGCATGTGTTCGGTGTAGATACTACGAACAAAGATTCATTAATCAACCTCTCCCATATCCATATTACTCATTATAATAAAGGTTTTTACATTTCCCAATGAATGAAAAACAACGATGTTGATACCCATATTACTTTTTAGAATTTTAACCCTCTCCCACCCTTATGTGTTAACGCATACAGTACAGTTGCTGAGCTTTTTCTAAATCGCTTATCTTCGCGGGGTCAATCATTCTAACCTTAGCTAAATTTTTATGTTTTGACTAGCCCCGATCTATTGGTAACTTGATATGATTATTAGCAGCAATAAATTGTGCTGAAAACCTGGTCATCAGTAAATATTACTGTATAACATTGTGAGACCTTGTCAAAATAAGTTTCTTCCATAATGGAATTCTACTCTACCATAATGCTCAAGTTCTATTCTTACATCAGTCAACAGGACTTGTTACTGAGTTGTGGCTCTTTCACCCGGGCTTAAACCAAATGTATCCCCTTGGCACGTTTGCCATTTTCAAGGCTGAGTTCCAAAGTTACTTGGACGTCACTACTCAATTAAATGCAGGCACCTGCAGCTGACGTGTCGCAAATAGTTCAAAACTCATCTCTTAATTCCATTGCTAGTGATCAATAAACATCAATTTTTGTCTGTCTCAAGTGATTTTATACAACAACAGTGTGATGGAGAAAGTCATGGATTATTTAGCTTTGTTTTCATATGGGAATATTTCGGGGAACTTTGTATTGAAACAATTCACTTTAGATGGCTTAACACATTTTCACATAAGAACCAGGCATTCGTGTAAAAATAACACTTGAATTTTGATTCTTAGGCTGTTTTTATACTGAGTTGGTGGTCTATAGCGTTATCCATAAAGCGTTACCTATTCATTGACTTCAGTATGCGTTCAATTTATATTTTGAGAGATTATCATTTGAAAGCTTCAATTTATTTGTCAATATGCTCATCTTCTGTCTCAGTGATACTCATTTAGTGTAGCGTGTGACCACCTTATACTCGCAGCAAAATCCATTGAATCAATCACATTTAGAATTAAACGAGTACCTGAAGGATGCCCTCTTCCATACCTTTTTGTTTGGTGGTTTTCACTCAGTCTTATGTATTTGTCTTTTCTCCTTGTAGTGTAGCCATTTTGTAAACCAATAGAAGTTTTTTTGTTAAACCTTGTGTAAGTGTTCATTTTGTGACTAAACTATCCTTCATTTGTCACATAATTTTATTGACTCTGTATATGTTTACTGTGAAGAACTGTTGACAAAGTGAAGACAGGAAAGCTAAATTATAAACTAACTGTCAATATCTGACTTTGCTAAGTTCTTTATGAAAATCAACCTTTCATAAAGATTGATTTGTAAAAAAAAAAATTAATTGGATCACTGAGTCTAGCTCACTGACATGCGAACGAGTAACGCCTATCACAGTCCATATTAAAATTTTCTATAAGTACATGATTTATCACCATCACTTATATTGTAGGATTTCTGGTAAAAAAAAATGGTGGTGTTTTAAACGTATGTCTAAATGGAAACTAAGAGAATGAAGTACTCTACTTGTCTATATTCTCATCTCAATTATCGATATGTATTGACAGACTGGAAATTACAGTTCTGATTCCTAGTAAACTGCATTTCGATTTACACTCTACCGCCTTAGACGACTTTAATATACATGGAATGTTTAGTTATTGGGACGCTTTAAGAAAGATAAGACAGCTGATACAACATGGGTAAAAAATAAGTCTTTTATTGAATGAGAGATACAAGGATACAACATGATTTTCGGAAAATGTTTTATACAAGTTATTCTTTTTGTGGTGGTGAGACAAGAATAACACCGTCACCTCGGATGAAAAGCATGGGTATTGTACGCTTTGTTGTCTAAATAAGAGATGATAACACAGGGAAAAATTGAATTACCTTATAAACTTCTTCATATGTCTCCTCATCAATCTCTAATGTTGTTACCGTCTCTTCAACATTTCCCAAGATCATGTTCAGATGAGAGTCAAAAGCCTATAATAGGAAAACAAAAATAGCTACTCATATTTTTAGAAAGGTGAATTTACATTAGAAACAAATTGTTTAGAAAACAGACATTATATGGTGCACATCACTGAATTATAGGTCTCAGACGCTGACAAGATGATCTCACTACACAGACAGTGTTATGTGAACATCTACGCTACCGGTTCGTAGAATTCGTATGGCCGTGAAATGCAGGAAATATTCCACTGAGATTAGCTTAAGTAAACTGGACATAAATGATTTTTTTCACTGTGTGATATATCTAGTAAACCACAGTGCCCAAGTTTTTCATATATATTAATGATTTTAACGCAAAGCTGCCCATTATAATTTATGCAAATGTTCAAATACGTAGAAGGGTTAACATATCTAACCAATTGTAATCTTTTTGGTTAGTCAGATGCTTTTTGCTTAATTGACATCTGAATCAACTACGAATTTGGCCTCATTTCAAACAAGACTAACTGCTACACTACTTCCTTTTGGTAGGTAGTAGGGTAAGATATCACTGTAATTAATATTCACCATTTTTCAGCAAGGCTCCTTTTTGGTTTTAGAAATTTGTTGGTAGTGACTGTGGATTACACTATCTACCTTCGTAAAATAGTTGACTTATCTCGCTTTATGCCTTATTTTACTTTAAGTGCGGATGAAATGTAATGGAGTAATCATATGAAATATGCGGAAATCTTTATTACCTACGGTTACATTTTATTTCCTGTTAGTGAGTAAGAAACTGTAGAGATGAAACCATTGCCTAACTTGACATAAGTGCGTCATTACTGTCGCCTTTATAAGATGGTGAAGTGGGTCCATAAGCAAAAAAATAATGCGCATGCTAATACTAAAGATGTGGTGTAAAGCATTTTCACTTCCGCACGGCTGACTACTCAGGAAAATAGATACACCCTTAGTAATAATAAATATGGGGTCAACCATATTCGTCTTAATATGCCCTAGTGATAAGATTTAAGATACGCGAATGTATCCTAAGCTGAGATAGACAAGTGTTGGACGGTAAAGTATGTCAATAACTTCTTACTATAAGCTACACAAAAACAAATCACTGGGAAGATACCTTTGATTGATTTACTAATAACCGTTTATTTTTGGTTGTGTATGCCGCTAGCTACATAGTATTTATTTGTGCATTGCGTCACTTTGTATATGAGTAACTACATTTAAAATATTTGATGCCTGAATATAAAAATATGGCGGACGACATATGGTCAATGAATTTGAAGACATCGTCAACCACAATTCATCATGGAGAAACGTCCAAAACAATAGGAATTAAAGCACGTCAAAAAGCTCCTGCCAGTGTACTGCTTTACAAAACTCTACTCCCAACACATGCCAACATCAAATGAATGACCAGTTTATTTTTAGAGAAGTTAAACCGATATTAGGATCTATATTTAGTCTATCAATTGATTTTATCCTATTCAAATAACGTCTGCAAGCGAATATAAGATCGAGATTTAGACTATCATCCACTGACCCTATCTATTTTAAATCACGCCATTATAGTATGCATTATTATGTGCTAATTGATAGACTGGTGAATACATATCCCCTCTCTCGTTGTGTTGTCTTTTGATCCGTGATCGCGGTCGTCTTACAAGTCGTGCGATTTAATATCAAGCATTTAAAATAGCCATCAAATGTGCAGTCCATCATTTATAAATACTGTTTACATAACATCATTATAGTCGGCGTAGCAATCAGACAGCGTTCTGTCAACCATCAGGTGATGGAAACGATTTCACAGCACAACTATCTGTTCACATTAATAGAATGAAGAGTAGCGACAGCAGCAATCAATACACTAGTCAGTTTTCGCCTAACATTACTTCACGATTTCTAGCTCTAAAGGACAGCACATCACAACTAGATATGACAAGTGGAAATATATTGATCCACCATATTACTGATTACTATTCACGTTTTGATGACACCAACTATAGCAGCTACTCTTAAACAACTAATCAGGATTATAGAGCGATGAAAACCGTTAAAAAACTTGACCATCGATCATAGTGTCACGGAATTCTTCGATAATTCTGATCTTATTGTTTAATCTACCTCTGCGTATGCTTACTTTGGTAACTTTAAATAGTCCGTTATTCACTAAGTAATCAGGCACCCGATCTTCCTTGGACTCGTTGAGCAAATACACAACAGGAGGCGTAGTCAGATTTAGTTATACCACCTGTAAATCTAATTGGATACTGAAAGTCGTGTACTGGGGTGGTTACTACAATTTATCTTCGTCCAAGTTTTCACCAAAGGAACTAGATGGCTGATGTACACTCGGATGGATGATAGCGTTCGTATTCCACGAAATATACACAGTTCGCTGCTTCTACTTCCAGCCTACTTTTCATCGGACATTCTTGCTGACATCAATTTTCTTTGAGTGGTTATCTTACGGCTGGTAAGCATATAGCGGATATAAAGGTTCGTTTGACTGTCGATCTACTTAATCAAAATCTATGCCTGAAGACTTGTGAATAGATGGATAAAGCCATTCACTAAGGTGAAGCATAATGTCACAGTGTATGTGCTATAGCTCATATAATGTATTCCTACTTGGTTATTGTCACGTAGGTAAAATAATGCGGATATCTCCATTTGGTTTCTATTTGCATGATGTTCACTCGAGACCAGAGTATATTGTAATAAAATTATGAGAAGCGCTATTCTGAAGCTTAGTTCCCAATCGTTTCACCATTAGCTTGACCCAGAAAAAATTAACCATAAACATTTCTCTATACCAGCAACTGAGTATAATTCTACTCGGATCAGTCAATCAAAAAAGTATTGACAGCAATATTAAATATCAGTCAGTTAAATTTCAAACTGATTCAGTAGCTTATTACATAAAAATTAATGCGTAAAAGGTACTCACGTGCAAAACACCACGCAATTCCCGGTTACGTTTCATCTTTACATAGATTTTTTCATCCAGACTTAGTCTGATAAGGTCAAGAGGCTCTTCAACTAGCACAGGCTGATCAACCTATGCAGCAAATAAGAATTTATTATTCGAAGATACTTCTTCCTCCTCGCGATCTTTATTGTTCTCCATGTCCTTGAGTTGACTACCGCGCCAATGCTCAATATCTTTGTGGTGTGGTTGCACGTGCCTGTTAGTTTCTCGGTCCACTTTTTTTGTATTACGAGATAGTCCTAGATGTCATGCGGATTCTAGAGCATGAGATCAAGGGTTTTATTTCTACAAAATCTGGTCAACAAAACAGGATCTTTTGATTTTGTAGGGCATATGTGATGTATTCCAGTATAGATATGCTGTTGGAAATGACAGGTGTTATATTAAATAAATAGTAGTGCCGCTTGAGTTAAGTAGCTAACCACAGTTCATATATAACCTAACCATAAGATAGTGGACCTTAGTTAAATGTTTCCTTGTAACCAAGTCAAGTGTGACCACTGAATGATCTCTGTTGCTAACACATGACTAACTTGTACGCTTCTTACTAGCATATATTTGGTTGATGGAAAATAACGTTTCCTTGGTAGCAGCTATTTAGGCATGTGTCGTCTTTAGCGTCTCTTTAAGAACCGATATTCCTCACAGAGTTCATTAGGTCTTTATGAATACCTCTTCTATAGCTGCCGTTTCCACAATGGTTGGGAATTGACGTACTGAACTCACGTGCAACAATGAGCCATGGGTGGTATCGTAAGAACTACTTCAAATAATGTTTTTGTTTTGCCTCACATGTCTAGTGTCGATACAATCCACTGATCAACACCAAATGCTAAGTGTGGTCACGCCAAAAAGATTGATCAGGTCGCAAACATTCAGGGCTGCTTCATCTACACTCTTTCGTACACCGTCTATGCCCACTTCATTGTTTCTAACGACGAACGACATTTGCTTCTTTTACGGGTTGTATGTAGGATATGTGAAGCTCTTTTACCTCCTTTCTGAGAACTCTAATGGTACCTGTCAAACTTACTGGATCTCTGTCAACGTTATCACTAAGAAGAGGTTCGGCAGACCCAACCTGCTCTTTCAGTTTGTATTACTGTTCTTCAGTGTAAATTTAACTTTCTAGCATACACTACTCTATAGTTCACCCTGAAAATACTCCAAATCTCTGAAAGAAGTGGTCTATAACTAGTTATCAATTCGGAATAAATATGCTGCTGAAGCTTAAATATTTTCAGTTCTTACATTCTAGATATCCAAAGATGACTTGATGTACAGTAGCATCAGTTGGAGTATGATAAATATTCTGTTTTCGTCCGACACCCCCTTGACTCAGTGTTTTCTGTGGAGATGTTTTAATGTGGGTAGCGGTAGTAGAATCTTGGGTTTTGCTATGTTGCGTGAGATACCCTTTTTGATAGTGACACATGTTTAACCACTGTCCTCTTTACCACTGTGTAGATATCTGTAAGCCTATAAACTCTACCAAACACAGAACGCGCTATAAACACTATGATGACTCAGTCGGTTGTTGGGGATTAAGGATAATAGAGAGGCCAAACAAGTGACGACTACATTTTCATGACATATTAGGTTCAACTTCTCCATCAAACGATAGTGAATGATGAATGCAATTCAAAATGTGCCGCCATGCACTCACACTTTACTTGCTTACCGTCGTGTCTGGTAAATTTTTGTATAAACATGTCCTTAATTAATGCGCGTGTTAGTTGAATAAGCACATATTGATATTGTATTCCTGTTTTCTTTTCATATACTTATGTACACACTCCTTATCAGGGATGGTGTCGATAATGCAGAGTCATTACTGCAGGCTTATGCGTACTGCGAACAATTAGTGCACGATTGTTTTTACAGTCAGCAGAATAAAACAGTTTATCCAGAGACAGTCGTAACATTAGTTGCTGTATAGTGGTCAGCCAAAATACCGACTGAAGTTCAACACAAGGTGATTTGCGCTCACAAATACCTCATCAGTAATGCGTCTGACTGAAACACTTAATGAACATATTTCGAATCTTACTAGGAACATGAGTTGCTTCGAGATTGCGGAAACGCCTTTGCAGATACCACCTACTGATTAATAAGAAATACTAGATTACACATACTACTTCCTTCAAAAATATTACTGATTTGCATATTCACTCAAAAATTCACATTTAGGTTAGTCCTTTATGGTCACCGGTGCAATTATTAATTTTACTGTTGTTAAGCCAAAGAAACAATATGATTACTGAACGACCGAACATGTCAACTGTTTGTAATCCATATTTTGAATGTTGCACCTAATTGATGCAGAAAAAATTGTTTTCTGTGGAAAAACCATATAATATGGTTTCTGTAAGAATTCTAGCACCATTATTACATTTTATTGGGCATATAAATTTCTAAGGCATAACAACTGATTCCGTGTATTGATTGGGAAGGAGTACTTTTCTGGGAAACCACTTACTTAGGCTGCTTTAGTGAATTTGAACTCGCTTCCAGAGGGTTTTGAGTAGGTGTAACACCTGCCATTGATGTGCGGCCATCAGTCCTGATTGTCCTAAGCGCTAACTACATTACCTGCTGACTCTTCAGCCTAGTTCACCTAAGCTGGTGGCCAGGCTGCTCATATCACCACCTGAACAACCGTATGGGGAGTACAACACTCAAGGCAGATGAAACATTTATTTACTGACGATGATTTGGATTGAACAAACGGGCAAGCTTACATGAAATGCATGCCATTTTTACAGGCGCTATCAATTATATTACAAGTCACAATTGTAAACTAGCATAGATCATCACTTTTTCAAAAGTTCACATTGTTGAATTATAGTACAAGAAGAAGCTAATTGAGTACTTGAAATGATAGTACACACTTGCAATGTATGGTGCTAACCATATTGGTCTTACCATGGAAAACTATGACGTTTTCGATGAAAATATAGTTATTCTCAAAAATGAGTGTCGTTGTTATGTTTTTTCTTCATCAGAGCGACCGAACTTTATGCGAGCGAAGAGTGTGAATGAAAAGAGTAAATTTCGGCTTTATTAAGGGTCTAGGGAGTTGAGATAAAATAGGGTATAATAGTAATTATCCATGCTTGTACAACTGGTGTGTCCTACATAGATAGAAATAAATACAAGCACAGTATAAACATAATTAGACAAAAGGATCGTCGTGAAGTATATAAGTGATATTTCAGAGAAAAGTGACTTGAAAGATTAGAACCTGTTGGTATCGTCCTTACTAGAAACTCGGTACAAATGTGAATTTCTTGGATGACCAGGACATACTTGGAGATACATTTTGTAAGAGTTAGACTTAGGATTTACTTCGACCTAACAATAACCGCTCTTACAAACTCCTTCACCGTTTATGACCTTAATTAGTACTCTGCCTACGTGCAAGTACTAAAGAACGGAATCAAAGTTAGAAGACTCAAAATGGCAAGTGTAACTGGACCGGAATTGTATTTACACAAAGAGATATGGAATTTGATAAGAAATAAAAAGTACACACTTATCTGGAGGTGAGACGGTTGTCGGCTCGTAGAGTGTACTAGGTGAAAGTACAGCGAGAGAGCGAGACAGTAACCGTACAGGAGGAACCGGAGTACAAAGCGGAAGTGGGGTTAAACATGTCAGGTTGCGTTCATTCAAACAAAAGTTCAAAGGTACAATGTACACTACAATTTCATGCGAAGAAAGCTAGGTGAAATTACCCCCGGAGTTTACTTAAGCCCGCATAAACCTTTACACGACTGCACTTTGAGGTGTATGATATCGTAACTCTATCATTATTGGACAGAGACGTCGTCATGTCGGAAAATATTCAGGAAAGGTTTTCATAATTGAGTTATTTTATTTGGGATAAAAACACTGTGATACAGCATTATTTACTGTTCCATCATTTTTTTAATCGCACAAAATTATTTTATGGTGGAATAATATTCTACTCCATTGATTCCATTTTTATTTCAAAGGATATCAACAAAATAGATCATCGAATAAAAGGTTACGGGAACTAGGTCTTCTGTAAGCCACCCAGATGTGACCTCGTCACCACTTATAGTAATACAAGTGACTGGAATCATCTCTGATTCAGATGATACGAATAACAGGTTATTATGGCCTGTGTTAATCCTTTCAACATATATCTGCGAAGATCGAATTTTTCTTTGAATCAGTTCATCAATGGAGTTGATTGTACTTGATCGGGTAAGGATTTTCATTTGTAGAACACTCTACCAGGGAATCTGGATTTCACACCCATTTTTTTCGACTGTGGACCTCATTTTGTTCATGCACGATGTATCGCTCATTTTAGGCCAAATATTCGAGTGGGCTCCCCTTTATTCGCCCTCGAGTTACCTCTCATAATCCTCTTTACTAGTAGTCTGACATTGCACATTCTGTTAGTGGGCCTCAAGCGAAATCGCTCTTATGCCCAGATGAGTCTTTGTCTCAATGGCTTACCCTCTTAAAATTTGAAACCACATTGTCAATGGATAAGCATACAAGCTAAATCCCCACGACCCGTCCTGTCTTCTCTCACTGTACCGGCTACTCTATCTTTTCTTTCTTTCTTTATTATTTCACCTTTATTATTTCACTTATCTCAACCTATATTATCTACACTACAACCTAATATTATTATCATTATTATTACTTTTCTACTTTTATGACTATACCGAATGACCAGCGGGTGTTAGGTCAAACTCCATTCATGGCAGCAGCTGAGTCCTAACATACTGCACACTACAAACCACAATCTTGACCAATCCTCGCACCACTCCTCTTGGAATCTACCAGAGCTAAAGCAGTCGAGTGGCGGGATTTACTACGCATAAGTTCACCGAAGATCTGGAACCTCTACCTTACAATCAAGAAGCGAGCTCAAAGAAATCACTGGTTTATACTAGCTCGTAATCAGGATATTGGATATTGGAAGTATGACCTTGTAACGTTTTCGAAGCTGATGTGTACACTGCGTAATTGTAGCAAAATAAAAACTTTTATAGGTAGAATACTTAACACTGTTTTCTTTTCTTCCCTTAGGGGTTTTTGAGGGAAAACTTCACATTTCTCTAAAATTTTTACTTTAATTTCTGTATTACGTTGCCCATAAATTTATCTGTGTACAATTAAACCACCCTGCTAATGCTGAATGTGGGCGCACTAGTGTACTGCTTCTGCAGTACATTAGGACACACTTCAGGCGCACTGCGGATGTTTCGGGACTGCTGCAGAAAATTGTCCCACTTTCTTCAATGCATTCTAGAATGCCTGCAACAGACCCGAAGATGATAGCTGGGATGGTGACATTACTAGAGGTGCTAGAGAATATAGGTTTTAGTGAATGCCACTGAATCTAATACTAAGTGTTGCTATTCGTTATAGTTACCAATATGTGGATGAACTGGTTATAAGGGGATAACATGGATGTATGTTTAAACTTTTGGGGTTCAGGTTCGTACTTTCTCATTTTTGTGATACTTCTCTTAACTACGGAACTTCATCTTTATCGTGTGTTCCAGAGTATATCCTGTCGTTTACTCAGCTTGTCCTTTTCCCTCCTGAAGGTAAAGCTGTTCCTCAAGTTTTAAATGTCCTTACAACCCTATTAATGCTAACGAAGTGACCAATCAGTAGGAAGTCCAGTAAGTAATCACAGAATCCTACGGATTCAAACTTAATCATCAAGTACATGTTGTTTGCAGTGTGTTAATGAACGGTATTCTTGCTGCTTTAATATCCACTTTGGACTGGTGTTAGCTTTTATTCTAACAGTATAGAGTTGAAGCTCTCGTAGAGACCTAATTATGTACTATGTATTCATCTACCCTTAGGCTTTCCTCATGTTTATAGGGAAAAATACAAAACTACCTATAGACTGCAATTGTAATCTCTGTGGAAAGCTCGATCAGAGCAAATAATGTTTATTATATGCATATATATTTGCTGTAAAATGAGCTTTTGTCACGGTTGAGAAGGTATGATACAGCCCTTGAGATATGCTGTTTTGATGTCGATTAGTGTTGGATACGTTTAGTTTACCAGTATAGCTGTAAGTAAAACCTAATTACTAGATCAAATCATTGTATTTATCATAGTCGGCTTTGTTTCCTCATCATTTTAATTGATTTATTCTTAACCTGTTTAAAACCTCTTCTCAGTTGGGAAACAGTAAACATGATGTGATTAATGTTAAACGTATCAGTCAATTGTTTGTCAGTACTTAGAAAATCAATTAAACAATGTGGGATGACTGTCGTATTCCGTCTTATTTCTATTCTTTGATTTAAATAGTAATTTAGAAATTCATTTTGGCAAAGATCTGCAGATGGGTCTATGTGCATCATGCGAGGATGACTGACATTGAATATGTCTTATATTCACCTTGGTTAATTATATCATTATTTAGGTGAGCTGGCTGTTTATTAGTAAGCGTCAGCTTTCTTATGGATTGTAGTTACATCAGTTGAGAGATTTTAACGTCGCTTTCATCACATTTTCTTAAAAAGTTGTCAAATATCCTTACTTACCCGTTAAGTATATGTATAATTGTTTCTCTGTGTACTGTTAGTTCGCAGTATTATACTTCTTCATGATATAATATCAGCCAGATGAAAATTCCCCCTGAGTATTTAAATAGATATGTAAGAATGAAGCCACATACTAGAAAGTATAGTTGTATGGAAAATTAAAAAAATCGGGATAAAGTGAGGCATTGACTGTTGCAAATTTCACATCGTCTTCGTCCTGTATGCAATTATCTGCATGGTTCGACTTCTTTTCTAGTGATATTTGCTCAACCACCGGCTGAACATCGTGTTTGAATTCTCCTTGGGGTTATTCACATGTGAACTTAATATATCATGAGCACTGGTATAATGTAACTATATCATAGGAAAATTCCCTTGATAAGAACAGCAATATAGTATTAGTTACTGACGACTTTTCAAGCGTATAATCATAACACATAGAAAGCAAGTAAATCGTGTGAATACATCAGTAAAATTATGGGCACCAAACACCATCCATTTAATACGGTATCACTGTGTTATTTTGTATGGACTTACAGGTGTATACCTTCCTGTAATGTGCTGGTTAAGTAGGTGGGTTATTTCTCGGTACACAGTGACTAGATGAGCTCCTAGTCCTTCCTATTGACTTGCCGTTTTATCGCGGTATAATGTCTGCAGTAGTTATGTGCATTGATTAAGGAGGCAGATTTTCCTAAAGTATTGTCCATTTGCTTGAGACTCCCCATTGTAATCATATTGGGATAGTTATTTGTTTTTTATATTTATCTGTGAAAATCTTTTATATTTCCTACTGTTCCCATTTCCAATACTGTTGTAAACGCTCAAACGAATGAAAGGAAGGTAAAAAGGAGAAATGTTATTCAACAACCACTTGCATTTCCATACAGCCGTCAATGAGCCACATGTATTGTGTCAAGACTGATAACACTACCTGACTGCACAAACCTCGGTAGGCAAAGCGCGGTTCGGAACAGTAGAAAACTATTTGAAAGTTGACCATCTAGAACAGTGAGCCACACTCCAAAAAGAAATCACTTGAAACTAGTGAATTACCTCTAGTAAATTGTGTATTGAGTTCCAACTGTTTCATTATGTTTGGTCACAAACCAATCTCATAACGTCATTAGTTTAATGATTAAACTATAATAGTAACTGTTAGAACAATTAGCTACACCTACTAAGTGCTGTACTGATGGTTTAACACTTTTTCTTGTGTTTATTGGTTTTAGATCTAGGGGTATTTATAAGGACATGCAGTGCTGGTCCTCCCTCAACCTGTCGCTTCCACACGCCCATCCTGTCTGGTTTGAGTTTCGAGTTTTCACCTTAAAGAGATAATCACCCTATTACTTTATTTGGTGTTTCTAGCATAGCTGATCAAGTACATTAGGAGGGGATTTCTTATGCCCTGCATTGTCACTCTATATTCTGCCGGCCCCTCTTTTCTCTTTACTGATTAGAGTATCGTCTGATTTGTTGTCCGGATTCTGGAAAAGCTGGGACGTTTTTGATCCGATGCATAAAATTAGTTTTGCTTATGCGATACTCATGTCAAAGCTAAAGATTAGCAATGCAGAGTAATTTTTGAATTTAAATATTCATATGGTGTTTGACAATGAGCTAAGTGATCTATGACCGAGCTTGCAAACTTATTATGTAACTTAAAAGTCTAATGCCTTTGCTTGTTCCTACTTTTAATCGTGCATTGTATTTTGTTCTATTTTAGATTTATACAACTTATAACTTTTAACACTTTTTAAAATGAATGTGCCTCATGCTAATGGTTTCTTGTGTCGAAAATTTGTGCCATTCATATCTAAAAAAACCAGATTGGCAAGCACTAGTAGCTCTGTGCGTGTGCGTTTTGCACCAAGTCCTACAGGTTTTATGCATTTAGGCGGTTTACGTACTGCCTTATTCAATAAATTATTCGCTGTAAAACACTCTGGAAAGTTTATACTGCGTATTGAAGACACTGATAAGGTATGGTAATGCTGTATGTTTAAACATTTGTTAGTCCAGGTCACAACCGTACGCTAAAGAAGATATTTTAGAATCGCTGAACTGGTGTGGATTAATACCTGATGAAGGTCCTCTTATTGGTGGAAATTATGGTTCATACATTCAGGTATTTCTGTTGTAAACTGTAGCAATATTTTGAATTATTCTAAATTTTTTATTATTAAATGTAGGTTCGTATATTAGGGTGTGAGTGAGTAATGGAAAGCTATGTCCGAAACAATGAACCACAGTAATATTTAGGTGACCACTTTACGCATGTAAGCGACCACATGTTGAGTGAGATGAATCCTGATTAAATATTTTTCGTGAATCTTATGTCAAAGAAGGAAATGTTTTAATTGGTAGATGTGGACAGTATTTCCTTACAAAGTGAAATGTTTTGTATTTGTATAGCGGGTTGTGCGTCTGTAGCACAGCAGTAGAATGCTCGCCGACCACGCATTTGGTCCGGGGTTCGATCCCCGCTGACGCACTCCTTTACCTCGCTAAGCCAGTAATAAGACTGGTAAAGAGGGAAGGTTGGGCATGATGCTAGCAACCCCATCCCGTAAAAATAAAACACCACTGCTACCGAAACTTCAAGCCTCTAGCTTGAAGCCCTATGTTCCACTGGGAACGTAAAGGAATAGAAAAAATAGCGGACTGAGAAAAATATTCTTCTCTGACCTTATCCAAATGTTACGATCTTGAGTCAAGTCTTCTATTTTATCTAAACGGTTAGCTTTACGCGAAGTTTTTGTGAACAAGCAAGGTTGCAACTGGTCTTTATTCCTATACTTGGAATAAGTTTCAGAAAATATCTACAGTTATATCGATCCAAGCAGTGAGATGGCATCAAATCTCTGAAATTAAGAAAAATTTCCTTTTGTTTTCGTTTTTTTATCCAAGAGATGAACTTTTGTGCTTATCATATTCTTTTATCTATATTCTGTCAAATGTAATACTCTTCCAGTTTGGGTTTTCATCTTTAAAATTTCCAACGTTAAATCAGACATTATCTTCAGTTGTTTTCAGGGAGCATATTTAGTATGTTCTTTATGAGTATATTGGTAATTCATATTGGGCTAGTTTGCGAAGGATTATCAATTCTCATCATTCTTTTTATCGGTTGTCAACAGAAGTCGACAGTTTCTTTGTCATGTAGCCTGGCAATTACTACCTTCATGAATACTCATTAAAATCACCAGCTTTACTTCCTTGTGGTTCGCAGGGTAGATAACTTCTAGATCGATGCTGATACCAATTTATCTGTCTGTTTATCTGTTTTCGACATAGAACTTTGCATCGATGTGCAGCAGTTCAAGTCGCCACACTCCGTATAGCACACAAAGCAAGAGAAGAAAGTAAAAGAAATGCATAATAGAGACAGTAAACAGAGGTGTGAGACAAAGGAATAGTAATAACGAAGAACGATATAGTTTCATTTGAAATCATAACCCACAAGGAGTGGATGTATCTGCGCTAGCCATTGAGAAGGATTTCGAGCCATATCACTAATTGTCTCCAGCCATTGCTGTTTACCGTCCCGAGGACCCCAACCAGGAAGTCAACATCTTTTACGTGGCTTAAACTGACCCTACGTCAGCTAACATTACCCGTCGAGGAAGGCGATGACTAGGCATGCGTAATACATGTCCTAACCATCTCAGTCGATGTACCAATTTAGTTTTATCAGACTATACACAACATGAATTGCAAGTATTTATCACCATATTTATTATTTTTTATTGCTATTTTTATACTTCTAGTCTGAAAGAAAACATCTTTATTCAAGTGTTGTACAAAAGTTGATCGATGAAGGTTACGCATATCGATGTTTTTGTTCATCGAAACGATTGGCTATTCTACGCAATGAACAAAGTCGTCGCAATGAACCTCAACGTTATGATAATCGTTGTCGTAATCTATCTGAAAAAGAGATTGAAAAGAATTTGTCAATGTCTCTACCATATACTGTCAGATTTAAGGTTTGTTATTGAACTGTTGTAATTCATTGCAATTAATTATACATATTTTGATTGGACACACTAGTAACTAGTGTGACGTATCTAGTCCTTTCTTTGGTGAAGACTGAATTCTATCAGTCAAGTTTGCAATGTGACCACCATTCTAGGTAGCTCACCGTCACGATGCACATTGATTTGATGATATTAGATGGTTGAAGGCAATCGGCAGGAAGCCCAGCCTTCGACCTAGGTTTCGTGCTAGTTGGCACTCGTCATCAGGGCGTGTCTCCAACCATAAAGGAACTCATGTCCCCTCTGAGATTCGATACCGCGTCACCCAGTGCTGCAGTCAGAGACGTTACCACTGAGGGACATGAGTTCCTTCAAGGTTGCAGATACACCTTGCTGACCGGTGAGTGCCAACTAGCACGAAACCTAGGTCGAAGGCTGGTCTTCCTGCCGATTGCCTCCAACTATCTAATATAATTATACATATACTTAAATATTTATTGTAAGACTACACTGAAAACTAAGAGTGACTAAACTGAGATTTGACAACAAGATTTCTGACTATTTACGTGAATCATAATGCCAGTTCACAAACTTCTGATTGAAACTGATATAATTAGGTCTTCCAGCAGTTGAAAGGAAACAATTTATTGATTCACTGATTTTGACAAAAAGGTGAAGTTTTTTCGCTTTTTTTTCTGAAATTTCACTTGTTAGAGTGGAACCTAGATTGTACTAATGGGCAAAGTTAAACTGTCATAGCCCCAAAACCACAGTGACCTTAAACAACCAGTCAGCTTTCAGATGCAAACAAGTCGCATAATTGTTGAAAAATGCACGAGAAAACGTTGCAAACATGATATTTCACTGTATATTTGTAGCTTATGTGTTGTAAGAATGTCTCTCAGTCAATACACAGATAATCTATAGAGAAATCGTACCATGCGTGATATATCCATTCATCCAGGTGACTGTAGGTCATGGTACTTTGAGCTCCATCGATATTTCTGGCACTATACTTCAACCTACTCCTAACTGTAACCATAATCCTAACTTCTAATTTTAACTTTAACCCTAAACCTAACCTTAACCCCAAACCCTAACCCTTAGTCTTAAAAACCAGAACCCTACCTAACATTATAGGTTTACAGAAAAAGTACCTGGTAAATAGGTGGAACACCATATCTACCCTCTCCAAGTTCAAAAAGGCAGGCATGATTTGATTTGGAATGACATTTCAGAGCATTCCCTGTATCTAATCAGTTCTTGAGGGTCAACTTTTGAAAGACCTTGACTTTCGCTATGATACTTTAACTTCGCCTGCTAATTATTATTATTATTCCCTTGGGTTCCTAGTGGAACATAGGGCTTCAACTGCACGCCTCCACTTGCTTCTGTCTTCTGCTGTACTTTTCACTTGCATCCATGTTAATCCATACTGTTTCAGTTCCTCTTCACACGATCTCCTCCATGTCACCCTTGGACGTCCCACTCGCCACTTCCCTTTCGGGTTCCACTCGAGCTATGGCCTGACGCGCGATGTCACCCAGCGGCCTCCTCAGCGAGTGTCCAATCCATCTCAACTTTCTCCTGCATATTTGTTGAGCGATTGGTTCCTGTTTCGTTTGTTCCCATAGCTTCTTGTTTGTGATTGTTTCCGGCCATCTAATCTTCAGTATAGAACGAAGACAGTTGTTGATAATGATTCTTTGTGACCCGCCAAGTTTCTGATCCGTATAGCAAAACTGACTTGACGTTTGTATTGAAAATCCGAATTTTGTTGTTCATGCTGAGTTGAGTGACGAAGATTTCCAGATTGGTTTCAGGTTGATGAATGTGTTCCTCGCCTTCCTGATTCTCGGTTTGACATCTTCGTCCGTTCCTCCTGTAGTTGAGATAATGCTCCCTAGATAAGTGAATGAAGTAACCTCTTTCAAATCCTTCCCGTTGATGGTGATTGGCGCTGGATGTTGCTGCTGTTGTTGTTGTTGGTTGGTTATTTTCATGACCTCCGTCTTGTCTATGTTCACCTGCAGTCCTGTCTTTGCTGCTTCTTCGACCAGTTTGTCGGTTTTCGCTTGTAACTCTTCGATTTTGTGTGACATCAAACATAAATCATCTGCAAAATCCAGGTCTTCTAGGTTCTTCACATCGGTCCAGGATATCCCTATCTTCTCGTTTCCCACTGTCTGAGGCATAATCCAGTCCACCACAATAAGGAATATCGTTGGTGTTAATAAGCATCCTTGTCTGACTCTTGTGTTTGCTCGAAACGCCTCGCTGAGTTTTCCGTTGTGGACCACTTGACATGTGCCGTTGTCGTACAGCTGCTGAGTAAGGTTGATGAATATTTGGGGTACGCCGTAGTACTCGAGTAGTTTCCAAATTACTTCGCGGTCAACGCTGTCGAAGGCCTTCTCAAAGTCTATAAAGTTGATGTAGAGGTTTGATTGCCATTCCATGCTTTGTTCGATGATAATGCGTAGAGTTGCAATTTGGTCAGAATATGATTTGCCTTTCCTGAATCCAGCTTGTTCTGGTCAGAGTTCTGTATCCAGTGCGTCCTTTATTCTCTCCAGGATGATGCGACTCAGGATTTTACTTGGCGTCGACAGGAGCATGATTCCTCGCCAGTTCTTGCAGAGTCCTAGGTCGCCCTTCTTTGGTAGTTTCACGAGGTAACCTTTACTCCAGTCAGTAGGCACCTTTCCCTCTTTCCAGATCTTTTGCAATAATGGAGTCAGCATATCTGCTGTCGTTTCTGGGTCCGCTTTCAGTGCTTCCGGGGGTATTCCATCTGGTCCAGCTGCTTTTCCAGCTTTCAGAAGCTTGATTTCATTCAAGACTTCAGCTTTCGTTGGAGGATTGGTGTCAACTTGCAGTTGTGTACGTGCTGTTGTTGGTATTTCTGGACGGGTTGTAGGTGGTGGTCTGTTCAAGAGTCCTTTGAAGTGGTCCGTCCATTGTTTAATCTGTCTTTCTTCTTTGGTAATTGGGTTCCCTTGGCTGTCTTTGATAGGTTTCACTTGTGTTGATCTCTTCCCGGATAGAGACTTGGTTATCTGATATAGTGTCCTCAGGTCCCTTTTGCCTGCTGCCTTCTCAGCTTTAGTAGCCAGGTTGTCGTAGAATTGTCTTTTGTCCTTCCTGGCACTCTTCTTCACTTCTTTGTCCAGTGCTGTGTAAGTTGAGCTCAGCGTCTCTTTCTCTTGTCCATCTTTGCATTGAATCATTTTCTCTTTCACCATTCTCCTCTTCTCTATTAGCTTCCAAGTGTCCGTTGAGAGTCATTCCTTGTCTTGTTTCTTCTTTCTTCCTAAAACCGTTGAACACGTTTCGTTGAAAATCACCTTCAGAGAGTTCCAATGGTCTTCCACGGATGACTCCTCAGTGGTGCCACGTAGTGTTTCCTGCTTTGCTCTGACAGTTGCAGTAAAAATGTCCTGTGTGATTGTGTCCTTCAGTTTGTGAGTGTTGAACTTGCATCGTGGCCTATCTCCAGCTATCCTCGAGGCTTTCAGCTTCACCTTGAAAGTCCCTTGTACTAGATAGCGGTCTGAACCCACATCTGCTCCTCTCCTCGATCTTGTCTCCAGTAGGCTCCGTCTCCACTTCCTTGAGATTGAAATGAAGTCTATCTGGTTTTTGGTGTGTCCATCTGGTGAAATCCATGTTGCCTTGTGTATATCCCTGTATTTGAACACACTGCCACCAATCACCAAATCACTGAAGGCACAGAAGTCTGAGAAGAGTTCACCATTTTCGTTCATTTCACCGAGGGCCTCACGACCCATGGTGAGTTCTCTTCCTGTATTGTCTCCTCCCAGTTTCGCATTCATGTCACCCATCAGGATTTTGATATCGCTCTTTGAGACGTTGTCCATTACTGTTTGTAGTTGTCTGTAGAAATCCTCCTTCTTCTCTTGTTCAGAGACGTTTGTAGGCGCGTAGCATTGAATGATTGTAACCTTTTTTCCTTTTGAGTTGAACCTGGCTGTCATTATCCTGGAGGAGATTGGTTCCCACTGCATGAGAGCTTCAGCTGCTGTTGGTGACATCATGATGGCTACTCCCTCGGTGTGCTCGTGATCGTCCTCTGGGTGACCGGAGTAGATTGTTGTCTCTCCAGTTGATAGTTGGCACTTTCCGCATCCATTCCATCTGCTCTCGCAGATTCCCAACACTTCTATTTTATATCTCCTCATTTCTGCGGCTACCTGAGCAGCCTTTCCAGTTTCGTACATTGTACGAATATTCCACGTCCCCATCCTTATTTTTGCTTTCATCGAAAGAAGGCACATCGACTGACTGGCTTCCCGAAGGCTTTCACCAGCCTGCGTCATTTCACTTCCCCGATTCCAGCGAAAAATAAGGTTATTATTTGTATTTTTAGAATTTTGAATATATTTGTGCGTTGAAGTTATAGTAGCGATTTGGTTAAGTTTTGGGGGTGGAGTTGCTAGCACCACGCCCCAACCCTCCCTCTTTATCTGGGCTTGGGACCGGCTAGAATACCAGTGACCTAGTAATCTAGGCGAGGTTTCGCCTGCTAATGATTTGGAGTAATTACTTTTATTTTGATCTATCGTTACTGATTATCTATGTATCCAGTTTGACCGTGAGTGTGATGAGCATAAAAATACAAGGTATGCTGTTAACAGTTGAAGTGGTGATACACTCCCGTAAATATGGAAGTGGAGCAGCCAGGCAATATTTCCAAGGTAGCTAGTTCTAAAGACTTTGGACCATATATATTCGTCTAAACTCCAACTCACGTATATGGAAAGTATTCTTCGAACTTCCTACAATTAAATATACTGGAGTTCCAGTTTTCTTCCAGACAGATTTCCTCAGTGATGTTGCTTGATGTCTCTGGCATTTTTTTTAATGACCTCAGTGAAGGCGTGTTTTGAAGCTTTGTTCTTCAGTTTCTGAATGAGTTGAATTTGAATTATTGTGACCCGTATCCAGCTTCACCTGAAAGCTTTCAATCTGACCTTGAAAGTTCCTTACACTAGACAGAAGTAGTCCAAGTCTACATCTGTTCTCCTTCTTGATTTTTGTGTCCAGCAGACTGCGTCTCAACTATTTTGAGGTTGAGGTGACGCTTGTCTGATTTTCGGTGTATTGATCTAGTGAAACCACTGTCTCTTCGTATACACTGCCTCCAATCATCAAATCATTAAACGTACGGAAGTCTACGCACAACTCCCAGTATCTCCTCTCATTCATATGTTTAAAAAATGGTCAAATGTCACACGATCCTACATTCATGCGAATAGTCATCAGGAAAACATAATTAAGTCTCAAAGTCTCAAGATAATTGTGTATTTAGAAAAAAACAGGTGATTCAATGAAGCCATTTTCAAAAAATTATCATCAAGTTGTTTCCCCACTCCTACTGCTAAAAATGTTTTAATGGTTGGAGGATTTCATCATGAGCTGGCATCAGTTAGAGAATCACTGGAAATCCAGCTGGGAGTATTGGGCAGCTGTTCCGTCTTATTTCGAGACTCTTCATCAGTACGCACCCACCGGGTTCGGACCCAGGACCTTCTGTTACAAGGCTAGCGAGCTCGTAGACCATTAATCCACTGGGGCTCGATCCAACGGCCAGCCCATGAATTCTAGCTTGTGCCTATTCATGAGGTAGCGCGGCCACTTCGCAATGTCTTCTTTGATGAGTTACTGCTTCTCCTTCAACCCTCTGTACCCTACTGGTGAAGGCTTCCCACTAGAACCCCAGGTTAACTGTCTGAATAGGGACAGTCTCTATTGAGCATCAGATTAACTGTCAAGTATTGGTTTCGTAGGGATTTTGTTTGATTGGTTGGAGGATTTCATCATGAGTTGACATCAGTTAAAGAACCATTGGAAAACCTGGGAGTACTGGACAGCTGTTTCGTCCTAGTTTGGGACTCTTCATCAGGAAGACAATAAGGTAATTGTGTATTTGGAAAAAAGAACAAGTGATTCAATGAAGCCGTTTTGAAACAAATATTATCAAGCTGTACAATCGTATATTTATATACATACTAATTTTTCAAATTATACATTTCTTTATATCTTTATCAGACTGGTGATTCTCCGATTACAGTGAATGATATTGTATTTGGTAGTTCAGTGTTTAATTCACTCAACTCTGATGGTGATTTTGTAAGTCTCTTTTTTGTTTTTTCTGTCCTACTTCGTTGTGTTTTACACGTATGCGATTCGCCCCTGTGAAATGTAAGATGCTGCTACAGGAATGACTGGACTACGTCAACTCCTAGCTTAGTGATAGGGAGTGAAGTGATAGAACATGTTGACCACTTCACCTATTTGGGAAGTTGTATCAGCACCAACGGTTTGATTGGTGACGAAATCATAGCACGGACCCAGAAAGCTCGGGCTGCTTTCGCTAACTTACACCATCTCTGACGTAGGCGTGACATCCGGCTATCAACCAAGGGACGTGTATACTGCTCAGCAGTTCGCTCCGTCCTTCTCTATGGCGGTGAGACGTGGCCATTGAGAGCGGAAGACATGAAGAGATTGTCTGTTTCTGACCACAGATGCTTACGATCTCTTTCTCACGTTAGGTGGTATAATAAGGTAAGTAATGTTGACGTTAGGCGTAGAGTGTTGGGCAAAGAGGGGAAATCACTCGAAGAGGCTATGAAGTTACATAGATTGAGATGGTTAGGTCACGTGCTACGCATGCCTAACCATCGTCTCCCCCGACGGGCAATACTAGCTGATATATGGGCAGGTTGGAAAAAAGTAAGTGGTGGCCAAACAAAAACATAGCATCAATCCATGAAATCCCTGACAGTTAAACTGAGTCAGGTAGGGAGATGCAGACTTCCGGGTTGGGGCCCTCGGGACTCTAAGAATCAATGGCTGGAGACAATAGGTGACATGGCTCAAAATCGTTGTCAATGGCGCAGATGTATTCAGTCTTTTTAACCTTCATATTCCTTTCTACCGTTACTCATTCTGTTTCACTCTTATACTTATCTAAATTCTATTGATTCTCTTCTCTCATTTTCCTGTCTACCTTTGTGTGCTCTTTGGAACGTGGCAACTCGAACTGCTGCACTTCAGTGCCAAGTTCTATGTTGAATCCAGCAGCAGCAGTTTTACACGTAACAAGTATGAAATTAATAAAATAATAGCTTGTGCGTATTTTGAGACATTGTATATTCAAATCCTGTAGCAAGCAAGAGGTATTGGATATGATTAGCTTAAAGTGTATTATGACCTTTTTTTCTAGAAACTTGGGTAACATCATCATTACCTGAAGACTGGAAATATAACTTTATGGGTTTTATGTGACTGTAAATGTTTTATTACACGTCACTGTTTTAGTTGTTGCTTATATTCGACTTCAACTTTAAAGATGCATAACCACAAACTCTGAATGATAGACTGTAAAATAATGAGTGAACCTTAAAAAGAAAAAGAAAGTTTATTTTGTGGTGGCTTTTAATAACATCAGAAATTGTTATTATTTCCTTTAGTTCCTAGAGGAACATAGGGCTTCAGCCACACGTCTCTATTGCGTTCGGTTCTCCACCAACGTTTTCATCACCTGGCTCCACGTCTGCTCACATGCTTTCATTTCCTCTCCACATGACCTCCATGTGACCCTCGCACTGACGACCGATTCGAAATCAAGGATACAAAGTTTGTTATAATTACAGTAACGCGATATCGTGTGATAACAAAAGTAAACAAGAGTACAGGAGTGTCACGACGTAATATTTTGATCTTACTATTAAACTTCTCATTTTTACTTTAAAATAGGCTTTCACTTGTTCATTTTTACGTATGTGTAGACCTGACGGTTTGAAGTTAGCGTCTAAGGTGTGTTGCCTTTAATAAGGAGAGAGAGAAAGCTTAGTAATTAAAACCATCCATCTGACAATACGAGAATCATCCCTCTGAGGTGCAAATCTTTTCTTATCATTCCAAAGTGTTATTTGTGAATTCACTTTTTTTTCAAGGCTTTCTTCATATGTATGAATAGTTATGCTCTAAAATTTACCATAATGTTAACACAAAAATGTTTGTACATTGAAATAGATGATGACATGATCCACTCTATTTTTCTACTTATCATTTGCTGACATTAATCTGAGTTGGAAAAGAGTTAGGGGGATGGTCAGACCTAAACCTTGCATCAGTCCATGAGATCTTAGACAGTTATTTTTAGCCAGCCGTGTAAGGAGGTGTGTGCAGGCTTTCTCGTTGGGTGGTTTTAGGGATTCTATGAAGCAATGACTTGAGGCAATTGGTAATATGGCTCTAAATCGTCCTCAATAGGGTCGATGCATTCACTCTTTGTAATATCGTATATTCATTAAACCACATAGTTCTTCCATGGTACTGTTCTTTATACCGCTTATTTCTGCGTATTACAGTTCTTCTCAATCTTGTTTGTTCTCTTTTATCTTCGTTTCTGAGCTACATGGAGTGTGGCAAGTTAAACTGCTGCATTTCTGTGTCAGTCAATGAACTGAAGCACCATTATTTTTAGTATTGTTGTATTATTTATTTAAAATTTTTAATTTAAATTAAAAAAATTTTTATCATAGCTTGAAACCACATAGTATTTTTGGTACAAGTATGGAATTTTCAGCATGCGATATCGGTAGCCCAAATTTTGCAGGCCGACCATTGATATCAGGTGTGCGTCGGCAGGGGATCGAACCCCGTACCATATGCATAGTCGGCGAGAGTCCTAACCGCTGTGCCACCGACGCATTATTGGCGAAGTTAAACGATAGCGTCCCAAGAGATGCGAACGCCGACCAATCATAAAAATGAGGAATTTTTGCACAAAAATTGACGTATACTTACAAGAAAATTTATGAAAACAAGTTAAACAGGGTATCTTTCTCTAACATGACTTAAAAATATGTCCAAGTTATGATGAGGAGTGTCAGTTTCTAAGTTGGACTAGTTTCTGTACATGTATTCACCGTGGTGATTGAAGATGAGCTGTTTTTGTGAATCGTTCATCTCTCTTATCCTATTGTGCAGTTGTTCTTAAAAGCCCTCGGTTGAATCACTGTGGTTTCCAGTAAGAGGATGGACGACCACTTACCAGGAAAATGTGGATAAGAAAACAAATAAAAATAAATGACATCAACTGTAAATCTATCCCTAATCGTAGCCGTAACCGCAATCCTGACCCTAACCCTAATACCGACCTTATCCCTAACGACCTATTAAAACACTGCCCAAACAGTACTTAAATATGTTATCTGGGTGAAATTTGCTGCTTAGTTGGTGAATAGCGTCGATATTTGAGCTATGATAATGACAGGTGTCGTTAGCCAGCGACTGGCGTCCTTTGAAGGTCATTGAAGCACTCCCGGGACGCTATTGTTTAACTTCGCCGTGTTTTGTTAATGAATTAAAAGAGGTAGTTACTGCAATTAATAAAAACCAGGACTTGAACTTAGGATAGTAGGACTGATGGCATAAGACATTTTACTAGACCAATCATTCATAGGTGAAATAGAATTTTAACACATTCATTCTGATATATATTTGAATAGCCGAGCAACCTGTCTTATGCCATCAAATGGATTTGTAATGGTAATTTTAAAACCATCACGACATTTAGAACTTAGAAATGTAATTAGTCTATATTATTTCTCAAGATAACCCAGACACACAGGAATAACGAGGGTAGAAAGTGTTGTCGGGACATTTGAGTATATTAGAGCATTTGTGTCCAAATACTAGTTCAGTGATTAGCCTTTATTTATTTAATTTTTTTTGAATGACAGCTAAATGTCGTATACCGTCAGCTGACATTGGTCACATAGATAAGAACAACCAATAGAATTTTTCTTTAAATATCCATTAAGACATGTAACTCTGTACCCTTAGTGTGATGGTGATAGACAAACAGTTCTGACTCATTGAATTATAAATGTATGAAATCTGTGACTCCATGATCGATCACTGCAGTTAGGCTAACACCCGTAATATTAGTTTACCTTTTTTTGTTAAGTCCTTTGTATTGGTCCAGACCAGCTACCCTCTCACCTTACAAACAGTCCTAATCCAGTCTGTTAATCATGTCATCGAATCGATTGGATTCTATTGGCTTATGGGTCTAATGTTATAGACCACTTTGGTTTCCCCTAAGACCAGCGATCAATGAACGGAAACCCCTTGAAACGAACAATTTCTCTAAAAACTGCATACGGGTCTGTTATACGTAGATAGATAGATAGACAGACAGACTTCACAGCCCACCAAGCAATATGACTCGACCTTGACCATCGTGCTTGTCGTGTGATTATTGGTTGTTTAACTTAAACTCCCACCACTTGACCTTGTATGAATGTTGTATTCTATCCGGTTATGTGTATGTAAATGTAATTTATTGCTCATTTTGTACTGCATGTTGGTACTGTTCGGTACGTCTTTGTCTCCTTGCTTAGTTGACAACTGTTCTTATGCTGTTATTTCTGTGTAACCGTATGTTCAAGTTTGGTCGTGGATTGATTTCAGTTAGAGAGTTGACGAAAACCAGGGAGTACTTTATAACTGTTTCGTCCTAGTTGCGTACTCATTGGTAGTACGCATCCACCGGGGTTCGAACATATTATCTTCCGACTACTAGAGAAGCTTGTAGACCATTCAGCCACTGAGATCCGACTGAGTGACCCATGGTTTCTAACCCAATCCCAATCTGTCACTAACCTTACCCTGATATCTCCCTGATTGTCAAGGTATGCCCGTAGCTTATCCCTAGCCTAACCTAAAACGAACCAGACAACCTTTCTAACATTCTTACATTTCATTCAACAATTTTTTCGTGACTGTGGTGTTATTCCCCTGGTTTCATTGATGCATTCACTCATGGTAAGTTGGAGGAAATAAAGATGCAGTACACGAATTGTGTTGCAAATTCCATCAAGAGGTAGTATTTAAGTACTGTCAGAATACTTGGCTTCTAAGAAGCTTGTAGGTATGGAGGAGTAATATTTTTGCACAGGTATGCATACATTGTCCAAGTACTTAGACTATCATTGATATAAGTATAAAACTTGGGCACTGTGGTAGAGTATAATTCCATAATGGATAAGATTTTATTTTGATAAATCACACAGTGTAGTACAGTTATATTAACTGATGACGTTTCGAGCACAAACTATTGCTCATAATCATATCAAGTTACTCACACAACTTCTTTCCTTCATTTATATACATGTGTGGAATCGACTAGATATTGGAATAAAATTCAATATGAGATAATGTACATTCAGAAATAATAGTACGAGTGTTATTAATCTATTGCAATTAGATGGAAATACGACGAGTGTTTTATAGTCATATAAGTTGATTGTTAGAATGTGTTGATGTGTTTGAATGAATAGAATTTAAGATTATTTATCATCTTCTTCTGATTGACTGTGCAATAATACGAGTGTTATTAATCCATTGCAATTAGATGGAAACGACGAGTGTTTTATAGTCATAATAAGTGATTGTTAAATTTGATTGTTATGATATTTTATTTTTGATTTGTAATATTTATTAATTTTGCATGTTTGAATATCTTCATCTTCTATATAGGGTTAAAATTCTAAAACGTAATATAGGTAGGTGGAAAGAGAGGTTGATTACGGAATCCTTATTCATCGAGTCTACACCCAACACATGCAACAGAAGTGACTCAAGCAAATACCAGAAATATGGAAGATATTATTACCGCCAGTCAAATCAGAAGAAGATGATAAATAGTCTTAAAATTCTATTCCATTCAAACACATCAACACATTCTAACAATCAACTTATTATGACTATAAAAACACTCGTCGTTTCCCATCTAATTGCAATGGATTAATAACACTCGTATTATTGCCACCAGTCAAATCAGAAGAAGATGATAAATAATCTTAAAATTCTATTTCCATTCAAACACATCAACACATTCTAACAATCAACTTATATGACTATAAAACACTCGTCGTATTTCCCATCTAATTGCAATGATTAATAACACTCGTACTATTATTTCTGAATGTACATTATCTCATATTGAATTTTATTCCAATATCTAGTCGATTCCACACATGTATATAAATGAAGGAAAGAAGTTGTGTGAGTAACTTGATATGATTATGAGCAATAGTTTGTGCTCGAAACGTCATCAGTTAATATAACTGTACTACACTGTGTGATTTATCAAAATAAAATCTTATCCATTATGGTACTTAGACTATCTTTACAGAAGACTTGTCCGACAACATATTTCGTTCCTTTCCTAGCCTAGTCTTATAGGTGCTGTAGAACAGTGAATAGGTCACGAAACAGCATGGCATACAATTATCTGGATGAATTAGTGTACAGAAATGGGTTTGGACTGTCACTGAAGAGAACAATAAGGAGTTAGGAGGTTTTCTTGGGACGCACACAGAAAAGTTACCCTGTTCTACGCAATTTTTTAGAACTTTTACTCTGATGTCCATGAAAGGGTTTTTTAATTTGGGATCATTTACTACGGACGCATCTGGTAGGCTGGTCAAGGTCATTACGCCCGTTTACCTGGGTCCTTCATTTGTGTTGCTAATGCTTAGGTCTAAATCAATATTCCATATAATTACATTCACACAGTATTCTTTGTTCTAATGTACAATTTCACTTAAAATTACGATAAAACAGCTCTTCTGCTATGTTCATATTTTTTTTCAAATTAAAATATTTCACAATTTCTTTTCTCTCACAAATAGATTATCATGAAATCAGACGGCATGCCTGTTTATCATTTGGCCAATGTGGTTGATGATCACTACATGGAGATTAGTCATGTTATCAGAGGAGTTGTAAGTGGAAAAAGAAACAATTTTTTCTTCTCTGTAATGTTTCTTTTTTTTATCCTAATGACACTTTTAGATTCAGTATTTTTTTTCTTTTGGTGATTAATCTCATAAGGACACATTTTGAAACAAATAGCAATTATTAATTTTGTCGTGAAAGTCACCCTAGTTGAGTGTTGGGCGAAGTTCAACAATAGCGTCCCGGGAATGCGAACGCTCTAATGACCTTGATCGCATGCTAGTCGTTGGCTGACAGCACCTGTCATTATCATACCTGAAATATCAACGTTATTGACCAACTAAGCAGCAAATTTCATCCAGATAACATTTAAGTACTGTTTCGACAATGTGTTGATAGCTCGTTAGGATTAGGGTTAAGGTAAGTATTGGGGTTAGGCTTAGGATCAGGGTCATAATTAGGATTAGGGTCAGGTTTACGGTTAGGATAAGGGTTGTAATTAGGGTTAGGATTAAGGTTAGGGTTAGTGTTAAGTTTAGGGTTAGGGTCAGGATTAAGGTTAGGGTTACGATTAGGGATAGATTTAGAGTTGATGTCATTTATTTTAATTTGTTTTCTTATCCACATTTTCCTGGTAAGTGGTCGTCCATCCTCTTACTGGAAACCATAGTGATTCAACCGAGGGCTTTTAGGAAAGACTGCACAACAGGATAAGAGAGATGTACAATTCACAAAAACAGCTCATCTTCAATCACCACGGTGAATACATGTACAGAAACTAGTCTAACTTAGCAACTGATACTCCTCATTATAAGTTGGACATATTTTTAAGTCATGTTAGAGAAAGATACCCTGTTTAACTTGTTTTCATAAATTTTCTTGTAAATATACGTCAATTTTTGTGCAAAAATTCCTCATTTTTATGATCGGTCGGCTCTAGGGCAGTGATGCGTTCACATCCCTTGGGACGCTATTGTTGAACTCAACCTTTATGTTAGGTGTATTTTAATAAAAGGCATTACATGCTTCTGTACCATTGCAACTGGTTTTGAGTAGTATCGCAGAGAATCTTCAGCTGTCAGGTTCAGATGTTCTGTTGTTATGTTTAGTATTATTTATTAAAACATGAACTTGGTAAATTATGGACACTAACAGGGTTAGGATGCCCAAGCCGAAGCAAGTGGTTGTCTCATGGAATCACTCTCGAGCCACTGATTTGAAGCTTGATCCACAAGACAGTGGAGTAGAGTCAGTTAGAAACTACGTTCATATGGTTGTCTGTGACCAAAATAGGTCTGTATGCCCGGATTCTGGACCCTATGTACATCATAGGTTTGGAATCTCACCAAGGTAGGTAGACGTGTATGTTCGCCAGTCCGGTTGTAAGCACTAGGCGCCCACATTCGCCCGTTCACTTTTGTGAGGAATACCGCTGCCGTTCGGAGGCCAGTGAATAGGACGTACTTGGAAGAAGCTATGAAGGCGTGGTCACATTGAGACCATTTGGTGAGGAAGACCGAAGTCTACCCACCGTCTACCGTACTAGGTCATTTATGGGGGCCGGATGTTCTGTACGCGTTGACCAGTAAGTCAACACTATTCTACAAAGCTTAGACAGTCAGACTTGCACGAGCTGATTATTTACTTTCTAATTTAGGTTACTTGTTGTTCTTGTGTTTAGTTATTATTTACAATATTATATCATTTCATGTTAGCTTCCATTTTCATCTGTGTATGATATGTGAATATAGGAGTGGCTTGCTTCTACACCGAAACACTTATTACTGTACAGTGCCTTAAATTGGTCACCTCCACAGTTCGCTCATCTTCCTTTACTGCTTTCCAGGTTAGTCAGAAAAATGTGTATTGTATCCCCGGTCTTTTTCTCTTTGATACAAAATTATTTAAACTACTTACTGTTCACTAGACAGATGTCTAATTTGGTTACATTTCAAAGTGTATTTCTAAGCGGATAGACTGTTTCAGTTCTGTTCAATGTTTTGTGGTGTTTCAGACAATCAGAGTTGACCAGGAAGGCTTCGTATGCTTTTGGGAGTGTGAGAGCGGTTGTTACTTCCTGGCTGCCCACACCGCGGAAGTTGATTGATTCTTCGGGAACCTGAAACATAAAAAGTGTTGCGTGACCGCAGAGTCCAGGGGACGGTTACCCGCGGCCTGTTTTTTATTTGGTGTGTCTCAGTAGCATATTTATCACTTCTGCCCTGTGACACGGCAGCAGGAAGCGCGGTAGTTGTTAATTCGGGCCCCGACCTATCCGGCATGATATTTTGTGATTTACTTTGAGTCATAGCATTGGGTTGGGTAACTGCTTTTTGTCTAACCGCTATCCAAACAACCTTTCTGGCATGGTAGGACCTGCAGGAACATAAGTTCCAGCCAGTGTAGCTCGTTGGGTCATTGCGATATGCAAGCCCGACCACCACGTCAAGGTTGCAACTATCGGTCGGGACCAGCATAATTTGGGGTGTGGGTGGGAGATTCTGTGAATGCAATAAAGCACACTAGCTTGATTGGAAAAGAACGAAAGAGCCAATTCTAACAGCTGGGGGTGTTTGAAGATGGCCGATCAAAATTAGTAACTGAACTGGCCAAGATTATAGATGTAGCATATAGTTTAGGTTGGATACTCTCTGGCTCTTCATGGTTGTTCCATTTTTCAAGAAAAAGAGGAATCCTTTTTGATAACCACGGAAGCATTGCTGTAGTCAAAATAGACTCTGGAACGCTAAGTTACATCAAAATACTACACAGCTTGCACTCAGAAACGAAATACTTCGAAAAATCAGATAAGTTTAAGATCTAGCAACAGATATATCGACCACATGCGCTTATGCTTCAATGGATTTCCAAACACAGGCAAACATTATTATAATTATACCCTTGGGTTCGGAGTGGAACAGGGCTTCAACAACACGTCTCCACCTTGTTCTTTTTTCTGCTGTGCTCTTCAGCTCAGCCCACGACTACCCATAATCTCTCATCTTGTAATCCCCAAACGATCTCCTCCATGTCACCCTCGCACCAACTACCCACTCAACGCTTCCCGTTGGGATTCCACTCGAGCGATGACCTGCATTGTGAGCGATGTCATTCCACGGTCTCCCTCCTCAACGTATGCCTGATCTATCTCCATTTTCTGCATATTTGTTGAGCAGTCGGCTCTTGGTTGGTTTTTTGGCGGCCAAAGTCTCTTGTTGCTATTTCTTTCTGGCTGGCCGGCCATTTGATCTTCAGTATGGAGCCAATGAAGGCAGGCAGCTGTTGATGAAAGTCTGCAACTTGTTGGAAGTCCTTTTCGTGACTCACTGTCCAAGTTTCCGACCCGTATAGAATAACTGACTAACTTAACATTTGTGTTGAAAATCCGAATTTTTTTCTTTATGCTGACTGAGTGCGGAAGATTTCCAAACTGGTTTCAGGTCGATGAAGGCTTATCTTGCCTTTCCTATTCTGGCTGACTTTTATATCTTCATCCGTTCCGACTGCCTGTGGTTGAGACCGTACTTCCTAGCCGGATAAGTGAGGAAACTAACCTCTGTCAAACCTCTCCCGTTGATGGCGATTGGTGCTGGTTGCTATTGCTTTTGGTTGGTTGATTATCGTCATCACCTCCGTCTTCTTTATGTTCGCCTGGATTCCTGTCTTGGCAGCTAGCTTCCTCAGCCAGTTTGTTGATTTTCGCCTGTACATTTTCGAGTTTGTATGACATTAAACATAAACCATTTGTGATATCCAGATGTTCTACGGTCTTCTTATCGGTCCAACGTATTCCTGTTTTCTCACTCCCCACAATCTGACGCATAACCAAGTCCACCACAATTAGGAATATCATCGGTGATAATAGGCAGCCAGCCTTGTCTTACTCCTCTACTTACTTCGAACACCTCTCTGAGTTTTCTGTTGTGAATCACCTGACACTTGACAGACATTGTCATATAGCCAGCTGTTGAATGAGGTTGATAAAGACTTGAGCACTGCACGGGGTAGCGTTGAAGTAGTTTCCAAATTACTTCTGGGTCAACGCTGTCTGGTGAAGTCCTTTTCGAAGTCGATGAAGTTGAGGTAGAGGTTTGACTACTGTTCAATACTTTGTTCGATGACAATACGTAGAGTTGTAATTTGATCAACACATGATTTGCCTTTCCTGAGTCCAGCTTTTTCCGAGCGGAGTTCTGAAAACAACAGGCAAACCTGTTGATGGTTAAAAGTGGTGTATGACTCCTAGGATCAAAAGATCTTGTGACAGCTCTTTTACTGAAATAGTACCCCTAACAAGTAGATCTTATTATTAATGGTTCTGTACTGTTAAGGGGATTGTTAAGGAAGTTCATCTCACTGGTCAAGACATTACTCGAACACACGTAGCCAGGTAAGAGCTTATAGACAGTTGTCATCTGAAGTGATGACCACCAGTGGTGTCAATCAGAGATGCCCACTGTCCCCCATTTCTGTTTAATTTAATCATACATGTACTAATGAACTTAACCCTAAGTGACTTCAGCAACTCAGGGATAGACTTGTTCCCAGGGAATAATCTCGTTGACTTAGAATATACAGATGATATAGTCCTAGGTGAAGACGTTGACAAAACAGAGCGGAGTCTTCTAAACACCTTGAGTAGCAGCAATCTTCGAATGTTTGGCATGCGATTCGCTCTTGTCAAATGTAAGATGATACTACAGGACTGGCCTTCACTACATCGACTCTTCGAATAAAGAGCGTTTTGACCACTTCACTTATTTGGGAAATTGCATCAGACCCGATGGATTGGTCGCTGACGTAATCTCAGCACGGATACAGAAGGCTCGTTTGGCATTGGTCTGCCAACTTACTCCATCTCTGGCGTAGAGGTGATATCCGACTGGTTGTCGACCAAAGAACGTGTATGCTGGACAGCAGTTCTCTCTGTCCTCCTTTATGGCTGTGAGCGAGACCTGGCAATTGAAAGTGGAAGACATGAGAAGGCCGGCTACTTGTCTTTGATCATAAGTGCCTGCGTTGTATCTCCCATGGGAAGTGGTATATTAGGCTGGGCAATATTTAGGTTAGGCGTCAAGTACTAGGTAAGGAGGGGATATCAATCGACGAGGCTGTGAAGTTACATCGATTGAGATGGTTAGGACATGTGTTGCGTTCAAGAAAACGTCGCCTTCCTCGACGGGCAATGTTAACCGACATTAGATTATATTAGGAAAGAGCTAGTGGTGGTCAAACGAGAACATGGCCTCATCAGTCAATGAAATCCACAACAGTTTGTTTAAGCCAGCCACGTAGGAAGGTGTAGACTGACAGGCTAGTTGGAGTCCTCGTGATGGTGAAAACCAATGGCTAGAGCCAATTAGTGAAATCGAAATCGTTCTCAATTGCGCAGATGAATTCACCCATATCCATTGAAACTCTAATCTTTCACCCTCAATTTGCTGCTTGTTTATGTCCTTTTAAATTCGTTTTACTTTTGGATACATAGCGTGGGTTTGAGCTTTTGGCTGGCTAGTGCCTCGGCTATGCACAGATGTCCTAATTTTACTCCCTTTGATAGGTTTGATCGAATGTCGTTTATTATTTCGAAGGATTTTTCGAATGGCGCTGAATGTCCTGAATTGACCAGATGTTCTGTCAAAGAACTGTATGTACATTTTCGTTCTCCTTTTACTAGCCAGGTTGGAAAGTGTTGAAGTTGGCACATGGTACGGCCGATGTACTCAGCTCCGCAAGAGCAAGTAAACTGGTATATGCACATTGACGTGGCCCAATGCGACAGCTTGTCTTTCGCGTTCTGGCTTAATAGTTTCGTGCAGGAAAGCGTTAGTCGTAGGCTTGCGGCGAAGTATATCTTCCTCAGAGATTTGCAGAGGCGTTTACAAAGGATTTCTGCTTCAATTTCACCTTTGAATTCTAGATTCTTCGGGACGGATTGAACTTGTTCGGAGGTCTTCTTTGATTTAAGGTTCTTGTCTATTGAACCTAGGCGGTAAACCGTTTTCCATCAGGGTTCCTTGGAGATTACTCAGTTTTTCATCAATCACCTCCTCGCTGCATATCTTCCGAATCCTCGAGGAAAGAGCGCATATAAGATCCCTCTTTCTGCTTAGGGGTGTGAAGCTTTGAAAGTTGATGAATTGTTCAGTCCATGTAGGCATTTTGTATATGGAGTTGTCAGAGAGTTGTCGGCGTTTCTTGTCAGATGGACATCGAGGAAGTGGAACATTCCACCGGATTCAGCTTCAAGAGTAAAGCCGATGTTTTGGTGGGCATTGTTGAAGGTTTGATCTAAGTTTTCAAGGTCCAGGTTTCCCTTGTTTTTCCCTCTTTTTTATCTGTCTTTGTATGCTTCATGGAGTGTGACAGCTTAAAGTGCTGCCGATAGATAGTAGTATGATTGGATGGAGGATTTTATCATGAGCTGACATCGGTTAGAGAACCACTGGAAAACCTGGGAGTACTGGACAGCTGCTTCATCCTAGTTTGGGACTCTTCAGCAGTACGCATCCACCGGGGTTCGAACCCAGGACCTTCTGGTCACAAGGCGAGCTCGTAGACCATTGAGCCACTGATGTTGGCTCATGATGAAATCCTCCGTGCAATCCAACAAAAACCCCTACAAAATCAATACTTGAAAATTAATCTGATGCTCACTAGCGACTGGCCCTATTCAGGCAGTGACCTGGGGTTCTAGTGGGAAGCCGTCACCAGTATGGTACAGGAGTTTGAAGGTGAGGCAGTAACTCATCGAAGAAGACATTGCGAAGTGGTCGTGCTATGACATGAATTGGCACAAGTTAGAATCCATGGGCTGGTCTACGAGCGTGCTAGCCTTGTAACCAGAAGGTCCTGGATTCGCACCCCCTGTTGGAGCGTACTGATGAAGAGTCCCAAACTGGGCTGACGAAACGGCTGGCTGTCCAGTACTCCCAGCTGGGTTTCCAGTGTTTCTCTAACTGATGTCAGCTCATGATGTAATCCTCCATGCGATCAAATTTATGTGTAATCAAATATTATTTTCCTTATATCATAAGTATGTGTTTAAAATTGTTTAAACTAACTTAAAGTTTTCGTTTCCGCGCTCTCTCTCCCTCTTTCCATAAATCAATCTATCTAGTTCTGGCGGTAAATTGTCTAAACGTTGTCCAGAATTCTCTCTTATTGGTAATGTTCGTTGTCTGCGTAAAGCTGGTTATCTACCAACTGTTATAATAAACTGGTTAACATCTACTGGAGGTGCAGTTCCCTATAATATTGACAATATAACACATTTTAATGATAACTGTTCAGATAATAATAAATACAACTGTGAATTAGTGATTTCAGAATTAGCATCTCAAGTAAGTTATTCTTTATAAAACATATACATGTACTTTAATTGAATTTTAGATTTTCCCGTCGATTGATTGGACTGAAGTGCTCGGTCTCAGGTTGATATGTCGGCTTCTTGTGCAGATGCTTCGACAATGTCTGAGCATTTAATTATAATTTAATTTGTGGATGGTGACTAGCAGTGGAATCCAGGGTACGCATTTCGCCCTATTTTGGACTCGTCAGCTGGATGTACTTGCATTTCCCAGTGAGTGATGATGATGTTCCCACCGAGGCTCGAACCCAGTGTCCATAGATTCAAACGCCAAAGCGTTATCCACTAGACCACTTGGGCATCTGAAACTATGGGCACTGGGTTGGAGCCTCGGTGGGAACATCATCACCACTCACTGGGAAACGCAGGTACATCCAGTGACGAGTCCCAAATAGGACGAAATCCGCATCCTGCATTCCACTGCTAGTCACCATCCACAAATTGTATATATGTACTTGTGAGTATTACTGAGTGAGGGGATTACTGAATTAATTTCAAGTTTGATTTCATTACCAGCGAATATTAGCCTGACAGCGGTACACAGCTACTTGACACATCATCGGATCACAGCTTTCTGGTTCTACCAAGGTGGGAGTTTGTTTGCTCAATTTAACCTTTTTTTCTCTCCCTCTAATAAATAAGTGAGTAACTATTTCATTATATTTTCTGTACGGCACAATGCATTTATCGTTCTTCTCATTGTTATATAACGCAGCATTAGTCGTTTGTTAAAGGTTCTACTCCCGTGGACTGTGAACACTTTTGTTAGGATGATTTAGAAGCAGGTTTAGTTGACCAATGATCACATTATTTTTTACCACTTGTTATCGCTTCGGGTGTACTTAGTGCAACACAAAAGTTGAAATTTTTCAGTAAAGCGTTTGTGGAAACAAAAGCTTCAAAATTTATTATTTTATGTGCGTCTTAGAACTAATTATGTTTAGGTTATATGTGCCCTTCCGCAGAACAGGCTAAGTTGAAGGTGATGAGCTAATTCTCAAAGATATTAGAGTGTACCATATCACCGTGTCAGTTACTTACGAATTAAATACTACTGGTCAACATGCCTCAGTGATAAATTCACTTCAAAGAAAGAGTCACCATTTCGATCAGCTTTTTTTTTTAATATTCAAAATAATCATCATCTGCCCTCACGCGGACATTTAGAATGTTGTCGACTAGCACTAAAATATAGGAGGATTGAAGTTACACTCCTTATTGTGTGTAAACAGGAATCCAGCACTGGGAGAAGCTTCATCTGTAAAACAGGAAAGAGCACACACTGATGCACATAGGAAAGAACACGAAAGACAAATATAGGCGTGAAGATTCAAAGTACAAGTTCAGCCTCTAATCATTTGTGTTCAGCCAATCTACATCATTCGATAATTGGTCCACTGCATTCACGTGACCTGTATCTACAATGTAAGAGAAATACTGTTATTGGAAGGGGGGTTTCATCATGAGCTGACATCAGTTAGATAACCTAGGAGTACTAGACAGCTGCTTCATCCTAGTTTGGGACTCTTCACCAGTACGCGCCAACCGCCATGGTGCGAACTCCGGACCTTCTAGTTACAAGGCGAGCTCGTGCACCATGAACCCACCGGGACTCGATCCACTGGCCAGTCCATGGATTTTAACTTGAGTCAATTTATGAGGTGGCGTGACCACTTCAACCTGCTGTACCCTACTGGAGACGGCTTCCCACTAGAACCCCAGGTTAACTGCCTATATAGGGCCAGTCACTAGTGTCAGCTTATTTTGAAACCCTCCAACCAATCAAACACAATCCCTACAAAAAACCAATACCTGAAAATACTGTCATATCACCATTACGAGGTTTACGTATTAGTTCCGCAAGTGTTACAACTATCCATCCTCGAACGGAAAGACACTGTCCCAATGCCTGTACACGGAATCGGATAAGCCAGTCCTCTGCCTGCTGAAACTTCATATCCAGCAGCAGACGGTGGGTTCTTAGAGGTTGACAGAGTTGGATGATGCGCTGGCTTCAAATACTTATAGTGCACAATCAGTTCTTCTTCTGGCGGCGGCAGATACGTTAGAGTTCAGCTGAGAGAAGGACGTTTGTAAACGATCCCACTGGGTTCCTATCATCGAAAGCAAAACTACTGGACTTTTCTTGCATAGCGTATTGTTGGTGTAACTAAATACAATTCACTGGTATATATGAACCTCCGTAGACCAGGTCATGCTTCCATTTCTGATGATGGTTTGCGGACTCCTCGTGTTCACCTGCTATTCTATACGTGGCTGCTACATCCTCCTGAAGTTTCCGTAAGTATTCAGCACACGATGACATAGACAGACTTTACTTCTTTAAGCGAAATATTCCCATATTGAGTCATAAGGAAAAGACGTAAACAGCGAAGAAAATTTTCCTTTCGACGACTCATTTTCATAAGTTGTACAATCGTAATTCTATTTAACAGAGAAATCATAAGACCAATCAGATACTGGTAGAATTTGTCCTCGAAAAACGTATTACGACCAAGTTAGACTTTGAGCACCACTAACTGCCAATGGAGTGTGACCGCACCATTGACCTTGAGTGGTCCAATGAGTTTGATCCACGTGAGTTGACGGGTCTATTCCGCTTGATTCGAGTCAAATACCTGCTATAACGTAGTTGCGCTTGCAATTTGGTGAAGATAAGGTTTTCCAGTATTGCTTGGATATGGGACTGATTGGAAAGGAAAGAATCTGTCCCTGTGGAGGTGTAATGAGTATAAAAAGCTTCAGCAGGTCGCTTGATGGATATGTCCATTGTTGTGCAGTTTGTTTGAGACGAGTTAGTGTCAGGGAAGGTAAGCTGATGATTCTAATATTTCGTAGGAACATTTTTGTCAGGTCCCGCTTGTTCTTAACCCTGATTTTGTATATTTGTAATTACTGGGTTTTAAAACAGCCTGTGAAAGGTGTAGCTGCTGAAACTGAAAATAATTTCGTATCAACAGTTCAGTGGTACCAGCACTGCAGAGAGATATCGCGTCATGGGAAGTGGAGAGACTTACTTTCTTATTGGGAGGAGATGTCATCGTGTATGTGGATGAAACTGTCTTAGTAGAGGAGAAATACAACCGTGGTCGTGAACGAGCAACTAATGTTTGGGTGGTTGGCTTATATGACACCTCTCTACAGAGAGTATTCGCCACGAGGATAGCAGACAGAAAGTCAACTACCTTAATACCTATTATCACTCGACTTCTGAAACAAGGATCCACAATACACACTAATGAGTGGAAAGGTTATAACTCCCTGTCATCCCTTGGATATATTCACCACAGAGTCAACCATTCTAATGATTTTGTGGATCCCATTACAGAGACACACCAATTCTACAGAAGGCTTTTGAGGAAGGTTAAAAAACAGGATTAGAGACATTTATGGATCTCAAAAGGATGTCATTTATAGTCATTTAGATGAATATATGTGTAGGATGTGGTGTAACTTTACAAGTGACACTCCTATGCTAAATTGGGAGATGTTTTTATCACATGTGAGAGGAAGGTATCTAATGTAACAGTTTTATGCAGTTTTTTCACAAGTATATGTGTGGGGAGAGATGGCTGCTAGCCAAATTGGTAGACAGTAATTGACGTCAATGTTTATGTCTCAAATATTAGTCATGTGAAAACAAGGTCAAAGATGGACAGCAGACTTTGCGTGGGCGGATTTATTATTATTATTATTTCCTTTAGTTCCTAGAGGAACATAGGGCTTCAGCCATGCGTCTCCATTGCGTTCGGTTTCCTGCTAGAGTCTTCACCTGACTCCAGGTCTGCCCACATGCTTTCATCTCCTCTTCACATGATCTCCTCCAGGTCACCCTTGGACGACCAACTCGTCGCTTCCCTTTCGGGTTCCACTCGAGGGCTTGTCTAGTGATGTCACTTGCTGGTTTCCTCAGAGTGTGGCCAATCTATCTCCATTTCTTCCTGCCTATTTGTTTCACAATCGGTTTCTGGTTGGTTCGCTCCCAGAGATCTTTGTTGCTGATCCTTTCCGGCCATCTGATCTTGAGTATTGAGCGAAGACATCTCTTAATGAAGGTCTGTAGCTTGTTTGAGGTGCTTTTTGTGACACGCCAAGTCTCTGATCCGTATAGTAGTACTGACTTCACATTGGAGTTGAAAATACGGATCTTATTTTTGACGCTGAATGATGTTGACCTCCACACAGACTTGAGAGTAATGAAAGCTTGCCTTGCCTTCCCGATCCTTGCTTTGATATCCTCGTCAGTTCCGCCTGTAGTTGAAACAATGCTTCCCAAGTAGGTAAAGGAGGTAGTTTCTTTCAGGTTCCTTCCATTTATGCTGACTGCTGTCTGTTGTTGTTGCTGTTGGCCAGGGATCTTCATCACCTCCGTTTTCTCTATGTTCACCTGGAGTCCTATCTTTGATGCTTCTTCTGCCAGCTTGTTACTTTTCACTTGCATATCTTCCAGTTTGTGGGAAATCAGACATATATCATCGGCGAAGTCCAGATCCTCCAAGTTCTTTGTGTTGGTCCATTTTATGCCTGTTTCCTCGTTGCCCGCTGTTTGTCGCATTATTCAGTCTACTGCAATCAGGAAAATCACTTGCGATAGTAGGCAACCCTGTCTTACTCCTGTCTTCACTTCGAAGGATTCCGTGAGCTTCCCGTTGTGGATTACTTGGCATGCAGCGTTGTCATACAACTGTTGGATGAGATGTATAATTGTCGGTGGCACCCCGTAGTAGCGAAGTAGTTGCCAAATCACCTCTCGATGCACGCTGTTGAAGGCCCTTTCAAAGTCGATGAAGTTGAGATAGAGAGGTGACTGCCATTCCAAACTTTGTTCAATGATGATCCGTAGTGTGGCGATTTGATCAATACATGACTTGTTTCTCCTGAATCCAGCTTGTTCTGGTCGAAGTTTTTCATCCAGGACTTGTTTGATCCTTTCCAAGATGATGCGGCTTAGTATTTTGCTTCGGATGGACAGGAGCATAATTCCGCGCCAGTTCTTGCATTGACTCAAGTCTCCTTTCTTTGGTAGTTTGAATAGGTATCCTTTCGCGTAGGCGGATACAGTTAGCATATAGATGATCTGACACAGCCACGAAGAGATGCAAGGTTAACTTTCGGTGAGAAACAACCAATCAAAAGACTGTATTTTCTACTAACAATAATCTACAATAATGTACAATAAAATCTATAAATATGTGTTGATTTTCCTTAAGCACGACTGTTGTGCTTAGCAGCTGTCTGGTCACCTTCGCCAGCTCATAAATATCCATCAGCTGCGTAGCGTTAACCAGTTGTAATTGCTGAGAAATGTGGTCTGGGACACTCTCGATGAACTGGGAACTCAGCAACTGCGCCTCTGGTTTTTCATCCAAAGTGGGAAGCGCACGTCGAAGTAGATTCGTCAATTTCACCGCCAACACTAACGGATTTCCATCAGGTCCGAGCTTCGGTGAACGGAACTGCTGCATTGTCAGCTGTCTGTCTGTTGGACTGTCGAACTCCGACACCAATCGTTCAACCAATGTCTCCCAAGACGCTGTGCCATCTGACCTCTCTACGCTGTCATATGCCGCCTTCGCTCGGCCTCTCAACAGCGTCCCCAGCACAACCGCCTTCGCCGCTTGCTCTTTGACACCCACCAACTCAGCAACGGCCTCGAAATCACGTAAGAAGCTCCGTATGTCTCCTTCTTCAAACGCAGTTGGCCATGGGATCTTCATTGTTCGGAGGCAGCGACACCAATTGTAACAACAGAAGGCAAGAGTCAGGCAACAGATTGTTTATTAAGGAAAATCAACACATATTTATAGATTTTAATGTACATTATTGTAGATTATTGTTAGTAGAAAATACAGTCTTTTGATTGGTTGTTTCTCACCGAAAGTTAACCTTGCATCTCTTCGTGGCTGTGTCAGATCATCTATATGCTAACTGTATCCGCCTACGCAAAGTCTGCTGTCCATCTTTGACCTTGTTTTCACATGACTAATATTTGAGACATAAACATTGACGTCAATTACTGTCTACCAATTTGGCTAGCAGCCATCTCTCCCCACACATATACTTGTGAAAAAACTGCATAAAACTGTTACATTAGATACCTTCCTCTCACATGTGATAAAAACATCTCCCAATTTAGCATAGGAGTGTCACTTGTAAAGTTACACCACATCCTACACATATATTCATCTAAATGACTATAAATGACATCCTTTTGAGATCCATAAATGTCTCTAATCCTGTTTTTTAACCTTCCTCAAAAGCCTTCTGTAGAATTGGTGTGTCTCTGTAATGGGATCCACAAAATCATTAGAATGGTTGACTCTGTGGTGAATATATCCAAGGGATGACAGGGAGTTATAACCTTTCCACTCATTAGTGTGTATTGTGGATCCTTGTTTCAGAAGTCGAGTGATAATAGGTATTAAGGTAGTTGACTTTCTGTCTGCTATCCTCGTGGCGAATACTCTCTGTAGAGAGGTGTCATATAAGCCAACCACCCAAACATTAGTTGCTCGTTCACGACCACGGTTGTATTTCTCCTCTACTAAGACAGTTTCATCCACATACACGATGACATCTCCTCCCAATAAGAAAGTAAGTCTCTCCACTTCCCATGACGCGATATCTCTCTGCAGTGCTGGTACCACTGAACTGTTGATACGAAATTATTTTCAGTTTCAGCAGCTACACCTTTCACAGGCTGTTTTAAAACCCAGTAATTACAAATATACAAAATCAGGGTTAAGAACAAGCGGGACCTGACAAAAATGTTCCTACGAAATATTAGAATCATCAGCTTACCTTCCCTGACACTAACTCGTCTCAAACAAACTGCACAACAATGGACATATCCATCAAGCGACCTGCTGAAGCTTTTTATACTCATTACACCTCCACAGGGACAGATTCTTTCCTTTCCAATCAGTCCCATATCCAAGCAATACTGGAAAACCTTATCTTCACCAAATTGCAAGCGCAACTACGTTATAGCAGGTATTTGACTCGAATCAAGCGGAATAGACCCGTCAACTCACGTGGATCAAACTCATTGGACCACTCAAGGTCAATGGTGCGGTCACACTCCATTGGCAGTTAGTGGTGCTCAAAGTCTAACTTGGTCGTAATACGTTTTTCGAGGACAAATTCTACCAGTATCTGATTGGTCTTATGATTTCTCTGTTAAATAGAATTACGATTGTACAACTTATGAAAATGAGTCGTCGAAAGGAAAATTTTCTTCGCTGTTTACGTCTTTTCCTTATGACTCAATATGGGAATATTTCGCTTAAAGAAGTAAAGTCTGTCTATGCTATCGTGTGCTGGCCTCCTTCGGAATCGACAGGAGTGGTTCGTAGCTCTATGGGACTGTTTCCTTCCTTCCTCTGCTTAGTCCAAATTTGGCAATCTAACCACTCTCCTTCATTGTTTAACGGAGAAGGGACGGAAACTTGTTTGGACTATTGAGTGTGACGAGGCGTTTGTTTTGCCTATTATGTGGTTGGATTATTCTCGATACTATCTATTGGGCTGCGAATTTCAGGTTGGGACGAACGACAGAATGTTACAGTCGTTACAGAATTTGCATGATGCAGAGGACCAACTTGCTCGTCGGCAAGAACGCTTACAGAGGTTCGACTTCACTTGCGAATACCAAAAAGGCCTTAACGCTTATTCCAGAGACTACCGGGACACTGAGCGTACTGACTAATGCCACCGACGAAGTTGACTTGGCTTCCCTTCAAGAAGCCGATCCTGACTAATAGAATATTGATGAACACCAATTATGTTATGTGAGAATGACCAACCTTCGAGTCGGGAAATGAAGAATATGTCACTTTATATTCTTGTCATATGGGGACATTTATACCTAGTTAATTAATAATATCATTTATTTAGCAGAACCAGCCGAAACACCTCGTCTCATAGTACCGCGATCAAAAGTGCAATATATAGTGATAACAAATGCATCAAGAGCTTGAACATGTCGGACCAAGTAAGACAGAAGCTGAGCTTTGTCAACATTGTTGGTGGCCTTCGTTACATCGGGATGTCGAAGAGATCTGTGCACGCATCAAATCTCCACTGCATACGCCATGCACACTGGTGATGTCGATGTTAATGACTGTGTCGGAATTCACGTTATGGGACCGTTACCAGCAACAAAAAATGGTAATTGATATATTCTCGTCGTGGTCGACTATTTCACCGAGTGATGTGAGGTAGTACCAATCCTGAAGCCACACGCGATTGTTGTAACGAAAGCATTCTCCAACACACGGGTAACACTGTATGAAGCTGCAGTGGTCTTACACTCTGATCAGACAGCGGATTTTAGAAGTCCATCGGTAGCCCAGGTTTGTTAAATGTTCGCAATTTTAAAAGTACACACCACCTCTTATCATCGACAGGCGAGTCGGCTTGGTAAAGCATACAAGGAGGACGTTAGTCGCCCATCATCCGATTGCTGGGACTAAGCTTTATCGCGAAGCCCATTCGGCTTTTGGACACCTACGCCTTCATCAGCTGACTTTTCTCCGGCCGATCTTCTTTTTAGTGATGAGTTAGTTACGCTTGCTGTGTGATATTCAGACTCCACCTCTCCTCTGTGGGACTTTGGACTACACTGAATACCTACAGAAACTTCGGGAGGATATAGCAGCCACGTATAGAATAGCAGGCGAACATGAGGAGTTTGCCAGGAGTCATGACAAAATGATGGAGTTTAGTGTTCGCTTTTATTATTTGGTGAAATTTTTACTGTGTATACTGGTATTTTGTGCGTACGTGGATCACATAGTGATAGTTTGGCATTTATGGTATTAGCGTGAATATGGAATTTATTTGCAAATAATAATGTTCTCTGAGGTTGTTGGTTCATTTGTAGAGCTGTCGTCGGCGTTCTGGACAACGTCCTCTATCATAAGGTGAACTGACTTAAATTTTTTTATCAGTGGTAGAATTGCGTCTCCCGGTCACCGTCTTGACATCTGAATTGATCATTTTTATTGACTTGGATTTTAAGCTTTGTCGTCACATGATTTACTTCTGAGTTGGTATATTCGGTTGATATTAACCTGTTTGTTACTCGCATATTTGTGTGAGTACCAGGCTTCTAGGAATTCCCTGGCAATTTTGGTGTTTCCTCTGTTTAAAATTTCAACATTATCGCAATCAAACTGATGTCCATAATTATCTATATGCATTGATGTGAAGGAATATATATCATGTCTTTTCACAGATAATGTGTGTTCTTGGATTCTGATTCGAAGGGGATGCCCACTTTGGCCGATGTTATGTCTGTTACAGTTCATACAATTTATTTTGTAAATGATATTAATTTTATCTTTCGGTTTGCATATTATTGAATGAAGTGATTGTTCTGACTGGGCTGGCTGGTTTGTGTGCTGTATCTATTTCAAAGAGTTTCAATATTCTAGCTGTTATTTTAGAGATGATTTTTATATATGTTAGGATGAATTTTCTTGTAGTCTTTGATGATGGTTTCTTGTTGGTGTTGTGATTCGATTTTAAACACTTTTTGATGAAATTGTACGGATAACCATTCTTTTTGAAGGGACGGTTAGTAGGTATTTTTCTTCTATTCTTTTCAACACTGGAGTGCTACAGTGTGTTTGAATTCTTTTAAACAATATCTGCACACAGTTTCTTTTGTAGGTAATTGGGTTATTGCTAGTATAGTTGAGTATTTGATCTGTGTGCTTTGATTTTCTATATATTTGTGTTTCTAAATTTCCTGTGTTGGTTCTCCTGATTAAGACATCTAAAATTGAGATTTTGTTATCTAATTCTTCTTCTCTCGGGGTGAATTTGATGTCTTCAAAATATGTTGTTTATTAATTTATGGGTATATTCTAAATCATTTCTCTTAATTATTTCAAATGTATCATCAACGTAACGTACCCAGACTTTTAGTTTCATTATAGGTAGAGAGGGCTATTAATTTGAATTTTTGTTGTTACAATAAATGTTATGTGGAAATTTTGGGTTAATGGACTTATAAGTATTGGTTTGCAACTAGTTATGCATATCCGATGTTCATCTTGATGTGTCGCGTCTGCATTGCTGTTCGAAGAACATTTATGTCATTCAAGAAATGTAGCCCAGTGATGTTGCCCCGTCATTCTAGCAACTAACTGTCTTGAGGTTATGCGTGATTGGGGTAACATATCACAGCAGGAGTTGAATCATGTGATGAGGATAATTTTGGTGGTAGGTTTCTATTTTTCTAGTGTGTGTGTGTGTGTGTGTGAATCTATTCTTACTGCACACTGTGAAAACAATTTTATATTAGAATAGTTTGGGAAATGTTTTTTTCGATGAGAGAACAGCAAGTGTTGCTGACTTTCATGTCCATTCACAGTATTTGGCTTTATATATTCTGAAATATGGGGGGTGAGTGGGTTATTTAGAGATTTACCATAAGTTGTCCAATGTTTATTTCATACTGAAAGAGAAGTTGCAGCTCCTCAAGTAAATGGGGATAATTGTTTTTGATATAGAAAAAATCCCCATTTAGACATTTAGAAAACAGAAAGATTGAGCGAAGAAATATTTACTTTTCAATTAGATCCCCATCTCTGGCCCTACTCTAATATACACGTATAGCATTTTTATTACAATACACAACAGTTTACCAATCAAGTGGCGATATGTTTGTTAACAATAATTAGTCAGTGTCAAAATGTCAATGGGTTGATAATTAACGAAGAACTTCAATACACATTTAAAAGGTAGAAATGGTTAGAATAAATTAATTAAGGTATAGATTTTACTCATTTGAAACTTCATTGTGATATAGTACGAATTACAAATCGATTAAAAGTATTCGAAATGAAATAAACTAAAAAAATCTTGAAGAAAGTTAACAGACAGATAGATTTTAAGATTAATTACATCGTGAAAATTCTTAAAAGCCAGGGGAAAGTGAATAGTAGTTTTTGTCATTTGAAGACTTCATTTGGTTGTCCTGTTTTGATATTTCTGATGAACTTACCTCCATTTGTAATGTTGTGCTACTGGCTACTTTGAAACTTTGTGCCAATAGCCAAAGAAAATAAATTCTCGATAGTAAAATGTAGACTCTGTTTATGTTTAGAAAAGTTTCATGAATAATTGCTGATAGCAATGACCTTGTTGATACTGAGCATAAAGTTGATGTTAATACTGCATTTAAAATTATTTATCGCACTCCGACTAATCTTAATTTTGCTCTACGAGTTCGTCTTCTACAGACAGCTGAAGCAATCGGAATCCACCTGAAGAAGCCAAGCCTATGTGTTCAGAAGAAATTTGTACAGCCACTTTCCTTACCGTAACCATCTCTAGAAGAATGCATAAACAGGACTACGTAGCCCCCCTCCCCCTAAACTTTTAAAAATTATAAAAATTATAATTGTCCAAATTATTTTATTTTTATTTATTTTGATCACTTCATCTTTAATTACGTGTTATCCTTGTAGAATTAATTTATTCTAACCATTTCTACCTTTTAAATGTGTATTGAAGTTCTTCGTTAATTATCAACCCATTGACATTTTGACACTGTTTAATTATTGTTAACAAACATATCGCCACTTGATTGGTAAACTGTTGTGTATTGTAATAAAAATGCTATACGTGTATATTAGAGTAGGGCCAGAGATGGGGATCTAATTGAAAAGTAAATATTTCTTCGCTCAATCTTTCTGTTTTCTAATTGTTTTTGATATTCTTCAAGCATTTCGTATTGTGTTTATGGAATGCTTTATGAAATTCAAAGACACTTTATCGACAATTATTGTTTCATAAAGATGTTAACTTTGTGGTGTGTGCGTGTGTGTTGATGAAATTCCTTCACATTCAGGAATGTAACCTTCACAATGTGTTATCACATTTTGTTTTATTATTAATTATTATTATTGTTCCCTTGTGTTCACAGTAGAACATGGGTCTTCAGCAGCACATCTCCGCCTTGTGCTATTATCTAGCCGCACGATTGCCCATAGTCTCTCATCTCCTCCTCCTCCTCTATGTCACCCGCCCAACTTGTCGTTTCCCGTTTGAGTGTGTCTCGAGTGATGGCCTGGCGGACGATGTAATTCAGCAGTCTTCTCACCGGGTGATTTTCTATATCTATAAGTTATTTCATTTATGTATATATTCACTATGCTTTGTATTGTGCCGTTAACACTTTTTGGTCTGCTCCTTTTTTATTTCATCATATAGTTTAATTTAACAAATATCAATCGACATAATGCACAATTGTCAGTAGATCTCTTGAAAATATCCAGTCGATTGTATTTTGATAAAGCTGTAGGCACTGCATTAGATCATTGTTTAGCAGCACATCAAAATCACACAAACAAGACGATGACTGTGTATAAAACTCCTCAAATATTAGAAGCAATAAGAGAATATTTACAGTCAAATGTTGACAGTATATCTTTTCCAAACAGGTAATGATTTTTGCTATTTAAAGTTAGTTGTTGTTTTGTTTTTTAAATTCCTTTTTGTATTCAGAGTGGAACATAAGGCGGCTTTAAGCTTTCTTAACAGTTCAACACAGCGGTGGTGCATTGATTTTTTTTTAATGTGGGGTTACAATGGTTGCATGTCCAACCTTCCCTCTTTTTCTGACATATACTATTATCTTCAAGTATTGGTTTTGTAGGGATTTCGTTTGATTGGGTGGAGGATTTCATCATGAGCTGACATCAGTTAGAGAACCACTGGAAAACCTGCAGGGAGTACTGGACAGCTGTTTCGTCCCACTTTGGGACTCCGTCAGAACGCATCAGTCGGGGTTCGAACCAGGATCTTCTGAGTGCAAGGCGAGCTCGTAGACCAGAAGGTCCTGGATTCGAACCCCGGCTGGTGCGTACTGATGAAGAGTCCCAAAGTAGGACGAAACAGCTGTCCAGTACTCCCTGCAGGTTTTCCAGTGGTTCTCTAACTGATGTCAGCTCATGATGAAATCCTCCATCCAATCATACTACTATCTATCGGCTAGTAAACCAGGCGAGGTTTGCGAGTCTCATAATCGGGAATCGAACCCAAGACTGTCTGCGCCTGGGTTTGAGAGCAGCACTCTACCAACAAACCAACGATGCTCCTTTAAAGTTATTGTATGGTGAGAGATGTTTGCAAGCCAGAATTGTAGACAACAATTGACGTCAATGTTTACATCCCGAATCGGGGTCATGAGAAAAAAACAATGACAAAGCTTAACCTTGAGAAAATCACCAGCCAATCACAGCGGAGTTAAAGTGTGAAAATATGATTCACAGATATATGACTTAACTTTCTAAGAAACGGTTACAAGCGGTACAGAATAACTTTCAGCAAGAAAACAACCAATCAGAAGGCGTTGTTTCTCTACTGACAATAATGTACATAAAAATCTATAAATATCTCTTGATTTTCTCAATAAATGATCTCTTGCCTAGCCCTTGTCTTCTGTCGTTACATGTGTTGGTGTCATTCACTTAGGAAGTAATTTCTGTACTAATTACTACTCTAGTAGATACACCTTTCACTTAGGATCATACAAGAACAACAAAGGATTGTAGGACTGAAAGTAACCGGTGTGTTACTAAGTCATCATTCAGAAGATATAGGAGTCAACTAGTATTTGAATACATTCATCCTAATGTATCTGAATAGTAGAAGGTGACTAGGTGTGCGCAACACATGCTACAACCAGTTCGATCGTTGTAAATTCATAAGGGTATTTACTAGCATGTCAACCGTCACATTTTTGTATGGCACTCCAACATTACCTTACCCTGTAGTTCCACAAATCACCAGGAAGTTAGTTTAATTAAGGTGTGACAATAAAAGAGTGATTGCCACACTCTGAGGAAACCAGCAAGTGACATCACTAGACAAGCCCTCGAGTGGAACCCGAAAGGGAAGCGACGAGTTGGTCGTCCAAGGGTGACCTGGAGGAGATCATGTGAAGAGGAGATGAAAACGTGTGGGCAGACTTGGAGCCAGGTGAAAACTCTAGCAGAGAACCGAACGCAATGGAGACGCATGGCTAAAGCCCTATGTTCCTCTAGGAACTAAAGGAAATAATAATAATAATAATATTTTAATGTGTTAAACAGAATTTGAATAGTTCCTTTTCGTTTGCGGGTTTTTTGTGTTGATGCTTAGATACTAGTGGCTATTGAGTTATTATGCTAACTGTGGAAGACAATGACCGGTTAATGTGTTTAGGTTTCACTAGAGAAGGGACGCTAAAACCCTTTAGCTGTTAATCGGAATCACATGTGTTCCGTAATGATAATTAATAGGTTGTCACGAGTGTACTCCAACTTGAGAACCAGTAAAATCTATAGAAGGCCAACAACCTAATTGTGATCGAGTATAGATTAGTGATTTAATTTTAGATGGCTCTCTGAAAGTTTCGATAATGGCTAGCAGCTGCAATATAATATGTGCACAGATATTCACCTCTGGAATTCGATAACTGCAGTGCTACGTCGCGAATTCATGGGAATCAGCAGTCATCGACATTTGATTTTGATTCACTAACTGAATGTCTAGTAGTATTACATTTACGAACCCCTCATACCTTAAGAGATGCTGTGTGTACATTGCGTAAGTGTCTTTCCCGTACGACGTGACGTCGGTGTATTGCTTCTTAGTTTTCAGCAGTCTGTTATGCAATCAATCTAGAAACAGGAAAATTATTTTTGTGCAGTATATCGTATTACTAAACCGAGTCAGTTTCATACCTGATTTTACCATAGTCACAAACTCACCGGGTCCCAGTGGCTTAATAGTCTACGAGCTAGCTCTCCTTGTAACCAGAAGGTCCTGGGTTCGAACCCTGGCGGTGGATGTGCACTGATGAAGAGTCCCAAACTGGGGCGAAACAACTGTCCAGTACTCCCTGCAGGTTTCCCAATGGTTCTCTAACCGATGTCAGCTCATAATGAAATCCTGTAACCAATCACCGTTTCTTTCTTTGTTTTTATAGTCACTCCATTCAAGATGATGTACAAATGTTAAAACAACTAAGCCTCCTAAAAGGACGTATTCATTGCCTCAGTGAATTAGCCACCAATGACAATGGTTTCCTGTATGTATGGAAATCTCCAGATCCAGGTGTTTGTAAAGAGCACATTTTCAATAGTGGTCTTATGAAGATTCCTTTTCAAGACATACTAAGCGTTTTCGAATATTTTGTAGAAGAGATGAATGGTATTCTTCCAAGTGACAATAACACATCGGACACCATAGCAGCCTGTCTAAAGAAAGTATGCCAACGCTCAGGTGTGAAACGTGACTCTGTGATGCATTTAATACGATTGGGTCTTACTGGTTCTCAGGTAAGCATTTCGTTTCTTCGTATTGTGATGCCCGAAATTCTTGTTTCCTATTGTAGTAAAGTTAGAGAAATGCTAAATTCTGAAACTTTCTTAAGGGTTTCTAACAATGGAATCTAACCAGGCTGCACACTGCTGTGGTTTGGTATTTGCACTAGTTTTTTCATATGCGGAGTATTGTGTGTCATGTAAATCATTGGATCAAATCGACCACACCTTTTTGTCAGTCGTACATTTGGTGTCAGAAGTGAACTGGTCGCTTAGAATACAGCTGGAAATCCAAACTTTTGTCAGGAAAGGTATAATATCCTAATTAGTGACATTACTGAGTAGATTATTTCTAATACCTATCGGACGTTTTGAAATTAACAAGCGTTAATTTGAAGATATTTGAGTGACTCCAAGTTTTGTTACCCGTCGGCCTCAGTTTTTGAGAGTCATTGAATACTGAACAGCGGTGTCTTCCCAGTTTTGTACTTTTCAATAGGTTGCATCCTTGACCCCACTGGGGATCGAACCCAGAACTCTTCAGGTTACGGAACCCAGCACGTTAAATATTCAGCCATAGGGACGGGTTTGCTTATGACATTAGTTACCCGTTATTCCCACAGACTTCTTAAGTTTAATAGCACACCATCGAACTACTAGTGGAATCTCACTTGAGTAGTTCAGCTTCCGTACTGATGCTTGCTATAACATAACAATAACAAGAAGTTTTTTTGGATTAGCATACATGAAACATTCCTTTGAGTCATCTAACAGAGATCTTGTTTATGGGTAATTGAATTAAGCCACATGTCATAGAATCTGAGTCAAGTCTTGCTGGTGGTATGCATCAATTCATCAAGATTAAATTTGACAGGTGTAAAAGAACCGAATCATGCATCACATTCGAATGCCGCTTTGCGAAAGTAAATGTTTGTTGAGATTGAAAGCTTCACCTCGATATATTCTGATACTGTGCTCCACTACTCTGAAGGTTAGTCATATACATCATTGGTTGAGTGTTAGTTTTGCGACACCATTAAGTGAAGTTTTTGTTCTGGGCTAAGTTCATCACAGAGTCATGAGTGTATGCTCTACTAGGGAATCCCAATCTAGGGTGTAACAACTTGGCCAGTTAATTTTCATTGATACAGTCCATAACGGGACTCAAAGTTACCAGGGAATAATCTCGTTGACTTAGAATATGCAGATGATATAGTCCTTCTAGGTGAAGACGCTGACAAAATGCAGAGTCTTCTGAACACCTTGAGCTGCAATCTACGAATGTTTGGCATGCGATTCGCTCCTGCTGTCAAATGTAAGATGATACTACAGGACTGGGCTTGACTACATCGACTCCTAGAATGAAGATCGGGAGTGAAGTGGTGATCTGAGCGTGTTGACCACTTCACTTATTTGGGAAGTTGCATCAGCCAACGCCAACGGGGTTGATCGCTGACAAAATCTCAACACGAATACAAAAGGCTGGTTTTGCATACGCCAGTTTACGCCGTCTGTCGACCAAAGGACGTTTGTACTGCTCAGCAGCCCACTCTGTCCTCCTTTATGGCTGTGAGTGAGACATGCCCATTGAAAGTGAAAGACATGAAAAGGCCGGCTAGTTGTCTTTGATCATAAGTGCCTGTGTTCTATCTCCCGTGTGAGGTGGTATATTAGGCTGGGCAATATTTAGGTTAGGTGTCAAGTACTAGGTAAGGAGGGGAAATTAATCGATGAGGTTGTGAAGCAGCTGCACCGATTGAGATGGTTAGGACATGTGTTACGCTCCCATGCCTAGCCATCGCCTTCCTCGACGGGCAATGTTAGCTGACATAGGACGGATCAGGTTGGGAAAGAGCCAGTGATGGTCAAACCAAAACATGGCCTCATCATTCAATGGAATCCACAACAGTTAGTTTAAGCCAGCCACGTAGGAAGATGTAGACTTCCTGGTTGAGGTCCTCGGGACGGTAAACACTAATCCTTTCACGTTCCCCAGTGGAACATAGGGCTTCAAGCTAGTGGCCTGAAGTTTCTGTAGCAGTGTTTATTTTACAAGATGGGGTTGCTAGCCTCATGCCCAACCTTTCCTCTTCACCAGTATTATTTCTGGCTTAGCGAGGTAAAGGAGTGCGTCGGCCGGGGATCGAACCCCGGACCATGTGCATGGTTGGCGAGCGTCCTAACCGCTATGCCACCGACGCACGGTAAACACTAATAGCTGGAGACAATTGGTGATACGACTCAAAATCCTTCTCAATGGCTGGGGCAGATGCATGCACTCGTTGTGATTTATAATAGCCAATAAAACTATATTGTTCTTCGTTATTACTATTCTGTATGCCTCATATCTCTGTTTTGCATTTCTTCCCTTGTTTTGTGTGCTGAGTGAAGTGTGGCGACTCGAACTGCTGCACATCTGTGCAAAGTTCTATGTTGAAACCAGTCAGTCAGTCAGAGTTTCAAACTGAAATGATACACTTTGTTGTAAAAAAAATTTGGTTGGTAGTATAAGATAGATTGATAGATAGACGTATTGCTAAGCCATTCAAAAACCTAGGATTATGAATAATATAGAAAATTGGACATATTAATTCTATAATGGTATTTGAACAACCTAACCAAAATGTTTTTATACTATCAGTGGAAACTTTCTGTTTCTGCAGAAAAGCGTAACAAACCTTTCCAAGCTATACAGCGTAGCAATTCGGTGCCAATGTAACTTTAAACTACAAATCTTGTAATTCCCTTCAATTTCAAGTACTTTGAGCTGAAAAGAAGTCTTCAATTGGTTCTCCTTCAGGTGTATGAAGTTCATAATATCTTATTGAAAGACACTAGCCCAAGTTATGTACCTCACAATCATTTGTACGAATTGCGATAAACTATCTGATTTATTAAGACCAAGTTACCATTACCTCAGAGAAATACCTAGAAGGTATTAGGGTTCATCATAACTACTTACATTAGTATGGAGAATTCTTGTTTCCAAATTTTATTGACACTATACTTCAGTAGATTTTACTAAGAAGTGTATATTTGCTTATTGTTAAAAAATAATTAACCATAATGTGTGTTTAAGTGACACCGTCTTTAATTCTTAATTTTACCAATAGGAATTACTCGTGAATAGGTAATTTGATTTTTCTCTTTAACATGGTCATTTGTCTTTTCCTGAAAATCTACTGAACACCTTAACAATATGGTAATTTTGGCCAGTTCACTGATGCGCATCCATTGAGCTGCAGTCAGTAACCGCTTCTAGTTTTTAATATAAGGCTTCACAAAAGATTTGTCACAATCTTACTGCCGTAAGACCGAAGTTTCAAAGCATTAAGTCTTGCTGGCACCTATCCGCTAAACTCCGCTTGTATTCTCTCCACCAGTCAACGTTGACCGGTCTTTCAACAGCGATCTCAACTTCACTAGTTTTGCTTTTCGTTTTCACACGTCCATTAACTATGCAACAGCCTTAAAGTACTCCAGAAGACTAGTGAGAAATGGTAGAGTTGCTGTTTGAACGAATCTTAATAGGTATCAATAAAACATTAGATCTCGCATGTAGTCAACTGCGCAAATAACATACGCGTGTTGTCCTTCATTTTGACGTCTCTTCTTCAATTGCCCTCAGTTATTCCAACTTCAATTGTTTCCTCTACTCCAGCTTCATTAATTAAAAATATCAACACATTAATTTTCCAGGAAACGTCCATATATACTGTATGTTTGTTCATATAAATAGCACTCACTGTAATGAAGTCTAGGCAGCAGCACCCGTCAAATAGATTTACTAAATGAGAGTATTATAATTATTTTTTTATAATTGTTCCCTTGGGTTTCACGATTGCCCAAACTCCCTCTCATCTCTTCCTCACACGATCTCCTCCATGTCACCCTAGCATTGACGACCCACTCATCGCTTCCCATTGGGATTCCACTCGAGTCAGGCTCTGCACTGCGCGTGGTGTCATTCGATGGCCTCCCCAATGTATTCCCGATCCATCTCCATTTTCTCCTACATATTTGTTGAGCGATCGGCTCTTGGTTGGTTTGTTCCCGGAATTTCTTGTTGCTGATTGTTTCTGGCTGGCCATTTGATCTTCAGTATGGAGCCAGTGAAGGCAGGCAGCTGTTGATGAAAGTCTGCAACCTGTTGGAAATCCTTTTCGTGACACGCAGTGCAAGTTTCTGACCCGTATAGAAGGACCGACTTGACATTTGTGTTGGAAATCCGAATGTTTTTCCTTATGCTGAGTGTAGAAGATTTCCAAACTGGTTTCAGGTTGGTGAAGGCGTATCTTGCCTTTCCGATTCTTGCCAACTTTGACATCTTCATCCGTCCCGACTGCCTGTAGTTGAAACGATGTTTCCTAGATAATTGAAGGAGGTAACTTCTACTAAATCTCTCCCGTTGATGCTGGTTGTTGTTGGTTATCTTCATCACCTCTGTCTTCTCGGTGTTCATCTGCAGTCCTGTTTTCGTGAACATAGAGAAGACGGAGGTGATGAAGATAACCAGCGAACCGCAACAACAACCAGCACCAATCACCATCAACTAATTGAGAGTAAAAACATTCAAATCTACCTCTCAGTTACTTTTATTTTATAGTGAATAGGCTACATTGTAATAAAGACAAATCATCCGTCAAAGTTCTCCTATGCTGACAAATGTCATTTTCCACCAAATGAACAGAGTAAACTTTATCTTATCGTCAACTGAGAGATAATTAGCTTAAATTGTTTTGATGTGTTGTATCATCCATTTTGTAATTTCTATCCTTGATTTTTTTTTAGGTTGGAAGTCCTGTTGTTGAACTGATCCAGTTGTTGTCAGTATCAGAATCAATCGATCGAATCAATAAACTGCATAATTGTTTACTAGTGAATCAGCATTCTCAGTGTTGTAATGAGGCTTTATAAAGAAATGTTCAGTTGATTCTGTAGCTGCTTTTTCTTATCATGTATATTGTAATTGATTTTATTTTGTGAATGTAATAATATCTTTTCTAGATGATGGGAGCTTTTATTTAGTGTGACTACTCAGTAATGCGTAGGAATAAATTTATTACAATAATTCGGTCGGGAGTGTGGACAAATACTTGCCGACAACATTAGCTGGTGGTCGCGCTAAAATCGCGAATTGGTCGAAGTTAGAATTCATGGGCTGGCCATTGGATCGGGTCCCAGTGGCTTAATGGTCTACGAGCTCGCCTTGTAACTAGAAGGTCCTGCGTTTGAACCCCGGTGGGCGTATTTCGAAAGTCTTCATTTCCATGGACCTTCCCTGTTGTGCAACTTCTGCCTATTCGTATAGTGCTTCTTTGTCGTCTTTCCATGTTTTGCCGCAGAATTGTTTCATTTCCTCTCTTTGACGTCAAATCTTTCTCTCCACTATTTGATATTTTCGGGTCGATAAACGTCTCTTAAAGTACTACTGATAAGTCCTGTCAGTAGCACACGTCACACTGGGTTCGAACCCCAGTGAATGCGTACTTCCTGTTAGTCTCCGAACTAAGACGAAGCAGTTCTCCTGTACTCCCTACCGGTTTTCAATGGTTTTTTAACTGCTATTGATCCGTGGTCGAACTTGAAAACAAATGAAATCCCTACAAACGAACTCTTGAATAATTATAGACTTAGGTATATGACTTTTGTGAGTACATAGTCTTCTCATGGCGAACAGTAGCCACTATAGTCTTCACTCCTAAAACTAATGAATTCTTCCCCGTCGAGTTCTATCGCATAGTCAGTCTCAGTTATGAATTTCCTACTCACTGGTACAACCGAAAATCGAAGCGTCTGTCCTATGTTACGTGCAATTGTGTATATCAATTTGTGTGTATGTGCGAGAGTAGTTACATCAAGTGAACGAGATCATGGCACAGGCTTACATCAGAGTCTTCAACTAAAGAAGTAAAACTGTTTGCCAACCTTAGTCACTAAACACGAGATATCACGCAGGACATCGAGTAGACGCTTTGGAGTTTATTACGATTAACAGACCAAGCACCCTAAGTCTCCTTCAGTTTGTCAAGCCCAGTTGAAAAAAAACACGTCTAAAACCTGATTTTTGAGTCCTAAGTGAATTTGTCATTGAACTTCAGTTAACCTTGTAAATCTTCGTCGTAACTGATTATTTGATTGCAGCGTTTTTTCAGTTTATTTTCATATTAGGCCTATATTTTTAATCCTTTGAGCTCTACTCACAGTATTTTAGTGCCTTTTATGCAATTATATTACTAACTTATGTACGTGCTTAAGTAATTTCGCGATTTTTTATATCGCTACCCTCAGCAATATATATTTTTCTGTTTACAACGAGGACTTCCTTTCTAAGAAGGTATATGTTGGTAGCATCTTGAGTAGCTTATTGTTTCTTACTTCAATACGACGCTACACTTCCCTTCTGGAGGACTGATTCTAATTAGTGGACCAATGTATGTTAAAATTGTAAGTCATATTAATTGTTACAGGTTGTACACAAATTAAAATGGATTCATTCTGTAACAACAGAAGACAAGGGCCAGGCAACAGATCGTTTATTAAGGAAAATCAACACATTATTATAGATTTTAATGTACATTATTGTTAGTAGAAAATACAGTCTTTTGATTGGTTGTTTCTCACCGAAAGTTAACCTTGCATCTCTTTGTGGCTGTGTCAGATCATCCATATGCTAACTGTATCCGCCTACGCAAAGCCTTTGTTCTCATTTTCTCACTACCAATATCGGGGACATAAACATTGACGTCAATTACTGTCTACCAACTTTGGCTAGCAGCCAGCTCTCACCACAATTCTATTTCACTTCACGTTTATACTTGCTCTTTAGCTATGTTCAACAGCCCAAATCATAAACGAATACTTTGCGATTTCATTTGTGTTAGTGCCAGCCGAATTATTAACTGAGTTGAGCATCTCTCATCAACCAAAAAATTGTAATTATGTTTTCAACATTTGACACAGCGATCGGATGTTGTTGTTACTCTGGCTTGAAGTCATAAAGAGAAGAAATAATGCCATGAATTAGTATTTAGGCTGATACGAGGCGGTATGCATACAACGAGTACAAGTAACTGTTGCAGAGCAAGCCACAACTGGATGTCTGAATTCATTGAGCACAAATCATCTGACTTAGACTCGCTTCAAGACTACAGATGGTTTTTTTAAATTCCTCCTTAGCGTTCCGATTGCAACATAGACCTTCGAGTTTCTCAGGTTTCAGTAGCCGTATTGTTTATACAGCTAGTTTCATATATCCAACCTTTACCTCTTTCCTGAACTTACTATCTTTAGCTAGGCGAGATTGACAAGTGCATCATCGGTTGGGGACCGAATCCAGAGTTTCGCGTGGCTGGCGAGCATTCTACCATTGGACCACTGACGCACTAGCCAAAACTTCGGGTCGAATACAAAATCTAGAGAGGCATTCAACTAGCCACAAAAGAGTAGTTGAAGATCACTCATTTTTAGTACATCTGTATGTAGAAATATTTTTTTCAGCTGTTGCCTCGATTGCAGTCATAGAGTTTATGTACGAACACTGATGTCGCCCTCTCGAATCCTTTTCTCTTAATACAGTTTCGGAATTTTTGACTTTCACTCCTGAAATATATGGTAATATTTATTGTCTGTCTAGTGGACAATGATTTGCAAGTGTCTTTTCCTATTCTACTTCTGGCACTAATAATTTGCCCACTAGTATCTCAAGTATACAAGTCTTTCTGAAAAACAGTTCTACTAATTCAGCGAAATCCTTAAATTACTGGCCTACCAAAATTTCCATCCATAATAGTGCTTAAACTCTTCTGCATTTCCCATTGTTTTAATCGTGCAGTTATATCTATTGATCACTACAAGGACTCGCACCCATTTCTGATTAGCATTCAGCAAAATACTGTACAGTTCTGGAAGAAAAAGAAGGTGTGGTGAGAGCTGTCTGCAAACTGAAATTGTAGACAACAATTTACTTCAATATTTACGTCCCGAATCGGGGTCATAAGAGAAGGCAATAAGAAAGCTTAACCTTGGGAGCTCACCAACCAATCACAGCAGACTTAACGTGTGCAAAAAGGATTCGCAGATATATGGTTATTTCCACAAGCAGTACAGAATAACCTTCAGCAAGAAAACAACCAATCAGAAGACGTTGCTTCTCCGCTAACAATAACGCTAATAATAATGTACATAGAAATCTATAAATATGTCTTGATTTTCTTAATGAATGATCTGTTGCCTGGCTTTTGTCTTCTGTCGTTACAAAGGAAGAGCATTGTTGAGAATTGAATCTTTCTTTATACAGAACAAGATTGCGTCACATGATATATACTGCAGATTATTATTTCACTTGTAGATCTTATACGAGTAGGAAATATTTTTCAGGTAAAAGCGCTGAGAATGTCCGTACTATGTGTTAATAAAATATTGTCTGAAATAGAGCCTTATTGTTTTATTACTACACTTCGCCCACTTATTCACTCTTTGTCATCGTCAAAATTCTCAAAGTCCTGTCTCATCTCCATCTGATTACTCTCGAGAAACAGTGTCCACTGAAGTAGGAATAAGTGATTAAAGAATTAGGTGGTCAAGTGAAATAATGGTACTTGTCTATGAAGTTTTTAGACAGAGAGTTTGGGGCACATAGGAAATTGTAGACTTCCTGGGTTGAAGTTTTCACGATGCTAAGAATCAGTAGTTGATGACATGGCTTTCTTTGTGATTATCAAAATTCTGTAAGTCCTCCTTAATCTCTCCTCAGTTGTTTTTACCTTGTTGTTACTCGTGACTATTATAGTTTTATTACATTTCTTTTCTCCACATTTGTATTTACTTTAGGAAGAGCGGCAACTTGAGTTGATCCACTTCTGTGCAAAGTTATTAACATTTGCCTTATAAGAAAAGTGTGATTTCAAATGTGATCTCACAGTTCCCTCAAAAAGAAGAATATGGTCACCATATGAGCGAGTGATATTATTCTTAGGGGTGATAGCATACCCCTGTGAAATGTAAGATGCTGCTACAGGACTAGACTACGTCAACTCCTAGCTTAGTGATAGGGAGTGAAGTGATGGAACATGTTGACCACTTCACCTATTTGGGAAGTTGTATCAGCACCAACGGATTGAATGGTGACGAAATCACAGCACGGATCCAGAAAGCTCGGGCTGCTTTCGCTAACTTACACCGTCTCTGACGTAGGCGTGACATCCGGCTGTCAACCAAGGGACGTTTGTACTGCTCAGCAGTTCGCTCCGTCCTTCTCTATGGCTCTGAAACATGGCCAATACGAGTTGAAGACATGAAGAGATTGTCTGTTTTTGACCACAGATGTTTACGATCTCTTTCTCGCGTTAGGTGGTATAATAAGGTAAGTAATGTTGACGTTAGGCGTAGAGTGTTGGGCAAAGAGGGAAAATCACTCGAAGAGGCTATGGAGTTACATAGATTGAGATGGTTAGGCCACGTGCTGCGCATGCCTAACCATCGTCTCCCCCGACGGGCATTACTAGCTGATATAGGTGCAGGTTGGAAAAGAGTAAGTGGTGGCCAAACAAAAACATGGCATCAATCCATGAAATCCCTGACAGTTAAACTGAGTCAGGTAGGGAGATGCAGACTTCCGGGTTGGGGCCCTCGGGACTCTAAGAATCAATGGCTGGAGACAATAGGTGACATGGCTCAAAATCGTTGTCAGTGGCGCAGATGTATTCAGTCTCTTTAACCTCTCATATTCCTTTCTACCATTACTCATTCTGTTTCACTCTTATACTTATCTAAATTCTATTGATTCTCTTCTCTCATTTTCCTGTCTACCTTTGTGTGCTATTTGGAACGTGGCAACTCGAACTGCTGCACTTCGGTGCCAAGTTCTATGTTGAATCCAGCAGCAGCATACACCGATAGCAAGCATTTCAAGAGTTACAAGTCCTTGTCTGTTTTGTATCACAAAAATGCAAAGTACTTCATAGAAGCATAAAACAGAGTCCACACTTTATGAACTACAATGGTGTGAGAGACATACGTCAATGTAGAATATCATTGATGCAGTCTTAAGTTTTATACAGATGGAAGAAGTCGAATACTAAACGCTATAACTGTCTACTAGTGGCAATCCACTAGTGGGATAGTGACATCTGTTGGTTTTCTACGAACAATCGAAGCTATTTTTATAACACTTTATTTGCACTCCATTTCGAGGAACACACGAATTCTAAACGAACATCAAAAGCAGAATTATAATCTCAAGGGCCTTATTACCCTTTCTCCGGCTGCTCAATATGATGCTGAGATCTTACCGATTTAGTGTTTAGCGTCGGTGGCACAGTGGTTAGGACGCTCGCCGACCATACACACGGTCCGGGGTTCGATCCCCGGCCACCGACGCACTCCTTTACCTCGCTAAGCTAGAAATAAAGCTGGTAAAGAGGAAAGGTTGGGCATGAGGCTAGCAAACCCATCCTGTAAAAATAAACACCACTGCTACAGAAACTTCAAGTCTCTAGCTTGAAGCTGTATGTTCCACTGGGAACGTGAAGGAATAAAAAAAATAAAAAAGAGAAGTCACAAACGTTTTATGAAAAAATTTTACAAAAATAACGATTTTATGTACATTGTAATAAATAAGTACATGGTTTATTACAAAATAGTTGTACTGACCAAGTGCCAGATTCTCTCCTTGATTGAGTATCCATCCATCCATACGGTTAGGTTAGCTAAGAGCAATATTGATAACTCGACCAGTTGGAGTGAATGGTCTGCAACAAAATGCATTATATAAATGATAAATATTATACCTTATTTTAACACCAGCCTTTTCAAAAAGATATTTAGCAGCTATATTAGATTGTGTTCCAACTTTCTTATCCGAATAATATACGACTTCTTTGATACCTGCTTGTATAATCACTTTGGCGCATTCATTACACGGGAACATTGTTGAAAATAGGATACAACCTTTAGAATTTGCTTCATTACGATTCAATACAGCATTTAATTCAGCATGACAAACTGTAAAAAGTTGTTTTAAATAAGAAAAAAACTATATACCGTATAAATATTTATTCTCTAGTTCATTAGTTGATTCTTTTCCCCAGGGGACATCATCATCTGAAACACCATTTGGCATTCCATTATATCCTATCCCAACAATTTTATTCTCTGTATTGACTATACAAGCACCAACCTGAAATATAAAATATTTGTACACATATATTAGTATTGGCTTGTATTTAGACAATATGCTGAGAAGTAATTTATAAATAATCGAGAGAAAAACAAGTTGATACATGTGAATGAACAATGAATGTGAAATCAAAACAGGAAGTAGCTGTAATAGCTCTGAGCAGTATGCTAAAAAGTCTAAACGAGGAAATATAATTTGATGATATTAGATAGTTGGAGGCAATCGGCCACAGGAAGCCCAGCTTTCGACCTAGGTTTCGTGCTAGTTGGCACTCGTCAGCAAGGCGTATCTGCAACCTTGAAGGAACTCATGTCCACGTCACTCAGTGCTGCAGTCAGAGACGTTACCACTAAGCTATTCGGGCTCGCAGTTGACCTCCTGTAGACTGTAGCGGTATTCTGATTGGACACTTGTAACTAGTGTGACGTGTCTAGTCTTTTCTTTACTGAAGACTGAATTCTATCAGTCAGGTTTGCAATGTGGCCACCATTCTAGGTAGCTCGCCATCATGATGCACACTGATTTGATGACATTAGATAGCTGGAGGCGATCGGCAGGAAGCCCAGACTTCGACCTAGGTTTCGTGCTAGTTGGCACTCGTCAACAATATAATAAACAAGCAAAACACTACTATTGAACAACTATTCCCCAGAGTTTATTTGGAGTTCACGAAAAATAAACTACAGGGGTTCGAACCCGACCAAACAAATCCCCTGCAAACTAACACTTGAAATATAAAAACTAGTAAAAGGTGAGAATTAGTTATCATAGTAAAAATCATGGAAGGGAATTTAATATCTCCACAGCGTTATCACACATGAGGAAGGGATTTCGGAAATCCTACGTAAGATTTTTAGTCGCGTGACGTTTAGATTTACAAACTTACTACTTAGAGACAAGTTTTGCAGACTCAAGGATCCTATTGATTTTTCATGAGACAGAATCATCTACTTTCAAGTTCGATCTAGAGCTGATATCAGTCAGAGAACCACTGGAAACCCAGCTGGGAGTATTGGACAGTTGTTTCTGCCCCCTTCCTTGGGACTCTGCATCCACCGGGGTTCGAGCCCAGGACCTGGTTAAAAAGTAAGCTCACAGACTATTCAGCCACTGGGACCCGATCCAATGGCCCATGAATTCCAAAATCTGCCAGTTCGTGAAATTATCTGGTATACCAAATGACTATGTGGTTAAGCATATAAGTCACACCAGTCATTCGAGATCATTTAGGTTATCAAGGCAGAAATATTACTTCACAGTACATTGACAGATCGAAGAAAGTAATTTAGAAATAAATAGTTGTTATTTATGAATGCTCCAAGAAATACACAGATTGAGACAGTTCTAAAGGGTGATAAAGTTAAGTGGAGGAAGAGGTTGCTCGGTGATTTCTCGTTTATTAAATTAACCGCTTATTCTTATACAACACGATTGACGCAACGCATACATCCAAGATATAGGAAGTAAAACTTCTGATAAAGTCATCTCGGGAATATAATTAATATTATTACTTTTTCTATTAAGTACCTCTTTTTAGTCACATACTTTCTAATAAATTTGCAATTAAATCATTATTTACCAGAGGTTAGTGACTTGGGTTAATTTGACATAACAGGACAGATTATTGAACAAAATATTTAGCTAGTCAATGTTTGAATGGTCCTACTTCAAATAAAGTAATGCAGCAGCACCACCGTTACAGAAAACTATTACTTTAATCTATACCCCTTTAAGTTACACTAAACCTCGTGTTAACTTGAACATGAGATATCTTTCACGAAACTCATAGAAATTGAATTTTGTGGTCCTCGGGACAATTGTTGATACGGCGCAAAATCGTTCTCAATGGCGCAGATGCATCCACTCGTTGTGACTTATAATATCCAATAAAACTATATTGTTCTTCAATATTACTATTCTCTTTGCCTCACATCTCTGTTTACTGTCTCCGATTTGTATTTCTTTTTACTTTCTCCTTTTGCTTTGTGTGCTGAGTGAAGTGTGGCGACTCGAACTGCTGCACATCGGTGTAAAGTTCCACGTCGAAACCAGTCAGTCTAATACTACGTCGGCTGACTCTGCCGATCGAGGAAGGAGATAGCTTGGTATGAGCAACGTGTCTTAGCCATCTCAATCCATTATTCATCTTCACATCGACTAACTACCCTATTTACCTAACAATCTATGCTTAGGTTCACAATATTACTCTCCATACTATACCACTTAACACGGAAGACAGAACACAAACACCTGTGGTCAAAGACAACTAGCCGTTTTATATCTCCCACTTTCAAAGGCCGTGTCTCACAACCATAAAGAACCACCTGGTGCGTTGCGCATACGTCCTTTGATGGATAGCCAGATCACGTCTACTGCGGAGATGACATAAGTTGGTGAATAACTATACGAGTCTTTTGTGCCCGTGCTACGATTTCTTCAACAGTCAGCTCGTCAGAGCTGATGTCGACTTTCAAAGAAGTGAGAGGTTAAATAGCTCCATCACTTCACTCTGTGTCTTTAAGCTAGGAGTCAGTGCAGATCAATCCTGCAACATTTGAAGTGTAAAAAGTAATAAAATGAAGAAATGAATATAAACCAGACAAACTTCAAGCTATAATTCTGCCTTTAATAATTCTTTAAAGGGGTAAGACTTTTCTTAAACAAAACAGTAATACTGTCCACATACATATGCCGAAACAATGTAGGTGAAAAAAGGAGGCTGCTTACTTGAGTTGAAGGATCCTTACTTCTCATAGCGGACAAAAGTGCTATAGACATAAAATATTCGTCCCAAGACAAATAATTTGACCGTTTACGAGTTCCATTCAAACACAGTCCCTTCAGTTCTAGTAGTAACCCAAAAATAAAATTGAATATTAAACAGAGTACCCGTGACAACTTAAAGTCGACTGTATTATACTGATTTTATGAATAAATGCAGAGTGCTTGTGGAAAAGTCATACCATCAGATTTTACTTTACAGAAAAAAATTATTTCGGTATCCATAATTACTGATTAGTTGGATTTTCGAGGAATTAGAAACTAAGTGCACGAGATTTATAATTCATTTCGTAAGTATGCATCCCTTGTCCACTATATAACTTATTTTCAGCAAATAGAACAAATAACATTTGGTAATTTAAGTCAGCTTACAAGAAATGCATAACTTGTAGAGATGGTCTTGGCAACAAGTCTCATAATATGATAAGTAACTGGTGAATTTTAATGTACACACCAAAAACACTGACAGTCGAAAAGAATAGTGCAACTGCTTAGTCAGTCAATAAACCTTACTGTTTCATTCTACATCTAAACAAACTTGAATGGAATACAAATAAAATGTATCACTTGCGCAGCGTGAACATCGTGGTAATACCAAACTAATAGACAGGTTTTTGTTGGGATCGACACTTGCGTCAGTATCTTTACCTAAAACAACTGACATACAAAGTGGTATATCTTTAGTTGGGACGAAGTGTTACTTAACAAAAACTTGCATTTCTATGCAGTTGACAATGAGTTGCAAAACTGAAGATATTTTCTGACTGCTCAAACTTCGGTGTGACCATGCGATCACAAGTCAAGTACCTAGACCGGTGAGCCGCAGCTCTACTTCATGACATTGGAGGTCTATAAATCTGACAATATTGTGTACCATGAAAGTTAAATAGTTGGTTAACGTGTGCATTTTTCGAAAATAACACCACATATGGTGATCTTAAAGAGTAGAGCTTCATTCATATAGAAGAAACAGCCTTAAACAATCGACGTTTACATCTGCGTATATGAAGTGACCGTAAAATTAAAATATAACTTCTTAACACATGAGATGAAGTATCTAGTTAAAACGCTAAATTCTACTTGAAACACTTAATATTTTTGCCATTATAATAGACTATGAAAGTATTGCTTTAACATACCATTTTCTACCAAGATATCCATATCAGTTTAATTCGAAGTTTAATGTGCAAGACTGCCACGGCCTCACCGAAAGAATACCGGAGTCCACACCTTTTTCACCTAGGTGATAAAGATTAGAAAAAATAAGTAAAGGATGTAAGTATGTATATATATGTCCCTCCACTAAACGGAGACATGTTCTTGTGACTGTTCGAAAAAGCCACACGTAAGATTTTTGCTATGACTAATCCATAATACAAGGACTGACTTAACAGTTTAACTTTCTTATTATTACATGGTACACATATAGATATTCCGATGTTTGAAATTCTAAGAGATGACAACAGGCCTGATGCATCTTTTCTTTCCCTTCCCACAAAGTTAAGGCGCAAAGTATGAGGGTTTAGAAGTCAATAATGGAACCTTATAGCTGTGGGACACACCTACCATTAGGTTTTGAAACTGACTCCAGCAAGAATAATTGTCTGAGCCCACGATAGACAAGCGTATAATAATTGGAAAAAAAAGTAAACTTGAATCCTAACGTAAGTAAACATGGGAATGTTTCAGCCTACTCCGTTCAAGAATACACGGAATACATGGGAAAAAATGGGCAGACATGATAAATTGAAAGAATATGTGGGGCAGATATCTACCAAACCCAAGAGAAGAGTCTGGAGTAATTTTGAAAGTCCCTGAGGGAATATTGGGGAAATCTAGTATTTTCCGCCCAAAACCCCTAAAAACTGCAGTTTTAGGGGCATACACCAAAGATTTTGTCTGGAAATACTGAGTTATAATGTCGCCGTCCGCCCACTGTTTGCTTCTGTTCTATTTCTAAGAACTGTCCACTCACCCTACATTACACACTTTCCTCATATACGTTCCCCAATTAAGCTTCTGTAGGATGTGTAGTTGTGTCCCTTTTATTCTAAGGCGATATAAAGCACGACAAATTTTTAATTCATGAAAATTTGATTACTGCTTACAAAGAGCTCTAAACTTACGGAATTAGTGGTGAATGAGCTGAAACACCCAAAACACGCTGAGTTACGCACGTCCGAAAAGTGCCGGTACAATCCAATTAGAGGTTCCAATATCCATTGAACATTTAACGTACATATGTTCATTGAATTCTTCATGCTTACTTCTTGATCAGAAGGATCATTTTCAGTTGTGTGGTTTCTATGCATGCAAGAGACCTGCTTTGTTACCTGATGAAGATCTGTCAAAGCAAAAAGAATGGAAAAGTATTCCTTATTCACCGGGGAATTTTATCCTGGGTTATTTGTGCGGCTGTTGTCTTCTCTTGAAACATTCTCACAGAATTTTCTGTGGTCGAAGGAAAGGGCTGACAGAGATTCGGAGAAATGAAGTATGAAACACTATGTATGCTATGAAAAATAAAAACTTTATGCAAAATAAACTGGTAGGTGGATTTGGGAATGGCAGCCAGTTGTGTATTTGCGCAGTAATCCTCTGGCCATTCACAAGCCGTGATTTTTCTTGGAGGAATAAATCTGTTACAAAAGTATCTCTATTTTGTGAATTCCACTTTTGGAGCCGTTGAAATGGACTTAAATGTGTAGTTGTTGCTTAGATGTGCAGAAGCAAGTGAAGATCCTACGCTTAGTTCATGATGTATTCTACCTGTTTTCTGTCGGAGTGAACTTCCTTATCGTCTCAGGACAGCATATTCCCTTGTTAACCAGCTGAGGAAGTTGTTTATGATATAGAAGAGAATATAGAGTTTAGCAACTGGTATTCCGAAATGAGTTGACGACTATCGAATTAAATGTATTAATTGACAGTCTTACAAAGACAGTAAGTAAGAAACCATAAGACCTACAAATGCTTGTTGTTCACCTTTCAATACTTTGGACCAAAGGGTTCAAAATTTCCATTTCACCACTGACTGCACGAATGACCCTAGAGAATACAGACTTACAGTCTTCTACCCGATCGTAATAAAACTAAATTGTTCCAAAGAAACTCGACCAAATCCAAAATAAACCAGACAGTTAAAGTAACAATTGACTAAATTAGAAACAAAACCAAATGGCTTCAGATGAAATTATATTGATAACAGTATGCTGAAGAAATGAAATATTACTGTTCTGTTAAACGAAATTTACCAGGTGAACATAGTTCAGACCTTCAAATGTCAGAACACAAACAGTGAAATAGTTGAACCTGAAAGTAGCTCTCAGTTAAATAAAATGCCAATTCAAACTAGATATGTAGAGTCCAATGAAGCATGAACAGCTCAATTAACACGAAATGGTATTTTAGATGCCGAGGATGTTGACGTTAAAAGGATAGTACGAAGTATACTAACGCAAGATCTAATACCCACAACTTCTATAGTATTCGTTTCGCGTAGACCAAAAGCAAAGCGAAACACAAGAACTGATCGGCGAAATTACGAGTTATATTTTGGGACTAAATCGGAGTGCGAGATGATTGTTTAACTAGCTAGGAACAATATACAAACGAACGTAACACGACAGCGTACCAAGTGGCATGGATGTTTGACCGGAAGCCTTCTGCTGAACTAATCGACTAAAACAGTGGGGGTCATCATCCAATGTTCACTGCTGAATTCTGTGGCTAATACTTCTAAAGGAATTACCTATCGCTACAGTATTTAAAGTACAAATTTAGTGTCGAAAAATGGAATATTAGACGTAACATCTACCGTAAAGCAAAATATGGATCCCTTATTTTTTAAACAGCTGTAGTGTCTTTTTGGAAGCAAATATATTTCTTATCTCTCACTTCTATGACCTAGTAGACGTTTTCATCATCATTTCACTAAGTGCTGTCATCGATATTAAATGATCAGAGTCACTGGAATTAGTTCTCCTCAGCATTCGCCACACCTTCAGGGTGGATAAAAATGCATTTAAGCTCAGTTTTTTAACGAACCAAACCCCGTTGTTTTGGTAGATTAATTACTAACTAACGTAACCTACATCAGAGCTTCTGATAGTCGTGTTTTAGGTTATATTTTAAAGGGTATGAACCTGATGGGCTTCTTGTACTCTTCTAAAAGCACAACCACAGAGTCCTCAACTCAGGTATGCTGGTCAGATGAGTTCCTAAAATCTTTTTTCCGAAGAAATTCTAACCTTCATTTTATTCGAATAAGCTGCTGTTCTGAGCGTATACCCAATCAGCTGAGACTTTTGTTCGTTGTTCACTTCCAGAAATTGAGTGCCAGGTTAGCTACGGATTAGGTGGGTGCTAGAGCGTATGAAGTGTAAAGTACTACATATCAATAACACATCTAGTACTTTACGTATTACTCTGCGTGTGTCACATTCAGCCACCATCCTGTCGTAGATCGACCAGAATGGCACACTTAAAGATGAAGCTTTGGATGTGCACATACGTTTTATACATTGTAATGCTTCTGTGTTGTAAAAAGGAGAGAGAAGTTGATGAATATTCAAAGATTAAAACAACCAGATGCTTTATACAACAGCCGCTTAAAAGCTCCACAAATTCATAACGACTCACTCTCCATCCTTTGGACAAAACCTGTTACACCTGTACTGAACGAATCTAAAAAGGATGTGATTATTCACGAAGGTCTATAATCTACTAACAATATCACCGCTAGTGTTATTAACAAAACATATTTCAAGCACACCAGCTAAGGTATGCGTTTACCTAAGTGATAAAAGTCTTTGCCAGTTACGCCCATCTTACTGTTCTCTTTGCAATCGTACGTTTAGTGTAGCATAGGTCTGGTGAGTATACTCATAAAGAGTGTCCTCTTGTTTGCACTTATAACCCACCAAATTACTTTGAAAGCCCTAAAATACATAAAATCTTTCTGAAGAAGTGCCTAGTACCCTTCGGAGGAAGTGATTTACCGGACTCCATTATTTTTTTTATATCCGCTTTATTGCTGGTACGTGACTTTTGGATTCTCCTCTCTCTGCTAAGTTTCTGTGTTGTAGACAAGGCAAAACATTTCAAATGTTGTATGCCAGCTATTTCGAACAGTGATATTTTAGTTTTCTTTTGATTTCTTCTGTACAGATTTCACACTTTTACGTCTTTCTTGTAAGCTGATATAACCAGAGAAATGGAAACCGTATCTCTGTGAATTCTCATAATTGTGAAAAGGTTTTCATATAGATGCATTCATTTTGGAGACATATATTTGAGAGAACCCACCTCTTTTGTAGGAATATGTTGCTTACCCGCCTCGCAGCTGCATGGTACACTTTCTGACACTAAAATAAAATTAGAACGAAGATAGAATGAATGGTTCTAAGATGATAAAGTGTTGTCAAAAAAACGACTAAATTTCATAATCGAGCAATGTTATTTGATAAGACACACAGTGATACAGTATTATTTATTTGCTCGCCACTAATGAAGGTAACTAACCAACAACAACAAGCAGCAATCAATATCAAAGGGAGGAATTTAAAGGAGGTCACTCCCTTCGTCTATCTAGGAGGAATTGTTTCTATTACAGGCAGATGGTACAGATGAGGATGTCAAAACCAGAATCGGAAAGGCAAGGCAGACATTTATCACTCTGAAATCAGTCTTGAAATCTGCTGAGCTCAGTATAAATGACAGGACTCGGATTTTCAACACCCCTGTTAAGTTAGTTCTTCTATATGGGCCAAAGACTTAGGGTGTCACGAGAAGCGTTTTCAGCAGTCAGCTGAAGACTTTCATCAAGAGCTGCTTTCTTTGGCTCCATAGTGAAGATGAAATGACCGACCAGAAATAATTAGAAACAAGGAACTATTGGAACAAACCAATCAAAAACCCACTGCTGAATAAATATTCCGTAAATGAGCTGAGGAGACCATTCATTGGCATCGCATGCTTAGTTCTGAGGTGGGACCCTAACGGGAAATGGCGAGTTGGGCGTGCATGTGAGGGCGACATGGGGGAGATCATGTGAGGAGGAGATGAGAGCCTATGGACAATCGGGGAGCCAGCTGAAGAGGACCTCAGAGAAGATTAAAAGGTGGGGATGTGCTCTTGAGGCCTCAAGGGAATAATAATATAATGATGACTGATCAGTAAATCAGTTATCATGAACCATTGAGAACCAGGGAGTACTGGAAAGCTATTTCCTCCTTGTTTATGGCCCAGAACCTTGGATGTGCTAGGCGAACTCGTATACTGGATTCGATCTCGGTTGGAGTCATGTATGTATATTACTGGAGAGTTCCAAAAAAGGATGAGACAGAAGTCCAGTACTCTGTGTTTCTTATTAGCTCTTCAAATGAATTCATTTCATCATCAATCTAGAAATCAGTGAAATTCTGTAAACCGAATTCTGATGAAGAGAAGCTTTTTGAATTTCCCGAGAAGTATGACTTTAGTTACATATTTATTTAAACATTAGACTATATGAAACGGGTACCTTGAACGGTGAATTCTCACCCCCTAGCACTATCACATCTCCTTCAAGTGATTTTATTCTTATGATATTCATAATGTGGTCTAAAAAATTGGTTGATTTGTTCATGGGGTATTTGAGATGTGCAAGAATTTTTTACTACTTAGTTAAAACAAATTCTCTTTTGAACACTACTGTAATAGTTATTTGTAATGGTAGTATTTCGGAAATCAAACCAACAACACAGAGAGGGATGAATTTAGGAATTTGTATTTGGCAGAATTAATTGTAATTCATCTAATAAATGTTAACAAACAACAATAAGCATTTAAACAATACAGTAGTAGAAATTGTCAATCACCACAACTACACAAATAAATTGATACATTAACAGATACAGCATAAAATACTGAATGTGAATTCTTAAAATGAAGTCATTATTGGTAAACAGAAATTTAAAAAAACAAAACAGATATTTCCAAAAATGTAATTTCATCATTCCAATTACATCCAGTTTATAAGGATGTTAGTTTTAAAAGATAGATTAATGAACTAAAAATATTCTTTCTGATAACTTCCTCACCAGGCTCTATATTTATATTACGGCAGTAATTAAGAATTATTGTTATTAACAATATTGATGATGTCAATTGGTTGATGGTGACTAGCAGTGGAATCCAAAATGCTCATTTCGACCTATTTGGGACTCTTGAGGTATCTGCATTTCCAAGTGAGTGGTCGTGTTCGCACTGAGGCTGGAACCCAGTGCCCATAATTTCTAATGTGATAGCGTTATCTACTAGACAACTTGGACCACGAGAGCCACCTCTTGTGGAACGGGTCTTATCAGTTGCGCATCCTAGATTCCACTGCTAGTCAACATCAATCGATCGACTTCAAGTTGCATGACCAGACATTCTCGAAGCATCTGCACATGGAGCCGACATGTCAACCTGAGACTAAGCACTTCGGTGCAATCAATCAACAGGAAAATATAAAGTGAATGAAACATTGATAATGTTTTAAATTAGACTGAATCAGTAGTGTGGAGCATCAGTAAGACAGAGAGAGACAATATGCATTAATATAACACTGAAATGAATATCAGATAAATTAAGGGAAGTAATAGAGAGATTATGAACTTATAGGTTCGATGTTAGGTCAGGGTAACAATAGTGACTGGTGCACAGAGTTCCAGTTGTTTTCAGCGATTCGCAATGGCCTCTGGTGTTTGCAGTGTTTAGTATCTAAAGGCTTTTGGTGATTTATTCGATACCCAACAGAATATGGAGAAAGACCCTACAATGCTCTGTGGCCTGTTAAGACAACATGATGTATTATAGAACTGCTGATGTTTTTAACAATATCTTTATTTAACCAGACTCGTAGGTGTTCCCGAGCACTGAAAATTAAATTCCTAGATCAACACCTAATATAATTGACTATATAAGAGCAGTTGAATTGACAGATAAAAATAGAGGTGGTTAGCCTAGCCTACTTCGTCTTTCATTTCCAGAATCACAACCGATTGCGTTGCAAATGTGAGTTGTAGCTTACCGGCATTCAACATTGTTTAGACAGATTTTCCTAACTTGTTGACTATTATTTCACTTAGTGTATCACCTATGAATTGTAGTCATATATATATTTAAATCGGCTTCTTCTTAACAGACACAGAAGGATTCTCTTTTACTTTCTTCACCATGTGTTTAGTTATGAACTTTTCAGGGTAGCTGTTTTTGTTTAACGTGTGTCATATTCGCTTAAGTTCGTCTTCAAACGTATCTTCTGAACAAATAGCTCTGAATCTATGCCTATGACAAATAAAACTGTGAAAGTGTGCATATTGACTGTTCCAAGTACTTTTCTTATGAAAATTCATCTTTATACTGTGGTGAGTGCTACTTGTCATCAGATACAAGTAGTATATCAGTAACAATATGTTTTAGGCACTGAGAGAAAGCAGTCGAAGAAGAGAACTATGAGAAGAAATGTTACAACATAGTCCAGAATCCAACAAGCTATTGAATGTGGTGATATTCGACCAATCTGCAAATGTTGTGCAAATAAAGATTTAAAGATAAGGCATACCAAATTTATATACCTACAATGCGTTTGTAAAAATAAAGATTCCTTCGAACGTCATCAGTCTTTTCTTCATTACAATACTACTGTCTTGTCTTCTTCGCAGTAGGATATCAAAAAAGGGGATTTCACTTAAGGTTTCTTCCTGGCACGTGAATCTGATACGTGAGTGTACTTCATTAAATTCAGATATTATTGCCTGCTTGTTCGAATCATTTTCACAATGGATGAATGCATCATCTATATACCGGTAGTAAAATGAGAATTTTCTGATAATAAGGTTGTTTAAAAGACTCTTTTCTAGTTTACTCAGGAAGAAATCTGCTAACATGGGATCCATTCGAGAGGTCATTGCCACTCAGTCTACCTGTCTATAGAGTTCACCATCAAGTTTAAAATTCACGCTCATGGTACACTTTATTAACAATGCTTTACGAATTTCTTTTGTGATCCCAATATTTATTGATTTGTTATTTATTTGTTCATGTATGTAATTAATCGTTTCAATTTAAAGGTACATTTGTAAATAAAGACGTTGCGTCCAAAGATATCTTTGACGTGAATATCTTTAATTCTGTCTGTAAATTCAAATACATCTTTCGCACTATACTTTACTTGCTGTTCATGTCGTAGCGGTAGGTAATTCTTCATAATTATTAGCCACAGCATTCATCACTGAACATTAGATGCTGAACCTCACTACTTTAGTCGATTTGTTTAGCTGAAGGCTTCCGGTAAAGCATCCACGCCACTTGGTACACCGTCGTGTTACGTTCGTTTGTGTACTGTTCCTAGCTAATTAAGCAATCTTCTCGCACTCCTATTTCGTCCCGAGATATAACTCGTAATTTTGCCGATCAATTCTTGTGTTTCACTTTGCCTTTGGTCTAAGCGAAACGAATACTATAGAAGTTATGGGTATAAGATCTTGCGTTAGTATATTTCGTACTATCCGTGAACATCAATACCTTTAGCCTCTAGAATGTATAGGTTTTAGGATACTTACCAACTATTTAGGTAAAGAACCTCGCCTAGATATCTAGCTCACTAGTTTTCTAGCCGGTCCCAAGCCCGGATAAAGAGGGAGGGTTGGAGCGCGGTGCTGGCAACTCCACTCCGAAAATTTCACCAAAATGCTACAGAAACTTCAACGCACGAATATATGAAAAATACTAAAAATATAAACAATAACCTTATTTTTCGCTGGAATCGGGGAAGTGAAATAACACAGGCTGGTAAAAGCCTTCGGGAAGCCAGTCAGGCGATGTACCTTCTTTCGATGAAAGCACAAATAAGGATGGGGACGTGGAATATTCGTACAATGTACGAAACTGGAAAGGCTGCTCAGGTAGCCGCAGAAATGAGGAGATATAAAATAGAAGTGTCGGGAATCTGCGAGAGCAGATGGAATGGATCCGGAAGGTGCCAACTACCAACTGGAGAGACAATAATCTACTCCGGTCACCCAGAGGACGATCACGAGCACACCGATGGAGTAGCCATCATGATGTCACCAAAAGCAGCCAAAGCTCTCATGCAGTGGGAACCAATCTCCTCCAGGATAATGACAGCCAGGTTCAACTCAAAAGGAAAAAAGGTTACAATCATTCAATGCTACGCGCCTACAAACGTCTCAGAACAAGAGAAGAAGGAGGATTTCTACAGACAACTACAAACAGTAATGGACAATGTCCCAAATGGCGATATCAGAATCCTGATGGGTGATATGAATGCGAAACTGGGAGGAGACAATACAGGAAGAGAACTCACCATGGGTCGTGAGGCCCTCGGTGAAATGAACGAAAATGGTGAACTCTTCTCAGACTTCTGCGCCTTCAATGATTTGGTGATTGGTGGAAGTGTGTTCAAACACAGGGACATACACAAGGCAACATGGATTTCACTAGATGGACGCACCAAAAACCAGATAGACTTCATTTCAATCTCAAGGAAGTGGAGACGGAGCCTACTGGACACAAGATCGAGGAGAGGAGCAGATGTGGGATCAGACCACTATCTAGTACAAGGGACTTTCAAGGTGAAGCTGAAAGCCTCGAGGATACCTGGGGATAGGCCACAATGCAAGTTCAACACGCAAAAGCTGAAGGACACAATCACACAGGACATTTTCACTGCAACTGTCAGAGCAAAGCAGGAAACACTACGTGGCACCACTGAGGAATCATCCGTGGAAGACCATTGGAACTCTCTGAAGGTAATTTTCAACGAAACGTATTCAATGGTTTTAGGAAGAAAGAAGAAACAAGACAAGGAATGGCTCTCAACGGACACTTGGAAGCTAATAGGGGAGAGGAGAATGGTGAAAGAGAAAATGATTCAATGCAAAGACGGACGAGAGAAAGAGACGCTGAGCTCAACTTACACAGCACTGGACAAAGAAGTGAAGAAGAGTGCCAGGAAGGACAAAAGACAATTCTACGACAACCTGGCTACTGAAGCTGAGAAGGCAGCAGGCAAAAGGGACCTGAGGACACTATATCAGATAACCAAGTCTCTATCCGGGAAGAGATCAACACAAGTGAAACCTATAAAAGACAGCCAAGGGAACCCAATTACCAAAGAAGAAAGACAGATTAAACAATGGGCAGATCACTTCAAAGGACTCTTGAACCGACCACCACCTACAACCCGTCCAGAAATACCAACAACAGAACGTACACAACTGCAAGTTGATACCAATCCTCCAACGAAAGCTGAAGTCTTGAATGCAATCAAGCTTCTGGAAGCTGGAAAAGCAGCTGGTAAAGCATAGTAGGAAGAATTGTGCATGTCTAGAATCGATCCTAACAGCTCTCCACGTTTATGTGCTTTGGATAGGCCGCAAAATGTTGGTGTGGATGTTCCCCTATGGTCTGATTTGTTTATTAATCAATCCGTTAAACTGTTTTGTTTCTTTATGGGCATCTTCAATGGATTTTATTTTATTTTAACTCAACTTGTTATTTAAACAATTAAAGCCTAAGAAAACTTTAATAACACCTACTCAAATTATAAAATTTAAACTAGACAACCTTGAAAGTATCCATCACATGATTAATTTTCTTTCTTAAGAATTTGAATTTCAGGAAAGTTTTGTTTTAATAATATTCCCTAAAATTTGCCTGATTAATGTAGTAATACGTAATAAATTTTTGAAGAAAATAAAATAAGATTGATAAGAGTCATATGAAATCCATATCATTACTGTCTCTCTCTGATTATTAAAATTTTATAGCTAGCTAACATGGAATAAATAAGTTTTATCACAGAAGATATTTTTTAACGTCTTCTAACTCTACGTCCATTGGGATATTTTTACATGCAGTGAATGTTACTAATATTTGGTTTAAGTAGTTTAACTAGGAATAGTAGTTTTTTTCGCATTGAGTTCAGTTCATTCGATCATCTTTTTTTCCCCAATTGTGCACGTTGATCTTGTGGAATGAAATGAAATGATTTTTTTTAAAGATATCCCTCCCTGAAGTTTTAAGGTTTTCGGTTTTATTGACTGTTCCTTATCTCCTGTTGATCGCGTTTGTGTGTTCGTGAAACGAAAGTAAGAACCCAGCTTATATTTTGATCGAATTTAGAAATAGATATTTTGTCAAGACAAAGGTCATGGAAGAAGTGGAATATTTCTAATCAAAAGATATAGCCTAAAGTTTTTGAAAATAAGAAGAAAGTGATGAGCATGATAAGCCCTAAGTAGGATTCTCAATAAAGCAGGAATTAGGGTGGCATTTAAACCTACAAGCTGACTCAGGCAGGGACAAGCTCTGTAGGCTAAAGGACCCAGTACGTTGACCCAATTAAACAAAATAATGTAATTTACAAAATACCTTGCAATGACTGTGAGTTGTGGTCAACTATATAGGTTAAACCAGTAGATCAGGAGTAGTGAGATTATCATAACATAAGAATTTATCTGAGGCTAGAATGATTGATCAGAAGAAGATAAATAATTTGGAAAAAAAAACTCAGCCATAGCACTGCATGCATTAACACACAATCATACAATAGGGCGGTTGGGACAGAGTCAAAATTCTAAGAAGTAATATAGGTGGGTGGAGCGCGAGTGAGACTGATTACTGAATCCTGGATCATGGAGTCTACACCCAACACATGCAATAGAAGTGACTCAATGCAAATACCAGAGATATGGAAGATATTATTCCCAACAGTCAAATCAGAGGAGGATAATAAATAATCTTAAAATCCTATTTCAATTCACCTACATCAAAGCATTCTAACAAGTTACTTATTTTGACTATAAAAAACACCTTATTTCCCATCTTATTGTATTTTATTGATAACACCAATATTATTTCTGAATGTACTTTATCTTATATTGATTTTATTCAGATGTCTAATCATCAGTTTCAATCATGTATATAAATGAAGCGAGAAAGTTGTATGTGTGAGTGACTTGATATGATTATGAGTGGCAATAATTTGTGCTCGAAACGTGGTCATCAGTTAATATTACTTTATAACACCGCTGTGTGATTTATCAAAATAAAATCTTACCCATAACGGAGTTATACTCTACCACAGTGCCCAAGTTTTATACTTTTATTTAAAAGACTGCATAGGATTTCTACAAAATGACTTTTAAAATACAAGTAAATCCATAATGGTTGACTAATGAGGAATTACAGGTACCTGTAGTTGTTTCGTTACACAGACATTCATAGTTGAAAATGTATGGTATAAATTACTGATGAAGGGTGCGTAGAACTTTGACTTATGGAGTTTAATTTTTGCACATTTATTAAGACAATTAATCTGAAAATTGAAAAAAGACGCGATTTATGGCTACTTTAAATTCTTTTTGTATTCATATAATTTGTCTTCACAAAGTAGCCCCACAGTAGTGGGAGATCCTAACAACAACCAGCACCGATCACTATCAACGGGAGAGATTTGACAGAGGTTACTTCCTTCACTTACTTGGTGAGGAAGCACGGTTTCAACCACAGGCAGTCGGAACAGATGAAAATGTCAAAGTCAGAATCGGAAAGGAGAGATACGCCTTCATTAACCTGAAACCAGTTTGGCAGTTTTCTGCTTCACTCAGTTAGCATAAATAACAAGATTTGGATTTGAACACAAATGTGAAGTCAGTCAGTTGTGCTATACGGGTCAGAAACTCGCACTGTGTGTCATGAAAAGGATTTTCAACAAGCTACAGACATTTATCAACAGCTCAGCTAGAAAGAAATTAGCAACATGAAACTCTGGGTGGGAACAAACAGATGAAGAGCCGACTGCTCAACAAATATGTGGGAGAAAATGTAGATGGAGTGAGGATACGTTGACTAGGCCATTGAATGACATCCCGCGCCAGGCACCACCTCGAGTGGTATCCGAGTAGGAAGCGACGAATGGGTCGTCGTTGGAAGTGTGACATGAAGGAGATCGTGTGATTTGGAGGAGGAGATGAGAGATTATGGGCAATCATGTACCCAGATTTAGAGGACAGCAGAAATTAGATGAAAGTGAAAATGTGTTGTTGAAACCGAATGTTCCACTCGGAACCCAGGGGAATAATAATTAAATAGTAATAAAAGTTGAAATTTCAGCCTTGCCAGTTTTTCATTTTTAAAATAAATAAATTACTAAAGACCTCTAGATACCGTATACTCTGAACACCAGAGGCTGTCGTAATTCGCTTAGATCACCTGGAGCTCTGTGTGCAAAAGGAACAGGTTCAGACAGTCACTATTGTTACCCTGACCTGCCATCGAACTTATAAATTCATAAATTCTGAGTTACTTCCCTTAATTCATCTGATTTTTAGTTTAGATTGAATAAAGCAAGAACAACAGTTTGTGCGGAATAAAATGGTACCATCATTGTTTATTTCGTTGGCTTCTCATCAGTTGCTTACAGCCCAAAGACATTATTAAGTAAATCTACAGAAACAATTTTAACATACTTGCACAGAGTTCATTTTTAGACAAAAATCAATCAATATATGCATACAATGCTAATAATAATAATAATGACGATCATTTTATTCAAAACAATAATAATCATATATAATGGAATCTCTCGGTGATACATAATCAGATGAAAGAGAGGATGAAAACATCCAGTTACCAGCATGGGCAAGGAAAGACTGATAACCGCCTCTTTGTGAACACACAAATCGGGTTTCAGGCGCTTGATGGAGATTGCTTTGGCAAACTTGAAGAGAATTGAACTCTTTTGTCTATTGATAATTTTGAACTATCTTGCGACGTCCACCTCATGACCCGTGTCAAGGAGATGCCTGGCGATGGCACTGTTTAAAGCATTTGTTCCCTTGAGACATAGGCTTTTTGTTACATGTTCAGAAAATCGTCTATATGCCCTTCTTTCTGTTCTCTCAATGTAACTGCTCTCACAGATGTATGTAAATTTGTATACACTGTTGGAGTTAACATGAGAAGGGTATCTATCGACTTTTGATTGCATCAAAGAGCATATTGTCTGATAAATGGGAACCAACTAAGCTGCAGGATAGGCTCTGGCCAGTTTTGGTGTTATATATATTAATGCATTTCATCTCTCTATGACTGATGCTTTTGAAATGTAATCTACTGATATTACTACTGATTCAATGTAATTTAGAACAACATTAATATTATTAATAACAATAAGTTTTTTAATTGTCATGGTCATATAATTGGAGAACCTGATGTGAAGAAGTTATCAAAAAGAATACTTTCAAGTTTTGGTTTGTAGGGATTTTGTTTCATCGGTTGGAGGATTTCATCATGAGCTGACATCAGTTAGAGAACCATTGGAAAACCACCCGAGAATACTGCACAGCTAGGTGTTTCGTCATTCCAGTTTGGGACACTTCGCAGTACTCACCCACCGACAGGGTTCAAACCCACAACTTAGTTACAAGGCTAGCGAGCTCGTAGACCACTAAGCCACTGGAAACCCATTCAATAGTCAGCCCATGAATTCCAACTTCTGCCAATTCACAACATAGCGCGACCACTAGCCGATGTCATCCGTGGCGAGTATTTGTCCTCACGCCCAACCTGCTGTACTCTAATGGTCACGACTTCCCACCAGAACCCCAGGTAACTATCTACCTGAATACGGCCAGACACTAGTGAGCATCTGCGTACTACTAAAGGGTCCCAAACTAGGCTGACGAAACAGCTGTCCAGTACTTCCTGCAGGTATTCCAATGGTTCTCTAACTGATGTCAGCTCATGATGAAATCCTGTACAGAATATTCTTTCTTTATTAATCAATATTGTTTTTCATATAAACACTTCAAAAGATGTTATTTTGAGATTTATTTAATTTTTATCAAATTTACTCTTAGATGATAACAGATGATTGAACGATCGTCTGTTGAAATGTTTGTCACATGTCTTCGTTTGCCTTTTTGAACGTTAAGATAAAAATTTTTATCGCTAATTAGTAAACATGCTCAACATGCTCAAAGATAACAAACATGTGATGCTTATTTTAATTATATCAAAAAAAAATCATTATTCTTGCCCTCTAAGAAAAGCAACGAAGAAACGAACAAACATGACATTGCTGTGGAACTGCGTGTTTAACGCACTATTATCTGGGAAACTGTTAATGGAGGATTTATTGACATATTTTAAACTTCTTCATCAAGCTGTCAAATTACCTAAAAAATCCTTCTTTTTGATGATCACTACTTTGAAAATGGAAAGAATATAAACAGATTTATTGATGAACAAAGAATATTCTTTTCGATAACTTCCTCACATCAGGTTCAATATTTATATGACAGTAATAATTAAAGAATCAAAAATTCCCATAGTGTAATCAGAACATGGGTCATTGGATTGGATCCCAACGACTGAATGGTCTACAAGCTCGCTAGCCTTGTAACCAGAAGGTCCTGGCCTTGAACCCTACATTGTGGGCGAGTACTGCTGAAGATCCAGTACCAAACTAGGCTGACGAAACAGCTGGCTGTCCAGTACTCTCAGCTGGTCTTCCAATGGTTCTCTAACTAGTGTTAGCTCATGATGAAATCCTCCAACCAATCAAACATAAAACCCTTACAAACTAATACTTGAGAACAAAATACCTTTGAGCGAACAATTGTTTTCGATAACTTCTTCTTCTTCAGGTTCTACAGTTATAAATCAATGAATATTATACTACAAATAGCCACTAAAGGCATGTGAAAATTATACCAGAAACTGTCTGTATTGGGGTACATGTATAATATGGAGTGATAGTCCGTTATTGAATATCGTCAAATAAACGTATTTAAAAAAGTGTGCAGTCATTCAGAACATACGATAAAGTGTGAATAGACAAAAGGGGGATATACTAATGTATTTATAGTCAACAGAATATAAGCTCCATTGGTGGGGTAGGGGTGAGTTATATTCAATGGTGTGCAAGGAAAATGATTACCACAAAATACATACAAATAAATGCCAAAAATGGGGAATACTGAATGTAATTTCAAGCAAGGAGCTGACAGATATAAAGTGTAGTGATAAAATACAGAGGGTAAATTGTGAACTGTAATAAAATACTGGCGACATAATAAGTCTGGTGTAAATTACAAAAGGTTGACACATAATAAAGTTAATAATGGAGTAGAGTGAACTAGGTGAAAAGAAATAAGAAGACATAATATGACAGGAAAATATGGATGATTATGTCTTTACTGATCTAACAGTAGGCCAGGGTAAACACAGAGGATGAATGTGCTTCTTTAGCACACATAGGACAGGTTTGTTCTTATTAATCCCCATAGCTTCTCTCATAGCTAACAGACGTAATCGTGTGTCTTTAGGCAGATTGTTTGGTACTCGATATACAACCGTAAATGACTCATCTGTTTTGATATGGTGTTCACTGTCTACTAGATGAGACAAAGAATTATTGTTACTAACATCATTGATGAGTGCGTCGGTGGCATAGCGGTTAAGACGCTCGCCGACCATGCACAATGGTCCGGGGTTCGATCCCCGGCCACCGACGCACTCCTTTACCTCGCTAAGCTAGAAATAATGCTGGTCAATAGGAAAGGTTGGGCATGAGGCTAGCAACCCCATCCTGTAAAATAAACACTGCTACAGAAATGTTAAGCCACAAGCTTGAAGCCCTATGTTCCATTGGGGAACGTGAAGGAAAAAAAACATCATTGATGATGTTTTAAATTAGATTGAATCAGTAGTGTAGATAGATTACATTAGAAGGTATCAATAGGATACAGCGAGGTAATACACTAAGCTGATTGGATGTTGGAAAAATTAGGGGAAGCAAGAGAGAATTAACAAATTTATAGATTGAACAACAAGTCAGGGTAGCAGTAGTGACTGCCTGGTCCCGTTTCTTTTACACACAGAGATGCTGTTGATTTAGGCGAATATGGAGAAAGACTCTTTAATGCTAGCTAGCTTTGTGGTCTGTTAACACAAGGTGATGTAATATAGAACTACTGATGGTTTTAACAACACCTTTATTTAACTATATTGGTAGGTTTTCCCAAACATGAGAAATTTGATTTCTAGAGCAATTACCAATGTAAATTAGAAATATGGTATGAAGTTGGATTATCTGAACGAAGCTGGAGAAGTTAGTGATTTCGGGGTATTTAACTCTTAAAGATTCTTAATTTCTACAAACGATTCAATTTTCCTTATTCAACTTTGAAAAGTAGTCAGAGATTGATGAATCTACCCATGTATTTAAGTTAACTAAAGTGGAACCCAAATTTGGATGCGAAAAGTTGGCCTTGGATCCAAGGGTAACATGGAGGCGATTGTGTAAGCAGTTGATGCAAGTTTACAGGCAGTTGTGGAGCAAGCTAAAAAAAGGACATTAGAGAACTGGGTGAAATGCAGGAGTGCTGTTGAAGACCTATGTTCTACTCGGAATCCAAGGAAATAATAGTAATAATAATGTAGCGACCACAAATCACACAAATGTTCTGTACACGTTCAGGGATTTTACTGGCGAGGTCATGGGTGCTTACTGTGAAGAGTCCCAAACAAGGGCAAAACAACTGTCCATTATTTCATACATTTGGTTCCCTTGATAAATTTCGATAGAGAAAGAGAAATCCACCCAAACATTAAATTCACCATGGAATAGGAACACAAGGACGAGTTCAATTTCCTGGACGTGAATGTAAAAAAAGAAATGATGAAACGGTCGAAAAGTCCATCTATAGAAAAGAAATCTGGACTGGACAATATCTTCACTACAACCGCTTCTACCCTAGAAGCTATAAGCGGGGATTAGTAAAGACACTGTACGACAGAGCCAGGAAGTTATGTTCGCCTAACAAGGTAGAAGAAGAATTAAGCTTTGTTGAAAAATGCCTTACGGAAAACGGGCATCCAAAAGGATTTATCCTAAAGTACAGCAAAGAAAAAGATAAGAAAGCGAAGTATCGAACAGTTAAAAAGAAGAAAGTTTTCATTCACCTCCCATCCAAAGGATAAGCAGTATCACAAAAGATTGACAAGAGGGTGAAAGGAGTAATAAAAAAATACTTCCTTGCAGCTAAGCTGGTGACGCTATACAGCACTACATGTTCTATAAGCCAATCGAAACTGGATAAGTACCCTGCTGATATTACCTCCAACTGCATTTATAAATTTACATGTACCTGCGGCAGCAAGTACATTGGAACGACAGAAAGAATGGCTTCCATCCGGTTTTCATAGCATATTCCAAGAAACCTACGCTTAAAAGGAAGCAGATATTTACAAAGTGCAATTACCAGACATCTTGTGGATATGGGTCATTTTGTCGAGATTTTCAAATCCTTAAAAATAATAAACATACAAAGGACAGCGAATTTACTACGATTTGCAATCAAAAGTTTCAAACCAAACTTATGCACACAGAAAGAGAGTGTAGTCAATCTCTCACTCCCTTGGTAACCGTATTACTTTCATTACACTGATTTGTCATACACACTAGTGAGCTCAGCTCACTAAGCAAGTTTTCAATTTGATGAACTTTAACCTTCTTGAGTTGCTATGTAGACGTACAAGCTAACACTGTTTATTAGATTTTTCTGTTTTCTATCTTCTCTCACCCCTGCCCCCACTTTTCTTTCCATAGTTTGATAGCATATAAATTGATGGCAACTTAAACTAAAGCGAATTGTAATACTTATATTCCGGATGCGTTCATCTTATAATGTTTTCTCTATCACCTTTCAAACATTGAAGCATGAAATGTTATTATAATAATAACTATTGTAATTTCAGGTAGTTTGCAGTTAGCTGATGAGGAACCTGTGAAATAGAATGATGACATCATTTTATACTGCAAATCTGGTCTTTCTTTCTCTATCAAAACTGTCCATTACTCCGCAAATTTCAATATTTCACTAAATGAGGTCAATTCATGTTCAAAAATCAAATCATTCAAGTCAGTGTAAGCCAAACACTTGAAAACTAATCTAATGATCACTAGTCATTGACTACAGGAGTTCTAGTGGGAAGTCGTCGTTAACACTGTTCCCCAAGTTGGGTGTAAGGACACATTCTAACCAATGACATTCTATCCCAGTGGTTGAATGGTATACGAGCATGCCTTGTAACTGGAAGGTCCTGAGTTCAGTCACTGGTGGGGTGACTGGTACTGACTGATGAAGAGTCTCAAAATAGGATGAAACAGCTATCCAGTAACCCCTAGTGGTTTTCAACGGTTCTCTAACTGAAGTCAATTGGTGATGGATATGATTTATCCGTATAAGGATAGGGTATTATTCGTTCATTGTTTGGAGAAATACTGTGAATACAATTCTTTCTTCTAGAAAACTTGAAAAGATGTCAAATTAGAATTCGTGAAGCAATAAGAAAAAAAGATTTTGTTTACTACATACAAGTAACTATTGGAAGTTATCAAACTAAAAGATCTCATTATATTCCAAGTTAAATATCACAAGAGATTAGAGTGCTGAGATAAATGACTTCTAATGTTTGATAATTGTATTTCTACTTTATCTCCTAATATAAAACATCTTGTGTACTTTGAAAAAATAAAACAACACATTAAATGTAACTCTTAATGTGTGTCTAGTGATAATTTATGCTGTTAAGGAATATTTCACTCTTAAGGAATAATAATAAAAAACTTCTCATGAGATTTGCAATTATCCTGTGAAATGATGAGTTTTAATGCATTTTCTTTCTTGAAAAGAGCTGATATGCATCGTCTGATGGATGCATTTCTGTTGTTGTTGTTGGTGGTGGTGTTGGAGTCGTTGTTGAAGACATTTTATTCTCTGCCTGTAAATAAGCGTCGGTAGTGTACATACACCACGTTTGCACTGTCAACTGTAGTAATTGATGGCTCAAGAAGGCAACAATTTTGTTTTCGGCAATATAAGTTATTTGAAACTATGTAATTAGTTGTGTTCTCTGAGAAGCTGGTTGGTTTAATTGCGGACCTTTCGTCGTCCGTCTGGACAACATCCCCCTTCAGCGCAAGGTTTAGCATAAAATGAACTGATTTGAATTCTCCTGATGACCATCTTCATGAGTGGTAGTCGATTTACACCTCGACTGATCATTTTTTATTGAATTGGATTTTAAACTTAAACTCGTCACATGATTTACTTTTTATTTATTATTATTACTGTTCCCTTGGGTTCCTAGTGGAACATAGGGCTTCAAATACGCGTCTCCACTTGCTTCTGTCTTCTGATGTACTTTTCACCTGTGTCCATGTTAATCCATACTGTTTCAATTCCTATTCGCACGATCTCCTCCATGTCATCCTTGGACGTCCCACTCGCCTCTTCCCTTTTGGGTTCCACTCGAGCGATGACCTGACGTGCGATGTCACCCAGTGGCCTCCTCAGCGAGTGTCCAATCCATCTCCACTTTCTCCTGCATATTTGTTGGGCGATTGGTTCTTGTTTTGTTTGTTCCCATAGTTTCTTGTTGGTGATTCTTTCTCGCCATCTGATCTTCAGTATCGAGCGAAGACAGTTGTTGATAAAGGTGTGCAACCTGTTGGAAATATTCTTTGTGACCCGCCAAGTTTCTGATCCGTACAGAAAAGAACCGATTTGACGTTTGTATTGAAACTTTTTATTAGTTGGTAGATTTGGTCTATATTAACATGTTTGTTAATCGCATATTCGCTTGAGTACCAGGAGACGCAATTGTATCATTCATGGAGAATTTAAATCAGTTCATTTTATGCTAAAACTTGCACTGAGGGGGGATGTTGTCCAGAAGGACGACGAAAGCTCCACAATTAAACCAACCAGCTTCTCAGAGAACACAACTAATTGCAAATCATCCACATGAGCTACAAATCTTCTCTATTATTTGAAACTATGAAAATGTACTTATAATATGCATCATGAACTTACTAGCATCCATCATTCATCACTAAGAGACTGTTGGTTTTTCACATAATGTTTAAATAGGATTAAGTATTCTTCATATGGGAAAATTATATTTGTAAAATCTCAGTGAAATTGAAATGAGTAATTTCAACGTTTCATTCGGTAAACTGATTGGAACTTTTTCAGGGAAATGAATCGAAATGGAAGTAACAAAGGTTTATATATATGAAAAGGACATCTCTTGTCTTTAAAAACTTTATCCAATCATAGGAGTCATGTGTCAGTAGTTTATGCTCTTCCTTGTGCTATTTTGTCAGAGGACTTTTCATTTTTGGTTTAGCATTAAGGTGCTGATTGCAAGAATCAGTGATGGTAGATTTGAAGTATTGAAAATCTTGGTCAAATCATGGCATGAGATCATAGATTTGGCTGAGTGGATTCTCAAAATGAACATGCGTGAGATTAACACCTCAAAACTTCGAACCCATAGAGAAGGCTTCCATTTGTGGTTTTGTTAGGGATATTGAAGAGTGGTTGAACACGTATCTCTCAAGATTATGGGGAAATTTCCGAAAAAAATACGATAGATTTTAGGCTGTTAGATAGTTTGGAATTAATAGACAGTGTTTATTCGTTTGTTAGTCCCCGCTTTGACAAACTCATTAAAAGTCTAACGTTCATCAATCGATAAGTCATATAAAGCGGATCTTTGTGAAATATTCCTTTCTAACTCAGGGATAAGTGAACTGATACAGTCTATGTGATTTAATTTTTGCCTCTTGAGAGACTTTGTGTTAGCATATATGTCACTGCGTCAAAGTGCTTTCCAATACCATTTCTGATACTCATGATTTTTAATGCATTCATTGAGAAAACAAATCTCAGCATTCAACAAGGAAATTTTGACAGCGTAATGCAGAAACCCATTGAGTCCGCTAACTATCCAGGGATCTTTGCTATTTTTTAATTCATGGAAAATTCCCATTGAGAAATATAGAAAATCAAATCACAATGTATCTGACTCATCTATATTACTGAAGCTTTGGCCATCAAAATAGAAAAACCAGATCTCTGCATACAGAAAAAGTTCGTTCAACCCATCCAACTTTCATGGTCTCAATCCCCCTGTGGTAAAGTATGAAAACCCAAAATCATAATTTGGATCTACCTATTTTTCGTTTTGTCTATTCAATTTGTATACTGTTCCTTTATTACGTCAATTGTTACTATTATTATTCTCACTTGAAACTGTCCCCGGTATTATTTCCCTCGTTCCACTTGTCATTCTAAATCAGTTTTGTTTTGGAATGTTAGATACTAAGTTATTAAATATCCCTTTTTATGTGTTAATCAGGACTTGCCATACATCAGCTAACATCACACCTTCACGTCTGTCCGAACTTTTGGGATTCACCCATATATTTAGGGTTTCTGCAGTCAGTTTTTCTTTATACGAACCAAAACCTTTCTGTAGAACCTTAGTCCTATCAAAATTGATCTTGTGTCCCGTTTCTATCGAGTGCCGTGCAATTGCCGATCTGTTTTCTAGCTTCCTCAAGTCTGCAGAGGTCTTTGGAACCACCTTTAGACATTGTTTATGCTCTTTCACTCTTATATTTGCCTGTCTGGAAGTTTCTCCTACATATATGGCATCACAGTCGCCACAAATGATCTGATATACACAATTCTGCTGGTTATCTTCTTCTGTTTTATCCTTAACTTTCACCAGTGAGGAGCGTAAGGTATCCGTTGCACGAATATATGACCTCATGTCATAATTGTGAAGGATTCACTTTGTCTAATCCGATGTTTCTCTGTGGTAAAGAACGACCACTGTACTAACCCAATTCTTAGCAACAGATTTCAATTTATGCATATCTTCGCATTTTAAATATCTTTTTATATAGCCTTTGGGATAATGATTTTATTCAAGAGTGGAATAAACCAATTTTAGTTCCCTGATAATCTCTTCCTCATCAGTAGCTAGACGTTCTACTCTGTTAATCAAATTTTTGGCCACAGTTACTTTGGTGGTAAAGGGATGTGTTGAACAGTATTCTAGGTATCTGTCCGAATGTTTTGGCGTTCTGAAAATATTTCTTTCTTACTCGGCACCCAATTATTTTGGAACTTTTCGGTCAAATCTTGATCACAGTTCATTTGAAGGACTAAGTATTTTTCAGTAGTTGGTTTCTGGGAATTTGATTAGTTTCATGTTTGACCATAGATTGATATCAATCACAAAACTGTTGAGAACCATCAGGGAGTACTGGAAAGCTGTTTAGCCTTAGTTTGGGACTCACTGGAAGTACGTACACACCACTATCGGTCGAATCCAGGAGCTTCTGATTACAAGTCAAGCTTGTAGGCCATTGAGCCATTAGGACGTGACTCAGTGGCCCCATGAATTCCAACTTCTAACAATTCATAATTTTAGCGCGATCAACAGCCAGTGTCACCAGAGAGTATCTTGTCCTCACTTCCAATCTGTCTGACCCGACTGGTCTCGATTGCTCCACACAACGTCATCCTGTAGCTAGTCACTAGCGAGCATTAGACTAATTTTCAAAAATGGAGAGTTGTTTCATACATTTATTCCCCTTAATGAATTTGAACAAAGCAACAACTACAGTTTTAGCAGAATAAAATGGTACCATCTTTTATTTCGTTGCCTTCTCTTCAGCTGCTTACAGGGCAAAGACATTATTAAATGTATCAACAAAAACAATTTTAGCATACTTGCACAGAGTTCATTTTAAACAAAAATCAATCGCTCAATATACGCATACACTAATAATATATATATATAATATATATATAACATTAAACACAATTCCGAACAATAATAATCATACACAATGAAAACTTTTCAGCATCTCGCATTCGGATGAAAAATATCCAGTTACCAGGGCAAAGAAAAACTGATAACCGCTTCTTTCTGAACGCACAAATCAAGTTTCAGGCGCTTGATGGAAATGGCTTCAGTGAACTTAAGGAGAATTGAGCTCTTTTGCTTATTGATAATTTTGAACGACTTTTCGACGTCCACCTCATTACCTGTGTCGAGGAGATGCCTGGCGATGGCACTGTTTAAAGCATTTGTTCCCTTTAGACATAGGCTTTTTGGTACATGTTCAGAAAATCGTAGATATGCCCTTCTTTCTGTCCTTCCAATGTAACTGCTCCCGCAGATACAAGTAAATTTGTATATACAGTTGGAGTTAACATGAGAAGGATATCTATCGATTTTTGATTGCATCAAAGAGCAAGTTGTTCGACAGACGGGAACGAGCTTAGCTGCAGGATAAGCTCTGGCTAGTGATGTGTTCAGCCTCTTGTTGATCATCGCTGCAATGTTTTCACCTTTATAATCAAGTTGAATGTAGATTGGCTTTTTTCCTACTGTGATTTGTTTTTTATTTGTGACTTCAGATCTTCCATACTTGTTGATGAACCTTTGAGGGTACCCATTGCTCTTCAATGTCTTTTCAAGAAACTCAAATTCTTCCTCTAGTTTCTCTGTAGAGCATATTCTTCTCGCTCTATAGTACAGAGTCTTGACCAGTGCTCGTTTATAGCTATTTGGACAAAAGCTATTAAAATGTAAGTATTGTCCTTTCCATGTGGACTTTGGTTGAGGTTAGAATTCATAGGCTGGTGACTGAGTCGGGTGCCAGTGGCTGAATGGTCTACCAGCTTTCCTTGTAACTGTAAGGTCCTAGGTTTGAACGCTGGTGGGTGCCTACTGCTGATGAGTGCCAAACCAGAGCGTAACAGCTGTCCTGTACAACATAGTTTTCGATATTTCTCTAACTGATATCAATCCGTGGTCAAACTTAGATCAAAATCCTCAGATCTCATTCACTTATTTTCATACTCACGGATATTTATAATCCTACTTGAACTATTCTTTCTGAAACTGTCTTTATTCATTCGACTCTAAATCTAAATACATACGCAGATACACACACACACAATAAGTGGGACTCACTTTGAATTCTAATTGCAATCCTTTTTCATCATTCATTTCCATATTGATTGTGGTCATTCAAGCTTACAAATTAATTTAAATGAAAAATGTCTGACTATCCTATGCAGTAGTAGAAAGTAGAAACACGTTAACTAATTACCGCTAGCATTTGAATAAGAACGTTATTATTATTACATATGTTCACCTTTTTCAGGAGAATTTCTTAATAATTTGATTATAATGACAATTTGGTATAGATATTTATAGGGAAGTTTATTTTTACAATAATATAATAGTGGAACTTTAGGAATAATATAAGATTTAAAGCTATATTGCCGCAAAATGATACAGTTCTACAGGAGGTCAATCGCGAGCCCGAATAGCTCAATGGTAACGTCTCTGACTGCAGCACTGAGTGATGCGGGTTCGAATCTCAGAAGGGACATGAGTTCCTTTACAGTTGCAGATATGCCTTGCTGACTGGTGAGTGCCAACTAGCACGAAACCTAGGTCAAGCAAGGCTTCCTGCCAATTGCCTCCAACTATCTAATATCATCAAATCAATGTGCACCGTGATGGCGAGCTACCTAGAATGGTGGCCACATTGCAAACCTGACTGATAGAATTCAGTCTTCACTAAAGAAGAGGACTAGACACATCACACTAGTTACTAGTGTCCAATCAAAATGATACAGTTCTATTAGCCAGAAGAAAAATTCATAGGTTATACTGATATCAGAGGGATCATGCAGTAGTGTGATTTTTATTATTATTATTCCCTTGGATTCCCAAGTGGAATATAGGGCTTCAATAGAACAACTCCAATTGGTCCTGTTCTCTGCAATCCCCTTCATCTAGCCTCACAATTAACTATGAGCTTTCATCACCTTCTCACAAGATCTCCTCCATGTCACCCTCGGGTCCACGCTCAACTCGTCGTATACACTTGAGGGTTTGTATAGCGGAAGACGTCAAACGAGGATCTCCTCAGAGTGTGTCCGATCCACCTCCATTTTCTTCTGCGTACTTGTTGATCAGTAGGTTCTTGATTAGTTCGTATTCAGGGTTCCTTGTTGCTGATTCTTTCTGACCGGCTATCTAACCTTCAGTATGTAACTGGCGAAGGGAGATGTTGATAAAAGTCTGCAGTAGCTTGTTAGAAATGGAATTCTTGACGCGTGTGCCAAGTTTCTGACCCATATAGAAGAACTGACTTAGCACTGAGTTAAGTGACTTGGTTAGTGTAATCTTATTGTTTCAGTAAATTGAGTTTTAAAAGCCTAGTATCAATCTTTGTGGCACTCCCTCTATCAAGGATCGATTACATCACAGGGCATATACATATACAAATATACAGTGCGTCGGTGGCACAGCGGTAGAATGCTCACCGACCAAGCATGTGGTTTGCGGTTCGATTCCTGGAAGACGCACTCCCTTACCTCGCTAAGCCGGTAATAACACAGGTAAAGAGGGAAGGTTGCGCATGAGGCTAGTAACCGTATCCAGTAAAAGCTATTACCACTGCTACGGAAACTTCAAGCCTCTGGCGATATAACAGTATTTCTTTCTTTTATCTTGTAGATACGGGCCATGTAAATTCAGCGGACCAATTATCGAACGATGTGGATAGATGGACTGAACATAAATGATTAGATACTCAACTTGTATCTTGATTATTCGCACCTAAATCTGTATTTCTTCCTCGCTTCTTGGGCCTCATGTTCTTCCTCGTGTGTGTTAGCGTGTCATATCATGTCGGTTAGTTGGTTGATTGGTTGTTCAGTGTGTGCTCTTTCCTGTTTTATAGGTGAAGCTGCTTCCCGTGCTCCCATTGTCTTTAGAAAATGACAATTAGTAAAACAGACTTGGCGCTAATACAAAATGAAATTGATTAGTTGGTAAATGTTTCATTTAAACAAAAGAAAAGAAAGTGGCGTCTGGTGAATATATATGTATTCAATTCAGATATCATGAGAAAAATACCTCCTTATGTTAGTTCCTTTTTAATTCATTCTGTACCAGACAACACTGATTATGGAGAGTATATCCATCAATATGTGCATGTCTATGTGAGTGGGTGGATTCACCTTCTCTTTTGTTCGCTCGCTAGGTTAGGCGTGCGTGTATGTGTGCATGTATAGGTGATCACTCACCTTTGCCTACGTACATTTACGCTTATCAATAAGCATTTGTGGACACATTGTCGTTGCTGTAGAAAACATTCAAAAAAATTTTCATTAACGGTTTATCAAGTACCAGCTAAAGAAAAGTTTATTATTTATTATATATTTATTTGAACGCAGAAAAAAAACTTGGTGCAATATGGCACCAAGAAAGATGCGCCACACAATAATAATAAAACAACATAGATCAAAAGTAAAAAATATAAGTAGAGAACGGATAAAGAACTTCATCTGGAAGGAAAACAGTCATACTTAACAAGTTCTAACAGTATTCGTCAACTGTCATCAGGAAGGGAAGAAAGAAGGAAATTGCAACACGTTCGCCATTGATTACGATTCTTGGCCATATCCGATAACGTTTCGAGCCATCGATTCGAGCTATCTCTCGGTCGCCAAGCAGGGAATCGTGACGCACCAACCGATGCTAATCTAGCACAAAAATCCTTCATCCCACGACGCCACGTCATGGACTGACCACCCCTCCGCCTTTTCCATCCCGTCCCAGGGCTAGCGAACAGAGACCTGTACGGAAGCCTCTGGGATGATATTTGCAGCACAGGTCCAAGCCACCGGAGCCGGTGTTTCCAGATGACGAGACTCAGTGAATGGTGATCTCCACTGTGTTCAAACACACGCCGCCGAACCTCAGAATGACTGACGCGATGATGCCATCGAACGCAAGCAATCCTGCGGAGACAGGGATGATCGTATATGCAGAGCCGCCACACATCCTCAGCTCGGAGAGGCCAGGTTTCACAGTCGGAGAGCAAGACAGTCCGCACCGAAGTATTGTATACCCGACCTCTGACAGCCAGGCTAACGTCGTGACGGCTCCAGCTAAAGAAAAGAAACTGGAAACAATGAGTTCTAATTGGTTAGTTAGCTGGTAAGTAAGATGAGACAGGAGAAATAACTCCACAGTATTTCCTGAAGAAGTGGTAACAAAGATATTGTGCCTACTTGACAACTTCCTATTCACCATTCAGTATTTAAAGACTTAAACAAGGAGACAAAACTAACGAAAAAGGCTCTGAAAAACCACCTTTTCCCCTATAAAACTTTTATTCTTTCATAGGCGGTGTCGTTTAATCTAGTTAAAGAAAGCATAATGTTTCTTAATTATTAGTATTAGTCTATTGGGTTCCGAGTTTAATACAGGGCTTCAATACACCATCTCCATTTCGTTGTCTTCTCTGCAGTTCTCTTCATCAAATCTTACGATTCCCCTCTCATCTTCTCCAGCTCACGCGCAACTCGCCCTTTAATATTTAGGCTCCACTCAATGGTCTGCCTGGCGTGTGATATCACCCAACGGTCTCCTCAGTATATTTTTGTACAATCCATCTACATTTTCTTCTTAATATTCATTGAACAGTAGGCTCTTGGTTGGTTCGTTACACTACAGAGCTTCTTGTTGGTTGTTCTCTATGGCCAGCTGATCTTAAGTATCGTTCGAAGGCAGGTGTTGACAAAAACCTGCAAATGCCTGTTCTTTACGCTGCCGAGTGTAGAAGATTTACGAACTGACCTTAGAGTGATGAATGTCTGTCTTGGCTTTCTGATTCTGGCTGCCTTTGACAACCTCATCCGTGCCGTCTGCCAGTACTTGAAAGATTATGCACGAATAAATGAAGTGAATCCCCTCTTTCAAAATTCGATAGTGGTTGGTGCTGAAGCAGTTTAGGAGTAATTTCGCGGTCAACACTGTTGAAGGTGATGAAGTTGACGTGGATATTTCACTGCCATTCTATGATCTGTTCAATGATGATGAGTAACGTTGCAATTTGATCAGCCCGCGGTTTGATTTTCCTTAATCCAGTTTGTTTCGGTTGGAGTTATGCATCCAGAGCATCTTTTAATCTCTTCAGGATGACACGGCTTAAAATTTTGCTTGGCGTGGACAAGTGCCTTCAGAGACTTAAGTCAGCTTTCTTTGGTAGTTCGATAAAGTAACCTTTCTTCCGAAACGTTTTGTTTCTTACTTGTTATACCTTAATCCGTATAAAATAGCTGCACAGACAGGAGACTTGAGAACGTGTGTATGTTTATTTATCTGCCAATTGTGACTCATTAAACATGGTGTTACATTCATACTAATAAAATGGTGCTTGTGACTTTAATGAATTTCTTAGTTGACAGTTATGTAACATTCGGAATGCAACATGTTGATAATTGCCAGTAAATATGTAATCTAAGTCCATCATACTTTCTGTCCGTTGATGCTTGATGAATAATACCATTTTGTACTGTGAAATAGTTTTATATTCCTTAACTTAGTGGTCGCATTAAAAATATGACAGAAAAACTGATTTAAAGTGAGGGGCGTTTCGTCTTATTTGGCATTCTTTACCTTGACCTGCTTGAATCCTATTGTTGGACGTTGTTTTCATTGACAGTCAAACCCAGGATCCATCGTTTCAAGTACTAAAGCAGAATCCATCGTACTGCTGAGCCAAGAAGGCCACCTACTGTGCATTGGGTATAATATGATACTATTCACTATTAGTTTGTTGATTAGATGTATCACACACAGTGATGAAACAGTATTATTATTTACTGGATGACAAGGTTTCGAACAAAATTTATTGTTGTTCATAATCATTTCATCAATTGTAATCACACGACTTTGAAACTTGAGTTTTATAGTTTTCTTTGTCCTCTCCTATTCGTCATTGTGGGGGTAGTAGAATTTTCCAGATATCTTGGACAGGTGTTGAATCATTCCTATTACACGTATTTCCAGTTGATTCGATAAACAAAACTTCTGTTATCAATCTCTCCCTCCACTCTGTGACATTAGATTTTGAAACTGTCATCATATCCCATCCTATGCTGTTTGGTTGTGTGTAATTGCATGTAGTGAGTGCTATAGCTGAACTATTCTCTAGATTTCTTATTTTATTCGGGTCAACCAATCTAGATTTTGCTGCTAGGTTTTCATGCTCGGCTAATCTGACTGACTGCTCTTGTTCTACTAGTCTGACCTATGTATTTGACCTGACAATCATTCCGGCAGGGTATTAGATAAACTAAATTGTTTTGTTTTAAAGGCTCCACAGGATCCATCCTTTAACCGACAAAGCTTGTTTCTAATTGAGTTTGTGGATCTGAATGCCAGTCACTTTTATTCCTGCCTTGTTAAGAATTCTGCGTAAGGTTTCCGAGGTTCCTTCCTTGTATGGAATTACTACTGATGATTTAGATTCCTTATTGTTGTTGTCTTGTGCATATTTGACATGCATGTCGTCATTAATATTATTATTATCACTATCACTACTATCATTATTTATTTTATCTTTACGTTTCCTTACATATTTCCTGACTAATTTATCAGGGTAATTATTAAGTTCAAAACTTCCTTTATGTGTATCACTTCATGTCTTAGATTTTCCTTGGTACTACTTAGTTTTTGTGCTCTATCACTGAAACATTTCACCAATCCTATTTTCACTGACATAGGATGGGATGATCGTAAGTCCACATATCTGTTTGAATGTGTGGTTTTCCTGTAAACACTAGTGTTTAACTTCCCATCTTCTTTCCTTTTTACGCTACAATCTAACATTGGAAGCTCCCCTTCCTGACTTTCCAATTCATAAGTGAATTGAATTGCTTCAACCTTCGAGTTTATGTGTTCGAAAAACCTATCTATATCTTGTGTTCTAAGTACAGTGAATGTGTCATCTACATACCTCCACCATACTTTTGGGGTGGGGGTGAACGTTTCAATCGCTATGTTTTCTCACCTATCCATGAATATATCTGCCACAACCGGGGATATTGGTGACCCCATGGCAACTCCCTCAGTTTGTTTGTATATTTTCCCTTGGAATTTAAATACTGTGGAAGTCAGGCATAGCTGCACTCCCAGCATTATGTCCTCAAGTGGCACTTTCGTTCTAAGTTCAAGTTCTTGGTCAGAAATGAGTTCGTTTCTGACTGCTTCTATAGCCATAATTTAGTGGTATACGTGTATATAAACTGACAATGTCAAAACTAACCATTTCTTATTCATTATCTAATTTTAAATTATCTAATCTATGTTTCAGTTCATACGAATTTGTTAGTCTAGATTTTGAGTGGCTTTTAAGGGGATTTAATACCATGGCTAAATATTTAGATAATTCATAAGTAGGTGAATTTCTAAAATCAACAATAGATTTAATAGGGTATCCTGACTTATGAACTTTAACAACACCATACATCCTACTGGGGTTATTGCTTTTGGGTATTGAATTAAACCATTTAGACTCACCTAGAAACGGCTTTATTCAGCGTATAAGGTACGCTGTGGATTTCTTAACCTTATTCATAACAGTGTCTATTGATTTAGTAATTTCCTCATATGGTTCGGTTTGTATATGAGTATTCACCTTGTCCAAATAGTCTGATTTGTCTAATATTACTGTGTTATATATCTAATAAACAAACTAATATGGAATTACCTTCTACCACAGTGACCAAGTTTTACACATATATTAATCTGATACTATTCCTTTATGATGATGATTTCGGTTAATATTTTTGGGTCGAAATGACAGAAATAATGATGATATTCAGAAATCCGTTCAGCTAGCCTGAATGTCTAACTGGAGTTGATCAGTTCGGTTCAGAAAGATCAATAGGGAATCAGAAGTATAAACAAATAACGTTACACCTGATATTCTCTAGTTTTATAGTTTTGATTTTATAAATACGAAGTAAGTGCTACCAGTCTTACCACTTCTTACAATAGTTATGTTATTAAAAAATGGAAAACAGGCACAATTATTTTGTTAAAATCGATAACCACATTATCACTGATTAGCCTTGAGCTGTACATACAGTTGTATAAATTATGATAATCAATACGGCTATTTATGAACAACGTAGAGATAAAGAGTCATTGTACAGGTACTTCTAAGTCAGTTATATTGCAAGAACGGTGGTGTATTTGCTGGTATCAAACGCCAATATCTACCAGCGGTGTAAAGTTGAATTACTCCACTTCCTCCACTTATCTAGGCAGCATCGTTTCAACTGCAGGCGCACGACACGGATGAAGATGTCAGAATCGGAATTGGGAAGGCAAGACAGAAATCCATCACTCTGAAATTAGTTGGAAAATCTTCTGCACTGAGCATAAGAAACAAGAATCGAATTTTCAATGCCAATGTTAAGTCAGGTTTTCAACATGGTTGAGGAACTTGACAAGTCACGAAGGACATTTTAGACAGGCTACTGAAAACTTTTATCAACAACTCCTTTCGCTCCACCCTGAAGATTAAGTGGCCAGGAAGAATTAGTGACAAAGGACTCTGGGAACATACTAATCAAGAACGACTTGCTCAACAAATGGAGATGGACCGGGCATACGCTCAGGAGAACATTGAGTGACATCGCACCGTAGGCCCACCCTGGAGTGGATACCGAGTGGGAAACGACGAGTTGAAGCATGGGTCTGAGGATGATACGGGGAAGAATGTTTGGGGATGAGATGAGAGATTATGGGGATTCTTGAGGCTCGCTGAAGAGGACTGCAGAGAACTGGGCAAAATGGAGATGAGTTGTCGAAGCCGTATATTCTACCTGGAACGCAAGGGAATAATAAAAAAGTACAATATAGGGAGCTCACTGTTTCTTTTTCGATCTAGTAACCCTGATTTGAGTATATGGACTACATGGATACCCACTAGACTTGCATATTATGACTTATGTCTGTTATGGAATAAGTAACTAAAATCCTTGTCCAAACAGTACTGAAACATCTAAATGTCAAGATATTACACCGACAAAGAGCCATATCTTCAGTCTTCCAGATCTATAGTAAGAAACACAGGGAATCCCAATTATAGATTAATGCCTACCCTAAAATAGACCGGCATCGTAATACAAGATTTCAATCGACAGCTTTATCTGTTAAGAAAATCTGAGTACCAATACAGCCAGCAGCCCTGAAGGGCAAATGAATTCTAAATAGAGGAAAACAAGCATCTTATAATCTCCTCTCCTCTGGTCACCATCTCAGCCCGGTGGGTCTACCATTTCAGGGGGAAACTGCTGCTCATCGAAAGCATTGGTGAGGGCAGCACTAAAGCACGAACTTTTCAAGTACTGGTTTTTGTAGGGATTTAGTTTGATTGGTTGGAGGATTTCATCATGAGTTGACATAAGTTAGAGAAACATTGGAAGACCTGGGAGTACTGGACAGCTGTTTCGCCTGCCTAGTTTGGGACTCTTCATCAGTACGCACACACCGAAGTTCGAACCCAGCGTCTTCTGGTTACAAGGCGATCTCGTAGACCATTAAAGCACGAATCGACAAATTTAGAATTCCGACCCAAGTAGCTGAATGGTCAACAAGCTTGGTCTCGTAACCTGAAGGTACCAGGTTCGATCTCTTGTACGATCGTGGGTGCGTACTGTGAAGAGTCCCATTTGAGACGAAACAGCTATCCACTTCTCCTGGCTGTCTTTCAATGATCTCGCTAACTAATGTTGGTTGGCGATGAAAATCTAACAGCTGGACTTAAATTAATTCAAATTCTCCACAAATCCTATAATCCGAAACACTTTCAAGTCACCAGTTTGAGTCCAGTTATTAGCTTGAACCTATTTTGGTTCATTTGTCACACTCATTCAGAATAAATCACTCTGCTTAAATAAACTATTTATTTGTCCAGTCAGTCAATAATAACTTTAAGACTTTCGTGTGATTAATACAGTATCTTTTCATTTCTAGTATATTACTTTAGTTGACAGCTAACTTACTGAGATAGATTTGTTCAGACACATTGTGTTTTATAAAACAGTTGATTGTATACAAATATTTGTGATTATCTCACTTTATCATGAAAATCTTTATCACACTTTCATCAACAAAAAACCCCTGCCCCAAAAAACCAGCCACTTTTCTCTGGTTCTGGTTAGCCAGTCTACTTTATTATTTTTCTTTCTCTTCATAATCTCAGATGGATATAAATGCTGTTGGTGTGTGTTCAGAGATGTGACTTTTCATCATTATTATTTCTGAGAAGCGAAAAATATTTATTCGTTTATTTCTCCTGTAAAAATCAACAAAAAATACAGACAAAATATTATTCTCTACACTTACTTAGAGAAGAATGTTTTTCCAAAGTATATATGGATATAAATATATATGTAATATATATCTACCTTGTAATTTGTCTATGTAACTAGAATTCTTCTGGGAATCGTCAGTGAAATTTATTTCATATGAGTCAGGGTATATATAATAAATACAATGCTGGAAAATGTATCATTATTACTTTTTCACCATTCTATGATAAAAAAACAAAACAAAACAGAATCATTATTTATGCTAAATAATATGCGAAATTGTTTATTCAACATTTCAATATTAGACATTGAACACTGAATATTGTACCTCTCAGACATTTAAAAGTAGGTAGGTAGGTAGTAGTAGTAGTATATTTGGGGAACTCAGCTAATTTTATTGAGGAGGAAAGAAAAAGAAGAGATAACACATCATATTTATGATGGATTTTGTGAAAAAAAAGTGTATTTCAAAGAGACGGAGAAACTGAGAGAGAGGAGTTCTTCTAAACTAATACGTTAGTAAGAAAATTACAGAGTAGTGAAATGTTTGGAAAAACAAAGTATTATGGCATGTAATTGCATAAAAGTCTGTAAGAGTAAGCGCAATGTCACTTTTTTTATTTTAGAAGTGATTTTAAAATATTACGTCACACATAACAAATAGAATTCTTTAACGTATATACATATATATGCTTGTTGTGGATTAATTTGGGAGTGATCTTTGCTATTTTTTAATCCATGGAAAATTCTCATTTTAACATATAGAAAATCAAAACAAGTCACTCAGCGAAGAGACTCTTTTCAGCGAATTTCTTATCAAGTTGTACAACCGTATATATACAAATATATATATATATATAATAGTAATTTCCTTTATTCCAGAAACAGTACTAGTGGTACAGTGTGGAATTTTCAGCACATATCTACAATATTTGCATCTAATTTTACCGACATTTAAAATAAGTATTAAACAAACAAACAAAAAATCTGAAGACACCAACAGCAAAAAACAAAAAAACAGGATAAACACAAAATAACTATGAATGCGAAAAAGTATCAGAGTCTACCAGGGTCTAATGCAGTGTTTGTGGTGGTAGTGTGAGTAATCCTGAATAATACAAAATTTTTTAAGGTGGTGACTATGGCGTTCACAAACAATGATTGTCAGTTTAATATTGCCGAAAAGTATGAAAAATAAGAAAAAACAACCACAAAACTAATATTACATGATGTTTAATGACAGGACAATTTTGTAATACTCATAGGATTAATAGAGTCGGAACCAGCGGATACACAATAGAAGGAATATAGTAAAGTACAAAAAAGGAAGCCAATGTTAATATTTCAGGTAGCTAAGTATGTTTGAAGAAGGAGTTCACTAAAGAATACAAAATGCGTCGGTGGCATAGCGGTTAGGACGCTCACCGATCATGCACATGGTCCAGGATTCGATCCCTGGCCGGCGCACTCCTTTACCTCGCTAAGCCAGAAATAATGCTGGTAAAGAGGAAAGGTTGGGCATGAGGCTAGCAACCCCATCCTGTAAAAACTAAACACTGCTACAGAAACTTCAAGCCACTAGCTTGAGGCCCTATGTTCCACTGGGAACGTGAAGGAAAAATATGTATATATATATATATCGACAAAACAACATCTTATTGTCGATGACACATTTGTAGTGTGCAACAATGAAAGCCATGCTTCCCACCTACACAGATTATTCAACGATGAACATACAAATATTGAATTTACTATGGAACATGAAAATGATGGAAAGTTCCACTTAGTCGACATTGTCATGCAACGCCTAGAAGATGGTAGTCTCCCGAGGTCAATATGCCGAAAGCCTACTTGGAAAAGACAATACCTACATTTTAATAGTTTTTGTCCAAATAGCTTGAAATGTGAAATTGAAAAAATTACAGTAATAATTTATGTTTCTCGAAAAGATGTTGGAAAGCAAAGGTTACCCTCAAAGGTTTTATTAACAAGTACGGAAGATCTGAAGTCTCAAATGTATAACGAATCACAGTGGAGAAAAAACCAATCTACATTCAGCTTGATTTTACAGGTGAAGATATTACAACAATTGTCAACAGACGATTGAGGACCTCACTAGCCAGAGCCTATCCTGCAGCTAAGCTGGATCCAGTCTATCGAACAATATGTTCTTTGGTGCAATCAAAAGTCAACAGATACCCTTCTCATGTTAACTCAAACAGTGTATACATATTTACATGTATCTGTGGGAGTAGTTACATTAGAAGAATAGAAAGAAGGGCACACCGATTTTCTGAACATGTGCCGAAAAGCCTATGTCTAAAGGGAAAAAATGCTTTAAACAGTGCTACCGTCAGGCATCTCTTTGATACCAGTAATGAGCTGGAAATCGTAACATTCTTCAAAATTATCAATAGGCAAAAGAGTTCAATTCTCCTCAAGTTTGCCAAAACATTCTCCATCGAACGCCTCAAACCCAATTTATGCGTTCAGAAAGAAGCAGTTATCAGTCTTTCTTTGCCCTGATAACTGGATATTTTCACCTCTCTTTTATCTGATTACGTAATGTCGACAGTTTACATTGTGTATGACCATTATTGTTCGGAATAGTGTTTAATATTATATATAATATATTTTATATATATATTTATATATATTAATACTGTATGCACATATTGATTGATTTTTGTTTAAAATGAACTTTGTGCAAGTATGTTAAAATTCTTTCTGTAGATATGCTTAATAATGACTTTGGCCTGTAAGCAGCTGATGAGAAGCCAACGAAATAAATGATGGTACCATTTTATTCTGCACAGACTGCTGTTCTTGCTTTATTCAAAATCGTACATAAATATATGGTTTTTAAGAAATTTTATCCGGTTGGAGAATTGAACCATAGGTGTGAATGCATAAAATAATAATAGTATGAAATGCAATTAAAATGTTTGTGATTATAATTATTGTTAAATATCGAGTGAAAACAAAACACGTAGTTTAGCGAAGAGGCTGTTTTCGGCGGCGAATTCATTTTCTTAGCTGTACAATCGCGAATATATATAAATATATATGAGTTATTTTGTATGCATGTGTACATTAAGTTTGTCAAACAAAAATACAATCGGTTATGGTTATTTTAACTAAACAGGTGAAAATTAGTAAGTTTTGGGTGGAGTTACGTAATACAAAAACGGTCAAGAAAATTGGGTGTTAATGAAATTAGTGTAGTAACAAAGGTGATGAGTTGTCACAAACGGTTATTAAGATGGAGTTACGTAATAATATGAACAGTTTGATAATTGAGCTGTACTCAGGATACACATAGGAACAAAGTAGAGAATACGAAATTGCGTAAGTTTCAAGTGGCAAAACAATTAATTTTATGTATAGAATAATTCATGGGATGCATACAACTTGGAAGGGGTGTGAAATTATAGAATTAGTAGGCAAATGGAATAAAATAAAAAGGCTACATAACATTGTGTGAAATCTGATGACATAAAATTTAACGTCGCAAAACAGAATTGATTTAGAATGACAAGTGTAACGAGTGAAATAATACCAATGACAGTTCAAAGTGAGAATATTAATAGTAACAATTAATGTAATAAAGGAAGAGTATACAAATTGAATAGACAAAACGGAAAATAAGTAGAACCAAAATATGATTTGGGGTTTTCATGCTTTAGCAAAGAGGGATTAAGACCATGAAAGTTGGATGGGTTGGACGATTTTTTTCTGTATGCAGAGATCTGGCTCTTCTATTTCGATGGCCAAAGCTTCGGCAGTACAGATGAGTGAGGTACGTAGCGATTTAGGCAATTTACTTTTCGCCTTGTAAATGACTTTAAAAGTGGAGGTTATAGAGAGAGGGTGATTATTATCGACGTGATGTTCAATGATCGCGCTTCTTATAGCTTCACTTCCCCCTCTTCGTAACCATGTAGGATAGTGTTCCTACACCCTCTCGGACAAAACGCGAGTTAAACAATCTATATACCTCGATCCACACGAGCAGGTAAAGTGATAAACGCACATAGATTTGGTCAACTGGGAGATGTTGTACTTCAGGTTATTGAACAGTAATGGTCGACTGGAAAACGCTATTCTCATAGATGCAGCATGGAATGTTTTGCCACTTAACAATTAACAATAATTATAATCACAAACATTTCAATTGCATTTCATACTATTATTATTTTATGCATTCACACCTATGATTCAATTCCCTCACCGGATATAATTTCTTATAAATCATATACACACGATTGTATGGCTTGACAATGAATGAGTTGAAATGAGTCTCTTCGCTGAATCACCTATTTTGATTTTCTTATTTGGGAGTGGACTTGGTGAAACTGTGACTTCGCCTTCTATTTTCAGGCAAACAACTACAGGAAAACTAGAAACTTAAGTGTGCAGAAAATCAACTCACTCGGATCAAATACTCATTTACACCAGCAAACAACCCAATGGTACACAAAAAGAGTTGCTTACAAACATTATTCAAGGGGCTAGAATGCATTACAACACTCCTGCCTTGAGGAAAATGGGAGAAAAATATCTAGTGGCCGTCTTCCAAAATATTATGGGTATCCACGAAACCTCTTCAAAATATATCTACCTTCAACCCAGCCAACTAAATTAAAAGTTCCAATGAAAGCGGAAAGAAAATCGTGCTACTATATGTGAAGAACACCTCCGAAATCATTGCACGACTAATTAAACTTTTTGGAATTGATGTTGTCTGAAAACTGACGAAATCATTTCACTCGTCTGTGTGTTAACCAAAAGATTCAACAGCGAAAGAAGATCAAAACCAAAATCATCCTCAAGATAAACTGAAACGACTGTGAAAAACACTACATTGGTCAAAGTGGACAGCCTCTTCGTCTTCCCATATTCACTCCCTCATATTGTTACATGCAGATAGGCAGGAGCACCAGTTCGATTGGGACAGTGATCAGATATTAGGCGGAGGAAACACCAAAACACCAGGGAATTTCCTGAAGCCTGGTACTGAGACGAATCCACAGTCAAATGACACATTTAAATCGGAAAGATTTATCAATCCATATGAAGGGAATCACGATTTTTAGGTTAAGGAAACAATCAATAGCAGTACAAGGGGATTAGTGGGTGAGAAAATACATAAAAACAATCAGTCATATTCAAAGTTACCAGGAGAGATGACTAGAAAGAGTATGACAGCATAATAGGCTGTGTATTAGCAGTGCAGAGGTAGAGTGTTTGCCAAGCACTCATAAGGTCCGGGTACCCCATCCTCGGTGAACGTAATCCTAACGGTCGCCTAGCCGGTAGTAAGCCAGGGAAAGAGGGGAGGTTAAGCGTATGACTAGCAACTCCACTCCGTAAAAATTAAAAAACCACTGCTACTGAAACCTCAGCTTAAAAAGCTTGAAGCCCTATATTCCACTTGGAGCGCAAGGGAATCATAAAATATGATCGGTTATGTAACTACAGAAAATATGTATTTATAAAATGGCAGAAAAGGGGGTGGGGTGAGTCATGTTTGGACGAAAGAATAAAAATTTCCAAATATGACAGATGACGCAATAAAATTTGTATAATTTTTTATCATTAAGGCAGTATAAAATTCATTACTGTCTCTTTCTGCTTGCATAGAGCTGGCTTTAATCGTTTGATGGCGATTGCCTCAGCAAAAAGTAACAAGCTGGATATCTGTGGCCTGTAACTTATTTTGAATGCCTTCAGACTGTCCACAACATGGCCAGTGTCCAGTAGATGACGTACAGTTGCACTGTTTAATGCTTGTGCGCCTTATAGTTTCGGGTTCTTTGGCATATGTCCAGAGATGTGGACAATAACTCTTCTCTCTGTTCTTCCAATATATGCGCTTTAGCACTTAGATGTAAGCTGGTAGACACAGTTAGAGGTAACATGAGGTAAGAGTTTGTCAACTTTTGACTGTCTCAAACAACTGGTCGTTTGATAAACGCATACAGGCTGGGCGGCTGGATATGTTCTTTCCAGGGTAGCATTTAGTCTGCATCTTATTCTACTAGCAGTATCGTCATCTTTGAAGGCAGGCCGTAGAAATATGGGCTTTTTCTCCACTGTGTTGTACTTCACCTTGTCAACAATACGTTTTCCAAGTTTGTCAATGAACTTCTGTAGATAACCTGTATCACGCAGACATTTTTCCACAATGGATAGCTCTTTACCGATGTTTTCGTTTTAGCAAAGCTTTCTTCCACGATCGAACAATGTTGTCGCCAATTCTTTATAAAGGCAGGGGCTTTTGAAGTTCAGACCAATCGCCTCCCAGGTCTTTTTTCTGTGAATATGCCTTCAGATTTTGTCATATGTATCACGTTAGATACTACGGCCAGCAAAATGAAACTTGTCTTCATTTTCATACTCCATTGTAAACTTTATATTCGGATGAGCGTTATTCAGGACGTTTAATATTTAAGATGCATTATTTAAACAGTCACAAATGACGAACGTGTCACCAACATACCTAGAATAGAAGTCTGTCTAACCGAGATTGTGGACTTTATTCTCACTTGTTCCAGGTTGCATTCCTAATTAGCTGTCATAACTAACAATCATAGCACTTATTTACTTCGATTTGGACTTTCCAGTTGATTGATTAGAATCGCTCCACCTATGCTGACATATTGGTTCCTTGTGCGGAGGCTTCGACAATGTATGACAATTTAATCTGAAGTGATTTTATGGATGGTGACTAGCGGTGGAATCCAGGATGTGCATTTCTTCCTGTTTTGAACTCTTCACTCAGCTGGACTTGTCTGAATTCCCATTGAGTGATGGTGTTTCCACAAGGAGTCGACATGTCAACAGGGGCCGAGTGCTTCACTCCAATCAATCAGCAGGAAAGTTCAGACCGATGCCCATTGCACAAGAGGTGGCTCTTGTGGCCTAAGTGGTCTACTGAATAACATTTTGGCGTTTGAAACTATGGGTGCTAGGTTCGGGCCTCAATGGGAACACCACTAGAGAATGCAGGTACATCCAACAGATGACGAGTCCCAAATAGGACGAAGTGCGAGTTATTCTGAATTCCACTGCTAGTCACTGTCCACCAAAATCAAATCATAGCGCTTATTCAGAATACTTTCCAATCTTTTCACTACAAATTCTAGTAATAAGCTAGTTAATTCAATACCTCATCAGAGAAACCTATTATTATGTTTTCGACTTAATCTTACTTTGTTTGACAAAATTTTCAACAAATTCACAACATTTTTTCAGCGGATTAATAAAAATACAATAAATTTTTAATGACACATTGCTTTATTTGATTCAAATATTGCTTTCTTAAAGCCTGATAGATAAAAAAAAGATAACGAAATTATTGCCTAGATAGATGTACACCCCTCCTCTTTTTTTTTATCTAAGCTGAGAGAAAAATCTAATTTGTATCTTCGAATTAGATTAGCCTTGTATTTATTATAAAAGGGGATGTAGGAAATTCCAAAATAACTAATAATTTAATTTCAGTGTAGGTTTAACCCTTGAATCAATATCAGTGAGAGAACCATTGAAAAAGAGGCATTGCTGAACAACTACTTTTCATATTAGTTTGTTTATTAGATGTATCACACACAGTCAGTGAAACAGTATTATTATTTACTGGATGACAAGGTTTCGAACAAAATTTATTGTTCTTAATCATTCCATCAATTATAATCACACGACTTTGAAACTTGAGTTTTATAGTTTTCTTTGTTCTCTCCTATTTGTCGTCGTGGGGGTAGTAGAATTTTCCAGATATCTGGGTGGACAGGTGTTGAATCATTCCTATTACACGTATTTCCAGTTGATTCGATAAACAAAACTTCTGTTATCAATCTCTCCCTCCACTCTGTGACATTAGATTTTAAAACTGTCATCCTATCTCATCCTATTGTGTGGTTGCGTGTATGAGTGCTATAGCTGAACTATTCTCTAGATTTCTTATCTTATTCGGGTCAACCAATCTAGATTTTGCTAGGATTTTATGCTCCGCTAGTCTGACTGCACCTGTTCTACTAGTTTGACCTATGTATTTGACCTGACAATCATTGCAGGGTATTAGATAAACTAAATTGTTTTGTTTTAAAGGCTCCACAGGATTGATCCTTTAACCGACAAAGCTTGTTTCTAATTGAGTTTGTGGGTGGTTGAATGCCAGCCACTTTTATTCCTGCCTTGTTAAGAATTCTGCGTAAGGTTTCTGAGGTTCCTTCCTTGTATGGAATTACTACTGATGATTTAGATTCCTTATTGTTGGTGTTGTCTTGGTTTTGACATGCATGTCGTCATTATTATTATTATCACTGTCACTACTATCATTATTTATTTTATTTTTACGTTTCCTTACATATTTCGTGACTAATTTATCGGGGTAATTATTAAGTTTCAAGGCTTCTTTTATGTGTATCACTTCCTGTCTTAGATTTTCCTTGGTGCTACTTAGTTTTTGTGCTCTATTACTTAAACATTTCACCAATCCTATTTTTACTGACATAGGATGGGATGATCGGAAGTCCAAATATCTGTTTGAATGTGCGGGTACAGCAGGTTGAAGGTGGGGCAGTAACTCATCGAAGAAGACACTGCAAAGTGGTCGCGCTATGTCATGAATTAGCACAAGTTAGAATTCATGGACTGGCCATTGGATCGGGTCCCAGTGGCTTAATGGTCTACGAGCTCGCCAGCCTCGTAACCAGAAGGTCCTGGGATGGAACCCTGTCGGTGGTTGCTTACTGTTGAAGAGTCCCAAACTAGGACAAAACAGCTATCCAGTACTCCCTGCAGATTTTTCAATGGTTCTCTCAATGATATTAGTTGATGATGAAATCCTCCAACCAATCAAACTAAATCCCTACAAAAATCAATACTTGAAAAATAAAATGTATGAATAATTACTCAGTTAAATAAAATAAAAGCACATACTAATAACCAATCATAATTCAGTAGGTCAAGTAGTCCATGAAGTCTTTTGTTTTGTGTACACATAATTTGGGATGCAGGTGATTAATCCAAAGTGTTTCCATCGTCTTTAATAAGTCTGAATTAAAGTAATGTGAAATAATTGAGAAGCAATCATTAATACTGATTTTGTGACCAGACATTAATAAGTACTTTACAATGGATGATGATGGATTCCTATTTAGATTAATTGCATTTAGGTATCCTATGCGAAATAATGGAACCTGTTCTTTTCGGCGACAATGAAACATTCATTGGTCCTCGTAACTACAGGTGAACTTGTAGATAGAGTGTGAAGTAGAGTCCACAGAATTTGGTTCTTTAATAGTAGTTACAGAAATCAAAAGTTCTCTAGGTGTAAGGGTAAGAGATGTAGCGTAGAATGGTGCGCCTGATAGTTGACCAAAGCTTTTGAGCTGTCATTTGCATGATTCGATTACCCTTGAATGGTAGTTTAATAAAGTTAACTTTATTTAACATGAAAGCTGTTTTTTCAAGGGACTATTTTATTTATTTTATTTTTGATTACAGCTTGATTCCACACCATATTTTTGGTCCAGGTATAGAATTTTCAGCATGTGATATAGGTAGCCCAAATTTTGCAGGCCGGTCATGGATATCAGGTGTGCGTTGGCAGGAAATCGACCATGTGCATGATCGGCGAGAGTCATAACCGCTGTGCTACCGACGCAGTCTCTCCTTACCGTGAAATATGAATTTCTCACGATAACCATGAGCTGTACCTCATCCATTAATGTGTTGCTCGTGCATATTTTACTGGCCCTTGAAAATAGTCATTTCACTAGGGAACTTTTATACTGGATAGGAACCAAACTTCTGAAATGAAGATGTTTTGTCCATTCTATTTATACGTATTCAGTTCCGTAAGCATTTAAAACTTGAATCATTTCTGTATCGGTTATGCAAGTGTAACTTCTTAGCATATTCTATAATTTTTGGGTATCCTATTAACTGACATTAAGTAACGTTTGCATATAAGCTGAACAATTTCTCCACACATATAATAATAAAACGTATTTTTAGGTTGTATTGTATGCAGCTGACGAAATACCAGTGAAATAAAATGATGCCACCACTATCTGCTCAACCGGTTGTTGGCGCTTAATCAAAATCATTTGGGTGTTTTGTCTGAAGTCCAGACAACTCTAAATTATCACTATATTATTATTATTATTATAATTTATTGCACAATTACAGTTGACTTAAAGAATAAATAATGCTAAAATTAGTGTAAACACAAAACAAAATAAGTAATTTTTGATCAATGCTTGGATGGGGATTATTCATGAAATACCAACATTTTACAATAATTCGGATGTTGCCTTACTTCTAAAGATTGCATTTCCAATGCTTATTTCAAGTTAAACACTATGATTTATTGAGTAAAGTGAGTTGAATATTTTCAAAATATATTTTTGTGTGAATTCCATTCACGCATAACAGTTACTGTAACAACTAAAGCTGGTGTGTTTTGGTCTGAAGGCAGGAAACTAAGTTTCGTGTTTTATCATATAGTTAGCGTAAAAGTTCCTTGAGTTACTCACAGTCATAAAAAGACGTCGGTAGTTCAGTGGTAGAACTGTCGCTAAGCACTCTCGTGGCCCGGGTTGCGATCCTCGGTTGACGTATTCCTTAACCTCGATGAATCGGTAGTAAGGCCGGTAAAGAGGAAAGGATGGATGTGAGGCTAGCAGATGCACCCTGTAAAAATAAATACCACTGCTACGGAAACTTCATAGCTCCATCTTGAAGGCCTATGTTCCATCAGTTTCTGTAAGTATGGTATGTGCTTTGCACCGTCTAAGTGCAAAGTAATGTTACAAGATTGGCAGGAGCCTGTACCTGCACTCACTCTTGCTGGTGAACCGCTTGAAGTTGTTGATAAGTTTGTGTATCTGGGTAGTTGTGTGAGTGCTGGCGGAGGGGTGACGGATGAGATTTCCAACCGTACAAAGAAGGCTAGGGTGGCATACATCAACTTGAGCCACCTCTGGCGCCGTCGCGACGTTAGCCTGGCTGTCAAAGGTCGGGTATACAATGCTTCGGTGCGGGCTGTCTTGCTTTACTCCTGTGAAACCCGGCCTCTCCGAGCTGAGGATGTGCGGCGACTCTGCGTGTTCGATCATCGCTGTCTCCGCAGGATTGCTTGCGTTCGATGGCATCATCGCGTGAGTAATTCTGAGGTTCGGCGGCGTGTGTTTGAACACAGTGGAGATCACCATTCATTGAGTGTCGTCATCTGGAAACACCAGCTCCGGTGGCTTGGACATGTGCTGCGAATGTCATCCCAGAGGCTTCCGTACAGGTCTCTGTTCGCTAGCCCTGGTACGGGATGGAAAAGGCGGAGGGGTGGTCAGTCCATGACGTGGCGTCGTGGGATGAAGGATATTTGTGTTAGATTAGCATCGGTTGGTGTGTCACGACTCCCTGGTTGGGGTCCGCGAGATAGCTCGAATCGATGGCTCGAAACGTTATCGGATATGGCCAAGAATCGTAATCAATGGCGAACGTGTTGCAATTTCCTTCTTTCTTCCCTTCCTGAGGATAGTTAACGAATACTGTTTGAACTTGTTAAGTATGACTGTTTTCCTTCCAGATGAAGTTCTTTATCCGTTTTCTACTTATATTTTTTACTTTTGATCTATGTTGTTTTATTATTATTGTGTGGCGCATCTTTCTTGGTGCCATATTGTACCAAGTTTTTTCTTCTGCGTTTAAATAAAAAATGTTCCATTAAGGAAGTAAAGGATTGGAAAAAATAAAAATTAAAAGATGTAATCGCAAAAAATGAAAGTTATTCACAATAAAATCTGCTCTACCAGATAACAATAATAAAATATCAATAAAACATTTCCATCAATAATTCAGTTAGGCAGGTATACGAGTTAGAGTTTTTCAAGTACAAAACAAGTCCTGTAGAGCAAAATTAGTTACCCAAAATGCACAATTTGAAGTACTTGAGAACCAAGAAGGATATTTCCAACAAGTTAGGATTAAAACTCCTCTGTTAGCAAGAAACATGCACTGAACAATTCCCGCTGACAGTTCAAGTTCAGAATGACACTAACTCACTCAAACAAAATTGCAGTCATAAAGCGTCACTGGCACAGTGGTTAGGACTCTCGCCGACCAAGCACATGGTCCGGGGTTCGATCCCCTGCTGACACACGTTGTGGAGTCAAGCTATAATCAAAATAAAATATAAAAAAACAACCACAATGAGAAACATTGAAATTAGAGATCAAACAGGAACGAAGACAAATAATAAGGATTAAGTCAACAGATGATATTCAAAAATTGGAGAAATTATATACAGTCAAGGAGAAATATGGATAATAATTACAAAGTTGGTTGGAATATCTAAAAAGGTATCAGTATTATAAATAGATCGTTTTGGAGGAGGTTTTCCAAACACTTATCCTGTTACAGTATTCTGCCTTTACGATAACAAGTAACTCTCTATCAGTTCTTTTCATAGTTGTATCACACAGTGAAGTGGTATCAGGCAACTTTATTCTGTAGTTAGTCACTAGGAAGTACTTGATTAATTCTCAAGCGTTGGATTACTGGGATTTAATTGATTTCAAGATCGACCACGAGCCTACTTCAAATAAAAAGCTATTGGAAACCAATGAGTACTGGAAAGCTGTTTCTTTCTCGCTTGCATGAAGTGATCAGTTTTGTGGTTACTCTAAACACTGTAGACTTATTTCAGTGCTGTGATTACGCTCGCTGATTGAGAATAGTATGCAAAGTTCCATTAAGGGAACTTTTAGGCGACATTTATTTGAAGATGTTGAGAATGGAGACAATTTCAGTGCTTAATTTACCATCTAGGGATTTGATTAACATTCAATTAGTACTAATCCTTTGAGATAAATCTAATGAATTTTTCAAAAAATCAAGACATTAAACAAGAGTAGAGATTTATTTCTGATGAAGGTTAGATATACTTCCTAAATAAAAGTTACTTTGACATGAATTTGTTGTGGATTGTAATAGACAGAATATTAATACTTAAAATGCTATCCTCTTTATGCATGTAAGGATATGACTAGGTTTGGTTTAGGCGCCATTGATAATGGTGAAGTGTTTAAAACAACAGATGTGGATGATTGAATAAAGTGGGAAAATAATAAAAATTTATGAGAGTAACATGGAAGGGACTTCTTTCTTTCTTTAGTGGGCGTATAGTTAAGGTTCTCAAGTATTATGACCGCTGCATTCAACAGAAATATCCTCACATTATGTATAACTGTGAATAAAGTGGTTTACAGAAGCCGTATTACTTATTATGAGATTCACTGACATTTCAATGCAGACACATGGATGATTTATTACCATTATTATTATTCTGATTACAAGTTCAAACATACATCTCATTTCTCTATCCTTATAGATGCATGAGAAGGAAGAAGATGTGTATCCAGTGGTTTTGCGATTGAGCGGAAACTGTTCAAACACATTGATATCCATAAGGCAATGTATGTTTCACAAGAAGGACACAAGACAGAAGACAGCAGCTGATTTAGATTCAGAACATTGTTTAATGCGTGGAACTGTCGAAGTTAAGTTGGAAGCCTTCAAAATAAGTGGAGACAGACTTTAAATCAACTTCGACACTCAGATAACTGAAGGCTGAAATTACAAACGCTAACTTGAAGGCAGTCGTCAGTAAAAAGTCAGAGACATTAGGCAACATTATTGAAGAAACTTGCGTATAACAAAATAAGTAAGCGGAACTCCGTAAAACTTGTATGGTGACGCTGGTATGATCACTTTAAAGAACTCTAGAGTCGACCGACACATACAAATCGTCCAGAAATAATACTACCACAATCAACAGTCAACACCAAGACTCCGACGAAAACAGAAGTCTTTAGGGCCATGAAATTACTAAATGTCTACTAAGAGAGCATCAGGATCATATGCAATCCCACCAGAAGCACTGTAAACTGATTCAAAGATCTCACTACAAAAGATGTGGACAAATGAAGGAGTATCTGCCAGCTGACTGAAATGAAGACTACTTTCTTAGTCTGGCAAAAAATACACTTTGAACCTGTACAAGAAGTGGTATGGAATTACACTGCTTAATATAGGTGTAAAACTCGGGCACTGTGATAGCATGTGACTTCATATTAATCAGTTTATTAGGTATATTACACAGGGGAACAATATTATATTACCTGGATGACGTTTTGAACACAATTTATTATTGATGATCATATAACTTATATCAGTTATGCCAATTGTAATTTATGTAATGTGGAGTTACACTGTTGTCTACCCCAAGCAGAATATTAATTTGCATCAATCACATACCCAATGATGCCCAAGGCGAAACACTGCTCCTGAAAATTCCTATAAATTAGAAAAAAGCAAATGACGTATAAATAGAAACGAAACATTACGTATTATCGTCGAACAGAGCTTAGAATATCAGTTTTGAGGAGGCCTTTGATGATGTTGCCCACAAAGTAATTTCTCAGCTGCTTAAACACTGCCGACTGCAGTACAAAAACTTTATAGAATCCTTTCAACAACTGTATGATAGCACCACAACGGACAGCTTACTAATGCCCTTGATTTTGTGATAAGAGTAAGACAAGGCTGCCAGAGTCATCGACATTTTTACTGGTTGTAGTGGACTGTATCATTGAACAGAACGTGGGAGGCGAGAGGAAGGGCATAATTTAAACCGACAAAAGACTCTAGAAGAACTGAACTTCGCAGAAGATATCTGTTGTCCAAATTGGACGATACACAAGCAAACAGCAAAGCATTGGTAGAAGGCACAACAAATAATGATAATAATTTGCTTTATTCCAAAACAGTACGTGTGATACATAATGGAATTCTCAGCATTTTTACTACAGTATTGCATCCAGTTAGTACATTATCAGTAAATAGAATTCTACATAGATTGAGGAAACCACAGTTCATTATTACAACAATACATTGGCATGTCGGTAGCAAAGGTAAAGCTGAACAGTGTTTGAAGGTGTTAGAAAAGTAGGAGCTGTCATATTTACTGGCGTAAGCGGGAGAAAGAGACAAAGCAGCACATAACGGAAAAAGAGAGAGAAAGAGAAAAGGAAAAGAAAGAAAGAAAATGTTGTACCTATTGATGATGTGAGTTGGAAAGACGAGATCCAGTTGTACTACTGACTATTTTAAGAATTATAGGTGTCACGCCTAATGCTTTCTGTATCACACAGAACACGAGCCAAGTAAGGTGTGGTAGAGTTTTTGTACTTGCTGGTGCGAGCATATAGTTTTCTATATAGGCTTCTGGTTTTATCTGATGAGATGCAAGGGGAGAGTTGTGAGTGAAGAGGGTGGTGTGAGTTAGACAGAATGGATTTAGCCCATTTTTCACACGAGGCCATGTGCCTGTCGACCAGAATATTAACAAGCTGGTTAAGTGGCACATTGCTTACCCTGCTGACAACCTTTAACATCCTGCGTAATATGTTATAGTCTTTCTTCAGTAGCCTGGGAAAAAATAAGGGGGAACAATAGAGAATAATAGGCAGGATGCGAGAATTAACGAATTGTAGGAGTAAGGGTTGGGTTATACCAGAATGTCTTAACTTCTTAATGTAGAAGGTAAGACGGAATATTTTCTTAGAAATTGCTAAGATATGAGACGACCAGGAGAGATCAGCAGATAGAATGACGCCTAGGTATTTAATTTCCGACTTGGTTTCTATTTCAGTGCCGTCTATGTTGCATACCTCGTGAGAGCCAAACAGTTTGTTTAGGAAAGTGATTCATTCAGGAGAAACGTAGAAAACAGTTGGCAAGTAATGAAGACTAACACGTCGACTTCACCAGACACTAATCATCATCAGTTGAAACACCCTAGACAAAGTCTCCAATTTAGCCAGGTGAAACCGATGAGGATGTCAAAGTCAGATGGGATCCGTGGGGAACGCAGGAAAACAGATCAACACTCTTAAACCAGTGTGTAGATCTACATGACTCATCACAATGAAAAAAATCCAAAATCTAATAGGAATGTGCTCCTAATGGCCCCAGAAACCTGGAACGTGCTTCACCGAAGGAAGTTCAAACACACGATTCCTGAACTTCACCAATAACTGATTTCGCTGGTTTCATACTGGAAATCAGTTGGCCACCTCGAAAGGAGGAGCAATAAGCAAGAAACCCTGACAGGAAGCGAACGAACTAACAGCCAACTGGTCAACAAATATACAAAATGAAATGAAGGCAGATTCTACAAAGGCTGAGAAGGCTATTCAGTAGAATCTTGATGGGAAGTGACGGGTTCGGTATGGTTCCACCTGTGACATGAATGGGATCATGTGAAGAGGAGCTGAGAGCTTGTGAATAGTCATAGAGTCAGTTGAAAATGATGATAGAGGATCAAGTGAAATGGAGTTGTGCTGGTGACGCACAGGCGTAATAATAATAACAACAACCCATATAGACAACACAGATACACTGTCAAATTTCATGTACACCTCCCAATAAAACTTCTATAGGTCTATTTATTTCGTCACACAAAAACTTATATTAATAATCACTAACTGTCATTCGTTTTAAATACGTAATCCCAAAATACATATCCACTGGTTTTCTTGCAATCTAGACGAATATTCAGTATTTCTAATGTAGATAAGAGTTTCAAAGAATTAAATAGTATTCATCTACAAATATTTTCTTATCTCTTATTGTCAAACCAATGTGTTCGCTAATAAGGTGGATAAATTATGTTTACGGGAGCAATATTTTGTTTGTGAACTTGTATTCGAACAGTAGCAAATATAAGAGATTGTTAAATAGTACTATTTCTAAGTAACAGGCTTTGCAAATTAGCAAACTGCGTACAGTATAACTAGTTGCAAACTACTGCATTTTAATTAACATTCTTGAAGTATCAAGTCTGATCATGAGCTGACATAAGTTACAGAACCATTGGAAAGTCACCAGGGATTAGTAATCGACAGCTGTTTTGTCCCAATCTATGACTCTTCAGTGTAACGCACCCAGGATCCTGTGGTTACAAGACAAGCTTATAGACCATTTAGCCACTGGAACCCAATCCAAATGGTTGCTGAATTCTAACTCTCATCAATTCATGATTTTAGCGCGATACTCAAATATCATGGTGGAGTGGATGAATATACAAAGCTCTGACTAGCAAAACTCAAGCTATTAAATGTTAAATATCTTAAAGTGTTTTCATTACATTTGTGACAGTTAATGCGAAAATACACTGACTGTTTGGTCTGCTACTGTTTCCCTTATCAACTTTGTACTGACCCGATAGATTCCAGGATAATTCATGGTTTGTGTAATGTTTTCCTTTAGCAAACTAATTTTATTTTGTCACAATTCGAAATCAACAGGAAACAAGCAAACAGTTACGCAGATAGCTGGTTAGTTTGTCAGAGAACCACTGGAAAACCTCCAGGGAGTACTGGACAGCTGTCTGGTCCCAGTTTCGAACTCTTCAACAGTACGTGCCTACCGGGGTTCGAGATTTCCTAGACAGCATGCTACTGATAAATATAGAGCGCATTATACCTCACATGCATTCCCGCAATTAAAATTAAACTCTCATTAAGTGAAATACACTCGTAATTGTCGATTTAAAACTTAGACTGTTTGTTTTCACGACATTACCACAAGCATAAACTAAATATCTATCAAAATATTATTGGGGTATTCAAGTATTGGTTTGTAGGGATTTGGTTGATTGGTTACAGGATTTCATCATGAGCTGACATTGGTTAGAGAACCATTGGAAAAGTACTTCCAGTACTTGCTCTATATCGTGAATTGGCAGAAGTTAGAATTCATGGGCCACTGGATTGGGTCCCAGTGGCTTAATGGTCTACGAGCTCGCCTTGTAACCAGAAGGTCCTGGGTTCGAACCCCGGTGGGTGCGTACTGATGAAGAGTCCCAAACTAGGATGAAACAGTTGTCCAGTACTCCAGTGCTGGTTTCCAATGGTTCTCTAACTGATATCAATCCGTCGTCAAACTCGCAAAAACAAAACTAACCATTACAAACCAACTATAGTAAATTAATTTAATTGCCCTTAATTCTTTAATATATATCGACTTGACAAGTAAATGTGTAATCAGATTGTTCGAAATGTGTAGCGCGAATACATCACATTTTTCAGATAATCTCCGTCTTCTAATAACACTATCCAAATATCTCATGTATATTGGAGTACGTTGCCGTCCACAATTCTGCATTTTCTCAAGTTTAGTAGAAACTCACAAATTAATAGATTGTAAACATTTTAAATACTTGCGAGAGTAAATAATACCATTAGAGAATATATATTTTAACACACTGAAATAAAGTGAACAAAAGAAATTTTATACCAAAATCATGATGGAAATTTTGTAGTAGCGCAAGTTTTAAGTAGGCCGCTAGTATTAGGTAAACAAAAAGAATATATATAAAAATATATATATATATATTTAAAGCAAAATAGGGTCAAAACAGAAATCTTATTCCGTAAAATCTTCCCATACGATATAAGAAGCTACAAAACTATCAGATTTCATGCTTAACAAATATTTTCCATTGCTGATTTCAGCTAGTGATGACATTCAGTAGGGGATTTATGATAAGAACAGCTAGAAAAAGAAATCAGATAGTTCTCATATATAGAATTTATTTTCTCTAAATGCACTTTACAGTGAGTGAGTGAGTGAGATCCTATATCCATCCTATATCCTATAGCATTATTTGATTGAGCTGTAGAAGAAATTCAGGTCAAACAGATATTTCACTTTAAATCGCCTTGTCATTTTTAAGATGTATCTATAAGTGTTTATGTAGGAAGGATTAGGTATTTGAGATTTTGAAAAAAGATGGATGTCTCAAACATTCTTCTTTTTCTTTCTTTCTTTTTTTTATATTTCAGGGAAAGAAGAAATTTGAGAAGATGCTTTTTCTATTTCAAGTTTGACCACGAATTGATATCAGTTAGAGAACTATTTAAAAAATCAGGCAGCACTCCATAGCTGTTTCGTTATAGTTTATGACTCTTCAGTTGTACAAACTGACAATGGTTACAACCCACCCACCTCTCGGTTATAAGTCAAGCTCGTAGACCACCCAGACACTGGGATCCAATCCAGTGACTCACGAATTCCAGCTTCTACCAATTAGTGAAGGTCCCAGTGGCTAGATGGTATATGAGCTTGCTTTGAAACTGGAAGGTACTGGGTTCAAACTCCCGCTGGGTGCGTACTACCGATGATTCCCAAGCTAGGATGAAACAGCTGTCCAGTATGCCATGGTTTTGCATCGGTGGTTCAGCAGAAGAACGCTCACCAACCACTCATGTGGTCCCAGGACCGATTCCCGGCCAACGCCCTCCTAGAGCTCGCTAAGACGGTGGTAAGGCCAGTAAAGAGGGAAGGTTGGGCGTGCGGCTAGCGACCCCACCGAGTAAAAATGAATACCACTGCTATCAGAACTTCAAACCTCTACCTCAAAGCCCTATTTTCCATTCGGAACGCGAAGGAATTAAAAAATACCAATTCGTGATGCTAGCGTGACCACCGGCCAATGTCGTTGAGGACTATTTGTCTTCACACCTGACATAGTCATTCCCACTGGTCACGACTTCTAATTAAAAGTCCTTCCAGGCAGCATCGTCCTGTAGCTAGTCACTAACGAGCATCAGACTCATTTTAAGAGTTGGTTTGTAGATATTTGATTTGTTTCAAGTTTGACTATAGAGTGATATCAGATAGTATAGTAATATCAAAATGCGTTTGATGTGAAATGATAATTTATGAAATTCAGGTAGTAATTATGAAATTAATTCACGACTTTTGCGATTTACACAGTTCAAGATGAAAGGTCGCCATAGTTTTCTTTGAAAATCAAACTGTGCAGATTGCCAGTTTGAGAATTTGATTTATGGTAATACCAGTTCGCTGAAGTAGCTGGCCAGAAACCGGGTGGTTTAAACTGATTGGACTGTCTGAAATGAGATATACTGTATACATCTGTAGTGAGCTCGAACCCAAGACGGACAAACGGCCGGCAGGTGTTTAGATCACCTCAATTCGGCTAGCTAGTTCTACTGGTTGTTTTAAGTGGTATCCAACTATTCATACCAGTCGGACGGTAACATAAAGCTTCATACAACATTGTGAAATGAATGTTTTATATTTAACTGGTGTTAATATTTATATGGCTTTATTTTATGAACTTAGTTCAGTAGCTGAATTCTTTTTCAGCAATATGTCATATGACATGTGACTCAGAAAGTTACCTTGTATGTATAACTACCTAATGGCATTTATTATTATAATATTATTTTTCCCTTGGGTTCCGAGTGAAACATACGGCTTCAACAACACATTTCCACTCTGTTCTGTCTACTCCAGTCCTCTTCAGCTGGGTCCAAGATTGACCATAATCCCTCATCTCCTTCTCCAACTCAAACGTTCTTCTCCATGTCACTCTTGCACTAACGACCCACTCATCGCTTTCCATTCTGATTCCACTCCAGCGATGGCCTGCATTACGCGCGATGTCATTCCACGGCCTCCTTCCTCAACATATGCCCCACCTCTCACCATTTTCTCCTACATATTTATTGAGCGATCGGCTCTTCGTTAGTTTGTTTCATCAGTTTCTTGTGACTTATTCTTTCTGACTATTTGATATTCATTATAGAGCTAGCGAAGGCAGCTGTTGATAAAAGTCTTCATCAGTATGTCGGAAATGCTATTCATGACGCGCTCTCCAAGTTTCTGACCCGTATAGAAGAACTGACCGACTTGACATTTGTGTTGAAAATCCGAACCTTGTTGTTTATGCTGGCTGAGTGAGTGCAGAAGATTTTCACACTGGTTTCAGGTTGATGAAGGCGTATCCTGCCTTTCCGATTCTGGCTGGCCTGTAGTTGAAACGATGCTTCCTAGATAAGTGAAGGAGTTAGCCTCTGACAAATCACTCCCGTTGATGGTGACTGGTGCTGATTGTTGTTGCTGTTAGTTTGTGGGTATCATCACTTCCGTCTTCTCTGTGTTCACCTGCAGTTCTGTTTTCACTGCGTCTTCAGCCAGTTCGTTGGTTTTCACCTGCAAGTCTTCGAGTTTATGTGAAATTGGACATACATCATCTGCGAAATCCAGACCTAACGGCAGTGTTGAGGTAATTGTGAGTTTTTGAGGTTATTATTATTAGATAAAAACACACAGTTTCCACTCCCAAAAATAATCTTTTTGTTGTCTTTGGAGAGTTTTATGGCTGTGAGTTTATCAAGGAAGTTCAGAACAGTAGAATACAAGGATCAGTTGTCTGCATTCAGACCACAACGAGTCAGTTTTGGTTGTAACATAAACATAGATTGCATAATACAGAGAATTGCAAAAGAAAAGAAAAATTGAGCTGGATGCAATGAAAATATTATTATAGTGTTTTATTCAATCTGACAGTGTCTTTTTATTTACTACAGTTTTAGAAATATGAAATATTTCCAAGTATTGGTTTTGTAGGGAATTTTATTTGGTTAGTTTGAGTCATTAGTTGGTAGGACTTAAATCTTCCAACTTATCAAACAAAATTCCATACAAAACTAATACTTGAAAATTAAGCAAGTGCTCACTAGTGACTGGCCCTATTCAGGCAGTTAACCTGGGGTTCTAGTAGGAAGCATTGGCTAGTAGGGTGTAGGAGGTTGAAGGTGAGGCAGTAGCTCATCGAAGAAGACATTGCGAAGTGGTCGCGCTATGTCATGAATTGGCGGAAGTTAGAATTCATGGACTGGCCATTGGATCGGGTCCCAGTGGCTTAATGGTCTACGAGTGCGCTAGCGTTGTAACCAGAAGGTCCTGGATTCGAACGCATTTGGTGAGTGCTTGCTGTGAAGAGTTCCAAAGAAGGAGGACGAAACAGCTGTCCAGCACTCCAAGGTTTTCCAGTGGTTCTCTCACTGATGTTAGCTCATGATGAAATCCTTAAACAAATATGAAATACCTTACATTAACTTTTATTCTAACCTTCCTTTGAAGAGAAACAATTGCATTTTTTAAACAATTGCAAATGTTTGATATTTCAGTATTTACCGTACATCTCAATTCCGTTAAAATACTTATAACATAAATCTTGTAGAACAGCAGATTTCAATTATTAGAATTTCGTTACGTATCAACATCAATTAGAAAGAACACTGAAAATCAGGCAGTACTGGAGAGCTATTTCTTCCTATTTTGCAACTCATCATCAGTGAGCACCCACGACCGCACCAGGTATCGTCACTGGGACTTTCTTGTTACAAGACCAAGTTCACTGACCACTCAACCACTTGGGCTTAAAGTTAACGACGCCTAAATTCTAACTCTGTCAACTCGTGATATAGTACTGTCCTTACAGATGCCTTCTGTGAGAATTTATTTCACTTATAATCTGAAATCAAAAGATATTCATCTTTTTCTTTTCATTGAAGCATTCTCAAACTGTTCAATAGCAAATATTATACCATACTGACTTGGTGACGTAAAGAAAATGTTTTTTTTTTTAAAATATGTCTTAGTAGATCACAGTTTTGATTAATGTTCAAGACATTCAGAATTAATTACACAGTCTAAAGTAACAAATCCATCAGAATCTATTGAAACGCAAGCAGAGATTAAGTCATCAAGTCGGATAATGTGGTATTTATAAAAGATATTGGGTATAATTCAACAAGGCAAATTTAAAAAGAAAAACAGTCAGAATTCTCAAGGAAAGAAAGTGATGCAATAAAACGTTAACGGCGGTCAACAAATAATTTTCAAATGTGTCCAATGAAGATCTAATGATTGAGTCAATCTTTGTTGTATGATCAGTTGAGGCTATAAAATGTTGACTGCTCTGGTTTCTGAAATTTGAAGACGTTTTATCTGCACCCTTTGCCCTTAAGATTCTCATTTATCCTGTAGAAAACATACATTAAAATCAATAAGCGTATCCATCTGGTGGTCAGAATCAACTAAATTTTCTAAGACAGAGCAGAAAGAAGTTTTCTTTTTCCTTTGTGGAAAAACACAAAGGTATACTTAGAACCAAAAACTTAGAAAGTAAACACTATGCACTAAGAATATGCCTACCTACCTACATAAGAGTGGGTGAGTCGGTGGCACAGCGGTTAGGATGCTCGCCGACCATGCACATGATCCGGAGTTCGATCCCCGGCCGACGCACACCTGATATCAATGGTCGGCCTGCTAAATTTGGGCTACCGATATCACATGCTGAAAATTCCATATTTGTACCAAAAATACGGTGTGGAATCAAGCTGTAATAAAATGAAAATAAATATACTTTCATGCAGCCGGTTCCCTTTATTAGTTCGAATAAAGAAAGAACAAACATATTTACAGGATAATACGAGCTCGTTTTATTCCGTAGATTCTCTTCAGCTGCGTAAATCTTAAATAAATCAAATTATAAGTTATAAAATGGTGTCTGAACATACTTTCTACAATGATTTCAAGTTATGGATAGAAAGTATAGGCAATATAACATGTAAGTAGACAGATTATTCAGTATTCGAAAAAGGGACTAACTGTTTATAGTATAATTAGACAAGGGGATAGAGTTCCGATTTCTCTTGGAAACAACGATGAACTAGAGACAAAATGCAAGATAGAACAACAGAGTGAATTTATACATATTATGATGGATAGTTCAGGAGAGTGGGTGGGGTGAATAGTGACGTAAAATTATAAGATAGACAAAATAATTTAATAGATTTGGAACCTTAATAGTAAGTTTAACTCAGTAAGTGAAAAATTGAGTGGAACCTTATACAACAGAACAAAACACATTAGCACACGAACAAAACAGCCACGGTTACCACAGTAATGAAAGATCAGCTACACTGTCTTTCTGTATACAGAGGGTGGATAGAAGTCTTTTGGTGGCAACGGTCTCTGCGAACTGAAGTAACTATGGTTTTCTTTGTGTATTGATTATTTTGAAAGTCCGACTTATTTCTACTGTATGTTCCATGTTAGTTAGGTGTCTGGAAATCACTCTCAAGAACACTTTTCTGTCTTGAAAGTGGAGACTTTCAGTGATATGCTCAGAAAATCTGGTAGATGCTCTCGTCTCAGTGCTTCTTATGCATTTACTGCAGGTGAATCGGTAAATACATTTGGAGTTGACATGAGCGGGTTACTTATCTACTTCTGACTGGATTAACGAGCATACCGTGTTGTAAAGTGGAATGAGTCTAGCGGTGGGAAACGTTTTTTTCAATGCACCCTTAATTCTGTTTTCTGTTCTTATGAATACTTCTTCGCCTTTGTACGCTAGACAGATAAAATTGGTTTCTCTACAACAATTTTGTGTTTCGGTTTAGGCGTTTTCTTCCTTCTCATATTTTGATGTGAATTTTCGAAGGTAACTGTTTTTGATAAGCTTCTTTTCCATCACTCGGAGTTCCTCTTCGATTTCATCTTCTGAACACACCAGACTCCGTCTGTAGCCAATTGGGAAAAAGCTTTGATAATTCAAGTATTGGCCAGTTCAAGTTTCTTTCGTATAGATGGATTTTTTCAATCGTCCGATTATTTTTCTTTTTATGCTATGATCTAGGAAGTGGACCTGATTGGCACGTTCATGGTTTATTGTAAATACTATGTGAGGGTAAGGCGCATTGTGGTTTCCAAACATCGTGGATGTGTGGTCCATACTGCTGCAAGCTACATACTTGTCGTCAACATACCTGCAGTAACAGGTGGTTCTTTCTATTCCTCGTTTCATTCGTGTCTGTTCAAGATGAGCCATGAATATGTCTGCAAGAATAAGACCCAAAGGTGAACTCATAGCCAACCTGTCAATTAGCCGATACAGCTGATTGTTGAAATGGAACTGAACGTTTTTTGTAGAAGAAAGTGGTAATTTTCGTTGCTCCATTTCAAGAAGAGGAAGTACTTCGAATTGCTGACATATGATTTTTACCATATCTTCAATGGGCAAGCTAGTGAACAGAGATCAAACATCGTATAATACAAGCAATTTGTCTGAAATATTCATTCGGTCTAACTCTTATGAGAATTGCAAGGAAACCTTGATACTGTGGACAGCGAACTTTAGTGTCAAGAAAATGCAAATAATCTTTTATGCATAATCAGATTCTAAATTTTGTTAAGAAATTAAATCTTAGTTTAACCACATGAAACACATTTTCTTCACTGAGCAAGACAAGTGACTGATTAAAAATGCGGCGTCATAAAGTTGGATAATTAAAATATTTAATAAAATAAATGCTAAGAAGTTAGATATACGATAGAATAAACATCAGTACATGCGTATACATCACACACTGCTTTCGTTTATTAATTCAAGTCAAATAAAGAGAGGAGACGACAGCCTACGACGGATTGTGGAGCTAACTGAAAGGGAATACAGTGAACAAGACAAAATGAGGATGCTCTATTGAAGTCGTATGTCCCACTTGGAACCCAAGGGAATAGTACTATGAATAATAATAATATAATATAAGAGCAATAAAGTTAAGCGAAGAGTCTCTTTTCGGCGGCGAATTCATTCACTTAGCTGTACAATCGCATTCATATATAATTATTTTGTGTATGTGTGTATATTAAGATTGTTTACGACATCTTAATGTTTCTAAAATGTTATGAATAATCAAAATTGCAACTTTGCGAGGAGGAAGGTGAAGACTGGCAAGCACTGAAAGGGGTTTCGTAATTTGAAATGGGATGTTAATGGAGACTCGTGTCGAAAAAATAAATTATGTAATAGGTAGAAAGAGTAAATAAAGTGTTGATTAAGAACAAGATGTTACCAAGATGCCATACAAAAATTCAAAAAAAAAAAGAAAACAGAACATTATTAGTTTTACCAGTTGATCATGGACTGATATCAGTTAGAGAGCCATTGAAAACCAGGGAGTACTGGACAGCTGCTGTTTCATCCTAGTTTGGGAATCATCGGCAGTACGCAACCACTGGGATTCGAACCCAGGTCCTTCCGGTTACAAGGCAAGCTCGTATACCATTCAGACACTGGGATCCAATTCAATAGCTCATGAATTCTAACTTCTACGAATTCGTAATTTTAGCGCGACCCCAACCATTGTCGTTGGTGGGACATCCATCCACACACGTGACATCTAGTTGGACCTCACTTGTGAGAAGTCGTGACCAGTGAGGTCCAACTAGATGTCACGTGTGTGGATGGATGTCCCACCAACGACAATGGTTGGGGTCGCGCTAAAATTACGAATTCGTAGAAGTTAGAATTCATGAGCTATTGAATTGGATCCCAGTGTCTGAATGGTATACGAGCTTGCCTTGTAACCGGAAGGACCTGGGTTCGAATCCCAGTGGTTGCGTACTGCCGATGATTCCCAAACTAGGATGAAACAGCAGCTGTCCAGTACTCCCTGGTTTTCAATGGTTCTCTAGCTGATATCAGTCCGTGATCAACTCGTAGAACATTATTAACAGAGTCGTAGAACTTGGAATTATACCCAAGGTAGAAGGAGAGGGTGGAGAAGTTTCTTCTTTGTGAATAAATCAGGTTTTACTATCTGGATCGCTAAGGCTTCCTCGGCAATACAAAGTATACGGAAGCTTACCGTTTTCAACGGGAGGCTTTTTTAACTTTGTAGATGACTTTGAATGAATTCCCCTTACATATTGAGTGACCACTATTGACTAGGTGTTCAATTATACCACTCCTTGTTGATCCACTGTAACGTTTTCATAGCCAAGTGGAATAATGTTCTTTGAATCTTTTAGATAAAACACGCATCGAACGGCCTGCATATATCTCGCTCCACATGAGCAAGTAAATTGATAGATACACATAGAAGTGGTCAAATGCGATAGTTTATCTTTGAAGCTGTTGAAGAACAATAGGCGGCATCAGAATACCAATCGTAATGTAGCAGCAGAGAATGTTCTTTTAAGGGCATTAGATATTCTCTATACTAAGATGTCGGCTAGAAGATCGAATTTGAACCCTATATTCACGTATAGCATCTTCTTTGGCACAGAGATGTGTTGCTCCTTGTCGGTTTCGTGATTTATGTGTTTATCTACAAAGCGTGGTAGATAGCCATTCTCAAGTAGTATCTTCCTCAAAACAGTGACTAATCTCCTCTTCTACTGATTCGGGGCTGTATATTCTTATATTCATGTCAGGATGAGTATTTTCCGTGCGTCGGTAGCACAGTGGTTAGGACTCTCGCCGACCATGAACATGGTCCGGGGTTCGATCTCCTGCCGATGCACACCTGATATCTATGGTCGGCCTGCAAAATTTGGCCTACCGATATCACATGCTGAAAATTCCATACCTGTACCAAAAATACGGTGTGGAATCAAGCTGTAATTCAAAAAATAAATAAATAAATAAAAATAATTTCAGGAGAAATGAGTCACTTTTTTGTTATACCTCTGAAGCTGACTCCTTTTACAGTTTACAAAAATTAACACACAGAAAAATGACAATTGAAACATTTAATTTAAAACCAAAAAAAAAGAAAATACCTCAGCGTACTTTAAAGTGAAAATCTGAAGTTCTACTTTGCAAAAGCGTTAACATATTATCCTACTTTTCTCAGTCACATGATGTAAGTATAGAGGAGAAGCATATTCACTTTTGTTTTTTTTAGTTGTTTAAAACGAATTGAAGCTAAAACCAAGAAAAAAAGAGAAAAAATTGATATTTCCTCAGTTCGTTTAACATGTTCTTGTGTCTTTCGCTGCATACATTTTGACTATTCTAAATCTGAATGTTCACCTTTATTCCCCATACTGTTTGGCCAGCAAATTTTCAGATATTCTATCCTTTACCTAATAGAAAAAATAATAATAAAAAAGATTTAAACTTTTACACAACAAAATGAAGAAAGAAAATAACCCGCCACATTCCTTTTCAGTTTTAAAGAAAGCAAAAGTTATATTGTGGACAGACATTTAATACAAGCTTAAATTACAAGTTTGATGATTAAGTGATGAAAAATGATGGAACATTAACACACTTTTTTTCTTCGCCTAAAACACTTTTACTGTAAAGAGAGAATGCAATCAAAAGTGGTTAAATGTAAAAGTTATGCTTTCACATAAATTTCAGAAGAATTGAAATAAGTAATCCTAATAGTTCGTATGTCGAACTCGTCGGAACTTCTTCAAGAGAAATAGTCGAATTAAAACACCATGTATATATATATATATATATATAGTGGTTAGAGCATTTCATCGTGAGCTGACATCAGTTAGGAAACCACTTGAAAACCTTGCAGTACTGAAAAGCTGTCTTGTCCTGGTCTGGGAATCTTCAGCAGCACGCATTCACCTCAGCTGGGTTCGAAACCAGGACCTTCTGGTTACAAAGCTAATGAGCTCGTAGACAATTAAGCCACTGACACAAAGTCAAATCGCCAGCCTATGAATTTTAACTTCTACCATTTCATGAGCCATTGGATAGGGTCCCAGTGGCTTAGTGGTCAACGAGCTCGCAAGCCTTGTAACCTCAAAGTTCTGGGTTCTAACCCCGCATTGAGGGTACGTACTGATGAAGAGTCCCAGACTAGGACGAGGTAGCTGTCCACTACTCCCAGGTTTTCCAGTGCTTCTTTAACTGATGTCAGATCATGATGAAATCCTCCAACCAATCAAACTAAACCTCTACAAAAACTAATACTTGAAAATATATTATATATATGTAAAAGGTGCATTGATGACACAGAGGTAAAATGCTCGCCAACCACGCAGGTGGTTCGGGTTTCCATCCCCGAATACGCTGCACTCCTTCACCCCACTAAGCCAGTAATAAGATTGCTAACGAGGGAAGTTCGGGCATGAGACTAGCAACCCTATCTTATAAAAATAAATACCACTGCTGATGAAACCTCATGGATATAGCTTGAAGCGCCATGTTTTACAGGGAAGGTAAACGAGGAAAAAATATTTAAAACAGTACATACTGCCTTTAAAATACAAATATAATCTTTACATACGTCCACTCTTCACTCAGTGCTCAGGGTTTGTGGAATTGGTAGAAGTTAGCCCAGTGGATCGGATCTTAGCAGCTGAATGGCCTACGAGCTTGCCTTGTAACCGAAAGGTCTTGGGTTCAAACCTCTGTTGAAGAGTTCCTAACTAGGAAAAAACAGCTATCAAGTAAGCTCAGGTTTACTAATGGTCTCCAAACTGTGGAGGTCAACAGCGCTCAGCATGAAAACGAAAACAAGATCTGGATTTTCAACTCTAATGTGAAATCAGTGCTATTTACTATACGGATCTGATACTTGGCGCGGCACAAAGGGCACTTCGAACAAACTACATACCTTCATCAACAGCTGTCTTCGCTCATTAATACTCAAAATCAGATGACCGGCCAGAAAAGATCAGCCACCGGGAGGGATTTCTGGCAGTAAACGAACCAGTCCATCAGGAACCAAATGTGCAACAAATATTCAGGAAGAAATGGAGGTGGATTGGCCATACTCTGAGAAAACAAATCATTAGGTGACATCACGAGCCAGGCCCTCTAGAGGAACCCAAATGGGAAGTGGCGAGTTGTTCGTCCGAGGGTGGGGTGACAAGGAGGAAATAAAAGTATGTGGGCATACATGGAGCCAGGTGAAAATGTTGGTGGAGAATCGAACGCAGTGGAGACGTGCGGTTGAAGCCCTATGTTTCTCTAGGAATTAAAGGAAACAGTAATTAATACTAATATTAGGGCTCACGACTGACCTCCTGTAGGACTTTACTGAATACTTTGATTGGACACTAGTCAGTGATTAGTGTAGTGTGTTTAGTCCTTTGTTTGGTGCAGCGGTAACATCTCTGACTGCAGTACTCACTGGGTGACGCGCGTTCGAATCTCAGAGGGAACATGAGTTCCTTAAAGGTTGCAGATATGCATTGTTGACGAGTGCCTACCAGCACAAAACCTAGGTCAATCAGGGTTTCCTGCCGACTGCCTCCAAACATCTAATATCAACAGTTCAAAGTGCACCGTGATGTTGAACCACCTAGAATGCTGGCCACATTTCAGACTTGACACTAAACTAGTCACTGACTAGTGTTCAATCAAATGACCATTTTGTTTTTGCGTTGGATGATGACTGAGAGAAACAGTCTGAAATTATTCGAGGAAAAGAATTTTATTTTGTATTCAGTAAACAAATCAATGTCGATGAGAACCAAATAGATTCTGTTTAATCATTTTCTTTAATCACCTTCAAAATTGGTGGTTCGATGACGTAATAATGTACTAACTGATCTAAGCAACACGGTTGGTCCAGGTTCGATTTACCATGGACATATTCCTAAACCTTGCCTTTTTTACCATCTGGTGGTGATCTTACAAAAGAAGGAAAGTTGGGCATTGGTGTAGCACTCCTACCCTTTGGAGTACAATACTACGACTGCTGAAGCTTCAAAGCTTACGGAACCCTGTTTTGTCAACTCGAGATCCAAGGAATGAATCAGAAAAAATTGAATTCAAGCGGTAAATGATGTTTCTAAGTGTTTCCGTTAACTTAGAAGAGGTCAAACTCATTGTGACCGACTGAAGACCCATTTCATCAAACTACATGTTGAATATAATCTGACATAAGGAATTATTGTTGAGGTTTTTGTCCGTTTAAAATTAAGAATAGAAATAATGGTATTCTTTTAAAACATTTTTTCAAAATAATGCACTAACTATGAAGAGAAGAAGAAGAAGGCAAGTATGTGTATGAAAGGACAATATTGAACAGATGGTACCATTTGTGCCTGTCTGAGATTTAGGGGAATTCATAAAAATTACTTTTCTTATTTAATGAACATATTTCAGCCAACCACGATATTCAGCAGTTGATTTTGGCACTAAAAATATTCACTTGTCTAGCTGAACAAGAACTGATTGTGTCTGGCAAGAATTTATGAGAGGATAAAAGGAGTTTTATGTAAATGTCAGCTTGGATACTTTCTGAGACAAAAATTTCAAGTGTAACTAAAACGATATTAGTCAAGACAGGAGGAGACATATCATGAGTCAACCTGATCTGTTAATCAGACTTTTAACCCTTACGTGTATTAATTGTTACTTTTTAAGCTAGGCGTTTATCAATTATGTTTAAAATTATTTTTCATCAAAAGAATGGTTACTGAACAAATAATATTATTTTCGATAACCTCTCCTTCATCATCAGGTTCAACAGTTATATATACACAATAGTGAATGAATTAATGGTGATAACAATATTAATGTTGTTGAAATAACATCGAATCAACAGTAATAATATCAGTGGATTATAGTTCGACAGCATCAACATAACACTACACTGAAAATGACAAAAATTAGGAAAGATAATAATACAAATTCATGAATTTATAGTCTCCAGTGAAGGCTGGCTAGGGCAGTAGTAGTGGCTGGACTTGGTTCTTCTGCCCACAGAGCATCGGTTGTTTCAGGTGAACGGCGATAGCTTTTGCTGTTTGAAGTATGTGGTACCTCTATGTTTCTGGCAATTCATTTGGTACCCGATAGATGATGAGGAAGGATTCTTCAATGCTGACTTTGTGGCAGGTTTAGACCAGGTGGTCTAATATCGAAATGTTGGTGGTTTTTACTACACCTTTACTCAGAGACACTGGTAGATGTTCCCGAGCGAGCACGAAAAATAAAGTTCCTAGAGCAACGGCCGATATAACTCGCAAGTGAATCTCATAGCAGAATGTACTTCATTAAATTCAGTAATTATTGTACTCCTATCCGAAACATTATCACAAAGGATAAAGGTGTCATCCATATACCGGCAATAATATAAGAATTTTCTGATGAGGTTATTCAAGTGACTATTTTCTAGTTTACTTAAAAAGAAATCTGCCAAAATGGGACCTATTAGGGAGCCCATCGCTACCCAGTCCACTTGTCTGTAAAGTGTGCCATCAAATTTGAAATTTACATTCATGGTACACTTTAATAACAATTCTCTTAGGATTTCAGTTGGGATGCCAATATTTATCGACTGGTTGTACACTTGTTTACATATGTGGTTAACCATTTCTACTACAGGAACATTTGTGAATAAAGATGTTATGTTCAAAGAGACCATAGTTTTATCCTTGACATTGGTATTATTGATTTTGTCTACGAATTCAAATACATCTTTGACTCTATGTTTCACTATCTGCTCATGCAAAGGTTTGAGAATATTTACTAGCCATCTAGCTAAAGCATGGTAGGGTGAATTTTGCATATCAAGTATTGGTCTTAACGGTACCCCCGGTTTATGTACTTTAGGTAGGCCATACAGTCTTAGCGTGTACGTGCCCACTGGCCTGATTTCTTGATATAGACTTCCAGGAAATATCTGTTTCTCCCTTAGTTCCTTCAAACTTCTGGTTAATTCATTCCCTATTTTGTTTCTGAAATCTTTCTTCTCCTCAAGTTTTTGAAACTTCTGTGCATGCTTCATTATATCAATCATCTTTTTAATGTATTCGCACCAGTCGAGGAGGACTACTCCTGATACTTTGTCAGGCTTTGTGATTATTAGTGTTTTGTCCTTTATCAGTTTCTTTAATTCTTCTCTGTGCTGCTTTGTCAGGAAACTTTCACTGTATTGTATTTGATGTTTTTGTACTGATAATAACAATCCACTGGACTGGATTTGAAGCGTTCTAGTTCCAGGGTGGATAGTGGAACTTCCTTCACGTTCCCAGTGGAACATAGGGTGACTTCAAGCTAGAGGCTTGAAGTTTCGGTAGCAGTGGTGCTCATTTTTATGGGATGGGGTTGCTAGCTAGCCTCATGTCCAACCTTCCCTCTTTATCATTCTTATTACTGGCTTAGCGAGGGAAAGGAGTGCGTTGGTTTATTATAAATAGATGTAATTTCTAATGATATTTCCCTTCCTCTCAAGCAATAAATCTTCGACTACTGAGTCTTCTGAGTCTTTATCAGTTTGGGAATAGTACTCAAGTGGTCATTCGTATCTTTAAATGAATCCAAATCCAGTAATATCTTCGGTCAATATATTGCGAAGTAAATGTGATGTAATACCACATTGATTTGATGAAGGGAAAGAGGATGGAACCTGAAAAATCATCAAATTTCAAATAGGTGGTTTATCAGACCTTTCACTTATGAATATTTTTAATTTACTCATTTTGAGTTATTGATATCTACACTACTTGGTTATAATCTGAGTAGAGCTGTTGCGGGCAGTGCGATGAATCATAACTGTAAATGTTTATAAATAAAATTTACCATGTGGTAAATTAGGAACTTCAGATTTTAGAGCTGTGGGGATTTTGGATTAATTTCAACTGTTAGATTTTCTTCAGCAGTGCGAACGCACGACCTCATCAGGGATCGAATCCGGGAACTTCAGGTTACAAGATCGAGGTCGTTGACCATTCAACCACTTGGGTTGGAATTCAATGACCCATGATTTCCAACCTTTTCAACTCGTGATATAGTGCTGTCCTTACCAAAGCCTTCAATAAGCATCGGCTTTACCTTGACATAGTGGACTACACTGTTCACGACTTCTCAGTACACCTTCAGGACATTTGCCTAGTAGCTATTGATGAACTGAAGATTGATATTTAATTCATCGATTTTTGGAGGAATTGGGATTAAGTTCAACGTACACCATGGCGGCCTGCTTTAAACTTGGACTGTAAAAACTTCCATCTCTCTATCTCATATATTTTCTCTCATTCGGTTTGTTGTAATCGGTCAAAGTTTGGCCTCTGGTGGTATTATCTACTCTCGTGTGTATTTAAAATGTTTACAAACTCTTGATTTGCAAGTTCCTACTAAAATTGAGGAGTGGCCTAAGTATGAGTGGCAACATGCTCTAATACATGAGATGACTGTTCTTCAGTTATGTAACTGGGTCTCAAAATGTACTTCTGAACATCTCACAACTGGCTGTCAACTAGATGTTGTGGATTTCTTGAAAGAGACAAAGTAGATATATCATAATGAAATGCTTTGGGCTTCAGCTTAGAGAGCATTGTGTCACAGGATATACTGTCAATGCATTAATATTTTAATATAATATATAATATAATATATAATATAATATAATATATAAATACTGTCCGGAATAAAGATGTTATTATTGTCATTATGTAGAAGAAATAAGTGTTCATCGAAGGCAGTGGTTGAAGATGGCGCCATATCATGAGTTGATAAAGTTAGAAGTCAGGTTTCCCTGACTTTCAGACCAAGTGGTTGAATGATCAACAGGCTTGGTCTCGTAACCTCAAGTTCCTGGATTTAACCTCTGACGGGGTCATGGGTTCTCATTTTACTGAAGACTCCCAAAGAATAAAAACTAAATATTTATCCGTTACTCTCTGGTTTCCAGTGATCATGACGAAAATCTAATAACTGAGATATAAGAACTTGCCTAACTTTATCCGTTTTCTATGTTTATTTTTAGAAAATATTTACAATTATGAGTTCAAATGTTTTATTAGACAAAATATGCTGCATCTAGTTTGAATGGTTAATTGATTGGAGGATTTCATCATGAACTGACATCAGTTGGAGAACCATTGGAAAACCATATGGAAGTACTAGACAGCTAGCTGTTTCGTTAGCCTACTTTAGGACTGGCTCTTTAGCAGTACGCGCCCACAATGAGGGGTTCAAACCAATGACCTACTGGTTACAAGGCGAGCAACTGAGACCCGATTGAATGGCTCACCAATGAATTCTAACTTCCGCCAACTCACGACATGGAGCGACCACCAGAGAATGTCATCTGTGATGAGTGTTTGTGCCATCTCCTACCTGCTGCACATTACTGGTCACGACTTCCCTCTAGAAGCCCAGGAAACCACCAACCTGAATAAGGCGATTCGCTAGTGAGCTGAGGAAAAATGGATACCCTAAAGGATTCATACAGAAGTATAGCAGAGATAAAGATAAGAAAGAAAAGCATCCAACTGTAGAAAAAAAACTGTTTATTTGTTTCCCATTCAAAGGAGATGCAGTGTCACAAAAGATTGACAGAAGACTGAAAGCAGCAATAAATAGAAGCTTCCCGGCAGCGAAACTCATAACAGTATTCAACACCACTCCTTCTATAATCCACTCAAAACTGGATAAATACCCTGCTGATGTCACCTCCAACTGCGTTTATGAATTTACGTGCACTTGCGGGAGCAAGTACATTGGAAGGACATAAAGAAGGGCTTCTATCCAGTTTTCTGAACATATTCCAAGAAACGTATGCCTGAAAGGAAGCAAATATTCTCAGAGTGCAATTACCAGACATATTGTTGATACCGAACATCTCGTAGAGATTTATAAGTCCTTCAAAATATTAAATAGACAAAGGACAGCAAATCTACTACGATTTGCCGAAGCGATCGCAATCAAACGATTTAAACCAGACTTATGCATACAGAAAGAGAGTGCGACTAATCTCTCACTCCCTTGGTAACTGAATTTTGATTTCGATTACACTGATTAGCCATCTAATTCAGTGATCTCAACTCACCGAACAAATCTCAATCTCATAAACTGCAACAGCTTTTGTTTGTTTTTTGAGTTGCTGTGTGAACCTACAAGCTAACACTGTTCTGTTAATTAATTTTTTCTATTTTCTGCCTTGCCCTTCCCTCCTCTTTTCAACTATGAAAGTGTATAAATTGATGATGATAACTTAAACTAAAAATTGTAATGCTTTCATTCTTTTTTGGATGCGTCAATTTTATCTCTTCTCTACTACTAATCAAACATTAAAGTATGTTATTATCATTTATATAACCATTGTAATTTCAGGTAGTCTGCAGATGATGGGAACCTGCGAAATAGAAAAGATATCATTTTGTACTGCAAATTTCGTCTTCCTTTCTTTATCGAAATTCAAGTACTCGTTTGTAGGGATTCAAATATTTTGATAAAGGGTTTCTTCATCAGCCGACATCAGTTAGAGAACCGCTGAAAAACCTGAGATTACTGGACGGCTGAATTGGCAGAAGTTGGAATTCATGAGCTAGCCAATCAGTTGGGCCTAAATGGCTCAATGGTCTACGAGCTCGCTAGCCTTGTAACCAGAAGTTAGTGGGCTTGAACCAGTTGGGGTGGGTGTGTACTGACGAAGAGTCCCTAACTAGGACGAAACAGCTGTCCACACTTCCAAGTTTTCCAGTTGTTCTCTAACTGATGTCAGCTCATGATGAAATCCTCGAACCAATCAAACAAACAAAATCCTTACAAAGCCAATACTTGAATGGTTAATTATTTTAGAATTGGTAACTTTGATTACGAATATACTTTGATTCTTCCCTGTTTTAACATATCATCATTTATTCTACGTGGATCATACAGACATATATTTTCCCTTTGGTTTAACAATATCTGCGGTGTTCAAATAACATAAGAGTCATGCAACAGTTGTCGATAGATATTCTGTCTTTATCGTATAGTGATTGCAGTATCACTTTGAACGAGATGACAAAGAAATTTCGAAATCTTCAACTTTACTTATCATTAAATCAAATTTAATTCTGGGTGGCGCTTGTTTTTACTCCAAAAATGTACACAGATTATGCTATGATACATTACTGATTGGTAGAAACATTTCTCTGTATGAATTAGCTACCCGGTGGTAAGCAGAATAATCGGAATCGATCAATTCTAAGCAATGCTTACCAGTCTGAATGAAACAGATTAGAGGTTTTGTTGTGTTCGACACTAAACCAAACCACTCACTATTTCAGCATCATTATTCAAATGTAGCATTATCAACAATAAGTCCTAAAATTGGGTTTCATACCTCTTAGTACTGATCAAGTAAGCAATTAATAGAATTTTCCTGGTTTCTTTCAAGATTTTCGGCTTTTTCTTATGAATGCGTGAATGCATGTGTAACCAATCATCATCAATCATGATCTGAATGTTTCTAAAGTCATTAGAATCGATGGTGATTAGTGAAGTTTTAAGTGGTAAAAGGGAGAATTAGTTGTTTTTCTTTGACGATAAATATATCATGCAAATGAGTGCCGAAAGTCATACCGCATATATCTAAGATCCCATGCTGAGAATCACTGGACACTGAACACTATTAATCTTAGTGAAGCTAATTCACGAAGTATTAAATTTTGTTTTATTTAATACCTACTGTGATCATTCTAGCCTCGGTTTACTGCGGAATTTATATTTAACGATCCCAAACAATTCGCCTACAAACATAGTAGAAGTATTCGAGTTTTCGGTTTGTAGGGATTTGATTGGTCACAGGATTTTCATCATTAGTTAGAGAACCACTGGAAAACCTGAGAGTACTGGACAGCCATTTCGTCCTGGTTTGGGACTCTTCATCAGTACGCACACACCGGATTCGAACCCAGGACCTTCTGGTTACAAGGTGAACTCGAATGCCATTAAGCCACTGGGACCCGATCCAATGGCCAGCCCATGAATTGTAACTTCTGCCAATTCACGACATAGTGCGACCCTTAGCCAATGTCTTCGAGGAGTATTTGTCCTCACACCCAACCTGCTACACCCTACTGGTCCTGGTTTCGAATCCCGGAGGGTGCATACTCCTGAAGAGTCCCAAACTAGGACGAAACAGCTGTTCAGTACTCTCAGGATTTCCAGTGGTTCTCTAACTAATGTCAGCTCATGATGAAAATCATATAGTAGAAGTACTTTAGATGCACCTGCACTCTTGCATCATAACATTGTCTCCAGTTTAGACAAGGGGGCACCTTCCTAGATTACACATCTGCTTTCGACTCAGTACCTAGGGACATTTTGTTAAACAAGCTTGTTGAAACTCAAACTGACTGTTGGGTTGTCAAATGGCTGCATTCTTATTTCTCAGGAAGAAAGCAGTACACTGTATATCAGGGGAAGTCGTCCACTGGTGTCCCTCAAGGCGCTGTCCTTTCTCCATTTCTGTTTTCTTCCTTCTTGCATGACTTGCCTCATTCTGGTGATGAAGTATGCGGAAGATCTAACTATTTCAATGTCTGTTAACTCCCAGCTAGACTGTACTAAGATGAACAGCTTTCTATCAGGAGTTAGCAAATGTTCTTTGTGCAATGGTCTTAAACTAAATCCTTCCAAATGTCAGACTGTTGAGTTCAGTTTCTGATGTAAAAGAAAGTTAAATGAAGCTGCTGGTTCCTATTACCGTTGCAAAATTGATGATACTGATGTAGAAACCAAGTCTGAAGTTAAGTATCTTGGATTAATTCTCTCTTCTGATCTATCCTGGTCTTCCCATGTCTTAGCGATTTCTTAAAGAATATTTTGTCTGACTTTTTACATTAAGAAGTTAAGGCACTCAGGCATAACTCAACCACTCCTCTCACAGTTTGTCAACTCGTGCATCTTACCCATTCTTCTTTACTGTTCACCCTTATTCTTTCCTGGATTGCTTAAAAAAGACTATGTCATACTTCTTAGAACTCTGAAAACTGTCACTAGGACAGGTGTATCCCATTGGGCCATATCGTTGACATTGTCACTGATAGGCACTTGATGTCATGCAACAAATTCGCTAAAGGAATTTTGTCAGATTCATATGAACTGTGATCAAGATTTGACCGGATAATTGCAAAATAATTGAGCGCTGAGTGAGAAGTAGAAATTTATAAAATTATATTTGTAAAATCTCAGCGAAATTGAAATGATTAATTCCAACGTTTCGTTCGGCAATCTGGTCCGAACTTCTTCAGGGAAATTAATCAGACTCTGAAGACCCACTCTACCCGCAGCTCCAACCTTGTATATCCTCAGGTAAAACAAGAAGTCTTTTCAGAAGAATTTATGTACGTACGTCTAAGTATAAATATTCCACTATACCATATTTAGCACATACTTTATGTAATGAAAACAGCGTTAGACATGAACTAACTAACCTTCTTTGCACTACTAAATAAACCATTTTCTCCACCCTTACAGCATCAAACTTTATTGTTATTGTACTTCTTATATTTATAATCCCGTCAATTTTTTGTTTTGTTTATTTATTTTTTCATAAGTGTGAACATTATTTAAGTTGTGTTATAGCTGTTAATTTTGTATTTCCAAACTGAATCGGCAATACTGTTTGAAGCAAACTCACTGTTATTATTATTACATTTAATATTCTCAGTTTCGCGCTTCGAATATTTTTGACTTTATGCCGTAAATGTGGACAAATTCTTCTAGTCAATTTTGTTTTAATTTTATTTATATTTTGAGTAAATCAGATGCATTATTGTAACAAATGCTGAGAATTCCATTCTGTATTATAAGTACTGTTTCTGGAATAAAGTAGATTATTTTTATTATTATTATTAAATCAAGGTTATTCTGACAAGATTTATAAGTAAAATATAGGTGCAAATGTAGATATGTACATCAGCTACAAGAATATCGAATAGTGGAAAGATGGATTTATCGAGTGATGCTTGTGAAACAACATCGTAAAACATGAAGGAAAGAAAAAAACACAATACGGAAAGGAAAGCACTACAACACCGAAGATATATGCAAACTGGGATCCTAATAAATGGTAGACGTCTTCAGCCTAAATCTGTGTTGTAAAGGAGTATTTGTTTGGAAAATCCCTTCTCAATAATCTAATTATATTATTCTTAATTATTTGGATATTTCAACTAACTTTGTAATTATTATGATTTTTTTTCTCCCAAACTGCATTTCATAAGAGGTTTGTGTATCACCCATTGACTTAATCCTTATTCTTTGTCTTTATTCTTGTTTAATTTCTTATTTCAATGCTTCTCCTTGTGGTTGTGCGATACATCGATAATGTGTTGTTTTACGAGGTAATTTTGTTTGAGTGAATAAAGGGCATTCTGATCTTGAACTTTAAGCGGAAAGTGTTGGTGCATGATTCTTGTGGACAGAATTTCCATCTTACCTTGTTGGGAACATTCTGCTTAATTCTGAGTTACTTCGTACAGTTGAATTTATTAGTTGGCTAATTTTGTCTTACAGTACTTGTTTTGTATTTAGAAAGTTACCTTGTCTGCATAGCTGTCTAACGCCGACGTTGAGAATCCCATACATTCAACGATGAATAGTCATTTTTTCAAGTATTGGTTTGTAGGGATTTGATTGATTGGTTACAGGATTTCATCATGAACTAACATCAGTTACAGAACCAACGGAAAAGCTGTTTCGTCCTAGTTTGGGACTCTTCATCAGTACGCAACCACCCCAACTGGGTTCAAACCCACTACCTTCTGGTTACAAGGCTAGCGAGCTCGTAGACCATTAAGCCACTGGGGCTCGACCCAATGGCTCCTCTATGAATTTCAATTTCTGCTGATTCAGCTGTCCAGTACTCCCAGGTTTTCCAGTGGTTCTCTAACAGATTTCAGCCCATGACGAAATCCTGTAACGACTCATTTTTTTGCTATCTTTAAAGCGTTTTGTGATTGTGGGTCTGTTCAGGAAGTTTTGGGACAGTTATGCACCAGGATGCAGGGATTGGTCATCTGTCTTCAGATCACAGAGAATCGGTTTTGGTTGTAATATCTGTATGAAGTTGCTTAATTGAATAATACCGTTACCAGATACTCTTGTCAATGTAATCGGATGAATAAGAAATAGCTTCTACTGATGGTACGTTTCCATGGTCTTCCTAAGGTGCATAAAGATGGTGTCCTTCTGCGACCTATATTGGACATGCTGAACTCTCCTTACAGCAAAATGGCTCACTGAGATCCTTGAACCTGTAAGATCAAATCTATGCAAACATAGTCTTTCGGACACTTTTGACATTGTCAGTTGCTTTAATGGAATCAATGTGACCGGTAGGCATATGATTTCATTAAATGTTTGGTCATTATTTACAAATGAACTATTAGTGGAAACTGTTTGTGTGGACTAACTGTCTAAAGCAGCTTTTATTGAGATGTATGCTTAATGTGCAGTTTAGATTTAATGATGTCATCTATAACCAAAGGGAAGGGGTCGACATTAAAAATAAAGTAACTGAAAATAAGCCACATGGCATATCGCTTTTCTAACCCTGAAGCAAAAACCAATCTCTTATGGTATTTCGTCTTTGCCTCCTTTTTTGAGAAATACTCAACTTCTGGTTGGAAGTCAACTAACAAGGGTTTAGGAATACAATTTTTGATCCAAGGACATAATGATACCTGAAGACTGTAGGTAATTAGTTTTACTTCTCAGGCAGTGGGAGTTTGTAGTAAAAACCCCAGGGACAGCTTTCTCATGTATTGGGAAATACTACCACCCATGAATACATTTTTTTTCCTGCAGATTAGTAGAAACTTGCTAATCAGTAGGTTGTAGTCATCTAAAATTCTCCCGAGAGTAGAAGACACCATTAGAGATAATATTTTAATAAATTGAAGTAAAACTGAAAAAGGGAAATTATTTGCATTATTAGAATGAAACATCTTGGTAGCATAGGTTTCAAACAGATTAGTTACAAAAGTAGCATAACTATTTGATTACATAATGAGTAGTAGATTTATAAAAGAAAAGGCGTCCACCAAAGTATTACTCTTTTTACGGCGATATCATTCTCAAGATGGACAATCACATGTATATATAGTAAATTTTCGTAGCAACAAAATGAATATTTCCATGATTTGTCATTAAGACTGTATACTTTAGATAACAAGTTATGTAATGCAGAAACTAAAATAAAATTAGTTGGAGGGTTTCATCATGAGCTGACGCCAGTTAGAGAACCATTGGAAAACCAGCTGTGAATAATGCACGGCTGTTTCGTCTGTCTAGTTTGGGACTCTTCATCAGTACGCACCCGCCGGAGTTCTAACCCAGGACCTTCCAATGGTTCTCTAACTGATGTCAGCTGATTGTGAAAACCTTTTCTTAGGTAAAAAATTTCGTTAGCTGGTTAGAATCCAAAGTACGAATAAACAAGTTGAGTGACGTAACCTAATTACCGGTGTTGAGTACAGCTGAAGTAAAATAAAAACTTAACAAAAGTCAAGTTAACAGCAATGATAATAAGGAATGGGGGAGAAAAATATTATACAACTAAGAAACAAACAAGCAAGGAAAAGACGAAACAAAAAATCACGTATTTGGTGTGAAGATAGATCAGGTCCACTGTAGATTCAATGACTGAACAAACTTCTTCTTTTGGATGCAGAGTTCAGGTTTTAACATGTGAATTGCCACTATGGCTTCTGTGGTTCGAAGAAGTTTGATTTGTAATCTCTTAGCAAGATTCCCACGTATTCTGTAGATGTAATAGTACAAGTAGATTTCACTGAAAACGTCAGTCAGTCCATCAGTCAGCGTCTCCTTCATCAATTAGGCAAGCCAAAATGTAACTCTGGCATTCCACGCTACATACAGTCAGTGCCTTTTGTCTTACTGTGTCTAAAGAAATGTTTATTATTATTATTTCATACTGTTAACATGAGTGAACCATTTCATCACTTTAAAATATTTCTAATTATTGGAAATATTTTCTCTCTCTCTTTCTTCCTCTTAGTATCGCCTTCATTGAATAATAATAATAAAACTCAACCATACCCTACTTAGCTCGTGTTCTGTGCGATAAAGAAAGCGTTAGGCGTGACACCTATAACTTATTAAATAGTCAGTAGAACAAGTGGACCTCGTCTTTCCAACTCATATCATTTGTAGGTACAACGTTTTCTTTCTTTCTTTTCCTTTTCTCTCTCTCTCTTTTTCCGTTATGTGCTGCTTTGTTTCTTCCTTCCGCTTACACCAGTAAATATGAACAGCACCTACTTTTCTAACACCTTCAAACACTGTTCAACTTTGGCTTTGCTACCGACATGCTAATATGTTTTTGTCATAATGAAATGCAATTGCCTTAATCCATGCAGAATTTCATTTATTGATAATGTACTAACTGGATGCAGTACTGTGGTAAAAATGCTGAGAATTCCATTCTGTATCACAAGTACTGTTTTTGAATAAAGCAAATTGTTATTATTATTATTATTATACGGATCCAATAGTGTGCGCCTGTTGCACAGCGGTAGAATGCTCGCCGACCACGCACGCAGGTGGTTCGGAGTTCGATCCCCAGCTGAAGATGCACTCCTTCACCTTTCAAAGCCAATAATAAGACTGTTAAAGAGGGAAGGTTGGGAATGAGGCTAGCTAGTAACCCCATCCCGTAGAAAATAGACACCACTACTACCGAAACCTATAGTCTCTAGCTTGAAACCACCCTATGTTCCACTGGGAATAAGAAGAAAAGCGATGTAAACTAATTTAGCTATCCTAATTTTGAACAGTTAGAAACAAAGAAAAAATCTGAAGTGATAATTCTTCTTTTCTTCTCTGAGAATGTCTTTGTCAAATACTTGAAGAAAAATATGATTTTATTGATTAGATTTTAAGTGAATGCCATAATAACTAAGGATGATAATACTAATAATAATATTTTATGATGTCTGATATACTTCTTCTCCTTTCAAGTGTGTTCATTGATCTGGAAGAAAAATGATGAACTACCAGTGGACAAAACATACACACAAACACGCATACATTTTCTATGCAAATTAGACCAAATTCCTTTATTTTTTTAAACTAATCACATAAGAAGAAGCAGAAGAATTCATACTGCATAATTGTGTGCAAAAATCGTTGAAAAAAAGAAAAATAAGATTGTACTTTGCTATAGAAGAACAATAGTGCAGAAAAACATGTCATAGACAGCAGTCTTAATAAATGTTTTAAATATGCGAATGTAACATCAGTGTGAAAATTGACTGTATTCTTAAGTAGCCTAGTGTTTGAGACCATATTTTTTAAAAATTATTCCTTTACATTCTCAGTGGAACATAGGGTGGCTTCAACCTAGAGGCTTTTTTAATAATAATAATTTGCTTTATTCAAAAACACAACATGTGATACAGAATGGAATTCTCAGCATTTTTACTACAGTATTGCATCCAGTTAGTACATTATCAATAAATAGAATTCTACATAGATAAAGGAAATCACAGTTCATTATGACAACAACATATTGGCATGCCGGTAGCAAAGGAAAAGCTGAACAGTGTTTGAAGGTGTTCGAAAAGTGGGAGCTGTCATATTTACTGGTGTTAGCGAGAGAAAGAAACAAAGCAGCACTTAACGGAAAACAAGAAAAAAAGAGAGAGAGAAGAGGAAAAGAAAGAAAATGTTGTACCTATAAATGGTGTGAGTTGGAAAGACGTGATCCACTTGTACTACTGACTGTTTAGTGAATTATAGGTGTCACGCCTAATGCTTTCTTTATCACACGGAATACGAGCTAAGTAGGGTTTGGTTGAGTTTTTGTACTTGCTGGTGCGAGCATATATTTTTCTACATAGGCTTGAATTTTCGATAGTAGTGGTGTTTATTTTTAATGGGATGGGGTTGCTAGCTAGCCTCATGCCCAACCTTCCCCCTTCACCAGTCTTATTACTGTCTTAGCGAGGTAAATTAGTGAGTCGTCGGCTGGGAATCGAACCCCAAACCAACTGCGTAGTTAGTCGGCATCCTACCACTGTACCAGCGACGTGCCTCGACCAAAATTACTTGAAGTTAAATCTTTAGACATCGTCGAAGCATCCACAAAAGGAGCCGATATATCAACACAGGGGTGGAACAGTTTGGTCCAGTCAATCGGCGGGAAAATCAAAATTGAATTGAGAATGAGTAACAAATCTATTATTGATAAGAAAAACCATCTAAAACCTACAGAAATATTTTTATTAACAAAATGAAACTATGAGGAAAATGTGCATTTAAACCACACATATTTTTATAACCCACTTTTACAGAGAGAATCCAACGGAAATAGCATCATTCATATTCAGAAAACAGCCAGTGATACCATTTACATCTCACGTTCAGAGTAAATAACTTTGCTTCTGTTCTGACTGGTACACTCATAAACTTACTGACAAACATCTCAGTGTTAAGCTTTTGGTTGTTTTTGCTTAACTGAAGCAATAGAGCTTTTACCAAAAGCCTGAATGTCTTGCTGTCAAACCGCATTGAACTAAACCATTGAAACATTAAAGGTTATTACAATAGTATTTACTGAGAAAGAATAACCGGAGCCTCAATGACTGTAGTATAACCAAGAATAATAAGCGATTGTTCAAATAATCTTGGTGCTCACTAATGGAATTAAATCGTGAGAAAACAAATTTTCTAAGATATCCTGGCTTATAGTGAAAGATATTCATCTCTTGTGTTATGCGACGGAATCAGAGCCATTTAAAAAGAAAATGAAATTAAAGATGAACTTGTGGTTGTAGAACAAATGTTAATCGAAAATAGCTATCCTAAAACATCTGGTCAAGAGAGTAGAAAAGAATTCCACATCTGCTAACAAGAAGACACTATATATATAGGACTTCGGGTGAACCTGTGAAGCATCGTTTCAACTACGGGTGGAACTGATGAGGATATCAGAGCAAGGATCAGAGAAGTAAGACAAGCTTTCATCACTCTCAAGTCTGTGTGGAGGTCAACAGCACTTAAAATGAAAATGAAAATAAGATCCGGATTTTCAACTCCAATGTGAAGTCAGTGCTACTTACTACATAGGTCAGAGATTTGGCGGCGCATCACGAAAGGCACTTCGAACAAACTACACACCTTCATCAATAGCCATCTTTGCTGAATACTACTCAAGATCAGATGGACGGCCAGAAAAGATCAGCAACAGGGATCTCTGGGAGCGAATCAACCAGGAACCGATTGTGCAACAAATATGCAGGAAGAAATGGAGATGGATTGGCCATACTCTGAGGAAACCATCAAGTAAGTGACATCACTAGACAAGCCATTGCTCGAGTGGAACCCGAAAGGGAAGCGGCGAGTTGGTCGTCAGTGTAGGGGTGACTTGGAGGAGGTCAGGTGAAGAGGAGATGAAAGCATGCGGGCAGACTTAGAGCCAGGTGAAAACTTTGGCAGAGAACCCAACGCAGTGGAGACGCGTGGCTGAAGCCCTATGTTCCTCTAGGAATTAAGGGAAAAAATAATATACACAAATACATTTGTATGCAACTGCAATTCAGACGTGATGTACCAAGCGAAATAATAACCAGCGAGCTGAGAAGATCCATTCAAATGACCTTAAATAAAGGTAAGCTGTAATCCAGATTTTCCATATGCTCCTTTGTGATTCTTCAACTGAAAGACAAAGTACTTGGACTAGTCACCTTTTATTGCATTAATCAATGCAGCTCCGTTTGTGGAACCAGTTATATTGGCTGTTGCTGTAGGTACTTAATTTTTCACCAAAGGCCTCTAGAAAGCGAACATTGCAAATAACAGAGGCCTCTGCAATTCGCTTAAATCAATTAGAGCTCTGTGTGTAAATGAAACAGGTCCAGCCAGTCACCATTGCTACCCTCGCTAGATGTCGAGTCCACGAATTCACTAATTCTGTGTTACTTCCCTTAATTTATCTGATATCCAATCACTTTATTGTCATACTGATGCGTATTACCTCTCACTTACTGATGCTTTTGAAATGTAATCTACTCATATTACTGATTCAATGTTATCGAAAACACCATTAATGTTGTTATTAACAATAATTCTTTAATTATCATGGTAAGATAAATGTAAAATTTGACAATGAATTCATCTGAAAGAATATTCTTTATTCATTAAACAGCAGTTCGAATGTGACTGTTAGTCGCTAAATGTACTTAAGCACATTTTCAATTGGCTTTCAATCTACCGGTGAGCATTTCTTGAAGATAACAGGAAAATATCCTAAAAGATTCGTCTAAGCTTCAGATCGAACAGCATCGCTTCACATGATTTGCTATAGATTGCTCTTTTCTTTGAAGACTCTGGATGAACAGAAAATAAATATGCAGTAAATTATGCTGGTAACTCTGTACATTGTCTAAACATTTCATTCAGAATAAATAAGTAAATAATTCATCTTAAGAAGTGAATGACTGCATTAAAAGTGACACCGAGAAAAATAAAATGCAGAACGTGATGATGAATTTACCGGGAAGAATATTCTCTGTTCACTAATCAGTCTTTTAAAGTTTTGTAATGGTCTCAATGCTTAAAGGTGTACCTGAATGTGTCGTACTAATTCTCCGATGTTTTTACTGATCCGCTTGACTTATAACTATTAAGATTCATGGAGGTTTGCTTTATTAATTGCGCTTTTTAACCCTCTGAAATCACAAGTGCTCACAGCTCCACAGTTGGTGAGATGATATGAATTAATGTAGATCTTTAATGTGTTAGATAAAAGTGTGTACTTACAAGCAAATAGATCAGCATGTTTACTCATTCGCCAGTGACTTAGTGTACAGAATATATAAAAATTACTATGAAACCGGATAGATGATAACAAAAATAACCTTTTTTAAAATATTGGATAAATAAACTGCTATCATACCTTTTCAGTCTTGGGTACAGTGTCATCAACGATTGATTACATCAGAGTAGTTTAAAGCATGTGAAACTCATGATAATGAATGTTTTCATGTTAGATGGTTGGAAACAATTGGCAGGAAGCCCTAACCGACCTAGGTTTCGTGCTAGTTGGCAATCGTCAGCAAAGCGTATCTGCAAACTTGAAGCAATTCATGTCCCTTCCGATAATAAAAACGTTAACGTCTTTTTACATTTTCTGTAACAGCTCATTGAGTAAGGCTAAAAACTGTAACCTGGGGAGTAAAATGAATACCGAAGGAGATGAAGATACATGAAATGTTTCTTCGGATGAGAATGACAAACAAATACATACACACTAATGATCTCTGACTGTTAAGTGAATCTGAAATTTTGAAACACAAGTTTTGCTTGTTGCATGAACTTCAGGCATAGACTTCATTTTCGTACAAACTATGGACAGGATCCAGTGAGTCATACTATGCAATAATCAAGATAATGCAATTTATCCGCAGGTAATTATTATTATTGCTGCCTCCAAGTTAAACATACGACTTCAACAAACATCTCCATTTCTCGCTGTTTTCTGCAGTCCTCTTTAGCTGGCCCCAAGTTTGCCCATAGACTCTCATCTCCTCTTCAAATGATCTTTTCCATATCACCCTCGGACATGCCATTCGTCATTTCTTATTCGGCTCCAGCTCGATTGATGGCCTGACACACGGGCAACGGTAGATCTTCTCAGGGTGTGTCCAATCCATTTCCATTTTCTCATGCATATTTGTTAAACGAGAGGTTCTTGGTTAGTGTGCTGCAATAGTTTCTTATTGTTAGTTATTTCTGGTCATATGATCTTCAGTATGGAGCCAGCGAAGGTAGCTGTTGATAAAGGTCTGCAACTTGTTTTTCTCACACATAGAATCAGTAGAAAATTTATTTGAATCATGTGATATATACAGTGTAGAAGAGAAATTCTTTGGTGGTTCAGTAGTTGAATGCTCGACAATCATGCACATGGTTCGAGGTTCGATTCCCAGCTGACGAACTCATAACCCCTATTTGAGTTTACCAACTGATAGAAAGCCTGGGATAAAGAGAAAACGTGGAGTCAGTCTAGCAGTCCAATTCCATAAAAGTGTCATAAATGTTATTGAAACTCCGGGGCTTCGAGCTTACAGATCTATGTTCTACTCGGATGGCAAAGACATCAATATATGTACACATATTGCACCTGTGTGTATGCTTTGTTACAGTCCTTAAATTGAAGTATGACACAAAGCTTCAAAGATAAATCTTCGGACAAAACGTGAATCTTCTATAGTTCGATTTGTAAATGTTAGTTATGTTTTTACGAGTTGATCACGGATTGATATCAGTTAGAGGACCATTGAAAACCAGGGAGTACTGGACAGCTGTTTCATCCTAGTTTGGGAATCATCGGTAGTACGGATCCACATGGGGTTCGAACCCAGGACCTTCCGGTTACAGAGCAAGCTCGTATACCATTCAGCTACTGGGATCCGATTCAATGGCCAGCCCATGAATTCTAACTTCTACAAATTCGTAATTTAGCAAGACCCCAGTGGGTGCGTACTGCCGATGATTCCCAAACTAGGATGAATCAGCTGTCCAGTACTTCAGTGCTGGTTTTCAATGGTCCTCTAACTGATATCAATCTGTGATCAACTCGTAAAAACAAAACTAACCCTTACAAACCAAACTATAGAAAATTAATCTGATGCTCGCTAGTGAGTTGCTACAGGATGAAGTTTCCTGGAGTTCTAGTGAGGAGTCGTGACCAGCGAGGTCCATCCAGTCACGTGTGTGGATGGATGTCCCACCAACGACAATGGTTGAGGTCGCGCTAAATCACGAATTGATAGAAGTTAGAATTCATGGGCTGGCCATTGAATCGGGTCCCAGTGGTTGCCTTGTACCCGGAAGGTCTTGAGTCCGAACCCTGGCGATGGGTCCGTACTGCCGATGATTCCCAAAACTCGGATGAGACAGCTTTCCAGTACTCCCTGTGGCTGGTTTTCAATGGTTCTATACTGATATCAATCTGTGATCAACTCTTAAAAACAAAACATGAATCACCTCTAGAGGAATCTTCGACGGATTCTGTGCAAAAATATCTGCCTTGTTATCAATAATTCTCAAGCTCTTTTTTAGAAATTTTATATGCTTAAATGAAATGATAAGAGATACTTTTTTTGCGAAACTTTTGAAAACGCTTTATCTGCGCTTCGATACATAAGTGGTGATTGTAATTTTTCTTTATAGATTTATTAGAAAAATGCTTGAAAATGCTTCAAGTTACTGATTCTTGTGAAGAGATATTATGACGTTAAGAATTCACAGAATGAGCATTTCAGATGATGTCATTTTCTAATATAGAATTGTTACAGTGTATGAAAAATGAACATCTTATATTCAATCGATTTATTTTTAATAAGGCTCTTTAAATCAGAATATATGTCTAATATTTCCATTTTCAGTATATGGAAAATAAACACTTCGGGAAAGATGTTCGCCAATAAGTGTAGAGTTATTTAGACTAGCATAGCATTTAACATGGTTTTATTTAGTTTACGAAACTGGAGTGATGCTAATGAGTGGAATTTTGATTTGTGAAAGAAGGTGATTAAAAATTCTCTGAAAGATAAATCATCCGCTTATTTACTTAGGCTGAGAGTGTACGAAATATTTTAAGTGATTATAGTTGCAAAAAGTGAAGCACATAACAGTAACGGAGTCATTCCGGACAAGGCGTGTGGAGTCTGGAATAACAGGATTGTACCGCCTTTTGTTATATGCTAAAAATAGAAACATTCTATGCAACCTTTGTTAAAACGATTCATTGTAAAATTTGCATAACTTTGGAAGGCAGTCTAAAATACAGTGTGCTGCTCGGCACTTCGTCTCCTCACTGGTATACACTGTCTAGTTGCTCCACTACTAACCATGTTGGATCCCTTGGATTTTGCAGGAACCTCTCATCCACGTCATCCGAAGACTATTCGACAACCTGTGCACAGCTCCTATCAGTAGACACGATTCCAGCAGTGAACACTATTGTGGGTCATATTAATAATTTGTAGCAACGGACTTTAACTGTATCACCATGTAACCAATTAATTTGTGTAACTCATTAACTGTATTTTTCTAACAAGATATCGTTACACTTTGATTTCATTCACTTAGATTTTTATTCTAATATTTGTTAAATTACCGAGCCCTCTATTAAGTCCCCTACAGATTAACTGGTGAACCTGATTGAACATTCTTAGCTTCATAAACTGTATATTTATATTATTTTTTCTATTTTTGACTGCATATTTTACATATTGATATATCTGTGCATCACTATGTTTACATTTTAATCATATCTTCACCTTTCGGTTCGCGTGGTGCACCTGAAACTGACGAGACACAGGGTTCAACAATCAACGCAATAACCGAGCTGCGTCTGTCTCCGATAGGTTTCACTGAGCTTTGATTTTGGTTCGCTGTCATTGAACCTCATTCGGTTGCTGGATATATTAAGTCGCAGATTGCAAAGCATGGATGTGTCTTATCTGCTCTTCCTACAGAGGTTCTGAAAAACTTTACTTATTTAGTTGACGGTACTCTTGCAGACCACAAACATGATCGACTCAAAGCAGTTTTCAACCAAGGAAGGAGTGTTTCTGACGAGAAAAGGATCCAGAAATTACTCACTCCAAGCGAGTTAGGTTCACGGACGCCATCTCAGGTAGTCAGGTATGTGCATCAACTGATTAATGCACATAAGGTTGACGAAGTGGTCTTGCGACAGATTTGGTTGCAATGCCTACCACGGCAAATCCAGCAGCTTCTGACTATCTCCTACAAATCTGTGAACCTAGATAAAGAAGTGAGCTTGCAGACAACATTCTAGACGTAATGCCTTACACCAGTATCTGCGATGTATCAACGCATAATGCGTTACCAGTTCAGGTGGAGTCCTTTGCGGACACATCTGTATTATCAGCGATTTCGTCATTAGTAAACAAGATGGGAAAACTAGAAGCTGAGATGTGGTAGATCAAGGTTCAGGTCAAGACAACATTGACGGTGTGCTGCTCAAAAAAAACTCAATTAATTTTTAGGTGACTTAACAGAGATCTCGGTATCTGTACAAATATTAGAATAAAAATCAGAGTGAATGAAATGATAGTGTAAGAGTATACTACAAAAAATACAGTTAATGAGTTGCATAAATTAATGGTTACTTGGTTATACAGTTAAAGTACACTGTCACAAATTATAAGTGTAAACCACAAAAGTGTTCACTGCTGGAGTCGTGTCTACTTGTAGCAACTGTGCACAGGTTGTCGAATAGTCTTCGGATGAGTATGAGAGGTTCCTGCAAAATCCAAGGGATCCAACACGGTTAGTAGAGAAGCAAGTAGACAGTATGGACCAGTGAGAAGACGAAGCGTTGAGCAGCACACTGTATTATAGGTTGTGCTTCGAAGTTATGAATATTTTACAATGAATCATTTTAAACGAAAGTTGTGTACAATGTTTCCACTTAAACCTCTAATAAAAAAACTGAAAGATCATGTTGTTCCAAACTGCACAGGCGGCATGCTTGAAACTTGGGCTACCATAAATCGCTATCATCATGCATATAATTTCTCTCAGTCATTTTGTTTAAGTCTGTTCAAATATGACCTCTGATGGTGTTTTCTACTCTCACGAGTATTTAAATTGTCTACAACCTAGTGATTGTCAAGTTTCTACTGAATGTGAGAAAAACATAATCGTAGGTGGTGATATACCCTGATATACCAGAGAAAAATGTTCATGGGATTGTTAGCACTAACTGCTACTATCTTCAAATTGTTTACTCAAATAGTACTTGGGTCTCAAGTAGTCCTGCAGTCCCCATTTTTACTAGCTTTCATCCACCTGTCGTGCATTTCCCGAGTGAGACAGAGGACAAATATCATAATTGATTGGTTTTGCGTTTCAGGTCTGGTCAGATAACATCATATCAAGAGATCTACGATCATTTATGTTGTGTGTTTCTCAAAGGAGGCAAAGAATAATTATCGTATGGGATTGTTGATCACTTCAGGTCTAACAGCAATGTGTCAAGTGATTTAGTGTCAGTTACCATTTACCTTAAAGGTCGTGGATAAAGGGGAACTACAACGCAATGAGTTGAGTCGAGAATTCTGTACATTATGTAAACGCTGTTCGGAATAAAGCTATTGTTATTATAGTTGCACAGTGTTTAATTTATCACATAATATTTCATCTTTGTCCACAGTTTTCAAATACAATTGTAATCTTCAAGTATTGGTTTTGTAGGGATTTTTGTTTGATTGCATGGAGGATTTCATCATGAGCTGACATCAGTTAGAGAACTACTGGAAAACCTGGGAGTATTGGACAGCTGTTTCAATTAGCCCAATGATTCAAGCAGGTCACTAATGATGCAGAGATGCTGACAACCGATTCATCTCAGGTAACGTTTGAAATGAAGTATGCACAATCTTAAATACTGTCGCTAGCACTTGGGTTTTTAAAGTAACTTCTCGTCTACCTGTACTGCATGATTTTTATGACTGTTGAAAACTACATTTTTTCTCCTTGCTATATAGATATTACATCCTCTTTACTTTGATCTGCCTAGTAAGTACATGCTTTCCGTCAAAACAATTAGGTGCTTAGTCTCGAGTTTCAATTTTATCAAGACGGCATCTTGAGGTAAGAAAAAGTAGTTTGAAACACCTAGAATAGGAAAGTTAAATCATCATTCCCCATGAACATAACGTCGTTTGGAATTTCTAAATGATCGTTTTAGGTAATCAATAAGTAGTTTTGAGACTGTTTGCCGCTCGTCGGCACTCTTTATCAAGACTAAACCTTCGTGGTACCGAAATTTTGTCAAAAATCGTACCTCACATCACTCTGGGTAGCACAATTTATAACTTAACTTTCAAGGCTGCAATTAATTGCTTTATGTCAACAAGGCACTAGCAGACGTTAAGGTACTGAAATTATATCTCTGTTAAGTACATTCTGCCAATCACATTTCCCATCCCAGCAGTTGATACTTCATTAGGAAGTTGGCAGTCTAGCTCGAACATAATCTCTACTTTAAGTGATAGTTTGTAGGTATCTGACTGATTGCGAGATTGATCACACATAGAATTGGCAGATATTACAAATGATAGGCCATTAGATACCCTTTAAGTGGCTTAATGGTATACCAGCTCATCTTATAACCTGAAGGTCGTAGGTGGGGTCATAGGTGCGCAATGCTGAAAACTGCCAGACTAGGACGAAAACATCTACCACATACTCTCTGTGTGACGAGAAAAACTGACTTGTTGTGGTTTGAATGTAGGAAATTGATCCTTGATTCTTATTGTATAGCTATCTGAAACTTCCTTGAGAGGTGTACAAACACAAAAAACACTCAAAAGACAACAAAAAGACTATGATTCGTGGTAAGATCTATGTAGTTCTATTCAACAACGATAATAACATCGAAAACTCAAAATTATCTCAACAGTGATGTTAGGCAGCTACAAAGAACCAACAGTTTCTCCAGTACAAATAGGTACTGTCCAACATTATTTACTAACTGAAAATCAATCGTAAGAAGTACTTGAGAATCGAGCAGAATATTCCCAACAAGGGTGGGATCAGAACTCTGTCAGCAAGAATCTCTCACCAACAATTCCGGCACACAATCCAAGATCAGGACCATTTTGGTTCAGTCGAAGAAATCACCTCTTACAACCATAAAGTGAAGCATTAACATTAGAAATTGAAGAGGAACTAAGACAAATAGTACGGATGCAGGTTTCAGAACAATGATATACAGTCTAGGAGAAAAATGCTTAATGATTGCAAAGTTGGTTGAACCATCTGAACAAGTGTGAATGGTGTAAGTAGATCACCCTCGTTTCCGATAGTTCTCTAACTGAAATCAATTTCAGGTCAATCTTGACGTCGTATTATAATCTCATTTGTTTTAAACATCAGAAATTAGGTTAAATAGAAAGCCAGTATTGCTCGGCTTACATACTATTAATTTCCTATCACGTCCTTGTTGGAAATACTAACAAGCAAGCAAACAAACAAAATCCCTTCTTCTCAAGTAGGATGGAAATGAATATATCTCACTTTTTGTGGTTTGAAATAGACTCATGTCAAATGAGATAATAAAAAAAGGGTTATCGCAGAGGTAACAGTCAGCCTTTTAGATAATTATTTTGTTCCCCAACCACCCCAGTACCACCCTCACCATTTGATTGACCTTAGTTAATCCGGAAAATGCTACTATATAAATACGACAACAAAATCTGTGACGAATGATCCCCTTTCCTTATATTTATCAGAAGTATGCATACACGTACACGCCTATATATATATTTATTTATATGATACGCTTCTGATTTCATTAGTGAATTAGTTTATTCCATTAGTATTTGTATGTGTACAGTGAACCGTTTATTTTATCGTTATACTGTTATTATTATTATTAACTGTAACAATTATTATGATTAATATCTGTCAGGCAGCTCTCCCTTGAACCACCACTCATTCATTATCCTTTTTTCTAAATACTAACAAGCATAAATACAAAAAAAGAATTTTCTGCCTCTTCAGTTGTCAGTGTTAGTAAATATTTAAGTAGCCTGAAATGCCTATCGTTTTGATAAACTGTTAAGGTTAATATTTATCATCCCAGAGTTTGTTTAAAAATTTATGCAAGAACTCAGCCACCCATATCCTATCCAACAGAAAGAAAAACAACTAATGTTACATAAGTTTAACAGTTAGAAAAATAATAAGTGAGGCATCCACCTGGGTGAGTGATATGAGGACTAAGTATATTTTGTTAATTTAATTTATCAGAAATTACAGAGAAAGAGAAAGTAAGAGAAGGGGATTATAAATCTACCTAGGTGGTATACAAGAAGAAAAAAAGTTATTTGACTTTATTTTTTTTGGGGAGGGGGTGTTTGTTCAGCTCTCGTAAGTAAGGAAGTAAGTAAGCAGGTAGGTAGGTACAAGCATGTCAAGTATGATGTGAATTTTGACAATGATTAGCAAAGCTTCATTATTATTTAGATTAAACTGTCAAATTCAAAATTTTCTTTTTTAAAAAAGGAAACATTTCATTTTTTTATTTTGTTAAAATCAAAACAACCGGGTTTGTAATTAATTATTAAACGCCCAAAGTCGGGAAAACAGAACAACTCATATACACAAAAATTAAGCTAATGGAGTGTTTATGAATTTCTGAATACACACATTCTTTCATTATCTAGAATCTGTTTGAAACTATTTGACAGCTTTGATTACTCCGAAGTACTCTGTGTGACCGTAACTCAAGAACCTAAATGTTTAGTGCTAAAGAAACTTATTCTCTGAAAGACTGAACCAACGTCGGTTAGGAAACCCCACGAAAACACTGTATACAGTGGCTGAGCTGCCTTAATCTGGAATTCTTTATCTCAAGGGTATTGAAGAACACGTTTTACTAAGTCAAACATCTAACTTCGACATCACCTGTCATTTGTAAGTTGGCAAGAAGTCAATTTTCACAAATTCTAATGATGATATTTAACGCCTAGCAATCTCAGTCAGAATAGTAACTCATGACCAGGGAATTTGTAACCAGTCTTGAAATAGTGAGATTCTTTCCTTATAGAATTATAATTCTAGTTAAGATGTATTTGCAGGGTTGTGTACTGTTGTGAAGAGTTATAGGTAAAAATGAAACAGCCAGTTGGTGATAACTTTTTTAATGTCATGCACTTATGAGGAATTCTCAAGTCGCTAAAGACAATAACAAATCATTTTGTCAATAAATGCTTCTTCGATTGGACACTAGTAACTAGTGTGATGTGTCTTGTCCTCTGCTTGGTGCAGACTGAATTCTATCTGTCAGGCTGGCGATGTGGCCACCATTCTAGGTAGCACGCTATCACAGTGCACATTGATTTGATGATATTAGATAGTCTGAGGCAATCGGCAGGAAGTCCAGCCTTCGACCTAGGTTTCGTGCTAGTTGGCACTCGTCAGCACGGCGCATCTGCAACCTCGCAGGAACTCATGTCACTTCAGAGATTCAAACTGGCGTCACTCAGTGAGTACTGTAGTCAGAGACGTTACCACTGACCTCCTGTAGGACTGTATTAGATACTTTTGGTTGGACAGTAGTTAGTAACTATTGTGTTTTGTCTAGCCCTTTTTCTGGTGCAGAATGAATTCTATCAGTCAGGTTTGCGATGTGGTCAACAATCTACGTAGCACGCCATCATGATTCAAGGCTTCCTGCCGATTGCCTCCAACCATCTAATATGTTTTTTCGATGAAAAACACAAATCATGGTTATATGCAGGTGATTATTCTTCTGTTAGTCATGCTAGGTAAAAATGGTATTCTAAGGGAACTTGTTTTCATTATTAGCTGGCATCAGTTAATGAGCCATTGGAAAACCATCTGAGAGTATTGAACAGCTAAGTGTTTCGTCGGCCTAGTTTGGGGTTGGCTCTTCAGCAGTACTCGCCCACAATGTAGGGTTCGGGGCCAGGACCTCCATGTTACAAGGCTAGAGAACTCGTAGATCATCAAGCCACTGGGACCCTATTCAATGATCAATATTCTGGTGACACTATGGGGATTTTTAATTCTTTAATTATTACTGTAATATAAATGTAGAACCTGATGTGAGGGAGTTATCGAAAAGAATATTCTCTGTTCATTAATCAATCTTTTAATCAATTTACATTCTTTCCATTTCACAAGTATTGATTATCAAAAAGAAGGATATTTTTTTGGGGTAATTTGACAGCTTGATGAAGAAGTTTAAAAAGTGTCAATAAATCCTTCATTAACAGTTTCCCAGATAATAATCCGTTAAACACGCAGTTCTACAGCAATGTCATGTTTGTTCGTCTCTTTGTTGCTTTTTTTAGAGGGCAAGAATAATGATTTTTCTTTTGATATAATTAAAATAAGCATCACATGTTTGTTATCTTTGAGCATGTTGAGCATGTTTACTAATTAGCGATAAAAAAATTTATGTTGACGTTCAAAAAGGCAAACGAAGACATGTGACAAACATTTCAACAGACGATCGTTCAATCATCTGTTATCATCTAAGAGTAAATTTGATAAAAATTAAATAAATCTCAGAATAACATCTTTTGAAGTGCTTGTATGAAAAACAATATTGATTTATAAAGAGAGAATATTCTGTACAAGATTTCATTATGAGCTGACATCAGTTAGAGAACAATTGGAATACTTGCAGGAAGTACTGGACAGTTGTTTCGTCAGCCTAGTTTGGGACCCTTTAGTAGTGCGCAGATGCTCTCCAAAGATTGGCCCTATTCAAGTAGATAGTTACCTGAGGTTCTAGTTTGAGGCCCAGACCAGTAGGATACAGCAGGTCGAAGGTGAGGACAGTTACTCATCGAAGAGGACATTGCTAAGTGGTCGCGCTGTGTAGTGAAGTGGCCGAAGATAGAATTTATGTGGAGGGCCATTGGATCGGGTCCCAGTGGCTGAATGGTCTACGAGCTCGTTAGTTTTGTAACCAGGAGGTCGTGGGTTCGAACCCTGTCGGTGGGTGCGTACTACTTCTGAAGAGTCCAAAATTAGGCTAACGAAACAGCTATCCAGTACTCATAGGTTTTCCAATGGTTCTCTCACTGATGTCAGCTCACGATGAAATCCTCGAACCAGTCAAACAAACAAAATTCCCTACAAAACTAATTCTTGAAAATTTGTTTTCGTTTTATAAATACTGTATGTTATGACAAAAATATCTGCTGAAAAGTAGACCACCTTCCTGTAAACGACGTGTTTTAATTAAAAATATATATGGATCTAACTTTTCATATTTGGATAAAGTAGAACTCACTATTACAATTCGTCAGGCAAATCTATGTCGTAAATAAAAGTAATATCAAGCGTACACATCATCAAGTTTGCAAAAATATTTTGGTATGCTATGCGGGCTGGCTAACCACAGGAGAAAAGAAGAATAATAGTAGTTCCATCCTCAAAGACTTTGTCATCTCCGTGAATGCTGCATAATTGCTACATAGATCTCTGTTATACCGCGAGAAACGACGTCAAATACATACACTATTTATGCATAGGTGAATCACTGGTTATTCCGGGTCTCTGCGTCCAAAAGGATAGCATACATTCATTTGTCTCAAGGTGGTCAGGGTAAAGTTGTTGCCACAGCTTGACTGTTTTAGCTTAGTTGAAGGATTTCATCATTAGCTGATATCAGCTAGAGAGGCATTGGAAAACCAACTGGAAGTACTGGATAGCTGTTTCGTCTCATTTCGGGACTCTTCGCAGCACATACTCACCGAGAGAGTTAGCACCCAGGACAGGTTTTGGTTTACTATTATTATTAACAATATTTAGCAACTGCTACTATTATTCTTTATTTGTAACGTTGCATTTCTCATACAGGTTCCGTATAAACACTTTGCCATATTTCCATCAGCTTTTGCATGTTTTATTCATTCAGACTGATTGATCATTTTTCACACCTATGACGTAACTCCAAATGCCATGTTTTTCTTGAAATCTACACTTAGTTACCCCACCCACCACCTAGATTACAACTCACATTACGTAATACATGCTCTGGAACATTGTTGCCAGTTTCTGACTGGTTTTATGAATCCTTTGTCAAATATAAATACGATTCTAAAGCTCTTGAGAATGATTTGTTGAGAAGAAGATTCTCTTCGATGTTACGTCTTCTTTTGTTTATGCCTTAGTATGGGGCTAGCGACCATAAACCACAAAACTATTCAAACGGCTACAGAAACTTCAATGCATAATAAAAAATATTTTAAAAAAACAGGGGGGATAAAACACAAACTTATTTTTTGTTGGAATCGGAGAGGCGAAATGATACAGAAGGTTGATGAAAGCTTTCGGGATGCCAGTCATCCCACTAAGGTGTATTCCCTTGATGAAAGCAAGAATAAGAATGGGGACGTGGAATGTACGTAAAACGTACGAAGCTAGGAAGGCTGCTCAGGTAGCCCAAGAAATGAGAGCACATGGTATTGAAGTGATCAGAATCCGCGAGAGTAGATGGAATAGATATGGACTGTCAAAATTGTCAGCTAGAGAGTCAGTAATCTACTCCGGTCACCCACAATACAACCGCAAGAACACTGGGGAACTGAGTGGTTGTAATGATGTCTCCAGTGGCAACCAGAGACCTAATGCAGTGGTAACCAATTTCATCCAGGATCTTGACAATAAGATTCAACTCAAAACAAAAGAAGGAGGGTCACAATTATCCAATGCTAAGCAACTAGAAATAACGCGGAAGTAGGGGAGAAGGAGGACTTTACAGACAACTGTCAAACAAACTCGAATGCTTTCAGGTGAAATCAATAAACTTACCGAAGAAGCTGGCAGCGAAGGCAGGACTCCAAGTGAATATGCAGAAGAAGGTGATGAAGATTACCAACCACAACAACCACCACCACCACCAACAGGCACCAATCACCACCAACGGTAGAGATGTGAAAGAGGCTAATTCCTTCACTTATCCAACAAGGAAGCACGGCTGCAACCACTAGCAGTCGGAACGGATAAAGTTGCCGAAGCAGGCCAGCCAGCCAGAATCGGAAAGGCGTGATGCGTCTTCATCAACCTGAAACCAGTTTGGAAGTCTTCTGCACTAACTCAGCCAGCATAAATAACAATATCCGGATTTTTGATACAAATGTGTAGTCAGACAGTCACTGCTTCTGTATGGATCAGAAACGCCCACTGCATGCCTGTCAGGAAAAGCATTCAAAACGGGCAACTGCACAATTTTATCAACACCTGCCTGTTTTCGCTAGCTCCATTCTGAAGATCAAATGGCTAGCTGGCCGGCCAGATGGGTGAGGCATACGTTGAGGAGGGAGGCCGTCGAATGACATCACGCGCAATGCATGCTATCGCTCAATTGGAAGGTGAATGGGAAGCGAAAGATGGGTCATGGGTGTGAGAGTGGCATGGAGGGGGTCGTGAGAGTTGGAGTAGTAGCTGACCAGCTCACTAGGCCAGCAAAGAATATAAGAAAGTGTAGATGCTCTGTTGAAGCCATATGTTCCACTCTGAACCCAAGGGAATAATAATACGATGGAACTCGTAGATTGATTTCCAGCGTTAAGATCACAACTTGTAGGTTTTTATTGCCATAAACATGAAGTAATACAATTTTTCTCCGACAATACAACGTTAATAACTCAGAATGATAACTCCCGCCTTTCATCAAAATAGTCTGTTTCCTGCTTATTCGATCTTTCTTAAAGCAAAAAAAGAACGCTTACACGAATTAGTTCATTTTATTATCTAATGAAATAAAAAGAAGCAGCAAATGACTATTTCATCCTAGAGACAAAAAAAAACAACAACACATTTCTACGCAATTTTTTCTTTAATCAGATGAATGCGCACGTCGTACGAATAGCTTATGACAAAAAATTAACTACAAGCGTAATTCTCACTTCTAGCTTAATTGATGAACAAAAAAGAAATCATTGCAGTTCTAATGTGCAAGAAGTTTGTCTATATTTTTTAATTTTAAATGACCATTGTAGCGTAATTTGAAGGCAGTAATTTTGGCTATCCAGTTTTTCTGTCTGAATTCTTAAAGATTCCTTCTTTCTCATTAACTGTGTGTTTCTGTGATTAATTAAATATTCTTATTTGATTACCTTCGAATGACTTCAGTTTTATCGTGTGACTAGAAAAGCCCGTCGAATAGCTGAAGTATGAAATATTATTTATTACAGTAGTATCTACATTTAAGTTAATAAAACTTCAATTAAAGGGACTTCTTACCATGGGAATAGTCTTCTTGATTTAGAATATGCGGATGATGCAGTCCCCCCTCCTAGATGAAGACACTTTGACAAAATGCAGAATCTTCTGAACACCTTGAGCAGCAGCAGTCTTCGAATGTTTGGAATGTAATTTTCAGGATTGGATTACATGGAATCCTAGCTTAAAGATAAGGAGATAAATGGTAGAGTGCATTGACCGCTTCACTTATTTGTAAAGTTGCATTAGCTAGCAGCGACGGGTTTATTGCTGACAAAATTTCAACACGGATACAGAAGGCTCGTTCGGCATTTGCCTGCCGACCTACGCTATCTCCGTCTTAGACGTTATATCTGGCTTTTGATCAAAGGACGTGCGTAATGCTAAACAGTTCACTCTGTCCTCCTTTATGTCTGTGAGTGAGGCGTGGCCACTAAAAGTAGATGATATGAAAAGACTGGGTAGTTGTCTTTGATAATAGGTGCCTGCGTTCTATCTCCTGTGTGAAATGGTATAATAGATTGAGCAATATTGAGGTCAGGAGTCTAGTGCCGGGTAAGGAGGGAAGATCGATTGAAGTGGTTAGGACATGTGTTGCGCGCATGTCTAGCCACTGATCATCTTCCTCGACGGTCAATGTTAGCTGACAAAATATTAGGTTGAAAAAGGTCTAGTGGTGGTCAAACCAAAACCTGGCATCTGTACACGATGTCTTTTACAGTTAGTCGGAGCCAGCTAGGTAGAGACATGTAGACTGCCTAGATGGAGTCCTCGGGATGGCAAGAACCAATGGCTGGAGACAATTGGTGATATGGCTGAAAATTGAATTTATTATCTCAGATTCATTCATTCTGTGTGATTTCCTATATCCACTTGAACCCAACTTTTGCTTCCATTTTGTTATTCTTTCCACCTCATACTTCTTGTTGTCGTTCTTTCGAATCTCTAATTTTTCTTTTCTCTCTCATTTGTCTTCCTTCGTGTATTACATGAAGTGTAGCAACTTGAAATGTTACACCTCTGTGAACATACTCCTTCAACAACACATATGCACTTTCTTCTATTATCGGCCATCCTCTTCAGCTGACCAGCTCCACGATTGCTCATAACCTCTCATCTCCTACTCCAACTCACACTGACGACCCACTCATCGCTTCCGTTTCAATTTCCACTCGAGTTTGGCCTGAACTGCATGAGACGTCATTCGATGTCCTCCCTTCTCAACGTATGCCCAACTGACCCATCTTCATTTTCTCCTTCATATCTGTTGAGCGATCCGCTCTTGCTTGTTGGTTTGTTGCCAGCTAGAGTTTTTTACTGCTAATTCGTTCTGACAGGCAGGCTGGCCATTTGACCTTCAGAATGGAGCCAGTGAAGGCAGGCAGCTGTTGATAAAGGTCTGTAACTTGTTGGAAATGCTTTTCGTGACAGGCACACAATGCGAGTTTCTGACCCGTATAGAATAACTGGCTGACTGACTGACTTCACATTTGTGTTGAATAGAATCCGAATCTTGTTGTTTATGTTGGCTGAGTGAAGCAGAAGATTTCCAAACTGGTTCTAGTTTGATGAAGGCGTACCTCGCCTTTCGAATTCTGGCTGGCTGTCCAGCTTTGACATCTACATCTGTGGTATCCTCCTGTGGTTGAAATCGTGCTTCCTGGTTGGACAAGTGAAGGAAGTAACCTCTTTCAATTGTCTTTCCCTTTGATGGTGATTCGTGCCTGTTGTTTTTGTTGCTGTTGGTGGTGGTTTTGGTTGGTAATCTCCATCACCTCCGTCTCCGACTTATTTATGTTCACTTGGAATCCTGCCTTCGTTGCCAGCTTCCCCAGTTAGTTTGTTGATTTCGCCTGCTAAACTTCGAGTTTGTGTGACACCTAATAGAAATCATTTGCGAAGTCTAGATTTTCTAGAGTCTTGTTGTCTGTGTTCCAGCGTATTCCTGTCCTCTCTCTCCATGCAGTCTAACTCATGAACCAGTCCGCCACAATTTAGAATGTCACTGATTATAATAGACAAGCAGCCTCGTCTTACTCCTGTCTTCACTTTGAACGCCTCTCTGTTTTTTCCCACATATAAATATATATTTAACCACTACGAACGTTATTCAGTCAAACTTCTGCTTAAGTGTCCTTCATTATCGAACAGACAATGATTTTTGTTTACGTGTTGCCTTGTTGTTATCTTTCTAATTAGATTGAAAGTTTGGAAGTTTCTATGAAATGCCAAATATTTATTAGTGGTTTATGGTAGTAATAATCAGATGAACTTTGTGTTTAAACTAGCCTTGATAAGTCTTCTTTGTTATGGATTTACATGCCAACTTTATAGAGCACGATTCAAAATATTTTCAACATACAGTGATTTAATGAGATAAGCGTTGAGTTTGCTTCAATTTAAAAAATATTATAAATTCAGCTGCATGAGTCAAGTATTATCCTCGTATAAAGGTATTTTCTGCTGGGATGAAAATCAATGTGGCTATTGTAACTGATGAATAACATCAGTCATTGTGCCCTCAGACTGTTATATAAAAGGTGGGAAGTTGTCGATAAAAATTGAATTGTTCTGGCTAGTTTCATTTTGTTGTCATCATTACTTGAATTTTTTCGGTTTTAGTTCTATTGGAACTTTATGAAATTGAGTTGACATAAAGTAATAATAATAATAATTTCCAAGAGTTAGCTTTTAGGGATTTGATTCGTTTCACACTTGACCACGGATTGATATCAGTTAGAGAACCACTGAAAGCCAGAGAGTAATGGACAGTTATTCCATCGTAACTTAGATTTCTTGAAAATTAATCTGATGCTCGCTAGTGGATGGCTACACAGCAAAGTTGCCTGGAATTCTAGTGAGAATTTGTGGCCTGGTCGAGAGTGAAGACTAATACTTTCCGATAATACTGGCTAGTATTGCAATAAAGTCATGAACTGGCAGAAGTAGGAATTCACGGGCTAATTAATCGTGTCTCAGTAGCTGAATGGTCTACGAGATCCGCCTTGGAACCGGAAGGCCATAGGTTTGATCTCAGTGTGTCCATACTGTTGAAGAGCCTCAAGCTAGGTCGAGACAGTTCTCCAGTACTCCTTGCTGGTTTTCAGTGGTTCCCCAACTGATATCAATCCGTAGTCACATTTGTGATAATAATTCGTTGTTTCAGTAAAACATGATGAAATGATTAGGCACACATCAGCCTAATTTTCGTGGCTTTCATCTTAAAAGTTCAGAAATATCTCCACATATTTTCATGTAGGACATTTCTTAAATGAAGATAATTGTTCATTATTTGTACACCTTGCTTGATAACAGTTGGTTCATTAAATTTTTAAAGATTGGTCACGAACCGAATCTGGTAAGGGAACTACTAGAAACCAGGGGGAACCGAACAGCTGCCTCACCCTTGTTTGAGGCTATTCAAGAGTTTGCACCCACTAGCTGACCTTGTAATCTGAATGTCCTTTGTTTGATCCCTAGAGATAGAGTCATAGTTACGAACTGCTGAGGGGCTCAAACAAAAACGCGACAACTGTGTAGTACACCCTGGTTTTCAATAGTTTTCTAACTGAATTCATTACGTAATCAATCTAGAATTCAGTCAAATCCCGTTGAGTTAACACTCGATCGTTAATTTTTTTCTTGTTTCACCGAAGTCATCGTTCCAAAATCATCTTCTTTATCAAATTGATGTTATAATCCAAATAGTAGTTGTTAGTTCTGAGAGGTATGTTTACGTGACTCATGGCATTTGATTTTGCCAATATTATTACTCATGGAGGGAAACCGATTGTAGCTCAAAAAAGGAAATATATTCTCCAGTAAGTAGAATTTGTTTCCCTCTTCAGTATCATCCGTGCGTTATTACCGAAGACGAAATCAACACGGTTAATGCATTCAGTCAAAACTGATAAATTCGTCTGAACAAGTTTGATTGTTCAATTCACCAGAAATGATAATATGTGCGTGAAACATGTTTTTTGAATTACATATTTCAAGTATGATTACGAGCTAACAGTAGTCAGAGAACCATTAGAAAGTTAAAGAGCACTGGATATTCGTTTCATCCCAGTTTGGGACTCTTCAGAAGTGTACACCCACCAGGATTCTAAAATTAGACCTTCTGGTTACAAGCTAAGCTCGTAGATCACTCAGCCACACTGGGAGGAATCATATGATGGGATGCAAATGTTTTCCCTTTCTGATAGGTCCATAGGAGGAGGGAGCGCGTCGGTGGTTTAGCGGCTGAGTCCTCACCAACCATGCATGTGGTCCGGGGTTTGTTTCCTGTTCGGCACACACCTTTATCTCCCTCATGTGGTAGTAACCCCGGCAAAAAAGGAGGGTTGAGCTTGAGACTAGCAACCTCACCACGTGAAAACATCAGTGCTGCTGAAACTTCAAAGTTAAAGCTTTAAGTCCTATGTTCTTGTCACAATGTAAAAGGAACTTAAGTAATTAATTCATTACATGGGGGAGTGAATTATTATTATTATTTCGTAAAACAACTGCCAAATTTCATATTCCTTTTTATTTTGTCTTATTTTCGAACATGTTTCATTCACTTAGATAGTAGACATACTTGCCTCTTTGCAACGTTTAACAAGTTTCACTACAATTATCTAGACTCTTTTTTATAATGATTGGTTTCAGAAAAACTATGTAATTACTTTTTATGATGTAGTTGGGTTCTCTGAGCTGAATGGTTTATTTGCAAAGCTTTCATTGCCTTACAAGGCAACATCTTCAGAGAATACTTCAATTTAAAGTCAGCTTTTAGATTTCTCCACGAGTTTACTAGTCATCTCTCCTGGTAACTTTGAACATGACTGGTCGTTTTTGTGTGTTTTGACACCTTCCAGGCTACTTGTATTGGTATTGGTGTTGATTGTTTCCTTCACCTAAAGTTTGACCCTTCGTGTGCGAGATTTCCTTCTTATCGATTGGTAAATTTTGTCTATGTCAATGTATCTATTGATTGGCAATTCACTGGAATACTAGGCTTCTAAAAATTCTCTAGCGCTGAAGATGTTGCTTAGTAGGGCAATGAAAGCTTTGCGAATAAACCATCCAGTTCAGAGAACATAACTGCATCAAAATCATACACCTGAGCTACACATCTTCTGCGTCATATCTGAACCTATGTAATTACTACTCATCTTTGTAATTAGCATGATCTTTCGATTGCACCATGAAAATCAAGCCCTATACATTTGAACGCCATTCAGGCCCAGTAAGTACATATCGTATGAATAAGACAACGTACCAAGATTAAGTTTTAAGCAGAACTCAAATTGATGCATAATTCTCTCTCTTAATAAGCTTTAAATACAGCAGTCTTCAAGATCAAGTGGAGAAGTTGAACAGTGATACAATATTATATTTTCGTTACAGGTATTCTGATTGGAAGCATTCCTAATTCGTTCTTATATACATATATATATATATTCCCTTGGGTTCCAAGTGGGAAGTAGGGCTTCAGCGGGTCATTTTCATTTCGCCCTGTTCTCTGCAGTCCATTTTCTTTGACTCGACGATTGATGATAAGCTTTTATTCAATCCCTACACCCTTGGACACATGCCCACCTTGTGGCTTCTCATTTGGCTTCCATTCTCTGGCCTGCCTGGCGTACGATGTTACTCAATGGTCTCTCCTTGGCGCACCTCTGATTCGTCTCCATTTCTTTCTGGATAACTGCTGGCTTTATGGAGTTCTTGGTTAGTTCATTTTCAGAGTTCCTTGTTGCTGCTTCTTTTCATTTGGCCATCTGATTTTCAGTATGGAACATGGCGAAGGCAGCTGTTGATAAAAGTCTGCCTGTTGTGAATACTTTCTTTCTGAATTCCTTTTCTCTTTTGAAGAAATAAGTGAAATAAAAAAACAAAACAAATTACAACATTTATTAAGTCACCCACCACCATGACAACACCTAACATGTAACTAAATCAAACTTTTCTTCACAACTAGTCGAAATGAAACTAGAGAATGACTTTCTTGGCTTTCTTGCTGTATATACCAGTTTTGTCAGTGAAACATTTTCTTTTAAAACCACTACATATATATATTCTGAAAAAAAACTATATCCTTTAATTATAATTAAGTAATATACCTGTCAAGTATACGTTTGTTTTTGATGTGATTATCAGAATCGAAAGAAATGTGTGTCAAAGTTGAACTCATCTCCATTTTTCTACTAATCCTGCGTAAACGAGTGAGTATATTGTCATTTTCTGTGATTAGAAAGGAGTAAACACCTGAGATAAGGTCGAATAAGTTCACGTCTTTCTGCCTTTATCAAATCTATTTTTCCTTATTAAACCTTAATAAGCATAATCTCTAGAGGATAATAACAAAAATGACAAAATGACAGTTAGTCATAAATATAAATATCTACTCAAACTCTATATATCACCTCCTCATTCTCACTTTTTTTCTCTTGCCTAGATTTCAAACCCCAAGTGATATCAATTCATTGTTTTTCTTCGCATTTAATATGAAGAGTATTGTGTTTTTTTTTTGTTGTTGTTGCTGTTGTTGTTATTGTTGTACACTGACTCAATCCTCTTAGCTTGTTTCACCGCTCTTCTCTTACACTTCTTGTTTACATTTCTCATTTAATTTGCGAAATATACCTATTAAGACATTGAAATAAGAACAAATTAGTTCAGCGAAGAGTCTCTTTTCGGCGAATTCATTCACTTAGCTGTACAGTCGCAAATATATATATGCTTGACAAAAGTAAAGGCATAGTCTTAATGGATAGAAAAGATTATATTAATAAAATGTTGGCGATTCTCTCAGACAACAAGAAGTTCTCAGTATTCGAAAAAGAAAAAGAGAAAGACAAAACCGAAGCAACGGAAAAACAGCTAACTGAGATCTTGAGAAAGCTAAAGACTGATCAAGTTATCTCTGAAAATGTCTTCGAGAGCATTCGACCCACAGGTTCAATAATACCCCGACTATACGGATTACCAAAAACTCATAAACTGGGTCTTCCACTGCGCCCTATTTCGGACATGTCGGGATCTCCGTATCATCCAATAGCGAAATGGCTAGCAGAACTCCTACAACCTGTTAGAGAACGAATTTCAAAACATTCTCTTCGAGATGCTTTTGAATTCATCGATTGTATCAAAGATGTTAAAGTGGGAGACAAACGTATGATTTCACTCGACGTCGAGTCTCTCTTTACAAACGTCCTTATCACTGAGACGATTTGTTTTCTATGCAAATACTTGGAGGAAAACAACCTGAATATCGGAATACCTACCACCAAGCTAAAAGAACTCCTACTCAGATGTACCCTTAATGTCCAGTTCACATTCAATGGGAACTTCTATAGACAACAAGATGGCGTGGCAATGGGATCACCTTTGGGTCCGGTGCTGGCTGGTATTTTCATGGCAAGTTTGGAAAACGGTCCGCTAAAAGCAACCATCGACAAATTCTTCTTATACAAAAGGTATGTTGATGATAATTTCGTCATCTACGATAACAATTGTAATCAAAATATTGTTCTTCAAGTTTTCAATAGTTGCCACCCCGCCATCAAATTTACAATCGAAGTAGAAACCAATGAGACAATCTCTTTTCTGGACGTTCGTTTAAGTAAGAAGACCGATGGTACCTTGAACAGATCAGTACACAGAAAACCTACATGGAACGGTCAGTTGACAAACTTCTATAGTTGGGTACCAATTAGTCGCAAGCGAAACTTGATAATATCTCTGGCTACTAGAATCCGAAAAATCTGTAGTCCTGAATCAATAGAGGAAGAGATCGCCCTCTTAAGGAAGACGCTGCTCGAGAATGGCTACCTACCCCGTTTTATAGACAAGCATATTAAGCCTAAGACTCACAAAGAACAACCCATTACAGTGCAGAAGAAGATGGTCTACATGAATGTACCCTTCAAAGGTGACCTTCTGGCTGACAACTTGAAGAAGAGGATATCTACTGCTCTCAGAAGGACATTCTTCGCTGCCACACTACGACTGACATTTTCCTCCCGGCCATTGTTCTTCAACTACTCTAAAGATAAACTATCGCATTTGACCACTTCCATGTGTATCTACCAATTCACCTGCTCTTGCGGAGCGAGGTATATAGGTCGTTCGATGCGTGTTTTATCTAAAAGAGTTCAAGAACACTATCCCGCCTGGCTACGGAAAGGTAACAACGGAGCAATAAGGAGCGCCATTATTGAGCATATACTCAACACTGGTCATTCGATTTGCAAGGAGAAGTCGTTCAAAGTCATCTATAAAGTCAAAAGAAGCCTTCCGAAATCGACAAGCTTCCGTATACTTTGTATTGCCGAAGCCTTAGCGATTTGGATAGAAAAGCCTGATTTATGCACACAGAAGAAACTTCTCCACCCCCTCCTACTACCGTGGGATTAATTTCAAGTTTATCTGTCATCAACATTTTGTTATCAATTTTTTTTGCAATCTTCGTATAATAATTTTTAGTAACTAACCCATTCAATCTTTTCACCTATTATCTAGTTTATTTTCATAATTGTCTCCATACTCCTTCACTAACATCTAATCTTTCTAAACATGTCTATATTACGTAACCCTACTCACATCTTACCAATCTTCACCCCACTTAGTTACAACTTTGATTATTAATCACACATTTTAATTTCTTCATTATTTTGATGATGTAATCAACAACCCACACTAACTGTTATTTTGATTTTGACAAACCCAATGTACACACACACACACACAAAATAATTGTATATATTTGCGACTGTACAGCTAAGTGAATGAATTCGCCGAAAAGAGACTCTTCGCTGAACTAATTTGTTCTTATTTCTCATTTAGGCAAGCAAGATTTGTAAAAATTACTTCTCCCGCCAAAAAAGACAAAAAGAAAACCACAACAACAAAAAAAAACGCAGAAGGTGTAAAAATTTTTTTATTTTGTCCAAGATTTAGATGTGAAAATGTAGGCAAAGAAGAAGAAAGTGCGTATTGAAAGCTCGGCTAGGGTAATTAAGGCAAAAATAATGCTCACTTCTTTCTTCTTCTATGCTTCAACTACTACTGTAGTCGATTTCTGTTGTACGTGTATGTGTGTGTGGTGTTTTTTCTGATTTTGTTCTTCCTCAAAATGTCCAATTTAATTAATGAACAGAAACTGAGAAAAAGTTGAGATGAGAAGTAGCACTTTCTTTTTTGTTCCTGAGATTTCACTCGTTTTAGAATGATAAGTTACTCTTCAGCTTTTCAAATCAGTTAATAAAAGTTATCATTGAAGAAAATCTTATTTATTTATATGTATGTATGGTTTACGAAGAAAAAATAACGAGTTTAACAGAAAAGCAACTGAACACTGATTATCTGTCTGAAAGAGATTGACAGTAAGCATTGGTTACACGTATTCTTCAGATTTTATTCTGTCTTTGCATAGACCTCATAAATTTCATCTAAAACTGATAAAACAATAATAATTTGCTTTATTCCAAAACAGTACTTGTGATACAGAATGGAATTCTCAGCATTTTTACTACAGTATTGCATCCAGTTTGTACATTAACAATAAATAAAATTCTACATAGATTATGAGTAGTCTCAGTTAATTTTGACAGCGACATATTGGCATATCGGTAGCAAAGCCAAAATTGAACAGTGTTTGAAGGTGTTAGAAAAGTGGATGCTAGCATATTTACTGGCGTAAGCGGTAACAAAAAGGTCGAGATATACAGAGTGTGAAAGAACGAAGAAGAATGTTTTAAAAAAAAGAAAGAAAACGTTGTACCTATAAATGATATGAGTTGGAAAGACGAGATCCAATTGTTCTACTGACTATTTAATAAGTTATAAGTTTCACGCCTAATGCTTTCTTTATCTCACAGAACACGAGCTAAGTAGGGTATGGTTGAGTTTTTGTACTTGCTGGTGCGAGCATATAGTTTTCTATATAGGCTTCTGGTCCTGCCTGATGAGATGCAAGGGGAGAGTTGTGAGTGAAGAGGGTGGTGTGAGTTAGACAGAATGGATTTAGCCCATTTTTCACATGAGTCCATGTGCCTGTCAACCAGAATATTAACAAGCTGGTTAAGTGGCACATTGCTTACCCTGCTGACAACTTTTAACACCCTACGTAATAAGATATAATCCTTCTTCAGTAGCCCTGGAAAAATAAGGGGACAATAGAGAATAATAGGCAGAATGCGAGAGTTAACGAATTGTAGGAGTAAGGGTTGGGTTATACCAGAATGTTTTAACTTCTTGATGTAGAAGGTAAGACGGAATATTTTCTTAGAAATCGTCAAGATATGAGACGACCAGGAAAGATCAGCAGACAGAATGACGCCTAGGTATTTAATTTCCGACTTGGTTTCTATTTCAGTGCCATCTATGTTGAACACCTCGTGAGAGCTAACCAGTTTGTTTAGGTCAGATTTATGCCTAAAGTTGAAATTGACAGTTTGATATTTAGAGGGATTAAAGGTAAGACCGTTTTCCTTGGACCACTGACTGATTTCTGATAAAAAGCCATTTAGTTTGGAGCAGTCGCTTTGACACTTGACAGGCAAAGATACAGTCAGATTGTCAGCATATTTAACAAAATTAATGTCATTTGAAGATGGTAAGTCATGTAGAAAGAAAGAAAAGAGAAGTGGGGAGAGTACAGCACCTTAGGGGACACCAGCTTCAGTGAGCACAGCAGAGGAGGATTTACCTTTGTATACAGTGTACTGCATTCTGTTTGAGAAATAGGAATGCAACCAGTTAGTGACCCAGGACTCAGTTTTTGTCAAAGAGAGCTTATTTAGCAAGAGACATCTAGGTACAGAGTCAAAAGCAGAAGTGAAGTCGAGAAACGTGCAACGAACGTATTTGGCACCTTTATCTAATGATGAGACGATACTGTTGTGTAAGACGGCTGCAGCATCTACAGTGCTCCTACCCTGTCTATATGCAAATTGTTTGGGGTCTTCAAAGCTCTTAAGGAGGTATTAAAGTACTAGTTTTCCCATCAGCTTTAGAAACGGGGAAGTAATGGCAATGGGTTTGAATTTTAAATTCTTGCTATTTCCAGGCTTAGGTACAGGGACTATTTTAATGTCCTTCGATGCAACAGGTACAACGTTTTTGTAAAAAGAAACGTTTAGGATGTTAGTAAGTGGAGAACACAAAGCATCTGCACATTGTTTTAGAACATAAGCAGGTAGACCATCAGGGCCAAGGCTACGTGAGGGCTTAAGCGTTTTAAGACATTTTAGAACATCAAAAGTATTAAAGTCATGAAAGTTATCAACTGCGTGATTTGTAACACTAGAAGTAATTATAGTAGAAGGAGAGCGTATAAAAGACTGATTAAGAGCGTTAACATCATAAGAGGGAAAAACATTGCATCGCTTACCATTGCCAGTAATTTCGTTGAAAAGTTCCCCCATGTTGGTAGGAGATTTGCATGATAGAAGTGTATGATTATACATAGCATTGAGATTTTTGATTTCAGATTTGATTAGAGCATTAATCTTTTTAAGTCCTAACTTATCTTTGGATTTATGTAACGTTTCTTTTTGCCTGTGTAGCTGTTTGAGACGAGGAGACGAAAAGCGGTCGAAGCTTTCGAATATTGTTTGCTTAGGACAGCATATATCGAGGTAGAACTTAAGCTAGTCCGTTATATTGGCGATTGTGTCATCTAATGTACTTTCATTGAATAAATTCCAGTTAGTATTTTGTAACATGCACATGAGATTGAGTAAGTTGTCAGATGTATAACATCTTTGTTGTGTTTTCATAGATAGGTGTGAGAAGACTTTAATATGAGTTTTGCTGTATATTTTTGGTAAAACGCGAACAATACAGTGATCAGAGTTAAGTATCGGTGCACGTTTACGTGTTTCATATATTCCTTCGTCGTTTGTGAAAACTAAATCGAGTGTTTTGTCAAGTTGAGTAGGAAATTTGACTATTTTTGTATGACCAAGTGCTTCAAGGAAAGAGCAGTCCCAGGAATTGAAGTCACCAGTAATAACAGATAGAGAGTTGTCGAAGTTGGCAGCAGCAAACATGATGAATTCATCAGCGAAATTTGATAGATCTGATAGTGAGCAACTAGGAGTAATATACATGTTTGTAACAAAGATTTGTTTATATTTGGGGAGGTAATCTGTTGGATAGTGACTACTAGTGGAATCCAAGAAATGCATTTCGTCCTATTTGGGACTCGTCAGTTAGTGGATATGCCTGCATTCCTCAGTCAGTGAAGATGTTCCCACTGAAGTTTGAACCGAGTACCCATCGTTTCAACACCATCACTCATTAGGAATGCAGGTAAATTGTCTGTGGTGATATGACCTATGCCTTTTTTTGAGGTGGAGTCACTTGCTCTATCCGGTGGAGATTAGGGCGTTTCAATAAATACCAGCATGATTTCAAGAAAATCCAATAATACACTTTTAATCTTTGAACTTACTCCCTCCTTTGATCCATGTTATTGAGCAGATATCAGTATCAAGCAACATTTTCTGATAGAAGCACTGCAAATATAACTCACTTCAAGAATATAATGCCACCAACAATATGTATGCCAGTAAAAGTGTTTCCGATGCAAAATTTCATTTACAGAGTATATAAAAATTATAACTTGCTATTAAAGCACCATAGCAACCGACTACGACACAAAATTCAGTGGGGATATACAATAAAGCCACTCAGGTACATCCAGCTGACTGATAAGTCCTAAATACGACAAATTTTGGCGCATCCTGGACCTCGTAACCAATGACTGAATGGTCTGCGAACTTGTCTTGTAACAGGAAGATCCTGGGTTCGAAATCCAGTGGATGCGTTATTCTGATGAGTCCTAGATTGGGAGGAAACAGTCTCTCAGTACTCCGTGATTTCCAGTGGTGGTTCTCTAACTGATATCATTCTATGATCAAATTTGAAACAAAATCAAATTCCTACAAAAAACAAAAATTATTTTGAAATAAATAAATAAAAGTGACAAGTGAGATGGTATCGGGAATTTGTTGGAATGAAATTAATTGCAACAATCGACATAAAAAGGGAATTGTATACAAATTGAATAAACAAAACGAAGAAATAAGTAGAGCCAATATATAAATAGCGATTATCATACTTTAACATAGAAAGATTAAGACTATGAGAGTTGGAAGGGTTGAACAAACTTTTTTCTGTATACAGAGATCTGTCTTTTCTATATCAGTGACCAGAGCTTAAGTAATACGGATGAGTTGGATACGCAGTCATTTGAGAAGGTTATTTTTTCCCTTGTAAATAGCTTTAAGGGATGACGGTGGAGGGTGACCGGTATCGACCCAATGTTCAGTTATTGTGCTTTTTGCAACCTCGCTTCCCCTCCTTTCTAACCTCACAGGATAGTGTTCCAGCAGTCTCTTAGACAAAACCGGCCTCGAACGACTGATACGCCTAGCTGCATAGGAGCAGGTGAACTGATAAATGCACACAGAGATAGTCAGCTACGGGATTTCATCTTGCAGGGTTTTGGACATTAATGGTCGATTAGAAAACACTATTCTCAATGATGCTACAGGGAATTTGAAACATAACACAGTCAAAGTAAAATATGTAATCGCTGTTAGTGAATACTGTTTAAGATTCAAATTCGAGAGATTACATAACTGGAAGTGAGTTAGTCTGTATATTCATAGTTGAAAAATCTCATGTTTCAGTGATTGTTGCATAAGTCAAATAAGGCGGCATTAAGATCAAAATGGGAAGCTTATTATGGTCTGTATGGATGAATGAAACTCATCCACTTCAGGCAAACTTTTAATACAGTCATTCACTTCTTAAGTTGAATTATTTACGTATTCACTCTGGAAGAAATATTTACACAATGTACGGAGTTCTCAGCGTAATTTTTTAATATTTGTTTTAATCTTTTACATTCCCAGTGAAACATAGGGTGGCTTCAAGATAGAGGCTTGAAGTTTCGGTAGAAGTGGTGTTTATTTTCAAAGGATGGAGTTTCTAGCCTCATGTCCAACCTTTCCTCTCTTTACCAGTCTTATTACTGGCTTTGAGAGGTATAGGAATGCATCGGCCGGAGACCGAACCCCAGACCACCTGCGTGGTTTTTGAGCATTCTACCGCTGTGCCACTGACACTCACAGTGCAATTAATTTCAAGGAAAACAGCAATCTAAAGCATATCATGTGAAGCGATGCTGTTTGATCTGAAGTTTAGACGAATCTCTTAGGATATTTTTCTGTCATCTCTAAGAAATGCTCACTGATAGTTTGAAGATCAATTAAAAATGTGCTTGAGTACATTTTGTGATTAATGGACATATTCGAATTGCTGGTTAGTGAATAAAGAATATTCTTTCCGATGAATTCGTCGTCAAGTTCTACATTAATGTCACCATGATAATTAAAGAATTATTGTTAATAACAACATTAATGGTGTTTTAAATTACATTGAATGTAACGCTAGACTGAATATCAGATTAATTAATGGAATAAGAATAAAACTTGGGCACTGTGGTAGAGTGTAATTCCATTATGGGTAAATATCAAAGTAAAATTTACCCATAATGGAATTAATTAATGGAAGTAACACAGAATTTATGAATTTGTAGGTTGGGCAGCAGGCCAGGACAGCAACAGTAGCCGGTTGGGCGTGTTTCTTTTGCACACAGTGCTCTAGTTGATTTCAGAAAACTTCAGTGGCTTCTATTGTTTGGCGTGTTCGGTACCTAGAGACCTTTGGTAATATTGAATCGATACCTGAGAGATGATACAAGGAGACTCTTCACTGTTGCTAGCTTTGTAGCCTGTCTGGATGAGGTGATCCAATATTGAACCATTGATGTTTTTAACGACACTTTTATTTAGATAAACTGTTAGTTCTTATCGAGCAGGAAATTTAAGTTCCTTGATCGATAGCCAATATAACTGGCCCCTGAGGAGCAGTTGAATTGATAGATAGAGTAATTGGTGGCTAACCTTCCCTAGTTAACTAGCTCGCTAGTTTTCTAACCGGTCCCAAGCCCGGGTAAAGAGGGAGGGGTGGGCGTGGGGCTAGCAACCCCACGCCACAAAATCTTTCAAACCTCTAGAGAAATTTCAACACACAGAAAAAATATTAAAAATACAAAAACTTCAAATAAAAATCTTATTCTTCGCTGGAATCGGAGAAGCAAAATCAGGTGGGCTGGTGAACGCCTTCGGGAAGCCGGTCAGCCGATGATATTTTCCTAATCGTGGTGGAATGGATTATGCGTCAGATTGTTGGAGGTGAGAAGTTAGGAATACAGCGGACCACCGACAACAAGACTCTAAAAGACCTGGATTTGCCGTGTGGATTATTTATGTTCGCCGTTTACTGTGGCTGAAGAACCTGTCAGCGAAGACAGAAATCCAGGTGAACACAGAGAAGACAGAGGTGATGAAGATTACTAATCACCACCGACAGCAACAGCAACAACAACCAGCACCAATCACCATCAATGGGAGAGATTTAACAGAGGCTAATTCCTTCAATTATCTAGGAAGCATCGTTTCAACTACAGACATTTGGCACGGATAAAGATGTCAAAACCAGCCAGCCAGAATAGGAAAGGCGAGATACGCCTTCATAAACCTGAAACGAGTTAAGAAATCTTCTCCATTCAGCATAAGGAAAAAGATTCACATTTTCAACATAAATGTCAAGTTGGTTCTTCTATTTTTTTCTTTTTTTTTCCTTCACGTTCCCCACTGGAACATAGGGCTTCAAGCTCGCGGCTTGAAGTTTCTGTAGCAGTGTTTATTTTACAGGATGAGGTTGCTAGCCTCATGCCCAACCTTTCCTCCTCACCAGCATTACTTCTGGCTTAGCGAGGTAAAGGAGTGCGTCGGCCGGGGATCGAACCCCGGACCATGTACATGGTCGGCGAGCATCCTAACCACTATGCCACCGACGGATCAGAAACTTGCACTGCGGGCCCGTCACGAAAAAGATTTTCAACTAGTCTCAGACTTTCATCAACAGCTACCCTCTTACTTGGCTCCATATCGAAGATCCAATGGCCAGATGGAATTAACCACAAGAAACTCTAACTGGGAGCAAAATAACGAAGAGCCGATGGCTCAACAAATGTTTAGGTGAAAATGTTGATGGGTCAGTTAGGCAAACGTTGAGGAGGACACCGAATGACATCGCGCGAAATGCAGGCTATCGCTCGAGTAGAATCCAAATTGGAAGCGTCGAGTTGGTTGTCAGTGCGAGGGTGACATGGGGGGGGGATTGTGTGGCAAGAAAGAGGAGATGATAGAATATGGAAAACAATAGACCCAGCTGAAGAGGATGGTAGAAAATAGAACAAAGTGTAGATGTGTTGTTGAAGCCGTATGTTCCACTCGGAACCCAAAGGAACAATAATAATAATAATTGGTGGCTATGCATAGTACATTGTCTTTCATTTTCAGAATCACAGCTGGTTGTGTGCAAACTATAAACTTCAGATCTCTGGCATTAAGCGTTCATTGAATTGATTTTCTCAACTTGTCGGTTACTAGTTCACTTGATATATCACCTTTGAATTCTAGTCGTATATACAGAGTCTTCTTATTAACAGATACAGAGAGAAAGTATGGAACATTGTGTTGGATGGAATTTCATGTAGCCCAATAATTCAAGCAGGACACTCTCAGTACTTCAAGTGGGATCTGTATCAAATTAACTTAAACATATACACATTTTAGTACAATTCACTCAAAACATTAACTTGTCTTTCAATCATTTTCATTTTACACCATTTCACGGATGATTTAGACAGTCTGCTGTTGTTAACAGAAAAAAAGCAAGTGTCACTTTGTGAAACAAGTTTGAATTCGGGATTTAACACTTTCAGTAATAAAAATCAAATAGGCTACAAAATTGTTTTAAAAAAAAGAAGTGAGAAAATGAGACAATGAAAGCTGACATTTATCTCTTGACAAATTTCCTGTCATTACTGACATTAGTGCATACAATCAAGCAATAAATAGAGATAGATATGCGTGTATATATACGTGATAGAAATGACGACAGTAGTCTGTTGAAAGATGAAGTTGTCAATTTTAGTGTCTCCTGATTGAGTTATTTAAGCATGAAAAAGTTTTGAAATTGAATTCAATATTTATTTGTACAGTGATTCGGATATTAGATAATTCGTCAATGCTTGTTGGACATTTCAAAATTCACCTACAAAGGTGAATGTAGATTTCTGTCAACGTTTCAATGACAAGACAGGGAGATGAATGTGTATTTTTATAGGAAAGAGTACTTGCAGAATAATAGCAGAAACAAAAAAGAAAGATACAACGTTAGCTCGTTTTTCTAGCTTTCCACATTGAAATAGAAGCAAAGTGAATATGGTACATATTTAAGGAAAATGCTTTTTTGTCAAGAAATCTATTTGAACAAATCTGATATTGCCTTTATTGAAGACCTAAAATGAGACATTTTAAAAATTGTTAATTAATAGTTAAAATTTTGGAACGAAATTTAAAGTGAAAATCTGTCAGTTTCATTCTACAGGAATAAATGAGTTATATTATTATTATTGTTCCCTTGGGTTCCGAGTGGAACATACAGCTTCAACAACACATCTCCACTTTGTTCTATTCTCTGTTGTCCTCTTCTGCTGGGTCCACGGTTTCCTATAATCTCTCATCTCCTCCCCCTTGCCACACAATCTCCTCAATGTCACCCTCACACTGACGACCTACTCGTCGCTTCCCATTCATCTTCCACTCGAGCGATGGCATGCATTGCGCGCGATATCATTCGACGGCCTCCCTCCTCATTGTATGCCCCACCTATCTCCATTTTCTCCTACATATTTGTTGAGCAATCAGCTCTTGCTTGTTGGTTTGTTCCCAGAGTTTCTTGTTACTAATTCTTTCTGGCCGTTTGATCTTCAGTATGGAGCCAGGGAAGGGGGCAGCTGTTGACGAAAGTCTGCAACCTGTTGGAAATCCTTTTCTTGACGGGCACGCAGTGCAAGTTTCTGACCCATAGAGAAGAACTGACTGACTTCACATTTGTGTTGAAAATCCGCATCTTGTTCCTTATGCTGAGTGCAGAAGATTTCTTGACTCGTTTCAGGTTGAAGAAGGTGCATCTAGCCTTTTCGATTCTAGCTGGGTGGCCAGGTTTGACATCTTCATCTGTGCCGACTGTCTGTGGTTGAGACCGTGCTTCCTGGCCAGATTAGTGAAGGAATTAACCTCTATCAAATCTCCCCCATTGGTTGTGATTGGTGCTGATTGTTGTTGTTGCTGTTGCTGTTGGTGGTGGTTAGTAGTCTTCATCACCTCCGTGTTCTCTATGTTCACCTGGAGTCGTGTATTCGCTGCCAGTCAGCGTCTTCAGCCAGTTTGTTGGTTTTCGCCTGCCTTCAAGTCTTCGAGTTTGTGTGACATTAGACACAAATCATCTGCGAAATCCATATCTTCTAGAGTCTTCTTATTGGTGGTCTAGCGTATTCCTGTCTCCTCGCTCCCAAGGCACAGTCTGACGCGTAATCCAGTTCACCACAATTAAGAATATCATCATTGATAATAAGCAGACAGCCTTGTTTTACTCCTGTATTCACTTCGATCGCCTCACTAAGTTTTCCGTTGCGGATCACCTGACACGTGATACTGTCGTATAGCCAGCTGTTGAATGAGGTTGATAAAGACTTGGGCATTGCAGGCCGTAGTGTTGAATTAGTTTCCAGATGAGTTAATCTACTCAAAATGTTTCTGCTAATGTTAAATATCCATCTCAGATTGAACACAGTTTTGACATGTCATTAAAATGTTTAATGCTGTATCACTTTTGTGGAAAATGTTGCATATATTATGTAAAAGCACATTCATAGTTAACGGAGGTATCCTTATTGCGATAACTGCGAAGAAAATCATGAAATAGAAGGGCGTTTCGCGGAATGCGATTTCAAGACATTTAATAAAAGACGCACTGCTCTCAGGCTTTCAGAAATTTAGGCGTTCTTAAATGTTTCAATGCTCCTGTTCACTTCCTCCTTCCGGTGAAAGTGCCTCTGTGAGGTGTCAGAATAATGAAATGAATAATCAACAACAATCACTTTATTTATACTTAATATATCTCCACTGAGGAAAGCACTATGATAAACGCAAAATAAATTTGTGGAATAGTCACTCCCGGTTTTATCTATATATTTAAACAGCAATTTATTCAGATTTCAGGACTGATCACGAACTGAAATCAGTTGGAGAGCTTTACTACTTGTGAGGCATTCGGACTCACAAACCATCTCCTGTAGGACAGTAATGCATACTCTGACTAGACACTAGACAGTAACCAGTGTCATGAATGTAGTCCTTGGTTTTGCGCAGACTAAGTTTCATAAAATTTAGATATTAAGGAGATTTGTAGCTCAAGTGGGCGATTTCAGTGTGGTTGTGCTCTCTGAGCTGGATGGTTCATAATTGTGAAGCTTTCATTGCTTAACTAGGCAACTCATCCTCAGAGCATACTTCAGTTTGAAGTTAGCTTTTAAATTTCTCCATGAGTTTATCAGTTCTCTTTCCTGGTAACCTTGAAAGTGATTGGTTGCTTTTGTGTGTTTTCTCACCTTCTAGTGGACATGTATTGGTATTGATCGTCTTCTTTTTGTCCTGGAATTTAACCTCTGGTTCATGTGATTTCATTCTTAGAGCTCGGCAAATCTTGTCTATGTTGATGTGCCTGTTGATTACCTATTCACATAAATACCAGGGTTCCAAAAATTCCCCGTCATTTTTAGTACTTCTTCTGTCTCAGATTTGAAATTTATCCCAATGGAACTGGTGTTTGTGGGTGTCTGTATTCTGTGATATGTTGGAGTGGATATAGTATCTTTCGACGGCCAGTTTATGTTCATGGATACGAAAACAAAGAGGCCATCCACTTTATCGAATGTAATCTTTTCCACAGTCATCGCAGTTTATCTTGTAGATGATGTTGGTTTTATCCTCTTTCACTGTTGAAGTGAAGTGATTTTGTTGGTTTGAATAGTCTTTCAGTGATTATGGGGATGTTCTTCATATATGGTAAGACAATTTTCTTTGTCTTTCCTTTGAGGACTTTGATTTTGGTTAGGGGGGGGTAGATATCTTCTGATGAAGTTCTGTGGATATCCATTTTTTGTAAGACGGTCATAAGTTATATTTTTTCAATTTTCTTTTAGGTAGGAATGCTGCAATGCATTCTAGCTCCTGTGAATAATGTTTGCATGTAACTCTTTTTGTATCCTATTGGGTTGTTGCTGTTGTAATTGAGTATTTGATCTGTATACTTGAGTTCCTAATTTTCCTGTATTTGTTCGCCAGAAGGACGAGAAAACACCCAAAAACAACCTAGGGCGTCCTAGGTAACCAGGAGAGATAACTAATAAACTCATGGAGGAATTCAAAAGCTCACTTCAAATTGAAGTATGCTCTAAGGATGTGTTGCCTAGTAGGGCAATGAAAGCTTCGCAGCTCAGAGAACACAATTACACCAAAAAGACTAAATTCCATTAGTCAAGGCCTACTTCAGACAATATTCTTCTACCATGTTGTATACCTAGTTTTGGAAAAAAAATCAATACAAACTGGAAGAAGTACATCTCAGAAGTAATACAACACTTGGTTTAAACCTTGTATTTACATGTTTCACTTGAACAAACGTTGTTTTTTGAGACGAGTCTATTTTATATACATCAAGTAGAAATACAAAATAACAATTTTGTTTTCAATAGTTGGCTTGTAAGTACTAGATTTGTTTTTAAGGGTTTGACCACGGATTGATATCAGTTAGAGAACCAATGAAAACCAGCCACATGGAGTACTTGAAAGCTAAATTACGAATTGTTAGAAGTTAGAATTCATGGGCTGGTCATTGAATCGGGTCCCAGTGTCTGAATGGTATACGAGTTTGTCTTGTAACCGGAAGGTCGTGGATTCGAACCCAGGTGGTGGGTGCGTACTGCCGATGATTCCCAAACTAGGCTGATGAAACAGCTGTCCAGTACTTCCTTTGGCTGGTTTTCAACGGTTCTCTAACTGATATCAATCCGTGATCAACTCGTAAAAAGCAATTTGTTTATTATGTATTAACCAAATATGCAAAAAGCAGAAAATATTTTTATTGATTAAATCGGTGTGAATTTTTTCTCTCAATCCCTACCTACATTCCTCCATCTTCACAGATGAACATCAACAACAACAACAACCACAAGAAAAATTCCAAAAGTGAAAGATACACCACTGCACAATTCATTTCAATGTTCAATTCATTCTTATTGGATACAAGTAAAAATCAATTGAAACATTGAAAGACGCTAATACATAATCTAATCTCGTCTAATCAAATCAAATCAGATGAAATGAAATCAAAATATGCTGTAAATGGACTGTAGAAATAGGTATAATAGAATGAATGTTGGATATTTTTGACGTCATATTATTATAACTGTAAATACATGCGTGTATCCACATTCCTAGCTTCGTTTGTTTTTCTTGTTGTGTGTTTTTTTTCTGTTGTGAACAAATTTTCTTGATGTGATTGAAAAAAGAGATAAGATTTGACAGGAAGAAATATGTATGTATATATAAATACCTTTGTGGTTTGAAGAGAAAGAAGAAAAAAAAACATTCAAGAATTACGTAAATGGAAATGGATAGGGGAATGTGATGTGTGTTTAATACCTATTTGCGTATATGTTGTTAACACAATCAATTTGTGAGGGTTGTCTGTTTTGTCTGTCTTTCAAGTCAGAAAAGTTAAAATGCTGTTAATTGGTGGATGGTGATTAGCAGTGGAATCCAGGATGCGTCACATTTTGTCCTATTCGGGACTCGTCATCTGGTGGATGTATCTGCATTCCGCAGTGAGTGATGATGTTCCCACCGAGGCTCGACCCCAGTGCCCATAACTGCAGACGCCAAAGCGTTATCCACTAGACCACGAAGGCCACGAGGGCCACCTCTTGTACAACGGGTCATATTAATTATTTAATTGAATTTTAGATTTTCCCGTCGACTGACTGGACCGAAGTGCTAGGTCTCAGGTTGACATGTCAGCTTCTTGTGCAGATACTTCAATGATGTCTGGGCAGGTAATTAGAAGTTAATTGGTCCAATCAATTGAGGGGAAAATCTAAAATTGAAATAAGTAATTAAAATGCTATTCTCTGAATGCTGTCGTTTTTTTACTGTGTATGGAAGTAGGATAGGAAGTTCTTATACTATTTTGAAGTATTAAAACGCTAAAAACAGGCCATTTTTGAGGTCATGCTCAATTTTTTGTTTAGGCACTTTCAATTTCCGATACACTGAGATACTGATGCTCTTTCTTACAAAGTCATTCGGATAAGAAAACTAGCGCTTCAAACAGTTCAAAACTGAGATACAAAAGTAAAATGTCTCAAGTGAGGAAGAATTAAGTCAATGGTTATTCTCTTTAATTTAGAAACTTCATCAATGCAAAGCAAAAGTAACAAGTTTAGCTGGGAAAGTCATCTTTGCATCAATAGATACTATTGGTGACCAGTCAATACTTGAGGTTGATTGACTTATAGAATCACTTTTAAAATTTCAAGCATTATTTGGAGAACCATTGGAAAAGAAGGGAGCACTCGACAGCTATTTTCTTCTAGCTTCGAGCTGGTCAGCAGTACACATCCACCGGACTTCAAACCCACAACTTTACGGTTACAATCGATGATCAAATTCGAAACAAATCGAATCCCTATAAGCCAATTCTTGAAAATTAATCCAGTGGTCTGAAGTGACTGGCTCCTGAACGAAGTTGCTTGAAGTTCTAGAAAGAAGTCTTAAAATGTGAAGTCCACCTGGTTGGATGTTAGGACAAATGCTCACCGGTGAAATTAGCGATTTTTCGCACTAAAATCGAGAATTGATAGAAGTTGGAATTCATGGGCTCACCATTGAGCTGGGTCCCAGTGTCTGAATAGCCTACGAGCTTGATTTGTAAGCAAAAGGCCTTAGGTTTCGATCCTGATGGATAGATTTCGCTGAAGAGTCCCGAACTACGATGAAACAGCCGTCCAGTACCCGCAGATTTTTCAGTGGTTTTCTAACCTATGTCAACTCATAATGAGTCCATAAGACGTTTTACTGATATTTCGAACTGGGATCTTGTTCCTAATGCTGACTACAATCGAAGATTTCTAAATCGATTTGAGAATAATGAAGGTGTGTCTTGCCTTTCCGATCCTTTCTTTGAAATCCGGCCAAGTTAAACTTTTAGCACTACTAACTACCAATCAGCGAATAACCTTGAATGGCCCAAGGAGTTTCATCCAAGTGAGTTGAAGGATCTTTCGCCTGATACGAGTCAAATGTTAGGGAAGGTAAGTTGATGATTCTAATATTTCGTGGGAACATTTTTTGCTAGTTCCAACTTGTCCTTAACCCAGATTTAGTATATTTGTAATTAATGGGTTTTAAAACAGCCTGTTAGGGGTGTATCTGCTGAAAGAGCGAAAATAGTCTCCTATCAACAGTTCAGTAGTATTGGCACTGCAGAGATATCGCGTCATGGTAAATGGAGAGAATTACTTCGTTATTTAGAGGAGAAGGTGGCATCGTACACGTAGATGAGTGAAAAGGTTATAACTCCCTGTCATCCTTTGGATATATTCACCACAGAGTCAACCATTCTAATGATTTTGTGGATCCCACCGTTACAGGGACACACACCAATTCTACAGAAGGCTTTTGGGGAAGGTTAAAAAACAGGATTAGAGCCATTTATGGATCTCAAAAGGATGTCATTTATAGTCATTTAGATGAATATATGTATAGGATGTGGTGTAACTTTACAAGTGACACTCCTATGCTAAATTGGGAGATGTTTTTATCACATGTGAGAGGAAGGTATCTAATGTAACAGTTTTTATGCAGTTTGTTTCATATATGTATTCTATACCCAAAAATGCCTCCTTCATGTGATTGGTGCGTTCAAAGTCATTCGCTGACGAGTTGTTGGTGGTGCTTAAAGTTTAACCACGTCTAAAATCCTCATCCATACTGTTTGCCTATGGTTGAAACGATGCTTCCTAGCTGAGCAGGTATTTTTGTCACTTCTGTAATCTCCGTGTTTTTCTAAAGTTTTGTCTCAGCTACCTCCAACGATCACCCAACAAAATCAAGTGCAATCCCAGTGAATGCGTACTGCCGATGATTCCCAAACTAGGATGAAACGGCTGCCCAGTACTCCAGGGCTGGTTTCCAATGGTTCTCTAACTGATATCAATCCGTGATCAACTCGTGAAAACATAACTAACCCTTACAAACCAAACTATAGAAAATTAATCTGATGCTCGCTAGTGACTTGCTACTGGATGGAGTTTCCTGGAGTTCTAGTGAGAAGTCATGACCAGTGAGGTCCACCAGATTTCGCGTGTGAGGATGGATGTCTCACAGACGACAGTGGGTTGGGGTCACGCTAAATCACGAATTGGTAGAAGTTAGAATTCATGGGCTGGCCATTGAATCGAATCCCTTTGGCTGAATGGTATTCGAGCTTGCCTTGTAACCGGAAGGCCCTGGGTTCGAATCCCAGTGAGTGCGTACTGCAGATGATTCCCAAACTACGATAAAACAACTGTCCACTACTCCTTTTGATTGGTTTCCAATGGTTCTCTAACTGATATCAATCCGTGATCAACTCGAAAAAATAAAAGAGCCATTGAGCCACTACAATCTACATTTTATTTAGTTACTACCGCTAGCATAATACGATTAATAATTTTCGGTGCAGCATATGCTTAAATATCACAATCAAATGAATTCATATTTCATAAATATGCTTAAATATAGTAATTCTGAAGGTTGATCATTCATCTGAGTAATTTTTTTCTCAGGAAATGATCTTTTTATCCTTTTATTTGTTCATTTTTTTGTACTATTCATTATCACCATTTATCAAAATGGTTTTTTTTCTTGAAGAGGAGAAGAGGAAGAAAAATGTTTAATATAATTTTCATTTTTTGTTTCGACATCATCATTTTCACTCATCTTGTTAAATACAAACATTGACCTTAATCTGTCTTCACTTGTGTTTTACCGCCAATATATTGTTGACCTTGGGATAATTTGTGATTCAATGAAGCGATAATATGGATACATGTTTTCAGGATTTGGTTGAAAAGATCAACAATTAAGAGACAACATTTTTATGATAAAAAAGGAAAATCACATTGCAGAAACGCTTTTAAAATATTAACTGATTAACAATCTGTTCTGCGTCGGTGGCACAGTGGTAGAATGCTGGCCAACTAGGCCTCATGTGGTCCAGGGTTCGATCCCCGGCAGACGTACCCTTTAAACTCGCAAAGCCAGTAATAAGACTGGTAAAGATGGAAGGTTCAGTATGAAGCTAGTAACCCCATTCCGTAAAAATAAACACCACCGCTACCGAAAGTTCAAGCTTCTAGCTTGAAGCCACCCTAGGTTCTACTGGGAACGTAAAGGAATAAAAACATCAGTCATTTCTCTACTGTGTTAAAGATGTTTTTTGAATCCGATTTAGTTTGTCTACATACTTTGGATGCAATATGATTTACTAAATCTGACACTGAGTTTAATATTCTGTTTAGATTTGAATAGTAATATCTTTATTCTAGATGATAAATTTCTACCGGAACAGGCTGGATTCAGGAGAAACAAGTCATGCATCGATTAAATTGCAAGACTACGTATCATCATTGAACAGAGCTTGGAATAGCAATCAGCTCTCTACCTTATATTCATCGACTTTGAAAAGGCTTTCGACAGCGTCGATCGAAAGGTGATTTGGAAACTACTTCACTACTACAAAGGGGTCGCGCCAACAATTGTACATCTCATCCAACAGTTGCACGACAATGCTGCGTGCCAGGTAATCCACAAAGGGAAACTCACGGAATCCTTCGAAGAAGTGAAGACGGGAGTAAGACAAGGAAGGCTGGCTGGCTGGTTGCCTACTATCACCAATGATTTTCCTGATTGAGGTAGACTGGATAATGCGACAGACAGATAGCTGGCCAGGCAACGAGGAGACAGGCATAAAATGGACCCACACAAGAAACTTGGAGGATCTGGATTTCGCCAATGATATATGCCTGATTTGCCACAAACTGGAAGATTTGCAAGTGAAAAGCAACAAGTTGGCGATAGAAGAAGCATCACAGATAGGCCTTCAGGTGAACATAGAGAAAACAGAGGTGATGAAGATTCTTGTCCAGCAGCAATAGCAACAGCAACAACAACAGACAACAATCAGCATAAATGGAAGAAATCTGAAAGAAGTGAACTCCTTCACCTACCTACCCACCCACCTACCTACCTACCTAGGAAGCATCGTTTCAACTACAGGCGAACTGAACTGATGAGGATATCAAAATGAGGATCGGGAAAGCAAGGCAAGCTTTCATTACTCTCAAGTCTGTATGGAGATCAACAGCACTCAGCATGAAAATAAAAATAAGATCCGGATTTTCAACTCCAATGTGAAGCCAGGGCTACTTACTATATGGATCACAGACTTGGCGCAGCGCCATGTCATGAAAGGTACTTCGAACAAACTACAGATCCTCATGAACAGCTGTCTTCGCTCAGTACTACTCAAGATCAGATGGCCGACCACAAAAGATCAGTAACAGGGATCTCTGGCAATGAACGAACCAACCCAGCAGGAAGCAACTGTGCATCAAATATGCAGGAAGAAATGGAGGTTGATTAGCCATACTCTGAGAAAACAAACCATCAGATGACATCACACCCTATGTTATCGCTCTAGTGGAACCCGAATGGGAAGCGGTGAGTTAGTTGGTTGTCAGTGCGAGGGTGGGTGACATGGAGGAGGTCATGCGATGAGGAGATGAAAGCATGTGGTCAGACGTGGAGCCAGGTGAAAACGTTGGTGGAGAACCGAACGCGATGGATACGTACGGCTGAAGCCCTCTAGGAGCTAAAGGAGACAATAATAAATAATTCTGGACAGTATTTATAAAATATACAGAATTTTCAGAGCAGTTTATTGCATGATATTTTCCCTCCGTACAATATCTTTAAATAAAATATTAATTGACAATATATCCTGTGACACAGTGCTCTCTGAGCTGAAGCATAAACGGTTCCATTATGATATTTCTGCTTTGTCTCCCTCAAGAAATTCACGATATCTAGTTGACAGCCAATTTTAAGATGTTCAGAAGTACATTTTGAGACTCAAGGACATAAATGAAGAACTGTTATCTCACCTATTGAAACAATTTGCCACCCACAATCAGGCCATTCCTCAAGTTTAGTAGGAACTTGCAAATCAGGAGCTTGTAAACATTTTAAATACACACAAGAGTAGATAATACCATCAGAGGTCATATCTCAATCGATTAAAAAGAACCGAACGAGAGAAAATTTATGCGATAGAGAGACAGTCCAAGTTTTAAGTAGGCTGCCAACATGTATATGAAGATAGAACCTTGTTAATACTTGCACTATTAAAATAATCTGCAGTCTTCTTGTCAGCCCAACGTATTTATGTTTTCTCTCATCTATTTTTTTAAAGGATTTTTAATTAATCTTTCAATCTTTGATCAAATTATTTTCCAGTTCATTAAATCTCATGAATACCTCTCACTTGAATACCTCAGTTCCATAAACTGTCCATTTTAATTTTAGTTAATTATTATTGAATTACTTTGTCATTAATTATGATGAATTCTCATCAATAATGTGTATTGGACACAAAAGAGGTGACCACTAATGAATTCAGTTCACTAATTCTTTATCATATTATCTATTTGCCTGTCTTCAGTGATCTACCACTGAGTTAATGCTACCTTTATTATATTTTTTGGTGTTCTAAATGTCATGTTCCATAGCTTAAAAATGACGTATATCAAATATCACTTGAATGTAGCTTCATTTCCAGTGATAACAGGGATTCTCTCTGAAACTCGAATCAAACACTCATCGTCTCAAACTCTGAAGCATTATTATTTACGAGGGTTATGACAGTTTCACTGGGAATGCCAGTGCATTTATCTGACAAGTCCCAAAATGGACGAAATTCACCTCCTAGATTCTACTGCTAGTCACCAACAATCAAAATAACTCAAAATTTGAAAAAAAAACATAACTCAATCAACTCAAGAACATAAATGATTAATTGAAGACCATAGGCAGATAATTTTATTTCTCAGACAGTGACAGCTAAGGCTAAAAATCTGAGGATACACTGCCACCAACGATCAGGCTTCTTCTCAAGTTTAATAGAAACTTGCGCCTTAGTAGGTTGTAGACATCTTAAATAGTCGCAAGAGTAAAAAAAACCATTAGAAGTCCTGTTTTAATAGACGAAAGCAGAGTGAACGATAGAAATTATATGGAATTTAATGATTGAGGTTTTCGGTAGTCCAAGTTATAAGCAGGTGGCTTTCATATAAGTGTACACTTGACTAAATTTACTCAAATGGTGAAACTTTTAGGGTATTGACACAAGTACATAATTGATAGAAAGAAGACCAGTAGTTCAGCGAAGAGTCTCTTTTCGGCGAATTCACTGTCACACCTGTATAATCGCAAATATATATATGGGTTATTTTGTATGTGTGTGTACATTAAATTCGTCAAACGAAAATGCAATTAGTAAGCTTTTAGTGGAGTTAGGTAATACAAAAGGCGTTCAGATGAATTGGATGATGATATAAGAGAGTAGTAACAAAAGTGATGAGTTGTCACAAATGATTGTTAAAGAAGAGTTACGTGAGAACATGAATAGTTTGATGAAAGAGCTGTGCTCAGGGTGAACATGGAAACAAGATAAAATACGGAATTACCTATGAGTTCTAAAGGAATACAGGAGTTTTAAGTACTTAGAAAAAACAAGCAAACAAGTAAAAGGGAAGTCGAATCAACAGAGTTGTTACAATGATAGTGGAAGTGTCTGAGTAATTTTCTCTTGTATGCATGGTTTTGGTACTTCTAACTGAATGCCTGGGACTACAACTTGTCAAAGACAATACGTATCTGTCTTCTTTGAATTGCAGTTACTTGTTTTTTCTAAGTACTTAAAACTCCTGTATTCCTTTAGAACTCATAGATAATTCCGTATTTCATCTTGTTTCCATGTTCATCCTGAGCACAACTCTTACATCAAACTATTCATGTCCTCACGTAACTCTTCTTTAACAATCATTTGTGACAATTCATCACTTCTGTTACTACCCTCTTATATCAAAATCCAATTCATCTGAACGCCTTTTGCATTACCTAACTCTACTAAAAGCTTACTAATTGTATATTCGTTTGACAAATTTAATGTACAGACGCACACATACAAAATAACCCATATAAATATTTTCGATTGTACAGGTGTGAAAGTGAATTCACCGAAAAGAGACTCTTCACTGAACTACTGGTCTTCTCTCTATCAATCATGTATTTGTCTCAACAGCTTAAAAGTTTCACCATTTGAGTAAGTTCAGTCAATTGTATACTTATATGAAAGCCGCCTGCTTATAACTTGGACTACCGAAAACCTCAATCATTATATTCCATATAATTTCCCTCGTTCAATCTGCTTTGCTCTATTAAAACAGGATTTCTAATTGTGTTTTCTACTCTCGCGACTATTTAGGATGTCAGCAACCTACTAGCTTGCAAGTTTCTAGTAAATTTGAGAAAAAGGCTGATCGTTGGTGGCAGTGTATCCCAATACATGAGACATAACTGTTCCTCGGATTTTGAGCATTAACTGTCACTGTCTGAGAAATAAAATTATCTACCTATGGTCTTCAGTGAATCATTTATGTTCTTGGGTTGATTGAGTTATGTTTTTTTCAAATTTTGCGTTATTTTGATTGTTGGTGACCAGTAATGGAATCTAGGAGGTGAATTTCGTCCATTTTAGGACTCGTCAGCTAAATGCACTGGCATTCCCATTGAGACTGTCATAACCCTCGTAAATAATAATGCTTCAGTGTTTGAGACGATGAGTGTTGGATTCGACTTTCAGGGAGAACACTATTAATCATTGGAAATGAAGCTACATTCAAGTGATGTCTGTCGAATAAGACTTAATGCACATTATGAATTCCGCTGCTAGTCACCATCAGTCAGAATAACGCAATCGGAGCTTGTTTGTTGTAAACTATTTTATTTTGTTTATTTTCCACTGGAAGTTCATATTCGATTTTAACTTGTAAATTAAGATTGAAGCGAAAATGATTAGTTAATCTTTGAATAAGTCGAAGAAATATACTCAGTGGGTAATTCTGCAACGATAATGCATTAGTTGGAGGATTTCATCATGAACTGACATCGGTTAGAAAACCATTGGAAAACCTGCAGGTTCTGGACAGCCGTTTCGTCACCCCGTTATAGATAAGATTTTATTTTGATAAATCACACAGTGTTGTACAGTAATATTAACTGATGACGTTTCGTCAGACTAGTTTCGGACTCTTCACAGTACGCACACACACACACACACAAAGGTTTCGAACCCACGACCTTCTGCTTACAAGGCTAGCGAGCTCATGGACCATTCAGCCAATAGGACCCAATCCATTGGCTCTCCACATGAATCCTAACTTCTGCCAATTCACGACATAGCACGACCTCTAACCAATGTCTTCTTCGATGAGTAACTGTCCTCACCTTCAACCTGCTGTACCCTACTGGTCACGACTTCCCGCCAGAATCCCAGGTAACTGCGTGAATAGGGCCAATCGCTAGTGAGCATCAGATCAATTTTCAAGTATTGGTTTTTTATTTGTATCAAACTAATAAAGCTAAGTATCCAGTTTCGAATTTGCCTCATATATATCCTGATATGACTGCAATCAGTAGAACAACTTTATCGCTTAGCTCAATATTTCATGTTATTTTTCCTGTATGAATTTATCATCGTTAGCCTCTTATACAAGTTCAACTGATAAGTATATTTGATTAATTTTAAGATCTCTAATATTTTTTCATGTAGCCTTATGAATGTATGACCTTTAGAAGTTAAAGCGTTTAGACTAGTGGTTTTTTCAAACTGGCCAATACCATCTATATATTGTTCTGCTCATTCTAATTTGCATTTTACCATTTGAGTATAACAGTTATCATTTTTCTGTCTTTTAGAACATTTAAGGTCGGTGATATTTACTTATAACTACTATTGCGGAGTGTGTCAGTGGCACAGCGGTAGAATGCTCACCAACTACACCTCATGTAGTCCGGGGTGCGATCCCCGGCCGACGACACACTCCTTCACCTCGCAAAGTCGGTAATAAGACTGGTAAAGAGGGAAGGTTGAGCATGAGGTTAGCAGCCCCATCCCGTAAAACGTAAACACCACTGCTATCGAAACTTCAAGCCTCTAGCTTGAAGCCCTATGTTCCACTGGGAGCGTAAAGGAATAAGGATTTGAATTCTGAATCCTAATTTAATTATATATTGGAAATTCATTTCCTTCATTCGTCAACACAGAACTTAAAGGTCAACATAGTAAACTCTGTGACGACTAAAACTGAAGTGTTGTAGTCTGAATATTGGAAAGCAGTCTTTGAGTTCTACCTTAAAGCTAACCAAAAAATATAAAATCCTTCAGTCAATAACAGTCACAAAAATGATCCCAACAACACCAAAAAGACAGTTATTACCGATAAAACCTATGGTATTATTTAACAATGGAGGTCAACAGCACTCAGCATCATAAATAAGATCCGGATTTTCAACTCCAATGTGAAGCCAGTGCTACTCACTGTGCAGATCAGAGACTTGGCGCGTCATAAAGAGCATCTCAAACAAACTACAAACCTTCATTAACTGCTGTCTTCGCTAAATACTCAAGATCAGATGGCCAGAAAAGATCAGCAACAGAGATCTCTGGGGGCAAACCAACCAGGAACCGATTGTGAAACGAATAGGCAGGAAGAAATGGAGATGGATTGGTGGCCATACTCTGAGGAAACCATCAAGCGACACCCCTAGACAAGCCCTTGAGTGGAACCCGAAAGGGAAGCGGCGAGTTGGTCGTCAGTGCAAGAGTGACTTGGAGATGGTCATGTAAAGAGGAGATGAAAGCGTGTGGGCAGACGTGGAGGCAGGTGAGGACCCTAGCAGAGAACCGAACGCAATGGAGACGCACGGCTGAAGCCCTATGTTCCTCTAGGAATTAAAGGAAACAATAATAATAATAATTATTATTTAACAGTAATCATAATATGTCAAACAGTTAAAAATTGCATCAGCAGTGTCGTTAGGCGGCTATGTAGATTCAGGAGTTTCTCAAGCACACAACAAGCACCACACAACGAATTTAGTTAACTAAATCAACTGTAAGAAGAAGTATCTGAGATCAAATCTCTACTACCGGGAATCAGGAACCAAACAATTTCTGAAGACAGTCCAAGGTTAGAATCCCCTTGAATCGCTTAAACAAAACAACACAGTCATGAAATGACACTTTATCATTTTCATAAGACAACCACAAGGAGAAGCATCAAAATTAGAAATTAAACCAGGAACGAAGACAAATAATAAGGATTAAGCCAACAGTCTGGGAGAAGAAAGAAAAGAAAATAGTTACGGAGTTGACTGATATATTCAAATAAGTATAAATATTGTAAGAAGATCGTTCTGGAGGGATACACCAATTAGTTATTCTGTTGCAGTGGTGTGATACCGACAATGTGTTCCAAAGGAATATTAATCTCACATGTTCCCACAGTTCAATACGGCATTAACAACAGAATATCATGTATATATATACATTTGGATATTTTATTTTATAAAAAAAATAATTGAGCAAAGAATATCTTTTTCGATAATTTCCTCTTTCTCTGGCTCTACAATTATATACATATATTTTTATACTCATGGAATATTCTAGAATAATAGTCAATAACAATATTGGTGCTTTTAAATAAAACCGACTTGTTAAGTAAGATCAATGGAATTACAGTTCATTAAAGATGCTTAAGTTATAATAATAATAATAATAATAAATATAATAGCAAATAGAATATCAACTAAAATTAACGAAATTTCTACAAAAAGTGAGGATCATTAGAACCTAAATCGACAAGGTAGGGACAGTATCTGAACTAGCTTCTTTTGGACACATAAATTAGGCTTCTTGATGTGGATCCCAACAGCCTCAGCAATATTTAGTAAACGAACTCTTAAGATTTGCTGGTATGCGGTAAATGACTTTGAAAGCCACCTCATTGACATCAGCGTTGTTTTCTGTATCCGCAAGATGAGATAGAATAGCACTATGAATGGATTTTGTTTATCCTTTACTTAACCACTATGCAGGGTGATGTTCGGAAATCCGACGAGAAAGACATCTAATTGTACGGCTTATGTAATTGGCTCCACGGGAGCAGTTAAGTTGGTAGATACACATGGAAGAGGCGAAATTAGGCAGTTTGTCATTTACTCCCGAACGCGAAACAGGGGTGATTTTAAAGATGCAGCGTTATTCAGCAACAGGGAATGCTCTTTTTACCGCATCTCGAAGGTGTTGTGTTAGTATCTCGCTGATGTTTTCCTCGAGGAACTGAATTTGTAGGAATAAGGCTTTTTTAGGAACTGTTGGTGCCTTTGGCTGCTTTGGTTTAAGATTCATATTCTTATCAATAAACTTTTCTGGATGACCGTTTTCACTCAGAAACCCTTTAATATTATTAAGTTCTTCATCAAGACATTCATCCGAGTATATTGCTCTTGCTCTGTGGTGGACCAAGCACTTTATCCGATTGCGTTTGCCTTTCAAGGGCACGAAGCTGAAATAATGACTATACTGACCAGTTGATGTGGGTATTCTACATACACTTCTTCTTATTGTGCCATCCTTTTTTCTGGTCATAAGGACGTCTACAAATAAAATACTAGGGTCTTTTTCTTTCTCAATAGTAAAATTTAATGCAGGATGAATCTCGTTAAATTTATCCAGGATGTTCTTTTATGATCAAAAATGTATCATCCACGTACCAACAACAGAATTAAAGTTCATCAATTACATCTTTCAAAGGCCCATTTTCCAGTTTCGCAAGGAAACTATCGGCTTGAATGAATCTTAGTGGTGACCCCATTGCCACATCAACGATTTATCAGTATAGCTCCCTATTAAATAAAAAGTGGACATTCATTGTACATTTCAAGAGAAGCTCTTTTATAAAAAAAATTTTCGGTAAATTATCATCGGGCTTCACAATTACATAATAAAGCCCTAATCATAGACATCTGAAACAATGCAGATCAATAGAATCAAGTGAAATCAAACAGAATGTAAGTAGAATAATGATGATAATAATTATTAATACGCAAACGCCAGAGCAATGATATACAGATTAAGAGAAAAGACGGAAACAATTCCAGTTAGCTGAAATATTCGAATAAGTATAAATGTTGTAAGTAGATCGTTATGGAAGGATTCGCCGAGCAATTATCCTGTTACACGCTTGATGAGATTTACAGCCAGTATTTAGTATACTTAATAGATGGTTATTCCATAATGTAACTGAGTTATATATGCAAAACCTTGCAAATTCTGTACACTGAATGCTTCATTTGACCTTATTCAATGATAATTGTGTAAGAAAAATAAAATATGGCAACATAGTATAATTCCGTTGTGGGTAAAATTTATTTTGATAAAGTCTCACAGTGTTAGATAGTAATATTTACTGATGACCTGGTTTTGAGCACAGTTAATTGCTGCTCATAGTCATATCAAAGTACTCACACAACTTTCTAACTTCGTCTATATAATTCCATTATTTTTCATCGCTTGACTTGATTGGTTGTAGTAGTATTTTCCATATTTCCGGTATGACTGATGAATCATTCCTATTGCATGTGTTGGGTGTAGATTCGATGAACAAGGATTCAGGAATCAACCTCTCTCTCTCAACCTACCTAGATTACTTTTTAGAATTTTAACCCTCTCCCACCCTATTGTGTGGTTGTTTGCTAATGCATGCAGTGCAATGTAGTGCTGAGCTTTTTTCCAAATTACTTATCTTCGTGGGATCAATCATTGTAACTTTAGGTAAATTCTTATTTTCTTATAACCTCATTACTCCTGATCTACTAGTTTGACCTATGTAGTTGACCTAACTCACAGTCATTGCAAGGTAATTCGTAGATTATATTATTTTGTCTAATTGGGTCAACTCTACTACAGTGCAAACGTTCTATTCTTATAGCAATGACAACATAGTAGTCAAAATAAAACAAATTGAAACATTTCAATAACCGCCACATCTAGTAAGCGATTTGCAGTACACTGATCAAATTGAAAGACATTTAAAGTGTCTTATTCAAGTAAACTTGAACAAACATAAAAAACACTGTGTAGCTAGAATAATTAACAACAGAAGTTTAACTGGACTAGAATTCAGATGCTTATTTCAATTTGTTTAAATTTGCGAATTAGTTAGACGCGCATTTTCAATTCAGTAAAGTAAACAGATACTCGATAACAGCTAAACCTGTGTCCTGCCTGCTATCTGCAGAGTTTGTTTTTTTCAGTATGGAAGATGATAAATGACCATTTGATGATATAGAGTAAATATTAATTACTACTGAAAGATCGCATTCATTGACTTCCCAAAGTAAAAACATCAGTTTCAGAGGATATTTTCAATTCATATCTAAAAGTCTGAATTTCATTTTCCGATGAAGTTATTTATTTTAGCTTTGTCATCATAAATAACAAAGCCTGATGACTAATTTTATTAATTATCAACATTGTTTGTATCAATAAACGGTGATAAATGCATTACTTTTATAGTTAACAACTTTGAATCACTGAGCGGTCGTATGCCATTTGAAAGTTATTACTTTTAAATGCTAAGTCGACAGATATCTTAACTTGAGCTGGCAGTGTTCTACTTGCGTTCATTTCGCTTTAATATAATAGGTCATGAAAAAGAATCCATTCTCATTTGCTGTGAAAAATAATTCTTCTCTAACTATGCTTAAGTGCCTCGGTGGTTCAGTCGTTGAACACTCGAAATTCACACATGTGGTTCAATGTTCGATCCTCAGCCGACTCACTTCTACACCTGGGTTAGCCCAAGGTAAGCCCAATAAAGAAGGAGCTTTAGAAGTGACACTAGTGAACCTACTCCATAAAAAAAACACTACTTTTTTTCAAGTAGTGTATTGTAGGTATTTGATTGATTGGTTACAGGATCTGGGAGTACTAGGACGAAATAGCTGTCCAGTACTCCCAGCTGGTTTTCCAATGGTTCTCTAACCAATGTCAGTTCATGATGACATCATATAACCAATCAGTCAAATACCTGCAAAACCAATACCTGAAAATCAATGAGATGTCACTAGTAACTGGCCCTGTTCAAGCAGTTACCAGGGGTTCAGGTGGGAAGCCGTGAACAGTAGGGTGCTTTTGATGTTGTTGTGTTCTCTGAGCTGGATAGTTAATTTGCGAAGCTTTCATCACCCTACTAGGCAGCATCTTCAGCGCATACTTCAATTTGAAGTGAGCTTTTAGATTTCTCCACGAGTTTATTAATCATCTCTCCTGGCGACCTTGGACGTGATTGGTTGTTTTCGTGTGTTTTCACACCTTCTAGGTTACTTGTATTGTCACTCATTGTTTCTTTGGCTTGAACTTTGACCCTTTGTGTGTGACGTTTCTTTCTTATCGGTTGATAAATTTTGTCTATTTCGATGTGTCTATTGATTGATGATTCACTGGAATGCCAAGCTTCTAAAAATTCTCTAGCATTCTTGTTGTTTCCTTGACTGGGACAACGTTCAAATATTAGACAGAGGAAAGAACAAGAATGCTAGAGAATTTTTAGAAGCTTGGCATTCCAGTGAATCATCAATCAATAGACACATCGAAATAGACAAAATTTATCAACCGATAAGAAAGAAACGTCACACACAAAGGGTCAAAGTTCAAGCCAAAGAAACAATGAGTGACAATACAAGTAACCTAGAAGGTGTGAAAACACACGAAAACAACCAATCACGTCCAAGGTCGCCAGGAGAGATGATTAATAAACTCGTGGAGAAATCTAAAAGCTCACTTCAAATTGAAGTATGCGCTGAAGATGCTGCCTAGTAGGGTGATGAAAGCTTCGCAAATTAACTATCCAGCTCAGAGAACACAACAACATCAAAATCATCCACCTGAGCTACAAATCTTCTCTATCATACAGTAGGGTGCAGCAGGTTGAGGGTGAGGACAGATTCTCGCCGAAGACATTGACTAGTGCCAGTCGCGCAATGTCATCAGTTGGCAGAGATTAGAATTCGTGGGTTGGACATTGGATCGTGTCCCAGTGGCTCAATGTTCTACGAGCTCGCTAGCCTTGCGACGAGAAGGTCGTGGGTTCGAACTGTGGCTGTGAATGCATAATGCTGATGTGTCCCAAACTGGGACAACAGAAATAGTTGTGCAGTACTCGGGCGTTTCCAATGGTTATCTAACCGATGTCAGGACAGATATGACTTCGAAATTACACACCTTTATATTCAATGTTAGTATTTACCTTACTTTGTTATAAGACATTTGTGGGTTAAAGATCTTACTTGGATTTCATGAAAGAGTTTCAACCAAGAACTGAATGGCTTCCTTTATCTCCCAGCGTTAGGCCTCCAATAGCGCCCACCGAGAGGTGATTTGGAAACTAATTCGCTATTACGGGTTGCCGCCAATAATTATACACCTCATCCAACAATTATACGATAATGCCATATGTCAAGTAACCCACAACAAGAAACTCACGGAATCCTCTGAAGTGAAAACGGGCTGCCTATTATCTACAATGATTTTCCTGATTGCGGTAGTTTGTATAATGAGGTGGATAGCGGGCTACGAGGAGATAGGCATAAAATGGACCCACACAAAATACTCGGAGGATCTGGATTTCGCCTATGATATATATGCGTCTGATTTCTCACAAACTGGAAGATATGCAAGTGAAAAGCAACAAGTTAGCAGAAGAAGCATCCAGAGAAGATAGGACTTCAGGTAAACATAGAGAAAAGATCAGCAGCAGCAGCAGGAATCTTTGGCATTTGGCGAACCAACTCATCAGGAATAAAAGGTGCAACAAATATGCAGGAAGAAATGGAGGTAGGTTGGCAATACTCTGAGAAAACAAACCATCAAGTGACATCACACACCATGCCATCGCTCGAGTAGAACCTGAATAGGAGGTGGCAAACAGGTCGTCGGTGTACGGATGATATGGAGGAGGTGATGCGAAGGGAAGATGAAAGCACGTGGGCTGACGTGGAGCTCGGTGGAAACGTTGGCGGAGAACTGAACACAATAGAGATGTGCAATTGTGTAATTCCTCTAGGAACTAAAGGAGATATTAATAATAATAGTTGTTAACTAAATGCACTCCAAAGTTTGCATTTTTTCCGTGTGTTAGTTAGTGCATTAGTACAGTTTTACACGGTAGATTCATATAACCCACTAATGTTCAGAAATTAAATCAGATACATCTGAGAACTCATCAAGCAGATGGAGCAGATAAATTCAGCGCCGAAGATTTCTACAACAGAAATTAAAACATTCATGAAAGAAGCCTAACCTAAAATACTTTGAAACTTATCAGGAAAGGGAATGAGATGGATAACTGGGGTGAAATTCTTCCAAAGTAATCACGGAAAGTATGCTGTATTCACCTTCTCATAATGTAACGCTGAAGTTGACACGTAGATGGATATCAAATGCTTTATCAAGGAAATTATTAGTCAGGAGATTAACAAAGCCACCAGAACATGCTAATTTCAATATCAGTTCTTTTATGAATATACAATATCATGGTATTTATAATCGTGTCAAAGTAAGATATGAAAATATTAATAATAATAATAATTTCCTTTATTCCAAAACAGTACTTGCAATACAGAATCAAATTCTCAGCATTTTTACTACAGTATTGCATCCAGTTAGTACATTATCAATAAATAGAGTTCTACATAGATTAAGGAAATCTCAGTTCATTATGACAACAACACATTGCTATGTCGGTAGAAAAGGTAAAGCTGAACATTGTTGAAAGTTTTAGAAAAGTAGCTGCTGTCATATTTACTGGCGTAAGCGGAAGAAAGAAACAAAGCAGCACATAACGGAAAAAGAGAGAGAGAAAAGGAAAAGAAAGAAAGAAAGAAAATGTTGTACCTATAAATGATGTGAGTTGGAAAGACGAGGTCCAGTTGTACTATAGACTGTTTAATGAATTAAAGGCGTCACGCCTAATGCTTTCTTTATCGCACAGAACACGAGCTAAGTAGGGTATGGTTGAGTTTTTGTACTTGCTGGTGCGAGCATATAGTTTTCTATATAGGCTTCTGGCTTTGCCTGATGAGATGCAAAGGGGGAGAGTTGTGAGTGAAGAGGGTGATTTGAGTTAGATAGAATGGATTTAGCCCATTTTTCACATGAGTCCAAGTGCCTGTCGACCAGAATATTAACAAGCTGGTTAAGTGGCACATTGCTTACCCTGCTGACAACCTTTAACATCCTGCGTAATATATTTTTATTTTACTATTATTCTATGGGTTCCGAGTGAGATATTGGACTTTAAAAACACATCTACACTTTGACCTGTTTTCTACAGTCCTCATTAGCTGGCTCCAAGACTTCCCATAGATTTTCGTCTCCTTCTTACACGTCTACTGATCATTTCCTGTCGGCGCTTCACACGAGGGCCTGGTACGCGATATCACTCACTGGTCTTCTGAGTGAATGTACAGTCCATCTCCAATGTTTTCGGCCTTTTTGATGGGTAATAGGTCCTCTCTTGGTTCATTACTAGAATCCTCTTTTGCTTATCCTTTTTGGATGTCGGATCTTCAGTGTCACGAGCCTGCAGCAGGTCTTTCTTGACGATCCAAGTTTCTGAACCATATAGAAAGACTGACTTGTTACTTCTGCTGAAAGTCTGAATTTTGTTCTTTACACTAATTGCAGTAGATTTCAATGTAGAAAATATCCCCATCTAGACATCTGGAAAACAGAAAGATTGAGCGAAGAAATATTTACTTTTCAATTAGATCCTCATTTCTGGCTCTACTCTAATATACACCTATAGCACTTTTTATTACAATACACAACAGTTTACCAATCAAGTGGCGATATGTTTTTTAACAATAATTAAACAGTGTCAAAATGTCAATGGGTTGATAATTAACGAAGAAAATAAATACAAATTTAAAATTTAAAAGGTAGAAATGGATAGAATAAATTAATTTTACAAGGATAACACCTAATTAAAGATGAAGTGGTCAAAATAAAAATAAAATAATTTAGACAATTATAATTTAATAGGGGGAGGGGAGCGACGTAGTCCTGTTTATGCATTCTTCTAACGATGGCCACGGTAAAGAAAGTGGCTGTACAAATTTCTTCTGAACACATAGGCTTGGCTTCTTCTGGTGGATTCCGATTGCTTCAGCTGTCTGTAGAAGACGAACTCGTAGAGCAAAGTTAAGATTAGTCAGAATGCGATAGATAATTTTAAATGCAGTATTCACATCAACCTTGTGCTCAGTATCAACAAGGTGTGCTAAAATAGAACTACGAATAGATTTTACTTGTCCCTTGCTTAACCACGCTGGATGATGTTCAGAAATACGACGATGAAACTGCCTAATTGTACGCCCAATGTAGCTGGCTCCGCAGCTGCAGTCAAACTGGTAGACACACACAGAAGAGGCAAAATTATGTAGTTTATCCTTATTTCTGGAACAAAGAATAGGGGCAGTAGATTTCCCAACTGATTTCAGAGTGATGAATGTCTGTTTTGTCTTTCAGATCTTCATTTCAACATCCTCATTCGTACCACTTGTAGTTGAAACGAGACTACCCAAACAAGTGGAAGAAGTGACCTTCTTCAAATTTCTCCTGTTGAAAGTGATTGGTGCTTGTTGCTGTTGTTGGTTAGTTGTCTTCATCACCTCTGTCTTCTCTATATTCACCTAAAGTCCTGTCCTCATTGCTGCTTCTCTCAGTTTGTTGGTTTTCACCTGTAAGTGTTCGTCAGCTAAGTCCAGTCTTATTACCAGCAAATAATTTTATCAGGAATGCTTTCTATTACCTAATAAATCAATTTTCAGAAATATGAGTTTTACCTACCAGCTGTATATCTCATAGAAATCTCTCCAGGAAATATAAACTATCAGACATTAAATTAAAAATGATTGAAAAATGACTTGTATTTCACCAAAAATAAATCATAATTAACACCATTTGCAAGTTACTTTACAAGTCAATCCTCATACAACACTGGTATCCGTTTCTCAAAATATATATATATCCACTTAAGTACTTCATATCTCGCCTGACTTCCGTTCACCTGAAAATGACGCCAGTACATTGTATTTTTGGTAGATAAAAGATGTCATTAGTCATGCGATATTTTTGACGTGGTTAACTAACACAAATTTTTATTGTAATTATATTTTTCACGGTTGTTGACGCACGCACACACTGATGTTTTTAATTTTACTGGGAATATTCCTAAAATTCAAAAATTACCAGTGTATATAAACAACTCGTTGAAAATACAATTATTAAAAATCAATTCATATCACAACGCATGCATTTTCCATAGAAATTATAACACGTTTAAGTTATCTCATACCACATAATACAGACCGGAATGAAGAAAACCTACAAGATGGCAGAAGAAACAGATGACGAAGACAGGATTTCAAGTGAAAATAACGAAGACAGAGGTGATGAAGATATCTAAACCAAAAACAAAAATAACAACAACAAGAATCAGTCACTTTCAGATCCAGCAGTCTAAGAGAAGTAACCTATTTCACTTACCAGCTGGGCAGAATCATTTCAACTACAGGGGTCAAAGGTTATGCGGTCAAAACCAAGATTTTTAAGGTAAGGCGATGATAAACCTTCATTCCACTGATATAATTGTGAAAACCTGTTGCAAACAGCATCAACTACAAGATAAGGATTTTCAATAGTAATGTAAAGCCAGTGCCTCTGTATGGTTGGAAAATTCACTTTCAACAGACCACTTGAAACATTCATCAACAGTTGCCTCAACTGGTTCCAAACTGAACATCAGATAACCAGAAAGAATTAGCAGCAAGGAACTTTGGAAGGAAATTAATCAAGAACCTACTGTTCAACAAATTCGACGAAAGAAACATAGAAGGATTGGACACACGATGAGGAGAATATTGAGTCACATTGCAAGCTAAACCGCTGAGTTGAACCAGAATGGCAGACGGTCACTTTTGTGTGGGCCGAGAGTCAAATGGAGCAAATTTGAGGTGGAGATGAAGGCTTATAGAAAATGGTGGAACCAGCTAACAAGGACTTCAGAGAAGAGAGTGAAATGGAGATGTTTTGTTGAAGCCGTATATTCCAATCGGAAATCAAGGGAATGGTAATATAATAATAATAGTAATAATAAATAATGCTTTTATTCACACTCTTAAAACTGCTTTCTCTTTAAACCCTTGAGATCTGTGAGCGGTTATTTAGCTGTAACTTCTATGCCAGAGACAAATTATTATTCACTGAAAATACCCATCCAGACATGAATATAAGAACAACAGAGTTCAGCGAAGAGTCACTTTTCGACGAATTCATTCACTTAGCAGTATAATCGCAATTATATATAATTATTTTGAGTGTGTGAGTGTACATCAGAATTGTCAAACAAAAATTAGTTAGGGTTATTGTTTACGTCATCAAAATGTTTCTAAAATGTGATGAATAATCAAAATCGTAACTAGGGGAGGGGGTGAAGACTGTTAAGTATTGACAAGGGTTGTGTAACGTGAAATGGGATGTTAATGGCGACACGTTTCCAAAATAGATTATGTAATAGGTAGAAAGAGGATTGGTTAAGAAGAAAATGTTATTAAGATGTCACACAAAAGTTTAAAAAAACAACAGAAAAACATCATTATCTAAGTAGTAGAACTTGGAATTATACCCAAGGCAGAAGGAGGAGGTTGAGAGGTTTCTCCTAGGTGCATAAATTAGAGTTTTCTATCCGGATCGCTAAGGCCTCCTCGGCAATGCAAAACAAACAGGAGTTTACCGTTTTCGACGGAAGGCTTCTTTTGACTTTGTAGATGACTTTGAATGATTTCTCCATGCATTTTGAGTGACCAGTGTTGACTAGGTGTTAAATTATACCACTCCTTGTTGAGCCACTGTTACGTATTCATAGCCAAGCGAGATAATATTCTTTAACATTTAGATAAGACACGCATCCCGTTCCACATGAGCAAGTAAACTGGTAGATACACATGGAAGTGGTCAAATGCAATAGTTTATTTCAGGATTTCATCATGAGCAGACATTGGTTAGAGAACCATTGGAAAACCAGCTGGGAGTACTGGACAGTTGTTTCGTCCTAGTTTGGAAGACATCATCAGAACGCACCTACCGGGATTCGAACCCAGGAACTACTGGTTACAAGGCGAGCTCGTATACCATTAAGCCACTGGGACCCGATCCAATGGCCCATGAATTCTAACTTCTGCCAATTCACGACGTAGCGCGACCCCTAGCCAATGTCTTCGGCGAGTATTTGTCCTCACACCCCACCTGCTGCACCCTACTGGTCACGACTTCTCACTAGAACCCCAGGTAACCACCAACCTGAATAGGGCAATTCGCGTACTGCTGAAGAGTCCCAAACTAGGACTAACCACCTGTCAAGTACTCCCAGGTTTTCCAATGGTTCTCTAACTAATGTTAGCTCATGATGAAATCCTGAAACCAATCAAATCCCCACAAACCAACACTTGAATAGCAACAGTTTATCTTTGAAGCTGTTGAAGAACAAGGGGCGCTATGAGAATACCAATCATAATGTGGCAACACAGAATGTTCTTTACGGGGAGTTAGATATTCTTCTCTTAAAGACGTCGGTCAGAAGGTCGCCTCTCACAGCTACATTCACGCGTAGCATCTTCTTCTGCACAGAGATGTGTTGTTCTTTGTTGGTTTTAAAAATTTATGCGTTTATCTACAAAGCGTGGTTGATAGCCACTCTCAAGTAGTGTCTTCCTCAAGACAGCGATCTCGTTGTATACTGATTTGGGGCTGCGTATTCTACGGATTCTAGTCGCAAGAGATAATATCAGGTTCCGCTTGCGATTGATGGGTACTCAACTGTAAACGTTTGTCAGCTGGCCGTTCCATGTAGCCTTTCGATATACTGATCTCTTTAGAGTCCCATGAGTCTTCTTTGTTAATTGGACATCCAGAAATGAGATTATCTCTCTGGTTTCTGCTCCAATCATAGATTCAATGGCTGAGTGGCAGATATTAAAAACTTGGAGGACATTACTTAGGTCACATTTGCTATCACAAGTGATAGAAGTGTCATTGACGTACCTGTTGTACAGAGAAAAGTTGTCGATGGTCGGTTTCAATGGATCATTTTCCAAGCTTTCCATAAAAACATGTGAAAGTAACGGGCCTGAGGGTGAACCTGTAACGATACCATCTTGCTATCTATAAACAGTACCACTGAATGTGAACTGAAAGTTCAAAGTGCATCTAAGTAGAATTTCTTTTAACTTAGGTGTAGGTTTTCCGATACTCAAGTCGTTTTCTTCCACCTACTTGCATAAGAAACAAATCATCTCCATAATCATGACATTTGTGAGGAGAGATTCGACATCAAGTGATATCATTCGGTTGTCACCCAGTTTCACATCTTCGATACAGTAGACGAATTCAAGCATGTCACAAAGAGAGAATTTTGAAATTTGTTCTCCAACAGGCTGTAGGAGTTCTGCCAGCCATTGTGCAGCTGGATGATATGGAGATCCAGACATGTCCAAAGCAGGGGGCAACAGAAATCCCTGCTTGTGAGTTTTTTTTAGTAATCCATATAGTCGGGGTATTATTGAACCGGTTGGTCGAATGCTGTCGTAGACCTTTTCAGAGATACGTTGATCACTTTTAAGCTTTCTCAATATCCCAGTGAGTTGCATTTCTGTTATTTCTGTTTTGTCTTTCTCTTTGTCAGTTAATACATTAATACTTCTAGCTCCTTGGCGTATTACTTTCTCAAAATTGCACTGTTAGCTACACACAAAATAACTTCAAAAGACTATCCATTTACTAAAAGTCTGAATCCTAAGAATAATTAATTTTAAATATTCACATACTCATCATAACAATCTATTGTAAGCGTCTAATCACTTTGAAGTATCACTTTTACGTAATGATAATCATTTTGGTAGAATAACATTTTGCCCTTATCGATAAAGTATTCTTGATGAAAGGCTAATTAATTTTGATATGCGTTTATTCATCTGGCTCCTGTCACACTTGGTCAATACTGGATATCGCATCGACGCCAACACAGCTTTCAGGGTTATTTAACGAATGCTGAAGTCGTTATCACGCACAGTTTGCTTACGTTTCCTACACATAGCTGAAGTTTTTGCAATAAGACCGACTAGATCAGAGCTTTCTACCCGAAAAGAAGACGTCCAGATGCTGTTCCTACCGTGGCTAAATTTGGGTTGATGATTCCTCTTCTCACCAAGAGTGCTTCTTCCCTTTAACCCCCTTGGTTTCTTCTTTACTTATTGTTACATTATTATTATTCGTCTTAATTTATACCCTTTGTTCAAACATTCTCTAAAATACTATCGAATTTTCCATCTATGCTATCCGTACTTATTAATATTATTATTGACATTATCTCTTTTCTCAAAATATGCCTCCACTTATTTCATTTCACACATTGGTTATTTCATGATGAACTCCCCATTGCAGTCTTACGATCTCCTCTTTAATACATACTGTTTTGTACTAGCCGCTCACCTGACACCTTTTGTAACCTTGAACTGACTTGTCAATTAATACCCAACCCCACATTCTACGAATCTATTATGACTAATCATCACCACTGTCTCCTGTTTCACAATATTTTGTAATCGATTTCAGTCTAGCACGTTGGTCAGACAAATACTGTTTATTCTGACACCCCACAACTAATCTGTTATTCTACGTTAAATAATGTATCCGCCGCATAACTGGCCATTATTGTAACGATAGCATACATTATATTTTATAATTTTAAGAACCTGAAGAGGGGAACTATTATTGTAAGGAATATTCTTCGTTCAGATTGACTTTTAATTCAGTCTGCCTTATTTATTACATCATCAGAGTAAAACTATTCAAACCACAAAAAGTGCTACACTTAAGGTTTTAATGACATAGATTTTTTCCCTCAGAAATGCCTTTTCTTTTAAAAATAAAAGTCTTTTCTCGCAGACAGTCAGACTGTAGTTCACACAAAAAAGAAACTTTGCGAAAGTTCTGTGACATTTTTGAAAATCAAAAAAAAATTGTTTTATCTTTCTTTTTGTTTTCTCTGTTCATTTTAGATCAAAAGTACATCAAACGTTATGACGAAAGCGATAAAGAAAAGCCCACAGGAGGATTTGTCTTTTTTGTCGTCATTAACTGCTATGAATATACACTTAAAGGTTACCACATTGAAATTCCTTTTGTTTTACGTTACGCAGAGAACTTTTATTTATGTGTGAAGGTGTTTTTTTATGGAGTGAACTAAATTCAGAAAGAATTCAGAAACAACTTAAATGAGGTATCACACGACTTCTGTTATAAATGAGTTTATTCACTTATGGTAGAAGTATTTTTATAGCTGTTGACATTTAGGGAAAATCTACGCATGTAGGTAGTGTAGTATGAATAAATCAACATTTCTGGAAGAGCTTTAGTTATTTTTATAGAAAATTGGAACGACTTTGGTTCTTATTTTTCTCATAAGCTTAGTATCTGAATTGATTAAATGAAGTAACTGTAACGGATTTGACTGCTCCGAAATGAATAAATTGTGGTTATGGTTTCCTTTAGTTCCTAGAGGAACATAGCGCTTCAGCCGCACGTCTCCATTGCGTTCGGTTCTCCACCAACGTTTTCACCTGTCTCCACGTCTGCTCACATGCTTTTATCTCCTCTTCACATGACCTCCTCCATGTCAACCCACCCTCGTGCTGATGACAAACTAACTCGCCGCTTCTCATTCCGGTTTCACTCGAGTGATGGACTGGCGTGTGATGTCACTTGATGATGGTTTGTTTTCTCAAAGTATGGCCAGTCCATCTCCATTTCTTCCCTTACTCCTACAATTCGTTAACTTTCGCATTCTGCCTATAATTCTCTATTGTTTCCCCTTAGTTTTTCCCGGGCTACTGAAGAAAGACTATAACATATTACGGTGGATGTTAAAGGTTGTCAGCAGGGTAAACAACGTGCCACTTAACAAGCTTGTTAATAATCTGGTTGACAGGCAGGCACTTGGACTCATGTGAAAAATAGGCTAAATCCATTTTATCTAACTCACACCACCCTCTTCACTCACAACTCTCCCCTTGCATCTCATCAGGCAAAACCAGAAGCCTATAAAGAAAACTATATGCTCGCACCAGCAAGTACAAAAACTCAACCATACCCTACTTAGCTCGTGTTCTGTGCGATAAAGAAAACATCAGGCATGACACGCATAGTATAACTGGACCTCGTCTTTCTAACTCATCTCATTTATAGGTACAGCGTTTCTTTCTTTTCCTTTCCTCTCTCTCTTTTTTCTGTAATGTGCTGCTTTGTTTCTTTCTTCCGCTTACGCCAGTAAATATGACAGCACCTACTTTTCTAACACCTTCAAACACTGTTCAGCGTTGGCTTTGCCACCAATATGCCGATATGTCGTTGTCATAATAAATTGAGATTTCCTTAACCTGTGTAGAATTTTTATTTATTGATAATGTACTAACTGAATGCAATACTGTAGTAAAAATGCTGAGAATTCCATTCTGTATCACAAGTACTGTTTTGGAATAACGCAAATTATTATTATATTTGTTGTACAACTGGTTCCTACTGAGATGGTTCGTTCATTGCCAGAGATTCCTCCGTGTTGCTGATCTTTTCTGGCCATCTGATCTTGAGTAGTATTGAGCGAAGACAATTGTTGATGAGGATCCGTAGTTTGTTCGAAGTGGCCTTCTTGACACGGCGTGAAGACAAGTCTTTCATCCGTATAGTAGCATTGACTTGACATTCGAGTCGAAAATCCAGATGATATTTTCATTTTCATGCTGAGTCAGTCAGTCCTGTTGATCTCCACACAAACTTGCGAGTAATGAAAACTCGTCATGCCTTCCCGATCCTCACTGTTTCGATATCCTCATCAGTTCCTTCCCCATGTAGTAGAAACCATCCTTCCCAGATAGGTAGGTAGGAAGGTGAAGAAGGTTGCTTCTTTCACATTTCTCCCATTTATGCTGATTGTTGTCTGTTGTTTTTGTTGCTGTTGCTGTCGGCCAGGAATGTTCATCCTGCATTTAATACCTGTGAATTTCCTTGGTTATCTCATATCTTGTTGATTTCTAGGGAAAACGTTCCTTCTAACCCTCTGTGTGAAGAAGTTAAGACGGTCAGGTATCTCTCAATTTCTATTCTTACAGTTTGTTGGCTCTTGCATTTTACCTATTGTTCTTTACTGCTTCCCCCTCCTTAGTCTCTCCTGGTAATACTCAAAAAGAATCATGCCATATTGTGAAGGGTTTTAGAGGTTGTCAGTAGAGCAAGTGGTCAGTTCATAACTATTTTACTTGGCAGACACTTGAACTTAGAAGTGAAATGTGCTAAATCTAATACTATCTGATTTTCAGCACTCTCTCTATTCACAACTCACCGCTCGCATCTCATCATGTAGGACTAGAAGTCATTATGAAAGATGGTATGCTTGCACAACTAAGTACACAAATTCAACGATACCCTATTTTTTCCGCCAGCGTTCTATGTGATGAAGAAATATTGTCAGGCGTGAAACTTACTAATTAACACTGATATCATTTCAAACATTTATCTGAAAGGATTAGTACTAATTGCATGTTAATTAAATCCCTAGATGGTAAATTAAACATTGAAGTTGTCTGTATTCTCAACATCTTCAAATAAATGTTGACTGCAAGTTCCCTTAATGGAACTTTGCATAGCATTCTCAATCAGTGAGCGTAATCACAGTATTTAAATGAGTCTACTGTGTTTAGAGTACACACAAAACTAATCAATTCATGCAAACGAGAACGAAACAGCTTTCCAGTACTCATTGGTTTCCAACAGTTGCCCAAATGAATTCAGTTCGTAATAAATCTTGAAATCAATTAAACCCCTGCAGACCATCACTTCGGTTTATTCTTAATTTCGCTTGCAAAATTTAAGGTCTCTTACTTTTTCTTCGTAAAAGATTCAATATTTTTTGCCTGAGACAAGGATTACAGTCTTTATTATTATTCCCGAGTGGAACATAGAGCTTCAACAACACATCTCCACTTTGTCCTATCTTCTACCGTCATCTTCAGCTTGAACCACGGTTGCCCACAATCTCTCATCTCCTCCTCACACGATCTCACTGCATTAGGGCTTTGGCTGCAACTGGTGACATCCCGATAGCCACTCACTTCCTCAGTGTGCTTGTGGTTGTCGTCTGGGTGACCAGACCGGAGTAGATTACTGACTCACCAGTTGATAATGTCGACAGTCCACATCCATTCCATCTGGTCTCGCAGATTCTGACCACTTCTATACCATATGTTCTCATTTCTTGGGCTACCTGAGAAGCCATCCCAGCTGGCTTCATACATTGTACGTACATTCCACGTTCCCATGCTTATTCTTGATTTCATCGAGAGAAGACCCATTGGCCGGCTGATTGGCTTCCCGAAGGTGTGGTTTCACCAGCCTGCTGTGTCATTTCACCTCTCCAATTCGAGCAAAGAATAAGACCGTTATTTGAATTTTTTGTATTTTTAAAATATTTTTTGTTCATTGAAGTTTCTGTATCAGTTAATTAGCTTTTGTGGTGTAGGGCCCTATACCCGACCCTCCCTCTTTACCCTGGCTTTGGACCGGCTAGAAAACTAGCAACCTAGTTAACTAGGTGAGGTTAGGATTTCAGTCCATATAACTGCCACCTGGTCACCATTGTAGGCAATGGATTATTTCACGAATTCTTCCAGTAAATCATACTTTGACACTGTGGGATACAACTAATAGACCGATTAATATGGAGTTATATGTTGTTGTAATAGTAGAGCACTGTTACGGAATAAGTGCTCGGAAAATCCCTCTTGAACAATCTAATTACAATATTGATACTTAAGTGGGTGTTTCAAATAACTTCGTAATTATTTTCCTCTTTTCTCCTAGGCTATATATTATTCTTTGAACATTTGCATGTCGTTTGCTGATTAAACCTACGCTTTGTCTCTGTGTTTGTGTAATCCCTAGCTTTGGCTCTTCTCAGTGTGGTTGTGTAATGATAGTGATAATATGTTGTTTCATGACTGCGATTTTGTTTGAGTGAATCAAGGTCACTATGACCTTGTACTATCAGCGGGAATTGTTCGGTTCGTGATTCTTGTTGACAGAGTTTTAATCCCAACTTGTTGGGAATATTCTGCCTCATTCCCAGATACTTCAAACTGTGTATTTTGGTTAACTAATTTTGCTCTACAATACTTGTTGTGTACTTGAGAAATTCTGACTTGTATACCTGCCTAACAGAATTGTTGACGTAATTTTGACTATTTGATATGTCCTCTTCTGGCTCTACAATTATATATATTTACATACATAGAATATTCTAGAATGAGGATGAGGCAAAGAACATCCTGGATAAATTTAACAATGTTCATACTGCAATACGTTTTACTATTGAGAAAGAAAAAGACTAGTATTTCATTTTTAGACGTCCTTATGACCAGAAAAGAGGATGGCACAATAAGAAGAAGTGTATATAAAAAACCTACATCAACTGGTCTGTATACTCATTTTTTCAGCTTCGCTCCTTGGAAATCCAAAGCAATCTGATAAAGTGCTTGGTTCACAGAGCAAGAGCAATCTACTCGGATGAATGTCTTGATGAGGAACTTAATGATATTAGACGGTTGCTGAGTGAAAATAGTTATCCAGAAATGTTTATTGATAAGAATATGAATCTAAAATCAAAGCAACCCAAGGTACCAACAGTTCCTGAAAAGGCCTTATTCTTACAAATTCAGTTCCTCGGGGACAACACAGCGCCTTAGAAACACGGTAAAAAGAGCATTCCCTGCTGCTGAATTACGCTGTGTCTTCAAAACCACTCGTCTTTTGCTTTCGGGAATAAAAGATAAACTGCCTAATTTCGCCTCTTCCATGTGTATCTACCAATTTAACTGCTCCTGTGAAGCCAGTTACATAGGTCGTACAATTAGGCGTGTTTCTCTTCGGATTTCCGAACATCACCCTGCATAGTGGTTAAGTAAAGGACAAACAAAATCTATTCGCAGCTCTATTCTATCTCATCTTGTGGATACAGAACACAAGATTGATCTGAATGAGGCTTTCAAAGTCATTTACCGCATATTAACAAATCTTAACTTCGCCTTAAGAGTTCGATTACTAAATATTGCTGAGGCTGTTGGGATCCACATTAAGAAGCCTAATTTATGTGTTCAAAAGAAGCTAGTTCAAACATTGTCCTCACCTTGGTCATATAGGTTCTAATGATCCTCACTTTTTTGTAGAAACTTCCTTAATTTTAGTTGATATTCTATTTGCTATTATATTATTATTATTATTAAGGTATCTTCAATGAACTTTGATTACATTGACCTTACTTTACAAATCGGTAGTATTTAAAAAACACTAACACTGTTATTGACTACTATTCTAGAATATTCTATGTATATAAAGACATATAAATTGTAGAGCCAGAAGAGGATATTATCGAAAAGAATATTCTTTGCTCAATTATTTCGTTTTTATAGATGTCTGAATGAATATTTTCGCTATATTTGATATGCTATTATTGTCAAATGGTAGTACAAATTTTATCAGTAATAATTGTCTTGTTTTGGTGTTGTTGGGCATTTCTGTGACTTTGATTAACTCAAGGAAGTTTCGGTTATCTATACAGTAGAACGCAAAGACTAGTTTCCTGAGTTTAGACCGTAGCATGCGAGTTTTGCTCTGTACAGAAGTATTTGCTAACGGAATTGTTTATTGACAATTCGGTGTATAGACAGAACGAAAAATGTATTTAGTTTATATAAAATGTCACAATTTGTACTTGTTCTCTGTATTGCACTTCCTTGCTGTCTTCCTTTCATGTTGTTCCACAAGAATCGTTCGTTTCTTCTCTTCTTCATTCACTCCATCTCTGCACTATTCAATAATCTTGTAGATGATGTATATGTGTGTTCATAATTATGTACATATTCTACTTACAAATCTTTTCAGTAGCACATGCCACATCAGAAGTGTACTGTCTACTCTTTTAGATTGAGTTATTAAACCATGATGATGTCATATAACAGTTTGTACTAAGGGTTAGCTTTGTACATTAGAACTGTTTATCAGAGAAAAGTAAAAGATAAATTCAGAAATTAGCAACACGCTTGATACACTTATTTTTGGAAAGGTTATTTATTACGTCATTATATAACGTCAGACTGAAGAAAAATTGAAGCGGTTTAATTTAATTTTAGCAATCTTTCAGAATATACATCCACTTATGATCTAACAACCTCTGCCTATATGTGTTCTAGAGCTTGTAGAAGTAACGAAACTAACTTAAAAGGAATCCAACTTAGAAATATAATTTCACTGGAATTTATTTTTATGTAATAATAAAGTTTGTGTTAGTTGTAGTGCTAGCGTGGTGTGTGCTACTGATAAGATGTATCAGTAGTATATAAAGAGACGTTCAATAGCATAAGAATATCAAATAGCGGAGAGATAGATTTGATGTTGAAGAGAGTAAATGATTCAGCGTTGCGGCGAAACATGTGTGATACGAAAAGAAGACAAAGAAACGCAATATGATGGGCGGAAGTAGCACAACATGGTACAACACGTTAACTTCCGTTCGGCTTTAATTTCTTAACAAAAATCAACAAACACCATCTTTGGAGAACTGCGAGCGAGTTGAAGAAAGTCTTTCACAAGTACAAAATGAATAGATGAGATAGGGTATTCCTTTTGGTGCATTTCACGTGAAAAAAACACTAAGTGAGACCTCAGTTGTTTAACAGTAAAACTGAACTTTGCGCGTCTGTGGCACAGAGGTAGGATGCGCACCAACCACGCCCCATGTGGTTCGGAGTTCGATCCCCAGCTAACTCACTCTTTTACCTTGCCAAGCCAGTAACAAGACTGGTAAGCAGAGAAAGTTGGTTGTGAGGCTAACAACCCTATCCCGTAAAAATAAGCACCACTGCTACCGAAACTTTATGCCTCTAGCTTGAAGCCCTATGTTCCACTGGGAACGTAAAGGAATAAAAAAATTGAACTTGTTGTTACTAATGATATAAGGAATCTGTAAACTTTTAGCTCCCTTCCAGCAGTTACATCATTTAATAGGATACCTGATTTTGAATTTATAGTGGTAAGAGGTTAATCTGCCTAAAGAATTAGTAGATTATGAATGGTTTCCAGTCAGACATCTTCAATTATTTTGCTATTTTCCTATCTTCTGATGCAGAAGATTGGGTCACCAAAGGCGGTGGGAAGTTTACTTTGCACTTTGAAGATTTTATCTAGTTTCATTACTATCCTAATGCAGTTGGTAAATTCACTAATCAGGACAATTCCCAAAACTGTAAAAAGAAATATAGATCCGTACTGTATGAAAAAAACACAAATATGAGGACATTTTATACAGAAACTCAATTATTCAGTATGGATGAATGTCATTTTCTTACTAAATTTTTGGGCGTCGGTGTCTCAGTATTTGAATTCTTGCCAACCACACACGTGGTCTGGGATTTTATTCCCGACAAATGCAATCCTAAGCCTCACTCACTTTACTGGTCAGTAGCTATGAGAGAAAAGAGAGAAAGTTGGGCAACCAAGCCCCTTAAAAGCAGCGAAATCTTGACTACTGAAACGTCAAGACTTCAGGCCTACAGCCGTATATTCCACTGGGAATGTAAAGGAATCCTAAAACGTATTTGTGCACTGAGTGACTGATTGTAAACTTAAATAGGATTTATATTACAAAATCTTCACAGGTATCTGTTAAAAGTTGATCCCAATTATTTTTATTAGTTCATCTAAAATAAGAGGCGGACTAATACTTTTTGTATAAATTACTCATCTCTGTTGGTGGACTAGATCATGTGGAAGATCGTAGGGAGCAAGAGGGCAAGAATATATTGCAATGATAAGAAGGCTGTAGAAGATCTGGACTTTGAGAAAGACTTTTGTCTAACGTCACAGAAACTCGAAGACTTAAAGTCGAGAACCAACAAACTGAAAGAGGAAGCAACGACAGAAATTCAATTAGATTATAGAGAAAACAGGGTGATGGAGACAGCTAACCAACAACACCAACAAGCGCCAATCACTATCAACAGGAAAAATTTGAAAGAGGTCACTTCCTACAGGAGGAATAGATAAGGATCTTAAAACCAGTATCGGAAAGTCGAAAACAGACCTTCAACATACTAAAATCAGTTCAGAAATCTTCTGCACTCAGCATAAAGAATAAGATTCTTCTACAATTTTTTCAAGTATTGGTTTTTGTAGGGATTTAGTTTGATTGGTTGAAGGGTTTCAACATGAGCTGACACTAGCGACTGGCACCATTCACGCAATTAACCTGGAGTTCTAGTGGGAAGCCACAACCAGCAGGCTATAGCAGGTTAAAGGTGAGGCAGTAACTCATCGAAGAAGACATTGTGAAGTGGTCGCGCCATGTCATGAATTGGCAGAAGTTAGAATTCATGGTTTGGCCATTGGATCGGGTCTCAGTGGCCTAATAATCTACGAGATAGCTAGCCTTGTAATCAGAAGGTCGTGGGTTCGAACCCTGTTGGTAGGTGCGTACTGATGAAGACTCCCAAACAATGAGGACGAAACAGCTGTGCAGTACTCATGGCTGGTTTTCCAATGTTTCTCTAACCGATGTCAGCTGATGATGAAATTCTTCTATATGTGTCCAGCGCGTCAGAAGAAGCATTTCCAAAAGGGTACTGCAAACCTTTACCAACAGAAACAAGAAAGTCTAGGAACGAACTAATCAGGAACAACAAATATTCCGAAGAAAATGGAATGAACACAGAGTGAGGAGACAATTGGTTGACATCTCATGTCAGCCCATACCTCGAGTGGAATCCGAATAGGAAGCGATGAGATGGGTGTGAATCTAACCATGATATGGAAGAGATCGTGTAACAAGGAAATCAAAGCTTATGAGTAATTGTGAATCTAGCTAAAAGAGGACTGTTTGAGAACAGGATAAAACGGAGATGTGTTGTTGAAGCTCTTAGCAATAAAGTTAGAATTTTTAGTGATGTATTCTGACAATCTTAGTATTAAATATCCTCCCTCCTTAATACTTCCCTGCTCAAAGTAGACATTACAGTTTCTAACTAGTTTTCTTATCAAATCCTCAACATTTTACACGTTTTATAAATGAAATTCAATCATCCTATTTTTCACCTAAAATGATATACATCACTCATTACTTATTTAGATATGCAAATGCATAAAGATTGTGTTAATAATACTATATGCTTGAGAAGAATTGGCCCTTTCTCAAATTACCTCTGTTCATTATTATTCCATTGGATGGAATTGATGCATAGCATAGCATTAAAGCTATTGAGTTAGAACTTTGATCTATAAAAGTACTTTATCACACACTTGAAGCGTATATATATATATCTACATAACTTGAACGAAAATTATTCATTCTTGTTTTGTTTTTTAACTTTGGGGACTTTAAACCTCATAATTAATTCACCTGATGTATAGATTTATATATATATATATATGGCTCAAATGACATTTCCTTCACTTGGCGTTATTATTATTATCAGTATTATTATGAGTATCATTCTTATTACTGTTAATTTTAATTTTTCCTCAATATCTATCTAGTTGACAAAATAAAATGGGAAAATCACTGAACTGAAACACTCAGTGGAAAATATCTTTTTTAAAAAAACAAATAATAATAAAAAGGACCGGATATGCAAATGAATATGTGAGCAGTATTCATTTTTGCCTTATTCATTTAGAATAATCTCTGTGTTCTCTGTGTGTCCTTCGATGCTGTTCTGCTGTTCTCAAAATTGTGTTCCCATTTTAAGCCAGTCACTTATTTATTTATTTATTTATATGATGAATTGTCAATATCTCAGGGAGGAAGGGAGAGAGCAAGTGAGGGATGCAGGCAGATAAATGTTTGCTTTTCTTCCTTCTATCTCCTCTTACATAAAACCCTCCTGATGATATAATATTGACATTCAATCTGGATTTTGTGTCTTTTTTGCTTTCCAGAAGGATTTTCTTTGTCTCATATTCTTACTCAAATATTTATGATGGAATGTGGGAGATATTCAAAGGGTACTGGTTCCAGTAATAACGTGATTGATGTCTCTTAACATAGAGCTTTGTATCAAAAATATGAATGACAGATGACAGTACCGTTGTACTATTGTGAATAGGTAAGTAATACTTGTCCAGTTTATCTGAATTCTAGTGTTGGTTTGTAGGGATTTGATTGGTTACTGGTTTGGTTATGAGTTGATATCATTTAGAGAACCACTGGAAAACCAGTAGGGAGTATGGGATAGTGGACAGTAAAGATCCCACAAGGCATCGAACCTAGGACTTTCAGGCAACAAGACCAAGCTTGTTGACTGTTCACTCACTTAGTCTGGTATTCATTGACGCCTGAATTCTAAACTTTTGTCAACTCGTGAAATATAGCTCTGTCCTCAACACTTCATCTTGATATGGTGGATGCTACGGGTCACGAATTCCTACTGCAGCTTGAGTAAATCTATCTAATGGTCATCATTGAGCCAGCGTTTAATGTTTAAATTAAAGGATTTGTGGAGATTTCGTGTAAAATGTAACTTATATAAGACTAGTTTATGACATGAAATAGATGATAACTTATAATAGTGGTTCCAGGTTTAACCACAGATTGGTATCAGTCAGGGAACCTGTGGAAACTACTGAACAGCTGTTTCGTCCTAGTCTGGGAGCCTTCAGAAGTATGCACGGTTCGAACCTAGAACCTTCTGGTCACGAGGTACTAAAATCACGAATTGGTGGAAGTTGGAATTCATGGGTCATTGATTCGAGTCCCAGTGGCTGAATGGTCTATGGGGTCGCACTGTACTGCCAAAGGGAGCCAAACTAGGCTGACGAAACAGCTGTCCAGTACTCCTTGGCGATTTTCCATGGTCAAATTTGAAACAGATCCAATGCCTACACACCAGCTCTTAAAAACGCTGGTTCTGCTGGAATCCCATAACTTCTAGATAGACTTCTAAACTACAAATATTTATAATTCACTCATTTTTGACTCACAGAATCATTTCTTCTCCTCCTGTTAATAATACTAAATTGTTTTGATACTCTAAGTCTAAAATTTTATACTTAAGCCCAGTAGGCTGAATTAATTTATTGCCTATTTTGTGTTTTTGATGACATTATCAAAAGATTTATCAATGCCATTCTGCATTTTTGCATTAAGCATTACTGTTTTAAAAAGGATACTTTGGAGAAGAAAAACAAAAAGATATGGTTGATTTTTTTTTAAATGTCGGCAGTATGATAGCTTAATATCATCACATCTATGTGCCAGTGTTTATCACTTTTCTAATCTATTTATTCTCTTTGACTTATGTTTCCTATGCCTACTGATTTAAGTAATATAAGAAGGATTAATTATACACTTTATAATATAACTAATTTTAAATTGTACAAAACGATATCACAACCATGTACATAGTGTATAAAAAGGAATGTGAGTAATTTGCGGAAATTTGTTGTCATACTTCACCTTTAACTTAAAAACAGTAACAAAAAAAATAAACAAGTTAACTGATTTGAACAGCATAACAAGAATATTCATGATTACTGTACTACTTAAATCAATATTGGTAAGTGTATTTACGAAATTTTTTAAATATTGATATACTGCACCCCAAGCATATTTGGTATGAATGGAAACCAAATTCGAAGCTATCTGTTTGGTGGTGGCTTGCATTGTGACCGAGAATGCACATTTTGGTGTATTTGGGACTCATTATCTGGACTCACATGCTCCCTAGCGAGTGATGGCATTGACAATGCCAGTCAAATCCAGGAACCATCGCTTCAAAAACCCAATCATTATCCACTAGATCATTGGGACACAAAGGTGAGGTCTTATTTAACGGTAATAACTGAAAACTGTTTGTTCATGCATGTGATTTCCAACTGATGTATCTGATCGCAGTGATTAACTTTGTTTTTAGTAGTTTTGTAACGACAGAAGACAAGGGCCAGGCAACAGATCGTTTATTGAAAAAATCAATAGATATTTATAGATTTTTATGTACATTGTTGTCAACGGAGAAGCAGCCTCTCCTGATTGGTTGTTTTCTTGCTGAAGGTTTTTTCGAATTTATTCATCATAAGGGTTAATCTGTTAGACGAAAGTTATAACTACACTCTACTCTGCAAGAATAGTGTTGCCGCCGAAACCAACTTGTTGTGGTCTGAATGCAGGAAACCGATCTTTTCCTTCTATCATATGACTGTCCAAAACTTTCTTGAGACATGTACAGCCACAAAACGCCACAAAGGCAGTAAAAAGACTATTCTTTGTGTTTGGAATCTCCATGCGTTTCAACCCCAAAAAAAATACTAACATCAGAAACTTAAAAATACTCTAGCAGTGCTGTTAGCCAGTTATACAGACAAAGTAACTTTCTAAGTACAAAATAGGTACTTGGAATCAAGTAGAATATTCCCCTTTAGTGGTGGAATCAAAACTCTGTCCACACTGATGCTTCCTGTAGTTACTTCAAGATCAGCATAGCCTTAATTTACTCAAACAAAGTCATATCGTACAACACATTATCAATGTATCGCACAACCACAAAGAGAAGCAATAAAACTGGAGATTAAACAGGGACAAATACAAGTAATTAGGATCAGAATCAAAATGTGACATGCGAATGTCATAAAAGTGTTATATGGTCAAGGAGAAAAGGAGATAATAATCACGTAATTGCGATGTTCAAATAAGTATATTCATTATAATTAGATCACTGAGGAGGGATTTTCGAAATACTTTTTCTGTTACAAATAGTGATATATCTGGTTGATAGTTTTCAGATATACAAATAAGACCCAGTTCGAAAACATTTGGGCATTGGGTATATGGTATTAGTTATAATACAGGTATTTTATATTTCCCAATGAATGAAAAACAAAACGATATTGTTTTTACTGACGTTTCAAAGTATTATTAAACCAGAATTTATAAAATCTCACTTTAAATATAACTACCATTCCTAGGACTGCCTAGTTAAGAGGAGAAAAAACGGATACTCTAGTATATCCATATTCAGGAAGAAAGCCACTCCAATAAATATTTACACTTCGGATCATCACACCGCATCAGCGCAAAGATTTCAGTTATTTCAACTATTCTTAGATGAGTACACTCTTTGATAACGGATGAGAAGGGTAAATAAGAACAAATTTCAAACATTACTGTGACTCTCAAGCAAAATACCCAGAGAACTTCATCAACAAAATCATTACTGAAATTAAGTGTGGCCGCAAACGTATTCTTTAAAACATCAGACACGGTACGAAACAACCTTGTCCATATAAAAGACCAAATCCCTAAAGATTCTCTCTCTAATTGTGTCTATAAAATAAAATGCTTGGAATGTGATGCGATATACATCAGACAAACATCTGGAGAGATCAAAATCAGAAGAAATGAACACCGTAGAGCATATGTTCGACCAACAAGAAATCCAGTTAGTGAACTAGAAAAGCTTGAAAAATCATCAGTCATAGGTCACCTACACGCTATAAAATCAGGCCACAAAATTGATTTAGACAATATTGAAATAATCCAGAAAAATTTCAGAAATCACAAAGAACGTCTAATATTGGAATGATGGACTAAAACAGAATTTGACCTGGTTAAAACACACCCTCCCCCATGGAATAACAACATGAATGTGATAATCAATTTCATTATGTGAACACACGCTGCGTCTACAATTTTACACACTTATCAAATCCAACAATCTACACCCGATTTTGTTATCTTTACCAATTGGCCAATTTGACAACGCAAAAATGACCTCATGCTGAGGAACGATGATCAAGTTGTTATATATAAGCTGAGTGGATTTTGTAAATTCTGGTTTAATAATACTTTGATAAAGCTATTAGCGGCAGCATTAAATAGCGAAACGTCAGTTAAAACAATATCGTTCTGTTTTTCATTCACTGGGAAATACAAAAATCCTTTATTATAATGTATATTAGACTCAGTTGCATAGAAAACGATAAGAAAGAAAGCACTTCAGCGATCATTTACTTTGTTGTGATGTACCTAATTAACTCGAAATTAACAGCTGTTGACGTGGCATCAGTTCGAAAGGTATATTCATGTCTATTGGAGAATTCTCTTAGTATCATATCATAATCTTATTCAACTGTGTCGGAAAAAGTTTTAATTCACATTAGGTTTATAAATAAACATGCTCCTTCCAGGACAAAAGACAAAATTCATAATTTAGCGGTTCATATATATAGAAACGCTATCAGTTTGATGATGAAATTATACTAAATTCGTTTACTAAAAATGAATTATTACTATTACTGTTATTCACTATCTCAAAAGACCAAAGGTACGATCACTATGATCAGGAGATTTGTTTCTGACGAAGAGGTGGATCTATTTGAAGATTGAAGAAACTAATTACTGGTTGAAATGACTTTATTTCTTGAATAGAAATCACTTTTGAATTGGCTACATTCAATTAAGTAAACTAGTAGTAAAAACTAGCAGAAAAGACAAAAATGTTGCAGCCAAACAGTGCATTTCTTTACCTGTATAAGATAAGTGAAACATATTTTTATTACTATTATAAATATTGCCTAAGGTTCCTAATGGAGCATAAAACATCAGCAGCCTATCACCATTTCATCTTCTTTAGCTGGTATCACGACTGTCTGTAACTTCTCGTCTCTTCCTCACTTGATTTCCTCTATCTCACCATCGGACATCGAAGTCATCCTTTCCAACTGGGTAACTACTTCCTCAGTGGCTTCCTGATCCGTCTCCATCATCTTCGTAAAATATGTTATTGGATGTCCCTCCTGTAGGACTGTATTAGATATTTGACTGGACACTAGTCAGTGACATGAGTCCTTTCAAGGTTGCAGATACACCTTGCTGACTGAATGGTGAGTGCCAACTAGCACGAAATCTAGGTCCAAGGCTTCCTGTCCGTTGCTTGCAGCCATCTAACACCAACAATTCACAGTACATCGTGATAGCGAGCCACCTAGAATGGTGGTCACATTGTACACTTGACTGATAGAATTCAGTCAGCACCAAAGATAGGACTAGACACACACACACTACACTAGTCACTGACTAGTGTCCATTCAAAGTACCTTTATGTTTATAAAAGTGACTGCAAAACTAATCCTTTTTGAAATAAATTTGCGTGCAGAAATAGAAAACTTCAAATTTGGTGAGAATTTTTTGAATATTTCGAGAAGTAAATAAACATTTTATGAGTAGCTAATATTGTGTCACGCAATATTTTGGTTTTTTTTCTACTGATAAATCGAAAACAAGCTGAAATACACTCTAATTCCATCAGGAAGTCTAGATAACAAAAAATAAAGAAAGGAACCATTCAAGTGGTGGTTTTCAGGGATTTGATCTGATTGGTTACAGGATTTCATCATGATCTGACATTGGTTAGAGGACCATTGGAAAACCAGCTGGCAGTACTCGACAGTTGTTTCGTCAGCCTAGTTTGGGACTCTTCACCAGCAAGCACCCACCGACAGGGTTTGAACCCAGGACCTTCTGGTAACCTTCAGAGTTCCTTGTTACTTGTCCTTTCTGCATATCTGATAATCACTACTGCGACAACAAAGGCAGCTACTGAAAAGTCTGCAGGAGTCTGTTAAAACTGCTTTCGGTGATAAGCTTATGAAGTCTCTTAAGCATATAGAGGCATTGATTTGTTGCTTATGCTGAGTACAATAGATTTACATACTGATTTCACATTAATTAAAAGCCTATCTTGCCTATCGAATTCTGGTTTCGAAATATTCACCCATACCATCCACCTGTAGTCAAAGAAGTGTCTTCCCTTAAACTTCTCCTATTGATGGTGATTGATGCTTATTGTCGTTGGTTACGTAACTTCATCACCCATGTCTTCTCCAAATTCACTCAAAGTCCTGTCTTCGCTGACTGACTCTTTTGCCAACTTGTTGGTCTTCGCCAATAGATCTTCTAGGTTGTGGGAAGTTAGACGCAAATCGTCTGAGAACCCCAAATCTTCTGAAGTCTTCTTGTCGGCCCAGCATATTCTTGTCTTCTAGCTACCTATGGTCTGTCAGGATTATCATCGGTGATAGTAAGCAGCATTGTATTACTCCTGTATTCACTTCAGAAGCATCGCTAAGTTTTCCAAAACATTTCTTCCAGTCAACAGTTATATAAGTAAATATATTGAAGGTAACGAATACCAAAAAATGCAAACAGATTTTCGTTAACTTAATCAGTCACGGAGACAAATGAGTAATCGTTGCATATTACAATTTTTCTTTTAATTATGCTTTCAGTAAAAAGAAGACACAAGGTGATTAACTTGGAGATTATCTTTCTAGAAGAAATCTTAATTGAAGACAGTCTTGTTTGAGAAAGTTGAACCAGTGAAAATTTTGTATCAATGGACTTTCAAAAAATGTATGACTTTGATGATATTAGATGGTTGGAGGCGAGCTACCTAGAATGGTGGCCAAATTGCAAACCTGACTGACTGATAGAATTCAGTCTGCACCAAAGAAAGGACTAGACACATCACACTAGTTACTAGTGTCCAATCAAAGTATCCACTACAGTCCTACAGGAGGTCAATCGCGAGCCCAAATAGCTCAGTGGTAACGTCTCTGACTGCAGCACTGGGTGACGCCGGTTCGAATCTCAGAAGGGACATGAGTTCCTTCAAGGCGGTTGCAGATACGCCTTGCTGAGTGACTGGTAAGCGCCACCTAGCACGAAACCTAGGTCAGATAGGGCTTCCTGCCGAGTGCCTCCAACCATCTATTATCATCAAATCAATGTACACCGTGATGGCAAGCTACCTAGAATGGTGGTCATACTGCAAACCTGACTGATAGAATTCAGTCTGCACCAAAGTTAGGACTACACACATAACACTAATTACTAGTGTCCAATCAAAGAATGTATGACTTTAATTTAGAACATTGAACACATAGCTAAAATCACAGGACAACAAAGTCTGTGTATTGAAGTTATATATATATATATATATATATATATATATTACGAAGAACACACAAAATTGTCAATGAGTAGGCATGCCTGAAAATATGTCATGACAGCGTTTGTGCTAATCAGACAATATCCTCTTCAATAATCTAAAAATTCCCATAATGATAATTGCAGAACACGACTTAAGCAAATACGTATTTTCAGTAAATTCTCATCGGGCTTTACATTTACATAATGAAATATTAGTCATAGCATAGATATTAGAATATCAAGGATCAGAGTTCAGGGATATGAATTAATCGATAACAACTGAGGTGATCACAATAATAATAGTGACAAGGATAAATTCATTCAAGTGTTTATATAATCTGGGTAATGGTGAGTGTATAGGTAGAATGTGCATGCGATTAGAGGTAGAGGGGAAAATAACTGTTGTCACATAGGGATTATATAATATAATAAAAATAATAAATTGTGAAACAAAGAATAAAATTTACATCTACAGCTCAACATGATATTGATAATACAGTTAGCATTACAATTAAAAGCAAATCAAAACATATTAAGGTAATATTTACAATTATCCGGTGACACCGGGAGAGATAACTATTTTAGGTTGGGGGCGAAGGCCAAGGGAGGGAGAGGGATTGAGTTGAAAATCTCTTATGGCAACTGCCTCAGCTATACTTGCCAAACAATGATGTACCGACGTAGGGAATTGTGATTTGTCACCTGGTAGAGAATTGTAGAGGTTGAATTTTTATCAATCTTGTGCTCCGTATCCATTAGGTGTGCCAGTGTGAAACTTCTGATCCACTTTACGACTCCTTCACTCAACTATACTGGACAAAGCTTCGGAAGGTGACGGTGGGCTTCCCGAGTCATACCACTCATATAACCATCTACAAATGAACATTTAAATTTATAAGAGTACACTGCAGTGGCCAGACTCGGTAACTCATCCTCCACTTGAGCTGGAATTATACAACGAGTGGCGTATTTTAAACACAATATTGCTGCAAATAATAATAATTTGCTTTATTCCAAAACAGTACTTGTGATACAGAATGAAATTCTCAGTATTTTTACTACAGTATTGCATCCAGTTAGTACATTATCAATAAATAGAATTCTACATAGATTAGGGAAATCTCAGTTCATTATGACAACAACACATTGGCATGTCAGCAGCAACGGTAAAGCTGAACAGTGTTTGAAGGTGTTAGAAAAGTAGGTGCTGTCATATTTACTGGTGTAAGCGGAAGAAAGAAACAAAGCAGCACATAACGGAAAAGAGAGAGAGAGAGAAAAGGAAAAGAAAGAAAGAAAATGTTGTAACTATAAATGATGTGAGTTGGAAAGACGAGGTCCAGTTGTACTAATGACTGTTTAATGAATTAAAGGCGTCACGTCAAATGCTTTCTTTATCGCACAGAACACGAGCTAAGTAGGGTATGGTTGAGTTTTTGTACTTTCTAGTGCGAGCATATAGTTTTCTATATAGGCTTCTGGTTCTGCCTGATAATATACAAGGGGAGAGTTGTGAATGAAGAGGGTGGTGTGAGTTAGATAGAATGGATTTAGCGCATTTTTCACATGAGTCCATGTGCCTGTCAACCAGAATATTATCAAGCTGGTTAAGTGGCATGTTGCTTACCCTGCTGACAACCTTTAACATCCTGCGTTATATGTTATAGTCTTTCTTCAGTAGAGTTTCTATGCCAGCAATTCAGTTGTTGCGTCTCCATTAAACGGTAAAGTCATGTATATGCGCTTCTTCTGCACAGTTTGCAGGCATTTCTTTCTATGTGTTCTCCTCATCGAGACTTTAACAAAACTTTCGGCGTAATTTATTCTCGTATATAAACATCTGAATGAATTCAACCCTGTTATTATGATTATGATAATGATCACCTGGGTCGTTAACCATTAATTTACATCCCTGAACTCTGATCCTTGATATTCTATTAACCACATTAATTCTGTGGTGAGAGCTGTCTACTAGCCAAATTGGTAGACAGTAATTTACGTCAATGTTTACGTTCTCAAGATTTGCCATGAGAAAATATGAACATGATTGATTCAAAAACCGACCACAGCAGACTTTGCGTAGGCGGATACAGTTAACATATAGATGATCTGACATTCAAGAAACAGTCAAAAAGAGATGAAAGACTAACTTTACGTGAGAAACAACCAATCAGAAGACTGTGTTTGTTTGTTTAAGTATCCGTAGTAATGTACATGAAAATATATAAATATGCTTTGATTTCCTTAATAAACGATCTGTTGCCTGGTCCTTGTCTTCTGTGGTTACAATTCAAACGCCTTTGACTAATATTTCATTATGTAAACGTAAAGTCTGATGAGAATTCACCGAAAATAGTTATTTGCTGAAATGGTGTTCTATAATATTCTCTTCGATAATACTTTTGGAAACCTCCACAAAAGAGGGATTGAGTCAGCGAAACCCACTTTCTCACCAATGGATATCTGTTCTCCAGTTATAATGCGTTCAGTAAAGAATACTAAATAAGTGGTCAAAAAAAATTGTTCATCTGTGAGACCTAGGTTCAGTTCATACAAAACACTTCCTCTGTGAAAAATTACAATTCTAGCGTTGCGTTTCTGAGTCTGATATGAATTTTTAGGTAGTGAAGAAAGACAGCATTTGAAACCCTGTATAAATGCTGCTTAGTCACTCCAGAAATTATGATGAAATTCTACATGAATTCTGTTTGAATTGTGAGTTTTACCACCCTCTTCCGTATTGATTAGTTCATCAGATATACATAGAAATATTTTTGTTATTTTTTCAATTTATTATCAAATATGAATTAACACCCTCAGTTTTATATTTGAGTTCCAGTTTACTGTTTGAAAAAAATGCCCTTGTTCTTCTCATATAATATCTCTCTTCTGCATCCTTTTTGTTCCTTTGCGTTCCTATTGGAAAATAGGGCTTCAAGATAGAGCTTTGGAGTTTCAGTAGCAGTAGTGTTTATTTTTACTGGTTGGGGTTGCTAGACTCATGCTCAACCTTTCCTCTTCACCGGCCTTACTACCGGCTTAGAGGGGTTTGGGAATGCTTCGGCGTAGGATCGGTCTGCGGATCACTCGCGTGGTTGTCGATAATTCTATTGGTGAACCACAGAAGCACCGACGCTTATCTTGTTTTTATTAGCCTTACAATTATGCTTGTCTTTATTTCATCTAAATGTTCATCACTGCATGAAATTTCAAGCTGTCTGTGGCGTTTTAATTCGCTGAGTAATCGTTTACAGAAAGCTATTTGCCAATGTGATATCGCTCACGGTTATTCTGTGTCAGTGACTAGACAAAGGTGTGGAAGTTTGGTAAATTTTCAAGAGAGTATGGTTTATACTTATACTTACAACCTCTGAAAATCGTTAGATTATGCAGCTTACACCAGATGGTTGCACAATTCAGATGTGCAGTTGCTTTCATTGTCGTTTTATCTACATAGTTACATCTCTCTTGATCATTTGGACTTCTGTCAGAAGATTCGATCTATAGAACTTCATATATTCCGTACTTTGTTATCCCCAAATCTAGTTGAAAAAATCAGAAAGTTATTTGGCTCATGGCATCACCCAGTATTATGGGTGTGAATTTCTCTGACTTACGAAATCTCGAAACGTTATGCATTCCTGGATGGGTTTAACAGATGATATGTCTCAGTGGCTTGTGGCATCATCAGACTCAGCTTGGATTTTAAATCACCAGAGAATATGCCGAAATGTTTCTTCAATATTTCACTGTATTTTAGTTAACACATCATACCTAATAAAGATGTTTACAAGATGATTCTACTGCTATCCTACTCTATATTTTTCTTTCGAGTTTAGTGTGTGGCACTTTTGCCAGTAGATTTACCGAACCAGTTATAAGCTTAACTATCATTGGAAATCATAACATTCCCTGAATTACAATTTATTATCCATCAAACAGTAGGATGTTCCCCTTCATCACTAAGGCTTAAGCATCATATCTCCATTCTACTCTGTTAAATGCTGTCATTTTCCCCTGGTTCCAAGACTGTCCACAAGCTTTCAATTCCTCTTTACATAATTCCCTCCATGTCAACATCCGGACACAGGTTCAATCTATAGTTTCAAAGCTGAGTTCGGTTCAAGAGTCTTACTGGAGTTTACTATCACTCCACAGTCTTCTCAGTGTATATCCAATGGGCTTCCCTTTCCTTCTGCATACATGTTGGGTAAAACGTTCATGACTGGCTAACTAGTTGCCAAAGATTTTTCTGACCACTCCTCGTTTCCAGTTCGCCACCTGGTGTTTAGTATCACGCGAAGACAGCTGCTGAGAAAGGTTCGCAGTTTCTCGAGAATGCTTCCGTCAACTCACGTACCACGTTCGTTCTGGGTAAAATTTATTTTGATAAAGTCTAACAGTGTTGTTATACAGTAATATTTACTGATGACCAGGTTTCGAGCACAATTTGTTGCCACTCATAATCATGTCAAGTTACTTTCTAACTTCGTTGATATAATTCCATTATTTTTCATCGCTTGATTTGATTGGTAGTAGTAGTATTTTCCATATTTCCGGGATGTGTGATGAGTCATTCCTATTGCACGTGTTGGGTATAGATTCGATGAAAAAGGATTCCGAGAATCTGTCGGTACATAAGAACTTAGCTAAGGTAAGAATGGTTGACCCCGAAAAGATAAGTAATTTAGAAAAAAGCTTAGCAGTAGCACTGCACGCATTAACACACAACCTCACAATAGGATGGGAGAGGGTTAAAATTCTAAGAAGTATAAAAGGTAGGTGGAGAGAGAGAAAGAGATTGATTTCTGAATCCTAGCTCATGGAGTCTATACCGAACACGTGCAAGAGGAGTGACTCATCACTCATACCGGAAATATGGAAAATACTACTACTACCAAGCAAATCAAGCGATGAAAAATAATAGAATAATATAAACGAAGTTAGAAAGTTGTGTGAGTAACTTGATATGATTATGAGTGGCAACAAATTGTGCTCGAAACCTGGTCATCAGTAAATATTACTGTATAACACTGTGAGACTTTATCAAAATATATTTTACCCATAATGGAATTATACTCTACCACAGAGCACAATTTCTATTCTTATATCACGTACCAAGTTTTTTGATCTTGTAGGCACACTTGGTATGAGTCTTAAAAATAAACGCCTTGATGGTGCTGATCTCAGAGTAATGTGTTGCTTACCTAATCTGATCTTGACTGACTTTGACATCCTAATCTGTGTTACCTACCTGTAGTTGAAAAAACAGTTCCAATGTAAGAGAAAGAGACGACTTCATTCAGATCTCTACCGATGATTGTGACTGATGTTTGCTGCTGTTGGTTGAGCATCTTTATCCCTTATCAGCAGTCTTCTCTGTGTTTATTTGAATTCCTGTCTCCTCTGCCTGTTGGTTTTCGCTCCTGTATCTTAGAGTTTGTGCGAAGTGATACATGAATAGCCGGTAAAATCCAGATTACTTGATGGTCTATAGTATTTCAGTCTTCTGATTTTTACAGTCAACTGTGTGATTCGACACATCACAATCGGGAAGATCACTGGTAATAGTGAACAGTCCCCTTTCTTCCTTTGGTCTGTGTTGTTTGTAGGTGCATAAACATGTTCAATTTTAACTTTGATTTCTTTTGAGTTGAATCCTAATGCCATAACCATGGAGATTGGTTTCCGCTGCATGAGAACGTTCGATTTTGTTGGTGACAATATACCAACCCCACAGTTTTGTGCTTGTGGTGCTAGGACTGACTTCAGTACATTATTGGCACTGCAGGCAACAATTTTGACTATTTACTTCCATTCAATTTGCTCTCACAAATCCCTAACACTCTGATACTTTATCTTCTCACACCTTTTGCAATCCGAGTAGCCTTGTCAGCCGCTCTCAAAAATGGCGCAAATATTCTATGTCTCTAGACTTACTTTTTTTAGATTGAAAGAAAAAAAACAAACTGACGGCTTCCTGAAGCCATTCACTCGTCACAGTCATTCAATCTCGAATTAAGAAGACTTCTGAATTCCAACGACGAATACGTTTTTCTGTATTTTGCATGTCTTCTGAAGTTTCGTTCGCGATTATATTACTTTTTATCGGGTGAGCGTGTTAGTACCACACCCAACCTTTTCACTTTTTCGGAATTAAAATCAGCTACTGCATTAGTAAACTAGAAGCTATTTTCCTTTAGTTTCCCTGTTAATTAATACGGTTTTACTCAGTTTGTACCTCTAAATAAATTGAGATAATTTTCAAGTATCGATTTTGTAGGGATTATTTGTTTGGTTGATTGGAGGGTTTCATCATGAGCTGACATCAGTTAGAGAACCATTAGAAAACCTGCAGGGAGTGTTGGACAGCTAGCTGTTTCGTCCCAGTTTGAGGCTCTTAACAGTGCGCACCCACCGACAGTGTTCGAACGTACGACCTTCTGGTTACAAGGCGAGCTAGCTCGTAGACCATTAAGCCTGCCCATAAATTCTAACTTCTGCCAATTTATGAAATAGCGCGACTACTCACCCTGTATGCATTACATTTTTTTGAAATTTGATCAATTCAAAGCTTAATTTCCTCAAACATGAATGGCTTCAGTTAGAATTTCTTCTGGAAAGATATTATTTGGCTTTTTTCTCAGTGATAATTAACGTCTGTATTCATTGAGTGAATGCAAATTACTTTCAGTTTAGAATGTCATATACGTAGTTAAAATTAGCAGATAGTTCCACAAGAAAGAGAGCATAATTCTGAGAAACGTTGTAACATATCGTGACCATCCATTTGTCTCTGTGGCTGGAAGAATGCTTCGAAAAACTCAGCGATGCTTTCATAGTGAATACGACAGTAAGATAAGGGTTTCCAGCTACCATCACCGATGATATTCCTGGTTGCGGTGGACTGGAATATGTGACAGACCGTGGGGGGTTTCGGGAAGGCCAGAATAACTACAACAAGATTCTAGGAGACTTCGACTATTGAGGCTACCTGTTTCTGATGACATACACACTCAAAGATCTACAGATAGAAACCAACAGGGTGGCAAAATAGGCAGGCAGTGAAGATAAGACTCCAAGTGAACATAGGTGATCATGATACCTAACCAAAGGACAACAAAAAGCATCAGTCACGACCAATAGAAGCAATTTAAGGGAAGTCACTTCTTTCACTTATCTGAACAGGTGACATCGTTTTAAGCAAAGGTCGGGCAGATCAGAATGTCGTAACCAGCCAGAATCGAAAAGGCGAGACAGAACTTCAATAATCTGCAATTAGTATGAAAGTCTACCGCAGTCAGTATAAAAACCAGATTCGGGTTTTTAATACAAATTCCAAATCAATGCTTGTATATGGTTCGGGAACTTTGTAAGCTCATCATTGAAAGCTTTTCAAGCAGGCTCCTGAAGACTTCCACCAACAGCTGCCTTCACTGCCACAGTGGTGAATATCAGATATACAGAGAGGATACTCAACAAAGAACTCTGATAACAGGCCACCCAAGAACCCCTTTAGCCTAACAAATATTCCGAAGAAAATGGAGCTGAATCTGACACAAGCTGAAAAGACTGTTGAATGAGTGGAAATCAGGTGGGAAAGGAGTAGTTGGAAGTCCGGTGGTGACATCGAGGAGATCGTGTGAAGAGGAGACGACAGCCAATGAGCGGCCATGAAGCCAGCTATAAAGGACGGCTGAGAACACGAAGAAATGCAGATGTTCTGCGGAAGCCCTAAGTTCCATTCGTAACGTGAAAAAATAATAATAGAAATATGTTTCATTTGCCTTATTCAGGCAAGAAAATGCACCGATTTGTTGCTAAATTTCACCAGTGGTTCATTCACTCAGTTTATGTATGAAGAGAAATTCAAATATATATAAGGCAAGAATTTGAGCACTGTAAAAGAATGTAATTGTACATTAGGTAAGTTTATTTGATAAGACACACAGTAAATGATATTTTGAGTACAATTTATTGCTCACAACCACGAAAATGTTCAAAGAGACCCATATAAATAGTTTAAGAAACTTGTAGACATAATTATCAGTAGGACCGAAAAAATCGACAGGCGTTTTAGTGTGTCTAATGAAGTAATTTTCGGGTGAGTCAAAATGGTTTAGTATAACGCCTTAAAACAGCAATAATAATCAATTAGAGAACCATTGAAAACCAGGGAGTACTGGACAGTTGTTTCATCCTAGTTTGGAAATCATCGTAAAATCGAATCTAATCCTTTTTTTCTTCCTTCTCGTTCCCAGTGGAACATAGAGCTCCAAGCTAGAGGCTTGAAATTTCTGTAGCAGTGTTTGGGGTTGCTAGCCTCATGCCCAACCTTTCCTCTTCACCAGCATTATTTCTGGCTTAGCGAGGTAAAGGAGTGCGTCGATGGCCGGGGATCGAAACCTGGACCATGTGCATGGTCGGTGGGCGTCGTAACCGCTGTACCACCGACGCACCGAATCTAATCCTAACAAACCAACTATTGAAAAATAATAATCATATTAGAATGTATGATACTATTTAAAATTCGGGCGAATGATTGACTTTAGGAACACCGCCATCTGAGATTTCCAAGCATTTAGCATCAATATTATCTCCCACTAAAGATCTGTCAGATTCTACGCTAACTAGAGGAAATTAAAATAGAAAAGGATGAAAAATGATTAATTTTGATGTAACAAGTTTATACACTAATTTCGCAATTATTGTAGCTGTGAAGTCAGTTTGTAACGAAATGAATATTGATCATACACTCGATAAGTAGGAATAATGTCTCAGTTGAGCAAATAATATTAGGTGGTCGATTATTTCTACCCTCCAGTGTATTCAAAGAACAGAATAAAATATACTGGTGAACAAATGAAGTGGCCATAGGTTCATCAATATCCCCAGTATTAGCAAACATATTTATGGATAGTTGGGAACATAAATCTTTTAGAACGCGTATAATGCTGCTTCTCTGTGACTGTGGAGACATGCGGATGGCACATCCAATATGTTAGAAAATGAACAGGGTGAGTTATCTTCGCCGGATTGTAGAATGAAACGGGAACAGGATGATGGATTAGATAGTGGCATCGTCAGGTTACTGACACATTCTAGTAAGTACTCAGATTCTGATTAAACCCATCCAAATCAGTAGAAGTAGGTTTAATTGAATGTCAATATATTGTCGAGCCATCAGTCCAACAAGTAAGTCAGAAGATTGAAATGATGGAATCAGGCAAATGATTTAAACATTATAAATGAATAACTACCTTCGAGACTTCATTTTAAAATGTATGTAGACGGATAAAAGGAAAAATAAGAGTGGTAAATAATGAAAATAATTTGAATAATAAGGAATTCAAAGCGTCAACAGTACTGACAAGTAAAGAAGGGACATCAGAGGCCCTACGTAAGATCCTTAATAAGGCTGGAATTAGTGTGGCGTCGCTGTTATAACCGTAGAAAACCGTAGACAAACCAAGTATGTGGTCCGGTTTCGATTCACGGTCGACACACTCCTAAACCTCACTTAGCTGGCAAAAGGCTTGGTAAGGAGGAAAGGTTGGGCATGAGTCTAGTAACTCCACCCCACAAAAATAGCACTACACTTACTGAAACTTCAAAGCTCAAGCATGAAGCTTTCCATCATATTTCACTTGGAACGCGAAGGAATGACGAAGAAGAAGAAAAGGTTAGGATGACATTTAAACCAACCAACTCACTGAGAGGCAAACTGTTCACTCAACAAGTAGATGGACTCAATTATGAAAAATGATATAACTTACTAAATACCATAAAATGACTGTGAAGACAATTACATAAGTCAAACTAGTAGATCACGGTAGGTTGGATTACCGGGCAGTTTAGCTTGATCTACAATGATTAACTCTCTTAAAGCATTTGAATCATATACACAGAGGTAGACGACAGTACACTTCACTAGTTAACCGCAAAATTACTCTACGTATAAAGGATAAAAATCTGGATGTAACATTTTTTGTATAAAAATTATTTTCTCGAATTATTCACTTCTCTATATTTGACATAAACATGTCGGTTAAGAGAAGACCCAGAGGGGAGCCCATTCCTGCACCCTCCAATTGACTGTAGATTTCCTTGCCAAACTGAAATTGTACATTTATCGTACAATGGAGTATCGGTCTCCGTGATCTTTCAGATGGTATACTTAATTCCATATCATTTCATATCTCAGAGATTCACACATGAAGTCAATGGCTTCTAATAAAGGAACGTTAGTCAACGGAATGGAAGGTGAACAGGAAATGATCAGTAGACTCGTGAGGAGGAAATGAAAGTCTATGGGCAATCTTGGAGCCAGCTAATAAGGATTGCAGAGAACTGGAAAGGTGGAGATTAGTTTTTAAAGTCCTATATCTCATTCGGAACCATGGAATAATTTAAAAATAAAAAAATAACAATAATTTCATATCTAACTTTGACACGGTTATGAACAGCATGATATAGCATATTCATAAAAGACCTGGTGTTGAAATTAGCATGTTCTGGTGGCTTCGTTAATCTCCTGACTAATAATTTTTTTGATAAAGCATTTGATATCCACCCATATGTCAACTTCAGCGTTACATTATGAGACGGTGAATATAGCATACTTTTCATGATCACTTTGGAAGAGTTTCACCTCAGTTATACATTTCATTCCCTTCCTGATAAGTTTCATGGTATTTTAGGTTAGGCTCCTTTCATGAATATTTTAATTTCTGTTGTAGTAATCTTCGGTGCTGAATTTATCTGCTCCTTCTGCTTGATGAGTTCTCAAATGCATCTGATTTAATTTCTGAACACTAATGGGTTATATGCATCTACCGTGTAAAATTGTACTAATGCACTCACTAACACACGGAAAAAATGCATATTTTGGAGTGCATTTAGTTAACAACTATTATTATTAATGTCTCCTTTAGTGCCTAGAGGTACATACGGTTTCAGCCGCACATCTGCATTGCATTTAGTTCTCTACCAACTTTTCCAACGGGCTCCACGTCTGCTCATGTGCTTTCATCATCACTTCGCATCACCTTCTCCATGTCATACCCACCCCCCCCCCACTGACGACCAACTCGCCACTTCTCATTCCCGTTTCACTCAAGCGAACGCATAGCGTGTGGTGTCACTTGATGATGGTTTGTTTTCTCAGAGTATGACCAATATAACTCCATTTCTTCCTGCGTACTTGTTGCATAATTCGTTCCTGCTGGGTTGGTTCGTTCAGTGCGAGAGATTCCTCCCTGTGGCTGATCTTTTCGGTATGTTCACCTGAAGTCCTATAATCTCTGGATGCTTCTTCTGCTAACTTGTTGCTTTTCACTTGCATATCTTCGAGTTTGTGGGAAATCAGACGCATATATATCATAGGCGAAATCCAAATCCTCCGAGTATTTTGTGTGGGTCCATTATATGTCTATCTCCTCTCTGCCCGCTGTCTGCCTCATTATACAGTCTACCACAATCAGGAAAATCATTAGAGATAGTAGGCAACCTTGTCTTACTCCCGTTTTCACTTCAGAGGATTCCGTGAGTTTCTTGTTGTGGGCTACTTGGCATGTGATATTATCGTATAATTGTTAGATGAGGTGTATAATTATTGGCGGCAACCTGTTGTAGCGAAGTAGTTTCCAAATCACCTCTCGGTGGGCGCTATTGGAGGCCTAACGCTGGGAAATAAAGGAAGCCATTCAGTTCTTGGTTGAAACTCTTCCATGAAATCCAAGTAAGACCACAAACGTCTTATGACAAAGTAACGTAAATCTTAACATTGAATGTAAAGGTGTGTAATTTCGAAGTCATATCTGTCCTGACATCAGTTAGATAACCAATAGAAACGCGCCAGTACTGCATAGCTATTTCTGTTGTCCTAGTTTGTGACACAACAACAGTATGCACCCACTGCCACAGTCCGAACCCACGACCTTCTGCTTACAAGGCTTGCGAGCTCGTAAACTCTTAGGTCATTAATTCTAACTTCTGCCAATTCAGTACATAACGCGACCTCCAGCCAATGTCTTCGGCGAGTATTTGTCCTCACACCCAACCTGCTGTACCCTACTGGTCACGACTTCCCACTGGAACCCCAGGTAACTGCGTGAATAGGGCCAGTCGCTAGTGAGCATCTCACTAATTTTCAAGTATTGGTTTTGTAGGGTTTCGTTTGATTGGTTGGAGGATTTCTTTATGAGCTGACATCAGTTAGAGAACCATTGGAAATCAGCTAAGAGTGCTGGACAGCTGATCCGTCCTAGTTCTCTCAAGTTATCCAATGGTTCTGCAACCGATATCAGCTCATGATGAAATCCTGTAAGCAAAAGATCAAATACCTACAAACCGGTACCTGAAAACCAGTAGTGGTTGTTTTTTTCAAAGAGGTGGTTCACTTGTGTCACTACTAAACTTCCTTCTCTATTGGGCTTGCCACGGGCTTACCCAGGTGTAGGAGTGAGTCGGCTGGGGATCGAACATTGAACCACATGTGTGAATTTCGAGTGTTTTACCACTGAACCACCAAGGCAATTAAGCATAGTTGTAGAAGTATTATTTTTCACAGCATACGAAAATGGATTCTGTTTCATGACCTTTTATATTAAAGCGAAATGAATGCAAGTAGAACACAGCCAGCTAAAGCTAAGATATCTGTCGACTTGGCATTTTGAAATAATAACTATCAAATGGCATACGACTGCCCAGTGTTTGAAAGTTGTTAACTATAAAAGTAATGCATTTATCACCGTTTATTGATACAAACAATGTTGATAATTGATAAAATTAGTCATCAGGCTTTGTTATTGATGACAATGCTAAAATAAATAACTTCATCGGAAAATGAAATTCAAACTTTTTGATATGAATTGAAAATATCCTCTGATCTGATGTTTTTACTTTGTGAAGTCAATGAATGAGATCTTTCAGTAGTAATTAATATTTAAGCTGTGTCAAATGGTCATTTATCATCTTCCATATTGAAAACAATAAACTCTGCAGATAGCAGGCAGGACACAGGTTTAGCTGTTATCAAGTATCTGTTTACTTTACTGAATTGAAAATGCGCGTCTAACTAATTGCTAATTTAAACAAATTGAAATAGGAGTCTGAATTCTAGTCTAGTTAAACTTCTGTTGTTAATTATTACAGCTACACAGTGTTTATGTTTATTCAAGTTTAACTTGAACAAGACACTTCAAATATCTTTCAATTTCATCATTGTACTGCGCATCGTTTACTAGGTACGGTGTTTATGAAATGTTTCTATTTGTTTTATTTCGACTACCATGTTGTCATTGATATAAGAATAGAACTTCTGCACTGTGTTAGAGTATGCGCTTGAGGTGACCCAATTAGACAAGATAATATAATCTACAAAATACCTTGCAATGACTGTGAGTGAGGTCAACTACATAGGTCAAACTAGTAGATCAGGAGTAGTGAGATTATCAGAACATAAGAATTAAGCTAAAGTTAGAATGATTGATTCCACGAAGATAAGTAATTTAGAAAAAAGCTCAGCACTGCATTGCACTGCATGCATTAGAAAAAAACAACACACAATAGGGACAGAGTTAAATTTCTAAAAAGTAATACAGGTAGATGGAGAGACAGCTTGATTACTGAATCCTGGTTCATCGAGTCTACCTTCGCCCAACACATGCAATAGGAATGACTCATCACTCATACCGGAAATATGGAAAATGCTACTACCAATCAAATCAAGCGATTAAAAGTAATCGAATTATGTAAACGACGTTAGAAAGTTGTTTGAGTAACTTGATACGATTATGTACAGTATTACTGTATAACATTGTGAGACTTTATCAAAATAAATTTCCTCTATAATGGAATTGCTTAAATCGTGTTCTGTAGCTTTCATTTTACTGTATTAACGATTTTAAACTACTAACCATTACTTTACTAGAAATTGAAGTTATACCTGCAGTGATACTTGTATATATATACATATATACGATGTGGAATATATCTAAGTATATATCTAAGCGAATTTTAGTCATCGAAATAAAACTCATAAGTAGAAAATTGAACAGTTTATCAATCCACCTCTGTACACTGTCTGTATTCTCCTGAGAATTAGAAATTATCCCGATAAGTGGCTTTTGTTATGCAAAACATACAAAACATAGAGTATAATCGATAACAGCAACAACAACAATAACAACAAAAATGCCGCATTTGATATGAAATATCTCTTAAATTATCAATAACTGTGATGTAGCATTTTCCACATCAAAGTCTTTTATCTTTTTAACTAATAAATTACAGATTGATTTTGTAAGGCAAATAGTATGGAAACGTATTATATTATGTTAGTGGGATAAATTTCACAGGGGTGGGAGGGGATTTATTGCCAAAATATATGATTTAAGTTTATGCCCAGAATACTTTATAAATGAGTACACTTTGATCGAAACCTTAATGTAAATATGACAGGAGACATGTTTTAGTTTCAAGATCGATCACGAACTTACCTCAGTTGGAAAACTATTGAAAATCAGGGAGTACTCACTAGACAGCTCTTTCATCACTGTCTTCGAAATCAATCGAGTCCTTACAAACCAACACGAGAAAATTATTCTAGTACTCACTAGTGACTCACTACAAGGTGTAGTTGCTTGAAGTTCTGGTGGAAAATTGTAGCGAGTAGGATCCACCAAGTTGGATGGCTGGACAGATACTTGCCAATGATATTGACTGTCGGTTTGGCTATATATCGCGAATTGGCAGAGGTTAGAATTGTCGGACCATTGGATTCCGTTTCAGTGACTGAATGGTCAACTAGCTTGCCGTGTAATCCTGAAAAGTCCTGGATTCGATACCTGTTGATGGTGTGAATACGTGCTGCTGAATGGTTGCAAATAAGCTCATAAATGTAATTTCCGTGTCACCTAGTTGTGTGTTCTCACTTAAGTAGCAGGCTGGAAGATCAGGTAATTGTTGTATATGTTGTTTGCGTAGACAAGCAATATTCGTGATCACCTCCTCCGTACAAGCTCGTGCTTCCCTCCCTATTCAATCCAACGGTTTCCTCATTCATAAAACATAGTGTAGCTTTCAATGACTTCATATCCGATATGACGTACCGATTATCCTCTAAACAATTTCATACAGTGAAAGTAAATTCTGCATATTGGTTTAGATAATACTGTTTAAAGTCTTACATTTTTGTGTAAGCAACATTCGTGGGATAAGAAGTACAAGATCTATAAACCATAATGTAATTGCACTTCAGTCTATAGTGTCTGCCATGGAACATCGTAATCGTTTGAAAAATCCCTCCTCAACGATCTTATTACAATATTTAGACTTATTTGGATATTTCAGCTAACTGGAATTGTTTACGTCTTTTCTCTTAAGCTGCATATCATTGCTCTAAAGTTCGCATATCCTATGTTGACTTAATCCTTATTTTCAGTAGTTGGTTTGTAAGGATTAGATTTGTTTTTACGAGTTGATCACGGATTGATATCAGTTAGAGAATCATTGAAAACCAGCCACAGGGAGTACTGGACAGCTGTTTCATCAGCCTAGTTTTGGAATCATTGCAGTACGCAAACATCACCACGGTTCGGAACCAGGACCTTCCAGATACAAGACAAGCTCGTATACCAATGTTTCTTTAACTGATGTCAATCCATGATCATCTAGTATAAACAAATCTAATCCTTACAAATGAACTTTAGAAAATTAATCTGATGCTCACTAATGACTTACTACAGGACGAAGCTCCCTGGAATTCTATTGAAAAGTCGTGGCCAGTGAGGTCCATCCAGTGAAGTGTGAGGATGGATGTCTCACAGATGACATTTGTTGGAATCGCGCTAAATCACGAATTGTTAGAAGTTGGAATTCGTCGGGTGGCCATTGAATCGGGTCCCAATGGCTGAGTGGTATACTAGCCTGCATTATAACCGGAGGGTTCTGGGCTCGAACCGTGATGGTGGGTGCGTACTGTCGACGATTCCCAAACTAGGACGAAACAGTTGTCCAGTACTCCCTATGGCTGGCTTTCAATAGGTCTCTAACTGATATTAATCCTTATTACTTTTCTTTGTTCCTGTTTAGTCTCTAATTTCAATGCTTCTGTTTGTGATTGTGTGTGCTATTTTACCACCGCGATTTATTGAGTGGTCAATCTGACCTTGGACTGTCTGGGGGAACTCTTTGGTGCGTGATTCTTGTTCAGAGAATTTCAGTCCTACCTTGACAGAGATATTCTACTTTATTCTGAGATAATTCTTACAACTGAATTTTGCATAACTAATTTCGTTGTACAGTACTTGTTTTTTACTAGAGAAACTTATCCTTTTTAAACTACGCTGATGCTTTTGACTCTATTCCTAGGGCATTTTAGGGCTGATTTTAGCAAACTCTGAGCTCTGAGTCACAATGGGGTTGTTTTCTTATTTTTCGGGTAAAAAACAGCACACTGTTTTGAATAAAAAGTGCTCCACTTCGCTGCTGACGGAAACTGGTGTGCCTCTTTCCATTCCTTTTTTCTTTCTTTTTTCATGAACTTCCATATTCTTCCAAAGCAAACTGCATTAAATATGTCGACGATCTAAGCATTTCTGTCCCAGTAGTTTCTGCATTGGATTCTTCTATTATGAATGGATTCTTATCTGAAGTTAACAAATGGTCTCACAGTGGTTAGGACTCTCGCCAACCATGCAAATAATCTGGGGTTCAATCCCCTGCCGACGCACACCTGATATCTATAGTCGGTCTGCTAAACTTGGGCTACCGATATCCGTGCTGGAAATTCCATACTTGTACTGAAAATACGGTGTGGTATCAAGCTGTAACCAAAATAAAGAAATAAATAGTTCATGTATTCTGCCCATTCTCCTTAATTGTTCGGCCCATTTATTCTTCCCTGCATTCCTCAAAAATGACCATGTTATAATACGTAGAACACTGAAGGCCTTAAGTAGTGTGAATGGTGTACTTTTAACCCAACTAAGTGACATTATTGTCAATAGGCACTTCAATTTTTGCAAGCAGCTGGCTAAAGTTATCTTGTTTAATACTGAACATCCTCTTTATTCTCAAATTTTTCCTCGTATATCTTAGGGTAAAATCAGAAGAAACTTCATAAGAATTTAAGCTCGAACAACTAAATATAAAAATTCTACCATACCATATTTAGCACAGGTTTCGTGTGAAGAGCGAGACTTCAGAAATGAACTTATAGATAGTAACTGAAGAGGAAAGTATAAGCAAAGAACATTGAATGTATTATCTATGATATTATCTAATTATTCTTCAATGGTTGGTTTGTAAGGATTAGATTTGTTTTTACGAGTTAATCACGGATTGATATCAGTTAGATAACTTTTGAACTCCAGCAGGGAGTACTGAACAGCTGCTTCATCCTAGTCTGAGAATTATAGCAGTACTCACCCACCACCAGGGTTCAAACCCAGGACCTTCCAGTTACAAGGCAAACTCGTATGCCATTCAGCCCCTGGGGACCGATTCAGTAACCAGACCATGAATTCTACCTTCTACGAGCTTGTCTTGTAACCTGAAGGTCCTGAGTTCGAACCACAATTAGAGCGTACTGCCGATGATCCCCAAAACTAGGATGAAACAGCTGTCCAATATTCCAGTGCTGGTTTTCAATGGTTCTCTAAGTGATATCAATCGTGAATAACTCGTAAAACTAATTATAGTTCATTGCGTCTCCACCAACATTCTGTTTATAGTGGCCTCATTATTATTATTATTTTAAATTTTATTTATGTACATATTTATAAAAGGAGCTGAATTGTTGCAATATGTATAAAAACGCTGAAAATTCCATTCTGTTTAACTGATATTATTTGGAATAAAGTAGACAATTAGTATTTAATTGGTGGATGGTGACTAGCAGTGGAATCCAGGATGCGCGTTTTGTCCTATTTGGGACTCGTCATCTGGATATACCTGCATATCTCAGTGAGTGATGATGTTCCCACTGGGACTCGAACCCAGTGACCATAGTTTCAAATGCCAAAGCGTTATCCACTAGACTACTTGGGCAACGAGAGCCACCTCTTGTGACATAGGTCATATTGATTTAAATGAATTTTAGATTTTCCCGTCGATTGATTGAATCGAAGTGCTCGGTCTCAGGTTGACATGTTGGCTTCTTGAGCAGATGCTTCGGCGATGTCTGGGCATATAACTATGGGCACTGGGTTCGAGCCTCGGTGGGAACATCATCACTCACTGAGAGATGCAGGTACATCCAGATGACGAGTCCCAAATAGGACAAAACGCGCATCCTGGATTCCACTGCTAGTCACCATCCACAAATTAAATACTAATTAGATGCCCAGAAATAGTCGAAGCATCTGCTCAAGAAGCCAAAATCTCAACCTGAGACCGAGCACTTCGGTCCAATCAATAGACGGGAAAATTTAAAATTCAATTAAAAGTAGGTAATTATTATTATTATCCGGTCTGTATAGCTACCCAACAGCACTGTTCAAGTAATTTTGAGTTTTTTGATGTTATTAGTGCAAAATAACTGTCATTTTGCTGTCGTTGGGGCATTTTTTGATTGTGAGTAATTCATAGAAGTTTCAGACGGCAATACAGTAGAACGCAGAGATCGATTCCCTGTATTGAAAACCACACCAATTCAGTTTTGATCGTTACACGCCACAATGAGTTAGATGTCAGTGATTTAAATGTATGCACATATATATACATATAATATAAATACAAAAATTATAGTTTATTTTTAATCTGGCCTGAAGAAATCAACGGAAATACGAAATCACTCAATCCGAACTCCACTGTGTGTGTATGTGTGCGTGTGTTTTAAAAATTGAATAGATCTAACAACTTCCGATGGAGTTTAATATTAGAAAGGAACACAGTAAACAGTTATTTGTGGTAAAATAACTACTGTTATTCTTCATTATTATGAATTATAAAAACCTATTTCACTCAGAGATATATGCCCCTCAGCCCCACTACCACCTTCCGCACACACGAACACACATACACACAAACAAACAAACAAAGGCACACGCATACTTGGCATACTTATTCACGCAGGTATATAAATACGATTCAAATACTCCTTTTTTTTTCTTCTTTTCTGGCAATATTTTGACTACCATCCACTTTTCTTGCCTTGTTTTCTCTACATTGAAAGAGAATAACAATGAGAACAACAACAACAACAGCGATAATAACACAAAATTCACGTGAAGAGGACGATAATAGTAGAAGGTATGGAAAGATGCAAAGGAAAAAAGAGGTAAATATGAAACAAAATATGGAAACAAAAATATTATTATGTTATTATTACTACTACTATTACTAGATTCGAACGAAAAAAAAGTGTTTCCAGTTCTATTCATAGAAGTTTTGTTCAACTAACCTGCTTTTTATTCAAGTCGATAATATTTTAAGGTAACAATAATAATAAATAATAATAATAACAACTCTTTCATTAAAAAAAAGAGAAATGAATGAATGGTGTTCTTCACTCTTTTATTGTTATTATTAATATTTCTTCTCATTTTGTTGCCTAGTATTACTGCATTCTTGTTTCCTGTTGTGCGCGGTTTTGTGCCGGAAGGTGTGTGTGTGTATGTGGATGTGGCTTGGCATTTTCATTATTCCCCCGCCCCCCCCCCTGACCCGGTTTGTTCACTTGTTATTGACACAATATAGTGGGAACTCTGGATGACTATGACGACGACCGTTCCTCTTTTGGAGGGGGAGGGGGGAATAACAAACACAAAAGTGAAAACAAGAGTTAAATTGACGTTTTCATTTATGATTGATCTATTATAGTGTGGTTGTGTTGTTATTAACGTTGATTGACTGAATATATATTTGTGTATTTATAGGGATAAGATTGTGTGATTGTTTCTATAAAACTCACGTTTTTTAACATTTAAGTAAATACTAGGAGTAAACCCTATTCATATTGGTGATTTATTTTGATTACTTCCATAGTCTTACAAGCACACATATACATACATAAACACTCACAAAATAGCAGAATAAAGGAGGAACAGATGGAGTAAAGTAGAACACGAAAGATAAACAGTCTAAACTGGTCACCGATTCAGTTCCAAAGAAAACCTTATTCATGAACTTACAATTCAAAGGTGATCAAGCTTCAGATATGCTCAAAATCCGTGTCTCTAAAGCAGTTAGCAAAATTACAAAAATGACGTTCACCAGCCGCAAGTTGTTCTCTAACTCTGTAAAAGATAAGTTCTCCCGTCTGGTCGCCTACATGTGCATCTATTAGTTCACCTGCTTCTCTTGTGGAGCAAGGTACACATTGGCCGTAGCCAGAGGACGCTTTTCACACGGATACGAGAACATATTCAAGCAGCATGGTTTTACAAGGGAGAAAGGAAGTGTGTGCGAAGCTCTATTCTAGAACACCTGATCGGCTCCTGTCACTCTACCAACCCTGACTATGGTTTTAAAATCATCATCTACGGAATCCATGCTAACTTGTCGCGTTTTCTTCGTTACAGACTTCTGAAGACAGCGGAGGCCTTGGCAGTTCATGACTTTAAGCAAGAATTTTGTGTACAAAAGAAGTATGTACAATCCCTACTTCTGTCTTGGCCATAGAGGGATAAACTTTATTTATTTTGTTTATTTAGTTATTCTATGTACCTTTTACCTTATTACTACGATTATTATTATTTATTATTCTCACTGTGAATTGTTTCCGCTTGTCCCACTAGTCATTCTTAATCCAAAATTATTATTTTTGCAATATTGAACTTCATCTTATCAAATTTCACACCATGTTATGTGACGTTTCATATTAGCCTACTAATCCCATAATTATGCACGTATTTCCAACATCTTTACATCTTGTGTATTATTCTGTATATGACATTAATTGTTTTGCTACTTGACATTTAACTATGATTATAATCACAAATATTTTAATTGCATTTCATGCTACTACTATTATTATTTCATGTATTCACACCTTTGATCTAATTCTCTCACCGAATATAATAAATTCGTTGAAAAGAGTCTCTTCGCTGAATATTGTGTCCTTAAAGTAGAACTTACAATGGAACTTGTTTTCTTCTTATAAGTTGTGCTTTCAGGGAAACAAAATTGAAGAACATTTAATGATATACTAGAGTAGTTGGAAATGTATTTCTTTGATGTGGCAGGCAAACGTGAATAAGTGTCAGCTGCTTTAAGACTACTTGCGAGTTTCACGTTTACATCTTCACAACGTCTTCTTGAAAGTGAATTGATGTAGTCCATAAAGTTTCTCTACTCATCTTCTGACAGTTAGAACAAAGTATGTGTTCCTAATGAAGTGTTTCTTTCTATCTCTGGTTTCCGAGATTTTATTTCATGAATCACGTTCGGCGTGTGACATTTCAAAGAGTGATAATTTGGGTGGATATGATTGCGATGAAGACATTTATAGTAGTGCTTGGGTATTTTTGGTGATTTGAAACAGAGCAAGAATTGTGTGACAGTGAAAGAACTTGATACGTTTCTAAAGTTTTCTGTCAAGTTTGCCATAACGGACACGAGAAGCAGTTTTCTGAAGATCTGTGTTTATAAGGAAGAATATCCAAAGCACTACTAGAAATGTCTTCATCGCAATCATATCCACCCAAATTATCACTCTTTGAAATGTCACACGCCGAATGTGATTCATGAAATAAAATCTCGAAAACCAGATATAGAAAGAAACATTTCATTAGGAAAACATGCTTTGTTTGAACTGTCAGAAGATGAGTAGAGACATTTTATGGACTACATCAATTCAGTTTCAAGAAGACGTTGTGAAGATGTAAACGTGAAACTCGCAAATAGTCTTAAAGCAGCTGACACTTATTCGCGTTTTCCTGCTACACTAGAGAACATTTAGTTAAAAATGGAATTTAATCCCCGTTTTAACTGTACTAGCAATCAGCTTAGATCGTAAAATTGAAAAAAAGAGGCGATTCCACTACACTCGACAGAAAAGGGATACAAGATCGACTTTGATAGGAACAAGGTTCTACAGAAAGGTTTCGGTTTTTTTAATGAAGACTGACTGCAGAAGCCCTGTACATATATGGGTTAATCCTAAATGCCTGAAGAGACGTGGTGTGATATTAGCAGATGCAAGTCCTGATTAATAAATAAAAACGGATATGTAACACTAATCAGTCATGCTTGATCTAAATTCCCGTTTGTCTATAACTTCATATGGAGAGAGTAACAAATGATTTACAATTGTCCCTCATGCACACATACACACACACACCATTGTATACCACATACACATATTTTTTTATATTCAGTTATCTATGACCATGAACTTTAATCAAACGTAATCAAAAATTCGGATGCAAAAGTACACACTGTTTATAGTGTTCAACAAAAGTAGACTAATAATTACAATTATGATATGAAATCCTGTAACCGATCGAATCCCCGCAAATTAACACTTTAGTAATTATGAGTCTTTCGTCAAATTGCAATTACAGTTCATGAAATTTAGTTTATTATAATTTCATGTCTGTTCATAGCTTACATGATTGGACAAGGTTTTTAAAGACAAGATGTCTCCTTTTTATATACATACATTTTCAGTAGTTGGTTTGTAAAGATTAGATTTGTTTTTACGAGTTGATCACGGATTGATATCAGTTAGAGAACCATTGAAAACCAGCCACAGGGAGTACTGGGCAACTGTTTTATCCAAGTTTGGGAATCATCAACAGTACGCACCCACTGCCAGGGCTCGAACCCAGGACCTTCCGGTTACAAGACAAGCTCGTATACCATTCAGACAGTGGGACCTGATTCAATGGCCAGCCCATGAATTCTACCTTCTACGAGCTTGTCTTGTAACCGGAAGGTCCTGGGTTCGAACCCTGGTGGTGGATGCGTACTGCCGATGATTCCCAAACTAGGATGAAACAGCTGTCCAGTACTCCCTGTGGCTGGTTTTCAATGGTTCTCTAACTGATATCAATCCGTGATCAACTCGTAAATACATACATTTGTTATTTTAATTTTGATTCATCCCCCTGAAGAAGTTCGAACCAGTTTGCCGAAAGAAACGTTGGAATTATTCATTTCAATTTCACTGAGATTTTATAAATATTACTTTTACATATGTCTACTTCTCACTTGTCGCTTAATTATTTTGGAACTATTCGGTCAAATCATGATCACAGTTCATATGAAAGAAGAAAGAGGTTTTCACACTTCATTTTGGTTGAAAAATTTCAATTTTTTAAAATTATTTTTAATGCTTAAACAGTTAACGTAGGTGAACAGAATAAGGGTAGAAGTCCTGGCCATCACAATTTTTACAAGACTGAATTTTGAAACAAGCGGTCAGTGATGAAATGTTGATTTTGTATTCGACTTTTCAAATATCTGTTTACAAAAGTAATACTAACAATAATAAAAATAGCTTCATTATGCACAATAAGTTAACACAGTATACATAATTTTCAGCGTAGTTTATTGCTAATATTACTGTTCATCCAGGAGTTTCAAGTACGACAGCCATCTCCAGTACATCATGTGACGCAGTGTTGTTAGATCTGAAGAATAAAATAATCCACTACGGTATTTTTCTCTGGTCCTACAGAAATGCTCAACGATAGGCAGCTGCAAACCAATGTTTTGCACGAGTACATTTGGAGACCCATGGATATAACTGAATGATGATAACAACAAGAACTAAAGAAAATAAGATGTATTGTCTCGGATGGAAATTCAGGTAGCCCACAGATTCAAGCAGGTCGCCAATGATAGTGCAACATATAGTTTTGTTGTGTATAAAACTTACTGCAGAGTTCTTACTTCTTAAAATCAAAAGATTTTACAGAAACCTGACATAAGGAGATGCAAATAAACATTTTTGGAAAATAGTTGTAGAAAATCTAAACAAAGGATTCACCGAAGTGATTTTTTTCTCAATGAATTTATCATGTAGTCCTCATGCTGTGGAGGAAGAGTTAAATCTTTTAAGAAAAATCCCATTGGAGAATGGATTTCTGCCACTTTTTATAGACAAGAACATACAGTCAAAACCGATGAAGTGTGACTTAACGTGTCTAACCAAGAGGATGATGTACATAGAATTCAGAGGTGACTTAGCTGCTAACATCCTTAACCGAAGGATCTCACAGTTTCTGAAAAGGACTTTCACCGCAGCATCACTGAGAATAGCGTTTTCTAGTCGACCGTCACTATTCAGCAAGATCTAGCAGTTGTCCAACTCCATGTGCGCTTATCAATTCACCTACTTTTGTGGAGCAAGATATATCGGTCGTTCGACTAGGGTTTTGTCCAAGAGGGTGCAAGAACACTATCCTGCATAGTTACGAAGAGGTGGAAGTGGAGCAGTATGAAGCACGATCATTGAACATCTGGTTGGTACTGGTCGCTATATTTCTACAATTTCTTCCTTTACATTTATCTACAAGACGAGAAATAATTTGCTCAAATCATTACGTATCCGACTGTGATCTGTATTTCTGAAGCTTTGGCCATCGAAATAGAAAAGCCAGACTCATGTATACAGAATCAAGTTTGTTCAAACCCTCCTTCTTTCATAATCCTAACCTCTCCGGGCTAAACTAATATAATCCGCATTCTTACAATGGTCCTATTTATTTTTCGTTTTGTTTATTCAGTCTGCATATCCATCCCTTATTATGTCGAATGTTATAATTAATTTCATTTTGAACGATTTCCGGCATTGTATCTCACTTGTCACCTTTATTTTATTTAGTTCACTATGGTTTTTCTTGTTGTACTGTTGTCTTATCATAATAATTTTTTTAAATCTAATTTTTTAAATTTTTGATTATAGCTTGATTCTACACAGTATTTTGGTGCAAGTATGGAATTTTCAGCATGTGATATCGGTAGCCCAAATTTAGCAGGCCAACCACTGACATCAGGTGTGCGTCGGCCGGGGATCGAACTCTTGACCATGTGCATGGTCGGCGATAGTCCTAAACGCTGTGCCACCGACGCACACCTTGTTGCCTACTGTTTTAACTATATACTAGTATTATTATTTCTACACCCTCTTTGTGATGCGTACATTTCATGAGCTATTTTGTTAAGTACAAAAATAATTATCTTCTGTCACATATATATATATATAAATTCCTTGAAAAGAAACCCTTCTCTAAATCACTTCGATTTGCTATATGCCCCAATATGTGCATCGGTGGCACAGCGGTAGAATGCTCACCAACCAAGCGTCATATGGTCCGGGGTTCAGTCCCCAGCCGGCGCACTCCTTCACATCGCTAAGCCAGTAATAAGACTGGTAAAGAGGGAAGGTTGGGCATGAGGTTAGCTAGCAAATTCCATCCCGTAAAAATAAACAACACTGCTACGGAAACTTCGAACCTGTAGCTTGAAGCCACCCTATATTCCACTGGGAACGGAAAGGAATAAACAAAAAATATGCCCCAATGGGAATTATCCAAGGAAATAATTATCCCTTGAAATTCACTGAGAACTTCATAAAAAGAAGAAATGCTAATGAGACTTTTGATTACAAAATAAGACAGAATTCAAGAAATCCACAGTATTACCACATTATAAAGGAATATCCGAAACCTTACGCAAAATCTTTAACATTTAAATACGGCAGTCTAAAGGATTCAACTGACCTGATTAGTTCAATATGCATTGACAGTGTGGTCATATATTTATGTTAAACTAGCAGATCGACGTAACTCCATTATGGATAAGATTTTATTTTGATAAATCACACAGTGTTATACAGTAATATTAACTGATGACGTTTCGAGCACAAACTATTGCCACTCATAATCATATCAAGTCACTACTCACACAACTTTTTCCTTCATTTATATACATGTTTGGAATTGACCAGTGACGGCTTCATTCTGCGTATTAATTCCGCTGTAGATTTCTTAACCTTATTCATTATTGTATCTACAGGCTTCTTAATTTCCTCATTTGGACCCGTCTTAATATGTTCAGTGACTTTCTTGATATAGTCAGATTTGTCTAGAACTACTGTGGAGTTTCCTTTGTCAGCTTTTGTGATGACAATGTTTTTATCCTGTTTCAGACTAATTAGAGCTTCTCTTTCTAATGTTGTTAAGTTTGATTTTACCTTCTTTTGATTTTTCAGGGTTAATGCACATTTTGTTTGAACCTCTTCTGCTGTCGTCTTATCTATTGAACCTAGTGCTACTTCTATGTTAGGAATGACATCCTCTGATTTTAATTTACTAACTGTTACGTTGAAATTTAGTCCTTTCTCCAGTACTTTTATCTCACTAGAGCTTAGTTCCCTTGATGAGAGGTTGATCATCCATTTCGTCCTGTCAATAGAGGATGAAACGTTGACATCAATTTCATTTATTGTGTTCTTTTCTTCCATTAGTTTGTTGAATTTTTTGATTTGTGTGGTTTTTGATTTTTTTAATGCTGATCAAAAGAAGGTAAAATCAAGCTTAACAACATTAGAAAGAGAAGCTCTAATTAGTCTGAAACAGGATAAAAACATTGTCATCGCAAAAGCTGACAAAGGAAACTTCACAGTAGTTCTAGACAAATCTGACTATATCAAGAAAGTCACTGAACATATTAAGACGGCTCCAAATGAGAAAATTAAGAAGCCTGTAGATACAATAATGAATAAGGTTAGGAAATCTACAGCGGAATTAATCCGCAGAGTGAAGCCGTCACTGGTCAAATCCAAACATGTATATTAATGAAGGGAAAAGTTGTGTGAGTGACTTGATATGATTATGAGTGGCAATAATTTGTGCTCGAAACGTCGTCAGTTAATATTACTGTATAACACTGTGTGATCCATAATGGAGTCACACTGTACCACAGTGCCCAAGTTTTATACTTATAGCAGATCGACGTCACTTAAATTATAGGGGGATTTGAATTTATCTATGCGCAGAATGAATAACACGAAAAAAGTGACTAACAGGAATCAATCTAACCTATCTCAATACACGTACCAACGCACAGTTATACCACAGTGTGGGACAAAGCCACATTTCTAAAAAGTTATAAAGTTATATAGATCGAGCGAGACAGAGTGATCACTGAATCTTTGTTCATTAGATTTTCACCTAACAATTGCAATAGGGATGGTGAGGCAGGAATACCAGAAATATAGAAAGCATGTTAAAACCGATAGAATGAAGGGATGAGAAGTTATCGAATGTTATGTCTGCATCTCAGTATGATTGTGAGCACTGATTTCTACTTGAAACATCATCTGTAAATATGTTTTACTCTACCACTCTGTGTTTTATCAAATAAAATTATTATATTATGGAATTATATGATACCTGTTTAGTGGATTATGCAATTTATAAAGCTCTCGATCTACTATTGTCAATAATAATACTGTTTACTTTGTATTCTCATGTCAACAAATCTGAAAAACACTCAACCTGTTTACCATCTGATCTGCACGGCTGTCTAACGGTATTCTTGAGATGATTTAGAGTTTTGATGTTATTATTATTGTTGAATAGAACCACATAGATCTATCGACTAATAACCGTCCTCTTGATGTCTTAGGAGCGTTTTGTGAATTCGCTTTCCGCAAGGAAGTTTTGACCAACTGAAAACAGTAGGATGCAAAAATCGGTTTCCTGCTTTCAAACCACAACGAGTTGGCTTTGGTAACCAAAAAGACACCTGCCGATGACTTGTTGTATGTAGAATATTTGTTTGCATTTAATTTAACTCCAAATTTGGTTATATAAGCAAAGGAATTGGAACCTGTTAAGCAGGAATTCAGTGACAAATGTCCACTTTAACAGAAATTGTTTCAACTGACGTTAATTTATATATGATAAAATCAGAATGCAGCCGATTATGTTTTGCCACATTGAGACTACTACTATTGTCACCTATAATATTGTTTACTTTGTAGTTGTACGTCAGCAAATTTGACAAACACTCAAATTGTTTACTGTGTGACAGAAAGAATATCATCTTATTGTAAAGACTGTACCTTTGTACCTTTTGTGCCTTTGAAATATAAACGTAACCTGGTAAAGTGTCTGATTCATAGAGCTAGGTTAATCTGTTCAGACAACTGCCTCAATGAGGAGCTTAAGATGATTAGAGAATTACTTAGAAAAAATGGTTATCCAGATAAATTCATTGAGAAAAATATGAATTCAGCACCTAGGAGAGTCAGTATGGCAACAGTTGCGAAAAAACCACTGTTCATAAAACTGCGGTTCCTCGGTGACAACATCAGTGAAATAATAACACAGCACCTGAAGAATGCAGTTAAAAGAGCTTATTATGCAGCAGAGGTACGTTGTCTCTTCACAACCACCCCTATTCTACGTTCGAGAAATAAGGATAAACTACCTAAATTTGCCTCTTCTATGTGTATCTACCAGTTTGACTGCAGCTGCGGAGCCAGCTACATTGGGCATACAATTAGGCAGGTTCATCATCTTATTTCCGAACATCATCCAGCATGGTTAAGCAAGGGACAAACAAGATCTATTTGTAGCTCTATTTTAGCACACCTTGTAGATAGTGAGCATAAGGTTGACGTTAATACAGCATTTAAAATTATTTATCGCATTCCTACTAATCTTAATTTTGCTCTACGAGTTCGTCTTCTACAAACAGCTGAAGCCATAGGAATCCACTTGAAGAAGCCAAACCTGTGTGTTCAGAAGAAATTTGTACAGCCACTTTCCTAACCTTGGCCATCGTTACATGAATGTATAAACCGGACTACTTCGCCCCCCTACCCCTAAACCTTTAAAAATTATAAAAATTATAATTTTCCAAATTATTTTATTATTTTTCTGACTACTTCATCTTGAATTACATGTTGTCTTTGTAAAATTATTCTATTCTTATGACCACTTCATCCTTAGTTACAAGTTATCATTGTCCAAATCGTTTTATTTTCTTTAACAATCTGTTACGTAATCAACCTGTGCACACGCTTATTCCTTAATTACTATTCATTTTTCCAAAACTATGCATTATGCAATCCATGTGTTGCAACCATTTCTACCTTTTAATTGTGTGTATTAATTTTCTTCGTTAATTATCACCCTACTGACATGTTGAATATTATTGCTGTGAAGAGTCACAAACTAGGACGAAACAGCTGTCCAGTACTCCCAGGTTTTCCAGTGATTCTCTAACTGATATCAGCTCATGATGAAATCCTCGATCCACACAAACATACTACCACTTGATTGATGAACTGTTGTATATTGTAATAAGAATGCTATATATATTAGAGTAGAGCCAGAGATGAGGATCTAATTGAAAAGTAAATATTTCTTTGCTCAATCCTTCAGCTTTCTAAATGTCTAAATGGGGATTTTTTCTATATTGGAACGGAATAAGTGTTTAGGGGATCCTTTCTGAACGATTCAATTATAATATTGATACTGATTTGGATGTTTCAACGAACTTTGTAATTCTAATCCAATTTTCTCTTATCACTTTTCTGATGTTTGCATATCATCTACTGACATGATCCTTATTATTTTTTTACTTTTTGTTTTTATCGTTGTGCTATACATTGATGTGTTGTTTTACAATGTGGTTTTGTTTTAGTGAGTCAAAGGGATTTTGATGTTGAACCGTCTGGGGAATTGTTACAGTGAGATTATTGTGAGCGGAGTTTCGATTCCATCTTGTTGAGAATATTCTTGATCCTCAGGCACCTGTTTTGTGCGTAGAAACTTACCTTGTCTGGATAGTTGCCTAACGTCAATGTTGAGGTATTTCGATAGTATGGTTGTTGATTAGAACCACATAGATCTAATCACGAATAATCGGTTTTTTGCCGTCTTTGGAGCGTTTTATGACTGTGCATATATCAAGGAAGTTTTATCAGCTATATAGTAGAACGCAGTGATTGGTTTTCTGCTTCCAGACCACAGCTGGTCGGTTTTGGTCGTTATAAATACACTTGTTAAGAATTTGTTGCATGAGAAATAATTTTTCGCGTTTAATTTTATTCTGTATTCAGTCAAACAGACAAAGGAAATGGGACCTGTTAAGTAGGCGGGCAGGCATGCAGCAGTGAATGTCCACTTTAACAGATATTGACGTTAGTTTATTCAAGATAAAATCAGACTGCAGCTGATTATCTGATTTGCCACGCTGAGACTTCGTCTATTCTCCACAGAAAAAAAACTAAAGATATCTGGCTAATCTGATAATAATAATTCAAATAAATTTTATTTCCTTATCTGAATGAATAATCTTCAACTGAAAAGCAGCAAAGCGTTCATTTTCACAGGAAATATATTTCTTTTTTTAATGTTTCAAAGCGATTAAAATTTTTAACTGGAAATTCTTTCGAGTGTACTTTAGAAAAGTACTGAAGTATATTCCCCAGTGCTGAAGAGGATGCTTTATCCAGTCACTCACTGACTGGTAAATTATTTTTATTAGTTCACTGTTATTAGGATTATTGTGACAGTGATTGTTTGACAATTGACAACAAATAACTAGCTAAGTTTCAATCATTTATCTATATACATCAAAATTTGTCAGTTTTTTGATAGATTCAAGCTCAGGCTTAATGATGGAGATAAATTTTCTACGATTGAAATTAAACAGTGACAAATGCATTAAATAAATTGCCCGAATGATGATGTTCACAAGTTGTTAAGCATTTCTGAAGTTACCTTCAAATACTGAGAAGTTTAAAATAAGCAGAACAGAAGGATATGGAGAGATCTCTTTGGCTGTAAATGAAATCAGGTTTTCAAGTGTTGGTTTGTAGGGATTTGATTGGTTACAGGATTTCACCATGAGGTAACATTAGTTAGAGAACCATTGGAAAACCTGGGAGTACTGGACAGCTGTTTTGTCCTAGTTTGGGACTCTTCATCAGTACGCATCAACCAGGATTCGAACTTGCCCTATTCAGGTAGGTGGTTACCTGAGGTTCTAGTGAGAAGTCGTGACCAGTAGGGTGCAGCAGGTTGGGTGTGAGGACAAATACTCGCCGAAGACATTGATTAGGGGTCACGCTATGTCGTGAATTGTCAGAAGTTAGAATTCATGGGCCATTGGATCGGGTCCCAGTGGCTAATGGTATACGAGCTCGCCTTGTAAACAGAAGTTCCTGGGTTCGAATCCTGGTGAGTGCGTACTGATGAGGAGTCCCAAACTAGGACGAAACAGCTGTCTAGTACTCCCTGCAGGTTTTCCAATGGTTCTCTAACTAATGTCACCTCATGATGAAATCCTGAAATCAGGTTTCTTGTATTTCTTTCTTTTGAAATTAGCATTATTAACAGGATAAGTTAATTGCATTTATGAAATACTGGCCTTTCGTTCTCCTTATTTTGTAGTATTAAGGTAGAATAATAATTTAAATTTCCTTCAGTCCTTTAGCATTCTAATATGTATTCAAGTATACACTGTTACCTTTGTAGAATATCAGCCTCATTCAACAGTAATATAGTAATATCACAGGAAAATGGAAAACTCAGCGAAGAAGCTTTTGAAGTGAATACAGAAGTCAAAAAAGCCTGCCGCCTTCTATCATCAGTCATATTCCTAGTTGTGGTGGACTGAATTATGCAGATATGGGAGAAGATTAGCTCAGGTGGATGATTTGAGTGGAACGCCGGGTTTGGGGAGCGAGAAGACAGGAATACGATGAACCGATAAGAAGACTCTAAAAGATCTGGACTTGGCACACAATTTATTTCTAAAGTCACACTACTGGCGAAAAACAAAAGTTTGACAGAAGGAGCTAGCTGCAAAGACAGGACTTCAAGTGAACATAGAGAAAATGGAAGTGTTGGAGATCACCGACAACAACAAGCATTGATCACTATCAACGGGAGAAATCTGAAAGAGGTCACTCCCTTCACTTACCTAAGCAACATTATTTCAACTACAGGCGGACGACACGGTTGAAATTGTCAAAGTAGGACAGGATTGGAGGGACAAGACAGTCACTCATCACTCTGAAATAAGGTTGGAAATCTTCTGCACTCAGAATGACAAAAACACAATATTCAAATACTCTAAACCAGTGTGAAGCCAGCTTTTCTATAAGGGGTCAGAAACTTGGCGCACGCATCACGAAAAGTATTTCCAACAGCCTACTGCAGACTTTTATCAATAACTGCATTCACTGGCTCCGTAGTGAACACTAAATGGTCAGAAAGAATCATCAACAAGAAGAAACTCTGAGGACGAACCAGTCAAGAACCTACTGCTCAACAAGTATTCTGAAGAAAATGGATCTGACCGTCGAATGACAATGAGCGTCAGGCTATAGTTTGAGTGCAACCTGAACAGGAAACGATGAATTGGACGTTGGTCCGAGGGTGACATAGAGGAGATTGTGTTAGAGGGAGATGAGGGCTTATGGAGAATAGTGGCAGCAACTTAATTTGACGGCAGATGACAGGAGATAATGTAGGTGTTCTGTTGAAGCCTTGTATTCTATTTGAAACCCAAGGGAACAATGATAATATTGTAGAATATTCACTCTGCGTTCTTCCATTGCTAGCAGATGTACCGTGAGGTAGCAAATTATTGGATGTTAAGGCATACACATTTCATAAGCACTTGACATGTTTCGAGTTTGATAACAAGCTGACATCAGATAGAGAACCATCAGAAAATCAGGGAGTACCGGACAGTTATCTCGTCCTAATTTGGGCCCCTCCCCCACTACTATGCACCTACCAGAGTTCGAACCCAGGACTTTCCTGGATTACAAGTCAAGCTCATACACCATTCAGCCACTGGGACCCTATTCATTGGCAAAAGAATTCCAACTTCTACCAATTCGTGATTTTGAGCGCGACCACTAGCCAATCTTATCAATAAGTATTTGTCCCTAAGTCCCGACTAGGTGGACTTCACTGGTCACAACCTCTCACTAGAATGGCAGGCAACTTCAACCTAAAGCTAGTCACTAATGAGCATCAAATTAATTTTCAAGTTAGTTATAGGGATTTGATTTGTTTCCATTTTGATCGAGAGCTGATATATATATATAGTGGTTGAACGGCCAACGGACTCGCCTCGTAACTTGAAGGACTTGAGTTTGATTGTGTGTCAGTAGTTAAGCGGTCAGTTACTCGCTAGATACCTACGTGGTTACGGTTCGATTTCCGCCCGACACACCCATAAACCTTTCTTACTTTACTAGCAGGTATTATGCCCAGAAAAGAGGAATGTTGGGCGTGAGGCTAGCAACCCCAGAGCCAGAGAGAGACACATTTGCAGGGTAACACGGTCAGAAATCCTTTTGTGTCAAATGTTATCTACTCTAATGCATCATCTCTGAATAAAACACCCAATCATGATGAACGGGAAGCAAATATCTCAGTACCGCATAACTTTTAAAAGCCAACTGCCCACAAATAATTGACTCAAATCAAAAGAATAAGCCTCCAAACCGATAACTACTTATTTTTCTTTAACAAAATGAGTAGAAAATCTTAGGCAATTAGTCGGAATTTCACATCAAAAAGAAAAGAATTTGTTATATCAATGAATATAGTAAAAAAGAAAACGGAAAAAAGAAACCATCCGTTTCTTTTTCCCCCTCATACGTATGAAATTAATGCGCAAAGTCGATTCTTGCTTGAAGGGTAGGTAATTAGCTTAATGAAATCGATCTAGAAGAATAAAATATCTTTATTAGTAGTAGTAGTATTTCGATATGACCTAGTTATTACCATTTGATTATATAAACAGTAGAATGATAGATAACATATTTTTCACTGATTCTATCGTATATCTAAGAAATATCTCTGTGAGGATAACTGATAGGGGTTGAAATGTATATAGGCTTTATAAAGTGTACTTGAACTGACAAAGACAATTCTAACTGATTAAAAATGCCCATTACAGTGTTTTTTCAAAAGAATGGTTACTGAACAAAGAATATGCTTTTCGATAGCCTCTCCTTCATCAGGTTCTACAGTTATATATACATAATAGTGAATGAATTAGTGTTATTAACAACATTAATGTTGTTTAAATAACATCGAATCAATAATAATAATTATATCAATGGATTAGAGTTCGACAGCATCAACATAACAATAAACTGAATATCAGAAAAATTAGGAAAGATAATAATACTCATTCATGAATCTATAGTCTCTGCTGAAGGCCAGGGCAGTAGTAATGGCTGGAATTGCTTTTATTGCACACAAAGCACTGGTTGTTTCATGCGATTCGCGATAGCCTCTGCTGTTTGGAGCATGCGGTACCTCAATGTTTTTGGCAATTTATTTGGTACCCAGTAGATGATGGGGAAGGATTCGTCAATACTGGCTTTGCAGCCGGCCGGTTTGGACCAGGAGGTCTAATATCGAACTGTTGATGGTTTTTACTACATCCTTACTTAGCCATACTGGGAGATGTTCTCGAGAACGAATAAGCAAGTTCCTAGAGCAACGGCCAATATAACTCGCTCCACAAGCGCAGTTAAAGTGGTAGATGCAACTGGAAGTGGCTAGTCTGGGTTCTCTATCTTTCAGACGAGGAATCACCATTGGTCGTGTAGAAAATAAGACCTGCAGTTTACCAGCATTAAAAGTTCTTTGAACTGATTTTCTTAACTTCTTCATAATTATTTCTCTAGGTATATCACCCTTGAATTGCAGTCCTATGTATAAGGGGCTCTTGTTTACGGATAGTGAGTGGTCCTTTTCAAATTTCTTAGTCATATGCTTCCTGATGAATTTGTCTGAATAGCTATTTTCAATCAAGATATCATACACAATCCTTAGTTTATCTTTAATTACCTCTTCTGATGAAGATTCTTGGCTAACAGCAACAGCAGGAACAACAAAAAACAATTACCACAAATGGGAGAAATCCGAAAGAAGCAACCCCCTTTAGCTACATACCTACATACCTGGGAAGCATCGTTTCAACTGCAGGTGGACGGAATTGATAAGGATATCAAAACAAGGATCGGGAAAGCAAGGCAAGCTTTCATTTCTCTCAAGTCTGTGTGGAGATCAACAGGACTGACTCAGCATGAAAATGAAAATAAGATGCGAATTTTCAACTCCAATGTGAAGTCAGGGCTACTTAATATACGTACGGATCAGAGACTTGGTGGCGCGCTGCGTCACGAAGGGCGATTCAAACAAACTACAGACCTTCATAAACAACTGTCTCCGCTCAATACTACTCAAGATCAGATGGCCGGCCAAAAAAGATGAGCAGCAGGGAGGGATCTCTAACAGCAAACCAACCAACCCAGCAGGAACCAGTTGTTCAACAAATAAGCAGGAAGAAATGGAGGTGGATTGGTCATACTCTGAGAAAACCATCAAAAGACACCACACGCCAGGCCATCACTCGAGTGAAAAGCGAATGGGAAGCTGTGAGTTGGTCTTCTGTGCGAGAGTGGGATGACATGGAGGAGGTCATGTGAAGAAGAGATGAAAGCATGTGGGCATAGGTGTTCGATGAGTAATTCTCGCTGACAGAATATGTGGTCCCAACTTGTTGAGAATATTCTATTTGATTCCTAGGTTGTTCTTAAAGTTTAATTTTAGTTAACTAATTTTGTTCTGCAGTAAGTAGTTCATAAGTGAGCTGCCTAACCGCATTGTTGAGATAATTTTGTTTGTTGATATGTTAATATTTTTAAATGGTACTGCAGGTTTTATCTCAAACAACTGTCTTTCCGCTGTCGCTGGTGCATTCTCTGACTGTGAATAACTCAAGAAACTTCTTGCTAGCTTTGTGGTAGAACACGAAGATTGGTTTCCAGCATTTAGACCACAACACTTTGGCTTTGTTAGTTACACACAGTTCAAACCTAGGAATAAAAAGCTGACCAGTACACGTCTGATATCAATCCGTGATCAAACATGCAATCGATCAAATCCCTACATACTAGCACTTGAAAAGACGATATTGACACATTTGTAAATACCTGAAATCTGTGTCGTATTACTGTCATCCAAAAATTAATTCTTTTAAACTACAACATAAATATGAGATTACGTTACCTCGGAATTGGAAGATGTTTCCCTCATTTGTACCGTCGCGCAAAAATCACGAATTGATAGAAGCTGAAATTCATGGGGTAGCCATTCGATTGAGTCCCATTGCCTGAATGGTCTTGGAGCTTGCCATGCAGATGGGAGATCCTGGGTTCGAACCCTGTTGGGTACGTCCTGACGATGAGTCCCAGTCTATGATGAAGCAGCTGTTCATCAGTACTCCCTGCTGGATTTCAATAATTCTCTAACTGATATCAATCTGTGATAAAACTTGAAATTGTAATTAACTCATATAGGCTTTACAGGAAAGGATTTTTGCTTCTGCCAATCTATTTGCTGACAATTAATTGTACTTTTAGCAACAAACACAATACTATAGAATCTCTAGAAGTTATTTACTCTTAATTTACTAAACATTCTGTCTAATTAAATAAATAGGTCAAGCGAGCAGATGTTTGAGGCGAATAACATCTAACATAATGTATCCTGAAAGTACACATGTTCATCGAAATAAATGCGGAAAAATAAATGACTGCTATTTTTTTTGTTTTCTGCGGTCATATAAAAAAATAATGAATATTATTTTTTTTTCCTAACTGACTTTATCGCTATTTCCCAATTTGTTGTCCAACTCAACTGTTCTCTAATTTATCTAAAATACCACATTTATGTTTACAGTACAGTACTGTTTGTATTTCCCCCTTCCCAATTATGACCTTGGAGCCTTATTGATCGTTGATTGTTTAAATATATCAGTGTCATTAGTGTCTCCCAAGGCAATTTAAAGCATATATATACATATATATGCGCAGTCGCTGTCAACCCTTTTGGCTGTTGATTCGAGACAGTACAATCTCTCTACGTCAACTGTCTGTTTTCTTTCCTCACGGGTTCAATGGTATCTTGTCACTGTTGTTGTTGTTGCTAATAGTGATCAGAACAGTAGGCTTGTAAATCGACTAGGTAGGAAGTTCGTTAACGCAAATTACCAAGTGTATTAATAGTCATAACATTTAGCTGGGGTTTTATGTAGATGTTTTATAATAATTTTTCCACTAATAATGTGAAAGTTACAGTATAGACTGTCAGTATCCTGGCAACGCCTAAATTTATTCTTCTAAACAATGTCTGAAATGTAGTCATTTTCACATGAAAATATGTTAGAGATTATTTTCTACTTTGCTTATTTTTATTCTGTTGTTGCTTTTCACTGAAATGTAAAACCAATTTTCTTTTAAAAAACTTAAAAAAACTGATTTATATGATTCGATCTTCAAGTATTGGTTTTGTAGGGATTTTGTTTGATTGCATGGAGGATTTTATTATGAGCTGACATCAGTTAGAGAACCACTGGAAAACCTAGGAGTACTGGATTGTTATTTCGTCCTAGTTTGGGACTCTTCATCAGAACGCACCCACTGGGGTTTGAACCCAGGACCTTCTGGTTACGAGGCGAGCTCGTGGACCATTCAGCCAATGATGTCAGCTCATGTTGAAATCCTCAATGCAATGAAACAAAATCCCTACGAAACCAATACTTGTAAATGAATTTGATGCTCACTAGCGACTGGCCCTATTCAAGCAGTTAACCTGGGGTTCTAGTGGGAAGCCGTGACCAGTAGGGTACAGCAGGTTGAAGATGAGATAGTGACACATCGAAGAAGACATTGCGACATGGTCGCGCTATGTCGTGAATTATCAGAAGACAAAATTCATCGTCTGGCCATTGGATCGGGTCCCATTGAGTGGCCTAATAGTCTACGAACTCGCTAGACTTGTAACCAGAAGGTCCTGCATTCGAATCTTGGTGGTGGGTGCGTACTGATGAAGAATTTCACACCAGGACGAAACAGCTGTCCAATACTCCAGTGGTTCTCTAACTGATGTCAGCTCATTATATGATTCGTGTTTAATTTGCTTAAAGTGTAGCTGGAACAGTGTAAGGAAACAAACACGTAACACTGCTGATTAAAAGAATGGAAACAAAGTCCTGTTGTGTAGAATAATCCATTAGTAGAATCATTTCACTTGCAGCAAAGGTAAAACTCTAATGGATGATATTATCAAGTGGAGACAGAGAGAGAGGGAAGTTGATCAATGAAACACTGTCCGTCCTGTGGACTCTACAGCTATGTGTGTGTAGTTGATTACACTGAATGCTGTTATGAAGTTCTTTGACAATATATGACCGAATGATGGCAGAAAGGCGAACAAAAGCTGAAAACACCATCTATTAGTGAACATTTTCAGAGTCACTTTATTTAGCTATATTCAATTTATTTTTTGAAGTAAATTATTATTATTAACAGCGTTAATGCTGTTTTTAATTAAACTGAATCAATAGCATCGACCTACGTGTGGAACGGATGAAGATACCACAGTCAGAATCGGAAAGGCAAGATACGCCTTCATCAACCTGAAACCAGTTTGGAAGTCTTCTACACTCAAGATAAGGAACAAGATGCGGATTTTCAACACCAGTGTCAAGTCGGTCCTTCCATACTAGTTAGAAACTCGCACTGTGTGACACGAAGAGAATTTCCAACAGGTTCTAGACTTTCGTCAACAGCTACCTTCGCTGTTTCCACCCTGAAGATCCAATGGCCCAAAAAAATTAGTAGCAAGAAACTGTGGCAACAAATCAACCAAGAGCCGATTGGTAAACAGATATGTAGGAGAAAATGGAAACCGTCGAATGACAACGCGCGTAGTGCAGACCATTCCCCGAGTGGAATCCGAATAGGAAGAAATGAGTGACTGATATGGAGGAGATCGTTTGGCGAGGAGGAGATGAGAGATTATGGTCAATCGTGGAGCTGGCCAGCTGAAGAGAACAGCAGAAAATAGAAGTTGTAAATGTGTTGTTGAATCCATATGTTCCACTCGGAACCCAAGGGAATAATTATAATAATTTAATAGCATCAACAGATTGCGTTTCAAAAGCATCTGTAAGAGATGATACGCAACAATATACGGCTTACCCAAAGTACATCAACCTGGAGTAACGTTAAGACCGATACAAGACAAGCACAATTCTCCCTACCATGTTTTGCCTACATGGTTGGTAACTATTCCGAAATCCGTAGATGAATGACTACTAAAATATAGCGTGAGAGACTTTTTCAATGGTTATTTACATTGAACATTGGTTCATTGGCCTCGATCGCCATTGGCGGGCAACTCGAGGGCACGAGCGATTTGATCGTGTACAAGTTAGAAGAAGACAAAAGAATACGAATAAAAGTACAATACATTCCATTGTAAAAACATTTGTTTATAGACTTAGTACAGAATATTGATTTTAACAAGTGAAGAATACAATTTCTTGTCATCCACTGTGTTTTGGAATTAAAGTCGATATCTGTGCTTAGTGGTTGTCGATTCGGAGCGTCTTCGGAAATAATAGGAACTTAGGATTAAGTTCCTTGACAGGCGAGTTTGAATTCACAAACAGAATTAGAGATATTAACTTAAGAGATAAAACTATGATAATTTTGGACTTAGCAACTCTATTCACAAATGTACCTCTAGTTGAAACGATTAATTACACATGTGAAAAAACAAATAACGTCAGTAAATATTGGGACTCCAGTAAAAATCCTTAGAGAAATTATTAATAAAGTTTTTCATGAATGGGAATTTTAAATTTGGTGGCAAGCTCTATAGACTGGTCAACGGGGAGGCAGTGGGCTCTGCCTTGGGTCTTCTGGTTCTGCCTGATGAGATGCAAGAGGAGAGTTGTGAATGAAGAGGGTGGTGTGAGTTACATAGAATGGATTTAGCCAATTTTTCACATGAGTCCATGTGCCTGTCGACCAGAATGTTAACAAGCTGGTTAAGTGACACGTTGCTTACTCTGCTGACAACCTTTAACATCCTGTGTAATAAGGTATAGTCCTTCTTCAGTAGTCTTGGAAATACTAAGGGGGAACAATAGAGAATAATAGGCAGGATGCAAGAGTTAACGAATCGTAGGAGTAAGGGTTGTGTTATTCCAAAATGTCTTAACTTCTTGAAGTAGAATTTAAGACGGAATATTTTCTTAGAAATCATCAAGATATGAGATGCAACGGCTCTCTTGGTCTGTTGTGGAACGTATGAATTCATAGATTCTGTGTTATTTCCCTTAGTTTATCTGACATTCAATTTAGTGTTATATTGACGCATATTATCTCTCTATTACTAATACTTTTGAAATCTAATCTGTCCATACCAATGATTCAATGTAATTTAAAACAGCATTAATATTAGCAATAGCAGTGTAACAACAGAAGACAAGGGCCAGGCAACAGATCGTTTATTACGAAAAATCAACACGTATTTATAGATTTTTATGTACATTATTGTAGGTCAATGTTAGTAGAAAATACAGTCTGTTGATTGGTTGTTTCTCACACAAAGTTAACCTTGCATCTCTTGTGGCTGTGTCAGTTCATCTATATGTTAACTGTAACCGCCTGTCCACCTTGACCTTTGACTTCAATTACTGTCAACCAATTGGGCCAGCAACCATCTCTCACCACAACATGACTAATATTTGATACATAAACATTGACCTCAATTACTGTCCACCACTTGGCTAGTAGACAGCTCTCACCACAGAAGTAATTTTCTAATTATCATGGACATATAGCTGTAGGGTAAAGATCAGCAACAGGGATCTCTGGGAGCGAACCAACCAGGAACCGATTGTGAAACAAACAGGCAGGAAGAAATGGAGATGGATTGGCCATACTCTAAGGAAACCATCAAGTGACATCACTAGACAAGCCCTTGAGTGGAAACCAAAAGGGAAGCGGCAAGTTGGTCGTCCACGGGTGACTTGGAGGAGGTCATGTGAAGAGGATTTCGAAACGTGTTGGCAGACTTGGAGTCAGGTGAATACTCTAGCAGAGAACCGAACGCAATGGAGACGCACGGCTGAAGCCCTATGTTCCTGTAGGAATTAAAGGAAACAATAATAATAATAGCTGTAGGACTTGATGACGAATTTATGGAAAATAACATTCTTTGTTCACTAATAATCTTTTAAATTTTTACCGGGTATCTTCAAAGAATTAAATCAAAGCCTTAAGCATATATTTCCTTTGCTGTTTTTCTTTCTTGTCATACAAAAGAATCTAAAATATTTCATCGATCTAAAACCTATTATTTTTATTATTTAATTTGCACATGACAATTTGTTTACATCTTATGATTTTCTGAATGATATCTGAAGACTGTTTGTTAGATCATATGACACAGAAAGTATTCTGATCAATTACTGTGACAATTCTTTCATTTTATCACATATTTAACCTTCATTTTGCCTACTTTATCAAATTTCTCAAGACTTGCGCTTTGTGGAGATTTGATTCGCTTCAAGTCTTGATCACAAGATACTTTCAGTTAGAGAACCAGAAAGTGCTGGAGAGCTGTTTCACCATAGTTTGAAACTATTCACCAACACCAACGCACCGGGATTAGAATCCAAGACCTTCCAAATGCAAGGCAGGCTCATAATCCATTCAACTGCTGGGATCCTACCCAGTGACCAGCCCAACTAAAACTTCTACCAGTTCGTCGTCACCAGAAAATGTTTCTGGCGAGTATTTGTCCTAACACTCGACCTGTTCAACCTCATTGGAACTCCAGGCAACTTTGTCCTGCAACCAGTTACTAGCTAGTCCAGTGCTCCTTGGTTCTCCAATGGTGCTGTAACATGTGTCGGATCGTGATCAAACTTGCAGTTATCAAATTTCTGTGATTTTGCTTAGATACTAAATTGTAGACAATTTTGATTCAGTTTTATTTGACGAATAATACGCATCCCGGTGGGTGCGTTCTGCCAAAGAATCCCAAACCAGGACGAAGCAGCTGTCGATTACCCCCAGGTTTTCCAGTGATTCTCTAACCGATTTCAGGTGGAAATAAAATCCTGTAACCAATCAAATCCCTGCAAACCAGTGCTAGGATAAAAATTATTTTTTTTCCCTTTCAACCGTGACCATGAAGAAAATTAATGAGCCTTGGAAATATGTAAGATTTTGTGTGGAATTCAGATGATAAACCAATATGCCGACACAAAGTGTCATTTAGTGATCGATTTAAAGTAAGCTAGAAAATATGAACACTTCACAGTTTCCAAAAGAAACTTCAGAGTTCAAAATCTCCAACAGATTTGTAATCTTTCATCATTATTAGTAATATAATAATATTAACAAATCTATATTTTCAAGCCGTGACCAGTAAGGTACAGTAGGTTGAAGATGAGGTAGTAACTCATCGAAGAAGATATTGCGAAATAGTTGCTCTGTGTCGTCAATTGGCAGAAGTTAGAACTCATGGGCCATAGGATCGGGTCCCAGTGGCTCAATGGTCTACGATCTCGCCTTGTAACCAGAAGGTCCTGGGTTTGAACCTTAGTGGTGGATGCGTATTGCTGAAGAGCCGCAGACTGGGACGAAACAGTTGGTCAGCACTCCCAGCTGGGTTTTCAGTGACTCTTTAACTGATGTCAGCTCATGATGAAATCCTCCATGAAATCTGTATTTCATTTCTGACATAGGATTATATGGGAAAAGAGTTAAAAGAGGTAAATCAAAACATAACATCAATTCATGAAGTCTCTGTTAGTTGATTTGCATCACACAAGCAGGTGTAGATTTCTCGGAGGGAGTCATCAAGATGCTATAGAGCCAATGGCTTGCGACTGTCGGTGATGTGGTTTAAAAAAGTTCTCACTGGCGTAAATCAGTTCACTCCTTATGAAAATCCAAGCCCTTAAAACTCTCATTATTCATTAATTCTGTAGGATTTTCAACACATCTTAAGTCGGGTGTTATATATGGGTCAGAAACTTAGCGCATGTGTCACAAAAAGCAATTTCAACAAGTTTCAGACCTTTATCAACAGCTGACTTTACAATCTCCATATTGAAGATTAAATGGCCAGAAAAAAATAGCAAGAAGAAACTCTGGCTAGGAACAAACCAATCAAGAACCTACTGCTCAACAAATATTCGGAAGAAAATAGAGATGAATTGGGCACACACTGAGGAGACCGTCGAATAACATCCCGCACAGTGCAGGCCATCCCTCAAGTAGAACGCAAATGGGCAACGAGGAGTTGGGCGTGAGTCCTAGGGTGATATGAAGGAGATTATGCGAGGAAAAGATGAGAGACTATGGGCAATAGTTTGACAAGCTAACAAGGACCGTAGAGAATAGAGCAAGGAGGAAATGTGCTGCTGTAGCAATATGTGTCACTAAGGGCATAATGAACCACTTCTTACATTCCACGTAGAACATAAGGCTTCCAGCTTGACGCCTTGAAGTTTCAGTAGAGATGATGTTGTTTATATAGGGTAGGGGGCCAGATGGAGTGTTGCTAGACTCATGGCCGAATTTCCCTCTTTCTGCCGAACCTACTACGAGTCAGGTGAAGTTTAAGAGCACGTTGGCCGTGATACGAGCCACGTGGTTGGCAAATATTCTACCGGTGAACTAAGGGCGCACAGTGTATAGAATCATCAAGCTGAAAATCCTACAAAGTATCTCAAAAGCTCTAATTACTGATTGAAATATCATCATTACAAAAAGGTTCTAATACCTGCTATTTGTTAATTGTAAAATCATAATGACTACCTGTCTATGAAGTAGCTCTATACATACATAATAAAATTCACTCTCTATTCAGCTACACAAGTATACTGATTTTGCCGAAATCTGACAAAAACACAAATTTGGACAATCTAACTCTTCTCTGTTCTCTGTAAAATTAAAGCCATTTTGGAATGAACGTTTTTATTTTGGTATTGTTATTATTATTATTTGTAATTATCTTTTTTATGTGTAGCATTAATATTTGTTATTTGAAAATTTATTCTGTCAAACTTTACTGTGGAATTGCTCTTCGTTTATTTATGCATTTTTTAAAATCTGAATGTCACTTATTGATGAGAAATTCAGATAATTTTCTCATTCCCTTTTCTAATTTATCAGAAATTCAATCTTGAACAATCTATAACTGTAATGAAATATCCTCCAAATAGTGTTTTCCAGAACGAATAAAATAAATTTTGAACAAACGACGGGAGAGAGCCCAGTTGAATTTAACAGTAATCATAAAATGGATATCAATATAAATTTGTTGGTATTAGATGGTTGGAGGCAATCGGCCACAGGAAGACCTAACTGACCTACGTTTCGTGCTAGTTGGCACTCACCAGTCAGTCACGAAGGCGTTCCTGCAACCTTGAAGGAACTGATGTCCCTTCTGAGATTCGAACTCGCGTCACCCAGTGAGTACTGCAGTCAGAGACGTTACTACTGAGCTATTCAGGCTCGTGATTGACCTCCCGTAGGACTGTATTGGATACTTTTGATTGAACACCAGTCAGTAGCTAGTGTGATGTGTCTAGTCCTATCTTCGGTGCATACTGAACTCTATCAGTCAAGCTTGCAATGTGGCCACCATGCTAGGTGGCTCGCCATTACGGTGCACTAAGAGTTGTTAGTATAAAATGGTTGCTGGTTTGCCTGATAGAATTCAGTCTGTACCAAACAAAGGACTAAACGTGTCACACTAGTTACTGACTAGTGTCCAATCAAAAATATCCAATACAGTCCTACAGGAGGTCAATCGTGAGCCTAAATAGCTCAGTGGTAACGTCTCTAACTGCAGAACTGGGTGATGCGGATTCGAATCTCATAAGGGACATGAGTTCCTTCAAGGTTGTGTATACTCCTTGCTGACTGGGAGTGCCAACTAGCACGAAACCTGGGTAAAGGCAGATCGCCTCCAACCGTCTAATATCATCAAATCAATGTGCACCGTGATGGCAAGCCACCTAGCATGGTGGCCACGTTGCAAGCGTGGCTGATAGAATTCAGTCTACACAGAAGATAGGACTAGACACATTACACTAGTTACTGACTAGTGTTCAATCAAAAATATAAATTTATCCGATCAAGCACTTTCAGAAATTTCAGGATTTCATCATGAGCTGACACCGGTTAGAGAACTGGACAGTTGTTTAGTCCCATCTTCAGACTGTCAATCAGTGTGCATCCACCGGGGTTCGAATTCAGGACCCTCCAGTTACAAGGCGAGTGAGCTTATAGACCATTCTGCCATTGGTACTCGTTCCAACAGCTAGCCCATGAATTCCAACTTCTGTAAATTCACAATATGGTGCAACCACTAGCTAATGTCATCTGTGGCGAGTATTTGTCCTCATACCTGACCTGCTGTACCCCACTGACCATGACTTCTCACTAGAAGCCAGGTAACTAGCGAGTATCATATTTTTCAATTATAGTAATAATAATAGCTTTATTCTAAACGGTACTTTTGATGCAAAAAGGAATTTTCAGAATGTAGTAATACAGTATTGCATCTAACTTTCTCATTACAGGGGTAATAATTGAAACAGAACATTTACATTGATAACATTGTTCAATTAGAATGTGAATATAAAATAGAATGAAGTAAAAATAATAACAATAATGTAACAGTGAAAAAAATGAAGTCTTACTTATAGTTCCACAGTAATTTGGTAATCTCCTGTCTTACGCTTTTCTCAGCAAATAAAATATGTACTAAATAAGGTATTGTAGAGTTTTGTACCTAGTTGTCCGAGTGCATAATCTTCAAGGTTGCTTCTAGTTCCCCTACCTGATGAGATGAAAGGAGAGAGTTATGTATAGAGAGGAAGGTTGCTCAGAGTCTGACAAGATAATATTTTCTAATTTCTTGCAGAATTCCATTCGTTATATCTACAATAAATAATATTAACCAGTTGTTTTAGCAACACTCCACTTGCTCTACTAACGGCTTTTATTGCCCTACACAATATAACAAAGTCTTTTTTAAGTAGCCCAGGAAAGAGTAAGGGTGATCAATAAAACAATATAGGCAGAATACAAGAATTAACCGATATTCAAGTGTTGGTTTGGATTTTCATCATGAGCTGACATCGGTTGGAGAACCAAAAGTGTTAATGACAGTTGAAAATGACGTTTATTTTCCCATATATATATATATATATATATATAATCAAAAGAAACGAGTTGGATAAAACTCACAACTTGATAAACAACGTCTTTAACGATATCAAATTCACAAGAAAAGAAGGAACCAAGAACAAAATCCCATTTTTGGACGTCTTAGTCAAGTGAACAAACACAGAGGAATTAGAAACTCACGTTTATAGAAAATCAACTCACACAGACCAAATACTGAATTACAACAGTAACAATCCAATAACACACAAAAGGAGTTGTATACAAACACTATTCAAATAGGGCCAGGACTCATTGCAGCACTCCCATCTTAAGGAAAATTGAAGAAAGATATCTCATGGACGTCTTTTGAAAGAATAGATATCCAAGGAATTTCATCAAAAGACATGTACTCCCAAGGCAACCTATCAAATCAAAGGCCCCCAAGGAAAGCACAAAGAAAATCGACCTACCATATATAAAGGAAATCTCAAAAGTCACTACAAGACTCTTCAAACTTTTAGGAATTGATGTTGCACACAAACCAACAAAATCACTTCAATCAGCTTTATGTCAACCAAAAGATTCAAAAACGAAAGAAGATAAAATCAACTTCATCTACAAAATAAATTGTAACAACTGCGAAAAACACTACACTGACCTAAGTGTACGTCCCCTTCGTCTTCGTATCCATGAATATAAGCTAGCCATCAAAAGGCATGACATCCACTCCCTCATATCACTACATCAATTCGACTGGGACAACGTTCAAATATTAAACAGAGGAAACATCAAAAATGCTAGAGAATTTTTAGAAGCCTGGCATTCCAGTGAATCGTCAATCAATAGACACATCGAGATAAGAAGGAAATCTCACACACAAAGGATCAAAGTTCAAATCAAGGAAACAATCAACACTAATACCAATACAAGTAGCCTGGAGAGTGTGGAAACACACGAAAACAACCAGTCACGTTCAAGGTCACCAGAAGAGATGACTAATAAACTCGTGGAGAAATTTAAAATCTCCCTTCAAATTGAAGTATGTGCTGATGATGTTGCCTAGAAGGGCAATGAAAGCTTCGCAATTATAAATCATCCAGCTCAGAGAACACAACTACATCGAAATCATCCACTTGAGCTACAAATCTTCTCCATCATATCTGCATATATACCATTTTACACTAGTGATATTTCTCACTGCTGCAGAATAATAGCAGCTGAATGTCTTATGAAACAGTTCAGTGTACTCTGCAACCCTATTCTTTAGTTTTAATTAGACTTTTATATTCAAAAATGACGCCTAAAGTCAACCGAACAGCACATATTATTTGTTTCTAATTCAGTTTTAATATCCATCCTTGAATGATTGGAACGAAATGTTCATCCTCTGTTGACACGCTGTGGTATGTGTTACTGATAAGATTTATCAGTAGTGTATAAAGAGGAGTTCATCGGCATAATAAACATCAAATAACATGGAGATATATTTGATGTCAGAGGAAGCAAGTGATAGAGCGTTGCATAAATGCATGAGAGACGTGAAAGGAACACAAAGAAACAAACACAATATGAAGTCCAGAAGTAGCACAATACGGAAGATCTGGGCAAGTGGTGGTTTGAAGATAAAAGTGTACATAATTTCGCTTTATAGCGATACCGAATTCCGAAATATTTTACGTTACAATGCCCACTTCTAGTACGGACACTCCGAGGATGTCTAGTGGATGGATGGCAGTGAAATCCAGGATGCGCCACATGTAGTTCTATTTGGGACTCGTCAGCTAGTTGATGTACCTCCATTCCCCAGTCAGTGAGTCATGGTGTTCCTACTCTGAGACTCGAACCTAGTACCCATCGTTTCAAACGCCAAAGCATTATCCACTACACCACTTGGGCCAAGATAGTCATCACTTCTTGTTCAACGGGATTAGTAATTATTTAATTCACTTTGGCCTTTCCTGTTAATTGATTGGACGGAACTATTCGGCTCCTGATATAAACATTAAATGACACCCATTGTACAAAAGGTGGCTCTCATGGCCTAAGTGGTTTAGTTTATAGTACTTTGGCGTTAGAAACGATGAGTACTGGGTTAGAATCTCAGAGTTGGAACACCAACAATCACTCACCGGGGAATGCAAGTACATCCACCAGCTGACGAGTTCGAAACAGGACAAAATGTGCGAACCCTGGACTCCACTGCTAGCCATCATCTTCCAAATTACTTAAATAGCACATAGAATATTTCCAGTGAAACAGTACGAGTCTTGTAGTTTCGTGCGCTGTAAATGTATAAATTCAAACTTATGATCAGTTGAATACTGAGGATGTGGTGGAGAGAATTTCACTGTTTATCAAATAATCGATAATTGTTGATCGCTGAAACCATTCTCACGGATAACATAACAGCTGCTTTTACGCTTTTCTGGTATTCAATCATTTTCAATCAATGACTGTTGGTGTTAGACAAGTGCTTATTTTTGTGAAAGAAATTGAATAATTAAATATTAACTGTTTATGAATTCTGGGGAAACGTATAATTAATTGAAAGGAGGAGAAAAAGTTCCTACTACTACTACCGAAAAAATTGGCAAATAAATTTCTACAGTGAAAAATTGCAAATAATTTCATTGACAGAAAGGAAAAAAAAGAAAGTTATCAGATAACAAGTTTTCAAGATTTGACAGGAAAAAGGAATTATTCACAAACACACACGCACACACACACACGCTGAGATTATGTGTATGCGGATATGGAAGTTAATAAATGAAAATCGATACTGTAATTATATTTTATTAAATGAACTTATGATAATTCGGTTAAGTAGAAAATTTTACTTCCTACAGCATGGAGTGTAACTCATTCGAATAGTGATTTACATTTTGAAGACAATAGGACTGATATTTAAGTGTTGGTTTTCAGGGATTTGACTGGTTACAAGATTTTCGTCGTGGGCTGATATCGCTTAGAAAACCATTGGAAAATCGGCTGAGAGTAGTGGACAACTGTTTTGTCACAGTTTAGGACTGTCAGTCAGTAAGCACCCACCAAGGTCCGAAGCCAGGACCCTCTGCCACAAGGCGAGAGAACGTGTAGACCATTCAGGCACTGGTACTCGTTCCAAGAGGCTAGCCCATGAATTCCAACTTGTGTAAATTCACAATATGGTGCGACGACTAGCTAGTGTTATTTGCGCGTAACTGTTGTCTTACTTGACTTTGTGGACCCCGATGGTTATTACTTCTCAATAGAACTCCAGGTAACTTCCTGTATAGAGACAGTCCAATGGTTATCTGACTGATGTCAGCTCGCGATAAATCATGTAACAAAATATATCCCCGCAAACGAACACATGAAAAAATTTTCAAGTATTGGATTTGTAGGGATTTTGTTTGATTGTATGGAGGATTTCATCATGAGCTGACATCAGCTAGAGAACCATTGGAAAGCCTGTAAGTACTGGACAGCTGTTTCGTCCTAGTTTGAGATACTTCATCGGTACGCACCCACCAGGGTCCGAAGATGAAGCATTCACTCATCGAAGAAGACCTTGCGAAATGGTCGAGCTATGTCATGAATTGGCAGAAGTCATAATTCGTAGGCTGGCCATTGGATAGAATCCCAGTGGGTTAATGGTCTGCGAGCCAGAAGGTCCTGAGTTTGAACCCCGGTGGGTGCTTACTGTGAAGAGTCCCAAACTAGGACGAAACAGCTGTCCAATACTTTCAGGTTTTCCAGTGGTTCTCTAACTGATGTCAGCACATGAAAAGATGTTTTAACAGCCTAGTTGTGATAAGTTTGTTAGCAATAATTAGCCAATATTAACATTTCAAAGCGGGTACTGGTTGATAATTAACCAGGAATATCAATACAAACAATTAAAAAGGTAGAAATGGCTACATACAGTGGATTACATAATGCCTTATTTTGGAAAATTTAGAGAGTAATTAAGCAATGAGTGGTTGGTTACGTGATAGGCAACTAGAGATGAAGGATTCAGAAAAATAAAATAATTTGGACAATGACAACTTCCAAATGGCCTTGGGAGGAGTGCAAAACTGTCAGGTTTTTACATTCATATAATGATGGCCAAAGTAAGGAAAGTGGCTACACGAATTTCTTCTAAACACGAAGATTTGGCTTCTTCAGGTGGATTCCGATAGCTTCAGCTATATGTAGAAGGAGTCCTAAAGCAAAATTAATATTAGTCGAAATGTGATAAATAATTTAAGATGCTTTATTAACATCAACTTTATGCTCACTATCTACAAGGTGTTCTAAAACAAAGCTTGTTTGCTTCTTGCTTTTAACCATGCAAGATAATGTTCAGACATACGGTAATGAACCTGCCTAATTGTATGCCCGATGTAATTAGCTTCACGGGAGCAGTCGAACTGTTAGATACCCCTAGAGGAGTCGAAATTAGGTAGTCTGTCCTTTTTTTCTTGAAAGATAAATTGGAGTGGTTGTTAAGAGACAGTGTACCTCTGTTTCAGTGAATACACTTTTAACTGCACTCTCTTCAGGCATTTTACATTTTGATTTGAGATAAATCTTTGCTGAAATATGTTAACTTTCAACGCATGTAATCAAACGTGCATAGCTGCTAAAATAACACCTGACAAGTAAGTTGAGAGGTCATGACCGATGGGATCCACCAAGACAGGTTTCTCGCCAATAACATTGGCTGACAGTTGCGCTATAAATATCGCGAATTGGTAGTAATTGGAAATCATAGTTCAGTAGGTCGAGTTACAGTAGATGAATGGCCTAAGGTTGACCTTGTAACTAAAAAGTCAGCGGGATTCGAATCCTGGAGGTTGCTTATTGTTGGTGAGTCACCAAATAGGACGAAACAAGTGTCCACTAATCCCTGGTTTTCTGTCAGCTCGTAATCAAACCTGTATTTTTCAAATAATTTGATAAAGTTGTCATAAAGCTCTCTGAAAATTAACTTTTCCAAAATCTGTAAACTGAACTCATTGAAGTTGGCATAATTAAATAAGTTGTTCTAAGAATTCGTCTTATCTTGTCACGTTCCATTTTCATGGTTCTTATTTATGTGATCAGTAATTTACTTGTACATTATTTATCAAGACAAATAATCCGTTGTTTGACATTATCTCTGACAGATCATTATTCTCTAATTTGAGTTCAAGATCATTATCAATCAATGAGGACACAAGAAGATTCAATGCCAAAAAAAGTAGTTCAGATTTTGGATTTTTTTGTTCGAGTACTTTTCAGTAGTTCTAAGTAATAAATAGATGTAATTAAGAATACATAAAGTCAACAAAGAGATCTCTTTTCTTAACTTCACTTCAGATTTGTACAGTTATTTAGTGGGTTTACATGTACAATGTTAGTTGACAACAGAAGTCAGGGTTATTGTCAGTTAGTAACACAGTAAATCAAATTGTATAAGTTATAACAGTGTTTAGAAAATTGTAGATATTCTCACGTAATTGGGAGCGTGGACATCTAATTAGTCAAGTGGTTGAAGTGACTGAGTTACAAAAATAAGTTTTCAAGAGTAAGTTAACAGGGATTTGATTGGTTTCAGTTAGGATCACGGGTTCATATCAGTTAATGGGTAATTGAAAACCAGGGTGTACTTAATAGCCCTTTCGTCCTAATTTGGGACTCTTCATCAGTACACACACATCAGGAAGTTGGAATCCATAGGGTTTTAAATCCTATCTCATTGACTGGATGGTCTACGAACTTGTTTTGTAACGTGAAGGTCCTGGGTTCGAACTACGATGGTTATGCATTTCTGAAGAGTCGCAAACTAGGACGAAACAGCTGTCCAACGCTCACCGGTTTTCAGTGGTTCTCTAACTGATATCATTTCTTGAGTAAACTACAAAAATAAGATTTATGAAATGATCTCAGATTCTTTGTGTGGGAATATTTTCTTCTATTTTAGAAGATAGAAAATTCTATCTTATATGCAGATGGAATAAATTGTCACAAAATGGAAAAATCGATCAAGTAATTATGGTTACGGCCTAGATTTGTTTTTACACTCAGGTCTTTTACGTAAGGAGGTACAGACAACAAACCTAGAGTGCGATCCTGAGTTTTACATGCTGCAAGCAGTCGGTAAGTATCCCCGAGAAATTGAAACCAATGGCATGTTTAAGATCCTCACATAAACTTTAAATCCTACTGGATTGTTTAGAGAAAATCTGTTTCACAGAAATCTGTTTTTTCGAAAAACTTTGCATTATTTATTTAAGAAGTTCGGTCACTTAATCATTAAATCCAATGACCTTATTTAATTTTATGAATTCAGACATGAGTCATGTTTTCACGGATAAACTGAATGTTTTGTAAACAGAATTTGGGATTCATTGAGTTGAATTCAACTGCTTAAGAAAATAAGCCGTATCTCAGCGTGATCCCTGATCATAACAACCATAATACAAAAATAACACTCAAGAAACGTCTATTGTCAAGGTTCAGTGACAATAAATTTAAATATTTTGAGGTATGAATACATATGATGAGATCCACTGAGTACAAAGAACTAGTTATTTTAGTATAATACTTTGATAAAGCTATTAGCATTAAATAGCGAAACGTCAGTAAAAACAATATCGTTTTGTTTTTCATTCATTGGGGAATACAAAAACCGTTATTATAATGAATATCATATACCCAATGCCCATATGTTTTCAAACTGTTAAAAGTGAACTTGGTCTGGACATATATAACTTAATTAAAAACTAGTTATTATAGTATTAAAAAAAACATCTGAGAGAACAATCTTCACGTATTTCACATTTACACTAAAGATAATAAATGAAATGCCATTAAAATTCCTTTCCTCAGATGCATCGATTTAGAAATAGTGTTTACATGATGATTCCAGATTACTTAACTTACCAGAGTTAATCATTCTATATCTAGCTAAACTGCCCGGTAATCTAACCAACCGCGATCTACTAGTTTCACTTATGTAACTGTCTTCACAATCATTTTGTGGTATTTAGCAAGTTACATCATTTTTCATAATTGAGTCCATCTAGTTGTTGAGTGGACAAAGTTCGCCTCTGAGTAAGATGGTTGTTTCAAATGCATTCCCAACCTATTCTTCTTCTTCCTCTCCATTCCTTCGTATTCCAAGTCGAACATTGGGGAGGCTTCATGCTTGAGCTTTGAAGTTTCAGTATGTGTAGTGCTGTTCTTACGGGGTGGTTTTGCTAGACTTATTTCAAATCTTCCCTCTTTACTAGGCTTATTGCCAGCTAAGTGAGGTTTCTGATTGTGTCGACCGAGAATCAAAACTGGATGACATACTTGGTTTGTGAGCATTCTACGGTTATCACACCAACGCCACCTTAATTCCAGACTCACTAAGAATCCTACGTAGGGCCTCTGATGTCCCTTCTTTAAATGGCAGTACTGTTATGGCTTTGAATTCTTTATTATTTATATTATTCTCATTATTTATTAATATTACCATTTTTGTCAGTCTTCAAACATTTCTGAATGAAGTCTGGTAGGTAGTTATTCACTAGAAATGTTTTTCTTGTCCATTTGATTCCATTATTTAAATCTTCTGACTCACCGGTTGGGCTCCTGGCTCAACGGTATTAACATTTAACAGAACCTATTTCTACTGACTTGGATGGGTTTAATCAAAGTCCAAGAACTTATTAGGAAGTGTTGGTTACCTGTATATTTCAGTCCCTAATCCACCATCCTGTCTTCGTTTTATTTTAAAATTGAGCATGGATAATTAAGTCTGTTCATTTTTCAACTCTAAAGGGATTTAGATTCCACCAGCTAATGAGTGTATATGCAGCATAGGGAATGTGTCATTCCCATATCTCTATCGTCACCTAGGAGCAGGATTATACGTTTCCAACTGTCCATAAATCTGTCTTATACCACTGCGGATATTGGTGAACTTATGGCCACTTCATTTGTTCACTAGTATATTTTATTCTGTTCTTTGAATACACTAGAGGATAGAAATAATCGAACACCTAATATTATTTGCTCAACTGAGACGTTATTCCTACTTATCGAGTGTATGATCAATATTCATTTCGTTACAAACTGACTTCACAGTTACAATAATTGCGACATTAGTGTATAAACTTGTTACATCAAAATTAATCATTTTTCATCCTTTTCTGTTTTAATTTTCTCTGGCTTTCTTTTCATTAGATATGAATTAGTTAGCTTATGTTCTGGCAAATCTTTAATGGGACACAATATTGATGCTAAATATTTGGAAATCCCATAGCGAGTTATTCGTAAAGTCAATCATTAACTTAACAGGGTATATATCTTTCTGAATTCTAATAGTATCAAACATTCTAATATGATTTTGTTGTTTCAGGGCATTATGTTAGGCCATTATGACTCACCCAAAAACGAGATCATTCATATGTAGGCTATAGGCACTTAATGGATATGATCAGTGTGTCTTCGTCTGTTGTAGGGGTAAAACTGTAGGTTAATGTGAAGCTACTGGATTCAATCTCTGGCTGGGTCGTGAGTCTGTACACTGATGAAGATTCCCAGGATAGGACGAAACATCTATCCAGTACTCCCTGATTTTCAGTGATCTCTGCGACTGATACTGTTTCGTGGCGAAAATCTGACTTCTGAAATTTATCAAGAATCCTTACAAATCTTATAATTTGAATATTATTTAAATGATGTTACAATGAGTTTAATGCCTCACATTCTTAACCTTGTGCCACTTTCATGATCACAGTTGAAAAGGAATTCTTATAACATATCCTTAGTCTCTTCTGGTATATAAAAACGATGCGAAACAATATAAACTATACAGTTGTATACACTGGTACGCTGTTAGCGATGTAAGAAGCTGTGGTAGCTTGAATAACGCAGAATGCATGCATCCAGTTATCCGACGGGAAATCATAACATTCATATAAAGAAGTGAACATACAGCAGTGAAGACGGGTCCAGAGAGCACAGAGGATATGCTCACTACACTAATGCAAAGAGTTCAGGAGGAAAGAAAGGTACCTACTGATCGGAAGAAACACTACATTATCAAACTACCAAAAAAGGACGACTTAAGATTCTGCAAGAACTGGCGCCAGAAAGTGCACTTTTCTAAGCCGAGGGAATGAAAGATACACTGGATGCAAGACTCTACACGGAACAGGTTGAATTCAGGAAAAGCTAGTCATGTGATAATCAAATTGCAACTCTTCGCATCGTCATCGAACAGATCATAGAATGCCAGTCAACTTCCACTCTATCTTAACTTCATCAACTTTGAAAAGATCTTCGACAGCGTTGATGGCGAAGTGATTTGGAAACTACTTTAACACCATGGGACGCCCCCAGTCATTATCAGCCACGTTCAGAAGCCATATGTCAAGTGATCTCCAGTGGAAAACCCAAAAAAGACTTTGAAGTGAAGACAAGTGTAAAGCAAGGCCGCTTACTAACACCGATGATGTTCCTGATTGTGGTGGACCAAATCATGTGGAAGACTGTAGGGAGCGATAAGACAGGAATACGTGAGTCCGATAAGCAGACCATAGAATGCCTGGATTTCACCAACGATTTATGTCTAGTATCAAGTAAATTCGGAGACTTACAGGTAAAAAGCAGCAAGTGACATAAGAAGAGGACAAAGAAGATGGGACTTCAAGTGAACACAGAGAAGACGAAGGTGACGAAAGTAATCAACAAACGACAACAACAACCAGTACCAATCAATATCAGTGGGAGAAATTACAAACAGGTTACTTCCTTTACTTATCTAATCACTACCGTTGTAATTACAGACGGCAGGATGAGTATGTCAAAGACAGTGAGGAATGGAAAGTCAATACAGCACTTCATCACTCTGAAATCAGTGCGGAAATCATCTGCATTCAATATAAACAGCACTAATGCTATATATGTCCAAACCAAGTTCACTTTTAACGGTTTGAAAAAATTTGGGCATTGAGTATATCATATTCACTATAATAAAGGTTTTGTATTTCCCAATGAATGAAAAACAAAACGATATTGTTCTTACTGACGTTCTGCTATTTAATGCTAATAGCTTTATCAAAGCATTATTAAACCGGAATTTACAAAATCTCAGCATATATATAACAAACAGTTAGGGGGTGAGAAAATAGACTTAGGTCAAGTTAAAGGGACACATTGAAAGTGAAAATAGCAATGAAGATCACTTCTATATGGGTCAGAAGCTTAGTAGCCCAAGCGCCACGAAAAGCATTTCTAAAAGCCGCCTTCACTGGTCCGATGCTGAAGATCAAATCGCCAACCAGACACGAAAAGCAACATGAAACTCTGGGGACAAAACAGTTAAGAACCTATTACTCAACAGATACTCAGAAGAAAATGGAAATAGAAAGGGCATTCACTGAGGAGACCATTGTTTGACACCTCGCGAAGGGGCATAGCTGGAGTGGAACCCGAGTGGGAAACAATGAGGTGAGCGTTGGTTCGAGGATGACATGAAGTAGATCGTGGGAGAACGAGGTGCAAGCTTATCGGCAATCGTAGGGTCAGCTAAAGAGGACTACCGAGAATAGGGCAAAATGGAGAGATGTTTCACTCGGAACCCCAGGAAACAAATAATATAGTTCTTTAGGGTCAACAATACAAGTGAAATTAAAAATGTAATCAGAAGGTCCTGGTTTCTTACCCCAGTGAGTGCGTACTACTGAAGAGTCCTAAACTAGGCTGACGAAACAGCTGTCCACTACTCCCAGCTGGTTTTGCAATGGTACTATAACCGATGTCAGCTCATGATGAAATCCTGTAACCAATCAATCAAATCCCTAAAAAACCAATACTTAAAATGAATTAATTGTTATTTACATACATAGCTAAAGTTTCAACCCAAAAAGGCAGTAACATCTGTTTGTATTGTTCATCTGTACATCTTCTGAATAAAATTTTAAAAAAACAACAACAATTGATGAACCTATTTTATCTATAACATGTCATATGACTTAACCAAATTAAAGTATTAATTAGATAAATTAGACAGATGTCTAATCAGTAAGAAATTTACTTAGTTAGATTATATTTTACTAACAGCAATGATCAACTCAGAAAATAAAAGCCTATGGACAAGAATTTGTTGTATTTTCCACCATATATTGTAAAATTCAGTCAGCTCGTCACTACATTAGTTGAAAGGCATCTGAATACATGCGAAAAATGGTGTAAAACCGTACTCTCAGACCCCCAACACCCCCTCTATTCCCAACTCTCGCCTTGTATCTCACTCATCAAGTGGAACCAGAAATCAGTACAAAATAATATATGCTCGTACAACCAAGTACAGGAACTCAACGATACCATAATTGGCCCATGTTCTAATCGACAGAGACAATGTTAGGAGTGAAACCTATGACTTGCTTTGTTGTTAATAACATAATTTTAGGCTCTTTTATTTCTCTCTTATTTGTATTCTATAGTGAACTCCTTCTTAAACATACTAAGCTAACTAAATTATTAACATTGGCTTACTTTTTGTACTTTACTGTATTCCTTCTTTTGCGTATCTACTGGTTCCGACTATATTAGCACTATGATTAGTACAAAATTGTCCTGTCATTAACCATCATGTAATTATTAATTTTTGTGGTTGCTTTTCTTATTTTTTATTTTTTCGGCAATATGAACTGACAATCATTGGTTGTGAACGCCATTGTCACCACCTTAAAATTTTGTATTATGCAGGATTACTCACACTACCACTACAAACACCGCATTAGACCTGACAATAAAAAAAAACCCTGAAATGTTATTTTATGTTTGTTTAGTGTTGTTTCAACCAAATTAACTGATCATCTTGGTGATAAACATTCTTTTATATCATTTCACAACTTCTTGTATGACTATAGCTTTACTGTCACCATGCTTAATCACATCGTAGCTTCCACTGCCCAATACTGAGATATTACTATTATATGCTGTTTATTTTCCTTTCTACTTTTTGATATTTTTTCGCATTTTTAAAAAATCATTTTGTGTTTTTTGTGTTTTTTTACTGTTGTTGTCTTTATTTTTTTTTCCTGAAAATACTCTTTTTAAACGTTGGATAAAATTAGATGCAAATATTGTAGATATGTGTACTGTATCTGGAATAAAGCAAATTATTATTATTATTAACTTCCAGTGGGGACTGTTTTTAAATATGTGGTTTCCTGGCTGTAGGGAGGTATGGTTCATCGGTTTAAACTGTTGACTTTAAGACAGTCGGTCTTGGATTTGAACTTCAGTTGACCTGAGGAAGTGGTAGTAACACAAGCCCATAAATAATGCATGCGTGTAGAAGTGTGGTACATCGATAATCATTTTTGATTAACCAGTCTCTAGATGATGTTAATGCCACCGAATTTATTTGAGTTTTTATTAAAGGGTAAAGTGATTTGCACTAGCTGAGCTGACATAAATGTTTTACGCTGCCGTGAATGTTTCAACAGACAGTGAGGAGTAGTCATATGTATCATAACGCTATTGTATCATAAAAACGGATGGCAGTTTAAACCTTAGACTGAAGTGAATAAATGTGTATTCTGATATCGTGAAAATAATAAAGTGTATCTGAACTTCATTTACAGAAAGTAAGGTAAAACATACTGGTTGTTTCGGACATGAAATGAACGAAACTAGCATTAATGATTATTATCATATATTATTCTCTCGGGTTCCTAGTGGAATATGGGGCTTCAGCGACACATCTCCATTTTGTCCTTTCATCTGTCGTCAACTCCAGCTGACTCCACGACTTCTGATAAGCTTTCATCTCCCTCGTACACGATCTTCTTCATGTCACCTTTGGACTCATGCCCATCTCGTTGTTTCACATTCAGGTTCCACTCGAGCTATGGCTTCGGATGCCATTTCATCCAACAGTCTCCACGGCATGTGTCCAATCCATCTCCATTTTCTTCGGAATATTTGTTGAGCAATAGGTACTTGGTCGGTTCATTCCTAGGGTTCCTTATTGCTAATCCTTTCTGGCTTATCATATTCTCTTCACTATGGAGTGAAGAAGATATTGATGAAGGTCTGTAGCGGTCTGCTGGAAACGCTATTCGTGACTCCAGCTTCAAGTTTCTGACACATATAGAAATGGTTTAACTTTGGTGTTTAAAACCCGAATTTTGTTTTTTATGCTCAGTGCAGCAGATCTCCGAATTGAATTCAGAGAAGTGAAGATCTACCTTGCCTTTCCAATTCTAGTCTCGACATCATCAACATCTGTCCCCTACACCTCCTCCTCTAGTCCCGTCTAGTTCAGACTTCTTCTTACATGAATGAATGAAGTTATCTCTTAAAGATTTCTTCCGCTGATAGTGACTGATGCTTTTTGTTGCTGTTGGTTATCTTCATTACTGGAAGTTCTCTCTTTGCTGCAAACTTCGTGTGCCAGCTTGTTGGTTTTCACCTGTAGATCTTCGAGTTTGTGTGACATTAGACATAAATCATGAGCGAGTTCCATATCTTCTAGAGTCTTCTTATCGATCCACTGTATTGCTGTCTTCTCGCTCCCCACTTATCGTCATCCGCATGATGCAGTCCACCACAATTAGGTATATCATTGGTATTACTGGTTGCAAAATCAAAACTCGATTAGATGTGAGTTAGCCAACTTACACAGGTAGCTAAGCACTTTAGCCTGTGTGAAAAAAATGTAAGTTGACAGCATTACCTTAATACTAATGAAAAGTATATGGCGTATTCATGTGTTAAGGTTACCCACAATACTATGTTTCAAAGTCTATAGACAAAAATTACATCAAAACATTCTTTGTGAAAAAAGAGAGAGTGATAGTTTATTCACTGGGTACAATCTTCATCGTATGAGACTATGAGCCCTGGATTCGAGCTTCACCATCACTCACTGAGAAATATAAGTACATCCACTTCCTGACAGGTCCCAAATTGGACAAAATGCGCGTTATCCTAGATTTCACCGCTAGTCACCATCAACCAATTGACATAATCATTGTTGTTATTAACAAAGATTCTTTAATTAATGTTGTAATAAAAATGTAGAACCTGATGAGGAAGTTATCAGGAGGAATATTCTTAGCTCATTAATCTATCTTTTAAAAATCAAAATCCCTATAAAACTGAATGTGATTAGAATGATAAAATTACTTTTTGGAAATTTTCAAAAGTTTGATCTGTAAGGGTTAGTTTTGTTTTCACGAGTTGATCACGGATTGATATCATTTAGAGAACCACTGAAAACCAGCCACATGGAGTACTGGACATCTGTTTCATCATAGTTTGGGAATCACTGGCAGTACGCATCCAACACCAGGGTTCGAACTCAGGACCTTCCGGTAACAAGGCAAGCTGGCTCGTATACCATTTAGCCACTGGGACCCGATTCAGTGGTCACTCCATGAACTCTAACTTCTACCAATTCGTGATTTAGCGCGACCCCAACCATTGCCGTAGGTGAAACAAACTATAGAAAATTAATCTGATGCTTGCTAGTGACTTGCTACACGATGGAGTTTCCTGGAGTTTCAGTGAGAAGTCGTTACCAGTGAGGTCCAACCAGTCAAGTGTGAGGATGGATGTTCCATCGATTACATTGTTTGGTGGTCGCGCTGAATCACGAATTGGTAGAAGTTAGAATTCATGAGCCATTGATTCTAGTCCCAGTGGCTGAATGGTATACGAACCTTTTTGAAAATACCTGCTATGAGTTTTACAATTTCTGTTTACCAATAACGACTTCATTTTAAGAATTTACATACAGTGTTTTATGCTGTATCTGTTAATGTACCCGTTTATTTCTGTAGTGTTCAAAAGTGAATTTGTTCTAACTATGTACTAACCATTTCTTGCACATCTCAAATACCCCATGAACAAATCAACCAATTACAATTCCTGTTTAATCACCGAATGGATTTTTTAGACCACATTATGAATATCTCAAGAATCACGTCACTTGAAGTTCCGATTTTTGATTTTCCTGTTGGTTGATTGAAACGAAGTATTCTGCCTCTGTTGATATGTTGGTTCCTAACATGGGTCCTTTGACGATATCCAAGGATGAAATTGAAGTATTTCTGTTGAAACTCACCATTTACCGAATTCCTTCAAGTTAATCCTCAAACATCGTGGAGGCATCCACACTAAAAGCTGACACGTTAAAAAAGGTCGAACACCTCAGTCCAATCAACCAACAGGGAAAATCGAAAAGTGAATTTTTTTTAAAAGTAATAATCTTTTTGATTACAGCTTGATTCCACACCATATTTCTTGGTACAGGTATGGAATTTTCAGCGTGTTATATCGGTAGCCCTAATTTTGCAGGCCAACCATAGATATCAGGTGTGCGTCTGCAGGGGATCGAACCCCGCGCCATGTGCATGGTCAACGAGAGTCCTAACCACTGTGCCACCGACGCACTGTGACGCACTGTTGACCCCCTACACAAGAAGTGCCCCAAGTAGTCTAGTGGATAACGCTTTGGCATTTAAAACGATAGGCAGGCGCAGTTAGAGTCTCTGTGAAGATAACATCACTCATCTGTTGGAGAATTTAAGTCCATCCATATAACAAGTCCTGTATCCCGTTGCTGGTCACCATCTACCAAATTACCTTAAGATAGAATTTTTAGTTGCAGATTAAATATACGTAAGGATAGTCAGCAATCCGGTTTGATATTTAATTAACACTAACTGTAATACGGAATTCTAAACACCATGTAATATCTTCCCATTGCTTACGTATCTGTATAGCTGACATTTACGTGGATATTGAATACTTAATGGCATTTTTTCTACCGAAATATCACTTATAATTAATTCAGAGTCTCCAATGATCACGTAATGTCACAAAAAACACCCTAGCCAAAAGTAAATATTATTGTTTATGTTACGTATTCCGAAAAAGTCAACTTTTCTTACAGTTGTTTCTTATTTCAAATACTCTTCCTAGTTAAGTAGCTAAGAATATGAAAATATTATGAATACACTGTCACCACAAAGCCGCTTTTCAAAGCACAACAAGTCTACTAAAATTTTACTAATATACAGAATATCTCTCCACTCAGGTGTTTCCAACCAACAACAAACTTTAAAGGGATGACGTTCTGCATTAATCAACCAGTACTGCATACGTGCTAGTGTGCAGATAGTTCCTTTGACAGTTTTCTTCATAAAGCGCTCAGCGTTGTTCTTAATGCTTAAAATTGAAGGTTTCTACTGACTGACAAAGTTTGGTTGACGATAGTTCTGAATGCTAATAACTTAGTATACAAGATTTTAGTCACTTAAATAGAATTTTATTTGAACAAGTTTCCATGCTTACAAATGTTTTTCAGTGTGTTTTATACAGAATTAGAAAGCACTGAAGATGTTAAGTGATGTATCCCAGCTGTAACATATCACTTGATGTTTCTAAATTAGAATCATTGATTTTGAAGATGTTTGTAGGAGAAAAAGTACTTTTTATTTTCAATATGTTGTCATGTATTAACATATTTCATCTAATTGACTAGCAGTTGCTTCTGTCAAGTTTTAGATGATTTGTTGTCAACTTTGTTTTTTTATTTTTGTGGTATGGGGGTAGGTGGGATTTAGAAGTGTGTTTTTCAGAAGTTTGTCTTCTATTTTATGGATTTCATGTGTCTTTTTTGGTAAATTTGATCACATGAATTGCATTTCCTTTTTCCACACACTGAGATTTAATGTAGAAAAGAGTTTAGTAACTTGCTGAATGAATTTGTCTTCAAAGCTTGGAAATATTATTTTAATTTATTTCTATCTTTTTTCATGTGTTCTGAATGCTACATACAGTTTGATGTTTTTATGGAATACCTAACATGATATCCTTCTTTCTTTGTTAGTAGGATCGGAAGCTATGGTAGTCTTTTCAACCAAATAAATTACTATTTATTATGACGTGCGTCGGTGGCTCAACAGTAGAATGCTCACCAACCACGTGGGTGGTTCTGGATTCGATCCCCTGCCAACTCACTCCTTTACCTCACTAATCCAGCAATAAGACTAGTAAAGAGGGAAGGTTGGGCAACCGCACCCCGTAAAAATAAACACCACTGCTACCGAAACTTCAAGTCTTTAGCTTGAAGCCACCCTATGTTCCACTAGGAACGTAAATGAATAAAAAAACACAAGCAGCGACACGAATGAGAATTTCAAAACCAGTATCGCAAAGGCAAGACAAGCCTTCATCTCTCTGAATTCAGTTTGAAGATCTGATGCATTCATCATAAACAACAAAATTTAGATTTTCAACACCAATGTTAAGTTAGTCAGTTCTTCTATGTGGGTCAGAAACTTGGCACTAGCGTAAAGAAAAGTATTTTCTGCAAAAGCTTTTATCAACAGCTGTCTTCACTGGCTCCTTATGGAAGATCAAATGGCCACATAGAAAAGATAAGCAACAAGGGATTCTGGCAACGAGCCAACCGATACCCTATCATCCAACAGATATGTCAGAGGAAATGTAGATGGACTGAACACACTGAGATTACCATAAAGTGTCACCACGCGCCAGGTCCTCAAGTGAGATCCGAATGCAGGATGATCAGTAGGGTGTGGGAATGTTGAGTGCAACACGGAGGAGATGGTGTGAGAAGGAGATGACAGTTTATAAGCCACCTTATAAGAATTGCAGAGAACAGAATGAAGTGGATATGTGGTGCTGAAGCTGTATGTTCCTCTAGGAATCCAAGGGAATAATAATTGTTATCATAACATGATCTTTCAAAATATTATACTTGAGGTTTAATATTTGGCTCACAGTCGACTGTTGATTAATAAAGTCTGACAATAGAACATATTTGTCAACTTGTGTAGTTTATTTCGTAAAATTAAAAAAACAGTAAATTTTAACAAATTTGATTAGCATTGTAAATCAAGACGAACAAAATTAGTCTAAGCAACAAAAGGAATATTTCGAAGGATTGTCATTAGGATTGTAAATTTTACATAACAAATTTCGTTAATGAGTTAGAAATTAAAATAAGATTAAATAAGCAAGTTGAGTGACGTAATCTAATTGACGGGGTTGAGTAGAGCTCAACTAAAATTAAAATTGAACGAAAGTCAAGTTAACAACAGTGGTAATAAGGAGTGGAGGAAGAAAATATTATACAATTATGAAACAAACAAGCAGGAAAAAGACAAAACAATAATTACATATTAGGTGTTCAGATAGGTCAGGTCCACTGTAGATTTAATGACTGAAGAGTTCAGGATTTAAAATATGAATTGCCATTGCTTCTGCAGTTTAAAGAAGTTTGATTTGTACTATTTTAGTAAGATTCCCACGAATTCTGTAGGTGGCTTTGAAGTTGTTTTGTGGGTTTGTTTGGCGTTTTTACTTAATCGGGTGTTCTAGAATAGAGCTTCCGGGGGAACGTTTTTCTCCTTTATAAAACCATGACTGTGGGTAAATGTTCAGTGATACGTTCGGGCAGCTAGCTGCACAGTCCAAGAATTTCTCAAGTGCAAACTAAGCACTGTACAACAAAATCATTCAACCAAAAAGCAACCGTAAGAAGTACCGGAGAATCAAGAACAATATTCCCAACAAGTATGGATCGAAACTCCGTCAGCAAGATTTAAACATGCCAAACACGTTTCCCGCTGATGGCCCAAAGTCAAATATTCCGCACGGCATAACCTTGACTTCATTCAAACATGATTGCAGTCGTAAAACAACACATTATCAACACCATCACACAACCGCAAAGAGTCTAGGAGAAAAGAAGATAATAATTGCAAAGTTATTTGAAACATCACAATAAGTATCCATAGTGTGAATTGATAGTTCAGGAGGGACTTTTTTAAATCGACCTAACATATTCTTTAAAGATACTAAACAGGTATCTCAAAGAAAAAAATTATCTTTGACAAATTATCATTTGAGTAGCTGTGCATTAGAATTTAAAAAATTCATTATTGATAGTGTGAAGCATACTTTTTCAAACTATGGAAAGTACCTGTTAGGACATAGATTTCTCTTAAGAGGCCTCTGAAAAAGATTTCTGAGAAGATATTTTGCTGAACTTCTTGTTGTTTTTTGTTAAAAGTAGACTTTTAGTTTAACAGCTGTCAATTAGTGTGTGCTGCATCACTCAATAAATGCCATTATGTCTAAATTGAGATTTAGTAAAGGAAATTAGACTGACACACGAACAAGGCAGAGTTGGACGTACTTGCTTGTTGAATTTCTAGATAGCTCTTTATGAGATTAATCCAATCAGTGCAGAAGCTTTGACACTGAATAGAGAGAAGCATAATTACCAAACACCTGGGTAAAAGGATGCATTCTCAAGCCGCTAATACACCAATGGTCAGTTTGTGATGATTTTATCAGTTACAGGTTTTATCGTGAGCTGTACCAAATGTACCAAAATACTTGTAGCTATTATGTAATATAATATTGCCAGAATCTGGATTTCATAAACTAGTGGATTACAGTTCAGTAATTCAGTGATTTGTACGCCATTTACTGCCTCCCTGAGGAGGTTTCTGCATCCATTATTGATGGGCACTATTTATTTAGGACAAAACAACTGACCAAGCCTTCTCAATAACCCTCTGGTTCTCTAATTAATATCAGATTTTGTGAGAAAACCCATCGTAAAAAAATCAATCCAATCTCCACAAATCCTAGATTCTAGATATACCCCTTAAAATGTTTAATTTCAAGTCAGTGACTATAAATTGGATAAAAGAATTTCAAAATATCATTAATGATGAAACAGAACAGTGAAATTTATCCGAATATTTGTTGGTTTTACTTGTTTGTTTGCTTGTGCATTCGCCATCCCAACCCTACCACGTCCCCCCTCTAAATGCAGTAAAGTTATAAATAATAATTATATGTTTAATATTTTCCTCTTTATTAGATAGTTGCTTGAATGTGTGGGGGAACAAAACAAAACACACAACAAAACAACAAACAGTAAAGTTAAACATTCACAAACCATTAATTTTACTTGTGTATATTATCTCTCATAAAAGCATTTCCATCTTAAATTTAATGACTGTTTATCTTTTTGGTTTGTTTTTCTATTTTTCTATTTTTTTTTGAAATATGATAAAGAGAGAGAGAAAGAAAGAAATAGTTCCCTAGAAATAAAATCTTTTATCTTTTCAATTATTTATTCATGAGATATTTTCACTTATTATGAGTATAAATTCATTTCATACTCTATTCCTTGATATTTTCTCAACTTCCGTTCGGATGCTCTTTATTCCTTCATGTTGAGAATACAGTATCATCAATTATTAGATAAAGAGAGCAATCAGAGTATTTCGTTGAAATGTGATTCACAGTCAGTAAAGGAGACTGTAGTTTTATACATTTCTTTTTCTTTTCATGCCTTTCCGTTCCCAGTGGAACATAGGGTGGTTTCAAGCTAGAGGCTTGAAGTTTCGGTAATAGTGGTGTTTATGTTTACGGGATGGGGTTGCTAGCTAGCCTCATGCCCCCCAACCTTCCCTCTTTTCCAGCCTTATTACTGGCTTAGTGAGGTAAAGGAGTGCGTCGTCGGTCGGGGATCGAACCCTGGACCACATGAGGCATGGTCGGCGAGCATTCTACCGCTGTGCTACCGAAGCACAACTTTATACATAAATGTACTTTATGCATTTATTCCCTTGTATGAATTTGAATAAATCAAGAACAACAGTTTGTGCAGAATAAGATGATACCATCATTGTATTTTCATTGACTTCTCATCAGCTGCACACAGACTAAAGAAATCATTAATTAAGTTTATGAACAGAACAATTTTAACAAACTTGCAAATGTTACATAATGTCAGTTAGTAAGAGGAGACTCTAAAAACTTAATAAACAGTGATCAGAAATTACCCTTGTATAGCTTATACCCAAAGAGTTCACGTTTAAACAAAAATAAACGTTTGCTGTCAAGGAAAATAGATAGCTGAGAAAGATGATGAGTAATGGTGTGGTGAGTTCAATTCAAATGAAATAGAGAATAAAGACATCCAGCTAACAGGATGAGCAAGGAAAGATTGATAACTGCTTCTTTCTGAAGACATAAGTCGGATTTCAGGCGTTTAGCAGCTATTGCTTCTGCAAACTTGAGGAGAGTCGTAAACTAGAACGAAACAGCTGACCAGTACTCACAGGTTTTCCAATGGTTCTCTAGTCGATGTCGGGGTTAATGATGAAATCCAGTAAACTTGTGAAGGTTTGAATTGTTTTTGTCTACTGCTAATTTCAAACGATTTTGCGAAGTCCACTTCATGACCCACATTGATGTGATGTTTGACAATGGCACTTTTGAAAGAGTTTATTCCTTTGAGACGTGAGCTTTTTGGTACATATTGAGAAAACCAAAGGTGTGGGCTTCTTTCAGTTCTCCCAATGCAAATGCTCCCGCATATACATGTATATTTGTGTACATAGTTACAGTTAACATGAGAAAGGTATCTGTAGACTTTTGACTGCAACAAAGGGCATATTGTCCGATAAATGGGGGCCAACTTAGCTTCAGGAAAGGTTTTGGCTATTGAGGTATTCAACTTTCTCTTGACTATCCCTAAAATACTGTCACCTTTAAAGTCGAGTTCAATGGAGATAGGCTTTTTCCCCATTATTATTTGTTTGGTATTTGAGCCTTCACATTTTCCGTACTTGTTAATGAACCGTTGTACACAAACATTTATTTTTGTTTAAACTTGAAGTCTTTGGGTAAAAACTACATAAGTATGGTTTTCTGAGTACTGTTTATTAAGCTTTTGGAGTATCTTCTCACTAACTGACATTATGTAACATTTGCACGTTTGTTTAGGCTGTTCTGTACATAGACCTAACTAGAGATTACTTTAGTCTATAGGCAGGTGATGAGAAGTCAAGAAATAACAATAACGGTCCCCAATCGGGGTAATGAGAAAAACAATAACAAAGCTTAACTTTGAGGGACTCACCAACCAATCACAGCAGACTTAACGTGTGCAAATAGGATTCGCAGATATGTGGCTTAACTTTTTAAGAAACGGTCACAAGCAGTACAGAATAACTTTAAGCAAGAAAACAACCAGTCAGAAGACATTGCTTCTCTGCTGACAATAATGTAGATAAAAATCTATAAATATCTCTTGATTTTCTGAATAAACGATCTGTTGCCTAACCCTTGTCTTCTGTCGTTACAGTACCACCTCATTCTGCACAAACTGTTGTTCTTACTTCATTCAAATTTTCAGATTAGTTAACCATCATATAGAATCATGTTGGACGATTAAATATTTAGAAAGTAAGTTAAAAGGAAGGACTTGGTCTACCAGCTGAAAGATCTATAAGTTGAATTGTACACAGAATATTTTTCAGAAAATGGAAGATTCCTCGGTAAATTCCAATCATAGAATAAATTTATTTGACGAAAGCATTTATGCACCTATATGTGACCTTTCTCAAAATCCAGTTTGTGTATTCCTATGGTTACATCTAGCAGTGCTTTGTCATCTTATTCTTCATACTTTTCTGCATCACGCTATTTTTCTTGACCATCTCTGACTTTTTGATATCTATTTCCTGAATTCACGCTTTGTTAACAGCTCACCATTTTATTCAGCCATTACATATCTTGTGCTTGGATGCCACATAATGGTAAAACTGAAGGTTTGCAATGCAAATACACAATGAAAAAATGGGAAAAAGTAGAAATAATCAATATTATTTATTTAATTCTTTTATTTTCCTATTGCTTGACTCCGCATAGTATTTCAGTACAAGTTTGGAATTTTCAGCATGTGATATCGGTAGCCCGAAATTTAGCAGGCCAACCATTGATATCAGGTGTGCGTCGGCCGGAAATCAAACCACGGACCATTTGTATGGTTGGCGAACGTCCTAACCAATATGCCACTGACGCACAACCTGTGCAACAACCTGAGCGGAGAAATGGAACATGTATGAATATGAAAAGTACATAATTCTTGTTACAGTCGTTCGAAGTTAAGTTGAAATGGTATTTGATATTCTAAAAACCTTATATATTTCTTCCAATTAATAAATTTGAATGAAACGAAGACGACAAATGTACCAGGATAATATGAGTTCATTTTTATTAACTCGCGGATTATTCTCAACTGGTTATAACTTCAATAATACTAAAATTATAAATTAAATTAAAGATATGAACATACATTTTTTCGCAATGATGAGGAGTAATTGACTGCAACTAAGAGTAACATTGATTCGGAATGATGTAAGTTCTTAAACAATTAAGAGTGAAAAGGATAGAATATTTATAGAAGAATTGCCAGACTAAGCTTGAAAACAAAAGGAAAGAGCTCAACAGATATTTTAGGGGTAGAAGCAAAGTTTAATTAGAAAGAGTTCAAAAAGTGATGCGTTACGTAACCACAGTGTACGTCATTGGCATAGCAGTAGAACGCTTGCCAACCACGTCTCATGTCATCCGGGTTTCCACCCCCGGCCAACACACTACTTTACCTCACTAATCCAGTAATAGGACCGATAAAGATGGAAGGTTGGGTATGAGGCTGGCAACCCCATCCCGTAAAAATAAACACCTCTGCAACTGAAACTTCAAAGCTCTAGCTTGGAGACCATTTTTCCACTGGGAACATAAAAGAATAAAACAATTTTGAAAAATATGTAACCACAGAAAAAAAGTCTTTTATAAAATAGACAAAAAGGAGGAGTAGGTTGAGTCATGTTTAAACGAAAAATTAAGGTTTCCATACAAGACAGAAGATAACTCAGTAAAATTTGTATGTTTTAATGTCACCTAGGCAGGGCAAGTTTCACCACTATCTCTTTCTGCATACAAGGATATCGATCTAGCCGTTTGGTGACGATTACGTCAACAAAACGAGGCAGGTTAGGTTTTTTTTCTTTTGATTATTTTAAGCTCACTTGGATTATGCACAACATGGCCAGTGTTCAGTAGATGGCGTGCAACTGAACTGTTTAATACTTGTGGGCTCTTTATTCTCACGTTCTTTGGTATGTGTTCAGAAATGAGTACAATTACTCTTTTCTCTCTTCTCCCAATGTATGCCCTTCGGCTCGTAGGTGTGAACTGGTAGACACAGTCAGAGGTAATATGAGGTGGGAATTTGTCCACTTTTGATTGTCTTAAACAACTGGTCATTTGATAAGCGCTTACAAACTTGGCTGCTCGATATGTTCTTTTCAGGGCAGCGTTCAATCTGCATCTTATTCCACTAGCAGTATCATCACCTTTAAAGGCAAGCTTCGGAAAGATGGGTTTTTTTCTCTACTGTGCTGTAATTCACCTTGTTAACAGTATGCTCCTGTGGCTAACCATTATCAAGCAGACATTTTTCAACAGTGGATAGTTTCTACTCTACGTTTTCTTCTGAACAAAGCTTCTTTAGACAATCGAATGGTGTCCTCACCAATTCTTCTTGGTAACCAATAGGGCAGAAGCATTTGAATTTCAGGTAAATCGCCCTCCCGGTCTTCTTTCTATAGATGTACCTTACTACTTTAACGTTTGAGTCAAGGTCCAGAAAGTGCAACTTCCCTCATCTTTACACTCCATCGTAAACTTTATATTAGTTTGAGCACCATTCAGCACGTTCAATATTTGAGATGCGTCATCAAAACAATCAGAAATGACAAACGTGTCATCCGCATACCTGGTATAGAAATCTGTCTAATCAATTACGGACTTCATTCTTGCCAATAAAGTCTGCCAGAATCGGACTCAGAGGACTTCCCATGGCGACTCAATCGATTTGGTGGCACAGAACATCGTTAAATTGAAGCTGTGTTCTTAGTTCATATATGCAGCAGCTGACTAAATTCAGTCTTTGACAGAGGAATGAGATCGGCATATCGACATATAACTTGTATTGTTTCTTCCAGTGGGATCTTTGTAAACAGCGAAGAGACATCAAATGACACCATGAATTTATTTGAGATATCCAAATTCTCTAACTGTCTTTCAGGCTATAGACAGCTAACTAATCACGGATTGGTTCCAGCAGTTCTGCTAGCCACCGAGCTACTTTGTGACTCAGAGAATCGATCATGGAAAGTAGCGGTCTCGTGAGAACATTCGATTTATGCATCTTTGGCACACCGTATAAGTAAGGCTTCAGCTTATTATATATGTGTTGTTGTCAGTCAACTTCTTCTTCAAAAGTTCTATTAGTTTCTTGGTAATTCGTCTTTTCATCCATTCAGTTAGATCTTTCTCCAAATGATCAATTCGAAATGTTCATGCGTCACTCAGAACCGATTTAACTTTCTGTACACAATCATCTTTGTTCATTGTCACAACCCTTGCTTCTTTTTCAAGTCGGAGAATAAAAACAGATTCATCGTGAGTTAAGTTTCTTAATGCTATTTGATGTCTTTCGACAAAACTGCGGATATGGGGACATAATGTATTGATTAGCAATATCAATAAGTCTACATTTAAACCAGCCTTCTTTCTGTTCATCCATCGGTTTTAATTCAGAAATTTGGTGATATAAACCTTTGAACTCGGCATCAAACTTTAATTTTGTTGATAAATTTCGTTGAAATTTGAAATTCAATACTTAGCGAGAGTGCTTCTGTCTCTATCTGACTCAACTTATACTTAGACAAGTTAAACACAAATATCTCGGGATTCTCTGAAATACCTTCATATGATGTTTCTTTAACATGACAAAGTTTTAGTCTCCTCCTCTCGAATAAAATTCACAAACTTGATTCTACAGACTAGGTTCATAACATTCACAATCTGATCAAATCTACGATCTTCTCCCTTCAATTTGGAAATAACGTCTTTGGTGTGATCAATTTGGGATTTCGCCGTGTCGAAGATTTTTTGCAAGGGTGACAATTTGCGTAGTCACACAGACTTGAAAAACTGGCATGGAAAACGGCAGGTACTTAGGTATTGTCCTAAGAAATTTAAACGACTCAACCCTTTGGTTAGCCTGCAACGTATGGTCACCAGCCGATACAGTAACTTTCAGGATGAAGTATTTTTGAAGGTAAAACCTTTAAGACAGCGTATGCTGGTCATAACATTTGAAATGTATAATATCTTTGTAAATATGAGTTTATAGTCACAAATGGATTTGTTTTTTTTAGTTTAACCACGGATTTATGTCAATTAGAGAACCACTGAAAAGCAGGGAGTAGTGGACTGCTGTTTCGTCCTATTTTGAAACTCATCGACGGTTCCCACCCACTGAGTTTCGAGCCTAGGACCTTCCGGTTACCATTCAGCCAAACTCGAAAAACAAATCTTGAAAATCAACCTGATGCTCACTAGTGACTTGCTACATGACGCAGTTTCCTGGAGTTCTAGTGAGAAGTCGTGACTACTGAGGTCCATACAGTCGGGGGTGAGGTTGGGTTTCCCGCCGATGATATTGGTTGGTGCTAGACGCGCTAAAGTCACGAATTGGTAGAATTTAGAATTCATGAGCTGGCAAATGAGTCGGGTCCCAGTGGCTGAATAGTATACGAGATTTATTGAATTCCTCGAGAAAAGGACGAAATGCGCATTCTGCATTCCACTTTTAGTCACCATCGATCAATCAAATTCTCGAGAAGAGATATGTGAATTTTAACTAATGTAGTTTCCCTAATGTAGAAATACCACTTTTTTAGCATAAGTTGTATAGTTAACTGTTTTGCATGAAACATTTTCATATAATCAGAGGAAAAATTTAACTAAGTGTTTTTTGCCTATTGAACAAGTTCAGAGAGCATAAACTGTAGGCTGTGGTGGTCAGTTCTCAATGTAACTTATTTTTTTATTTTCTGAAGACAGGCAACTGTGATTTTATCATTTTCGTTAAATTTTGTTTTCATATTAGATGGTATCACATTTAGCTGGTTATAAAAACCAAACGATACGATACGAGACTTTCTTCCTGAACAAAACAAAAGAAAGATATTGTGAGCAATAAATTTGTACTTGTTAGCATTTCAGTGCAGTGACCACTACATTCAATTGTATAATTAATTAATATGAAAGAGGTGATTGTACTGATCAGAACCAACGTGCTGTGGTCTGAACGCAGGAAACTAATCTTTGCGTTCTACTGTATAGCTAACCAGAATATCCTTGAGCCATGTAAAATCACAAAATGCCCTCACGCCGACCAAAGAAAAAAGACACAGTTATTTCCGATAAAATCTACGTTAATCAACAATGGCGATAGGCAGTTACACAGGCCTGATAATTTTGCACTACAAAACAAGTAGTGAGAATCAAGTGGGAAGTCCCAAACAAGGTGGAATCAAAACTCTGTGAGCAAGAATCACGCAACTTCACTTAGCGCTGACAGTTCAAGGACGGAGTGACTTTTACTCATTCATACAAAAAGCATTGTCAATATCATCACCCAGCCATAAAGAGAAGCATCATAATGAGAGATTAAATAGGAACAAAGACAAATAATAAGGATTGAGTCAACATAGGATATACAAACGTTAGAACAATAATATGTAGACAAAGCAATAAGAAGATGTAATTTGTCTGAATCATGTGTAATGTATTTGCGCAACACATTTCGAACAATATGATCATACACGGACTTGTCATAGGAATACATATGAAGTTAATAAAGAGTCCAGAGGTGAGAAAATAGATTTGGGTCAAGTTAAAAGGATATATTGAAGGTGAAAATAACAATTATCACAAAACCAAATAACAGAGGTAATAGTACATCTGCTTTATGATATCAAAACGAAGTTTACCAAGGAAAGTAGGTTTAGTGTGATGATGACGAATTGTTTTTGATGAAAGTATAAAGGTGGTTTAAACTTTCTAATTGCCAGCTAGGGCTTCCACAAACTTTAGGATACGCCCCAAACACGTTTTATAGATAGGTTTTAAAGATGTGTTAACGTCATTTGTATGTCCTGTCTCTAGAATATGTTTCGCAATAGAGGAGCTAGGTCTCTTATTCCCACTACTAATGGGTTCTGAAGATTCTGTTTTGCCTCTGAAGCCATTTAGGAATATGCTCTTAAGCCTTTACTTTCAGAGAATGATGAGTCCTCCCTATGTATGCGTGTCCACATGTACATTCAAATTGGTAAATACATTGGGACGTGACATCACTTTTCTCATGTACAAAGGGCTTAGATGGATATATTTGCTACACATTCTCAATTAGGAGAAAAGACGAAAACAATTATAAAGTGAGTTGAAATATCTAAATAAGCATAAATATTGTAATTAGATCGTTAAGGATGGACTTTCAAACAATTAGACTGTTACATAACACACGCTACAGACTCAGTTGCAATTACTTTTCGGTGTATGAATCTCATTCTTATTATCCCATTAATATTATTTAGTATTTTTTGAAATATCTTTACAAAAGTGTAACAGTTTAAAGAATATTACTGAAGAATGAACAACTGTTATCGTTATAACTTCGTTATCTAAACCAGGATATACGTTCACTGTGTGTGAAACTATTCGGAGAATAATTGATACATCACATCGGATATAAAGTCACTGAAAGCTACACTATGTTTCCGAGTTTTATCTGCAGGGATTAAATTGATTTTAGGATTAATTACATACTGAATGCAGTCAGAGAACCATTAAAAACCAGGGAGGACTGGACAGCTGTTTCGTGCCTACTTGTGATGTTTCAACAGAAAGCATTCATAACATTACCAAATATCGAATCCAGGACCTTCAGGTGACAAGGAGAGATGTCTGACCATTAAGCCACTGAGACGGAATCCAGTGGGCCATCAATTCTAATTTCTGCTAATTCGCGAGATTTATAGCACCCTCCAGCCAATGTCGTCGGTGAATATCTGTCCACACACCCAACTTGGTGAACTCCACTGGTCACGAATTCTCACTAGAACTTCGAACAAATTCATTCCGTTCTCAGTCACTAGTGAGTACTTGATTAATTTTAAAGTGTTGGCTTACACGGTTACTCACTAGTGACTGGCTGCAGGACGAGGTTGCCTCGAGTTCTAGTTAGAGACCATAATCACTGGGTCCCACCAAGTCAGATAGGAGGACAGTTAGTCGCGTATAACGTTGACTGGTGGTTGCCTTGCATATATGTATAAATATATGCATATATCGCGAACTGATAGAAGTTGCAATTCATTGGCTGAATGTCATACGACCTTTCCCTGTAACCGAGACGTCCAGGATTCGAGCTCTGGTGATTGAGTACTTCTGAAGAGTCCCAAACAAGGACGAAACATTTGTTCAGTACTCCCTTGGCTTACTGATGGTTCTCTAATTGATGTCAGCTCGTGATCAAACTTAAAACAAGCCAGTGTATGAATTTTTTTGTAGCGTAAAATTTTTTAAACTTAGGCTTGTATGGAATAGACTGGTTTCAAGGTATATATAATGTCACAAAGAAACATTGGCCAGAAATTCAGAGGAAGTAAAGAAGCACTAGGTGGTTATTTTGTTTTTGGTTAAGATACTGGTAAATTGCATCAAACCATACTGAATTAAGTTCACTTTAAACCACAGATTATCTGTAGATCCCAATTGATCCCAACTGATTGGTGTCATGCTTCAACCGTGTTCGGAGATTGAACGAAGATTTGACGAAGGTTTGTTTCACACTTATACTGAGTAATACAACTGACGGAATGCTAGGCTGATGATACCAGATTTGACGTTCTTCAGTGGCATTTTTTTTAAAAACAACTATGGTTTTATTTAGTTTTTCTTCGTTTCCTATCCTCCTTCTATAGAACTTGGCCTACAGCATGTGTTGTGTTTATGGTATAAGGGTAGTAGTTAAAATGTGGTCACATGATGTCTGATTTGTTTTGACAGTTTGATATATTTTACTATGTGTATATTGATGGTTATTCCATTATAACTCACAATATGCTAGCACAATCGGTGATAAAGCCGAATTTTGTCAGCCACATCAACCCAGATGCCATAATAATAATAATATACTTTATTCCAAAACAGTACTTGTGATACAGAATGGAATTCTCAGCATTTTTACTACAGTATTGCATCCAGTTAGTACATTATCAATAAATAAAATTCTACATAGATTAAGGGTAATCTCAGTTTATTATGACAACAACATATTGGCATGTCGGTAGCAAAGCCAAAATTGAACAGTGTTTGAAGGTGTTAGAAAAGTAGGTGCTGTCATATTTACTGGCGTAAGCGGAAGAAAAAAACAAAGCAGCATATAACGGAAAGAAAAGAGAGAGGGAAAAGGAAAAGAAATAAATAAAACGGTGTACCTATAAGTGATATGAGTTGGAAAGGCGAGATCCAGTTGTTCTACTGACTATTTAATAAGTTATAGGTATCACGCCTAATGCTTTCTTTATCACACAGAACACGAGCCAAGTAGGGTATGGTTGAGTTTTTGTACTTGCTGGTGCGAGCATATAGTTTTCTATATAGGCTCCTGGTTTTGCTTGATGAGATACAAGGGGAGAGTTGTGAATGAAGAGGGTGGTGTGAGTTAGATAAAATGGATTTAGCCCAATTTTCACGTGAGTCCATGTACCTGTCGACCAGATAATTAACAAGCTGGTTAAGTGGCACGGTGCTTACCCTGCTGACAGCCTTTAACATCCTGCGTAATATTTTATAGTCTTTCTTCAGTAGTCCTGGAAAAACTAAGGGGGAACAATAGAGAATAATAGGCAGAATGCAAGAGTTAAAGAATCGTAGGGTTAAGGGTTGGGTTATACTAGAATGTCTTAACTTCTTGATGTAGAAGGTAAGACGGAATATTTTCTTAGAAATCATCGAGATATGAGACGACCAGGAAAGATCAGCAGATAGAATGACGCCAAGATATTTAATTTCGACTTGGTTTCTATTTCAGTGCCATCTATGTTGCACACCTCGTGAATGCCAACCAATTTGTTTAAGTCAGATTTATGCCTATTGATGAAATTGACTGTTTGTCATTTGGAGGTGTTTAAGGTAAGACCGTTTTCCTTGGACCACTGGCTGATTTCTGACAGAAAGCCATTTAGTTTAGGGCAGTCACTTAGACATTTGACAGGCAAAGATACAGTCAGATCGTCAGCATATTTAACAAAATTAATATCATTTGAAAATGGTCAGTCATGTAGAAAGAAAGAAAAGAGAAGTGGGGAGAGTACAGCACCTTGGGGGACTTCAGTGAGCACAGCAGAGGAGGATTTATTTTTGAATACGGTGTACTGCATTCTGTTAGAGAAGTAGGAATGCAACCAGTTTGTGACCCAGGACTCAGCTTGTGTCATCGAGAGCTTATTTAGCAAGAGACATCTAGGTACAGAGTTGAAAGCAGAAGTGAAGTGGAGAAACGTGCAGTGAACGTATTTGGCACCTTTATATAATGATGAGACGATATTGTTGTGTAAGACGGCTGCAGCGTCTAAAGTGCTCCTACCCCGTCTATATGCAAATTTTTTGGGGTCTTCAAAAATCTTAAGGGAGGCTTCAAGTTCAAGAAGTACTAGTTTTTCCATAAGCTTTAGAAACGGGGAAGTGATGGCAATGGGTCTGAACTTTACGTTCTTGCTATTTCCAGGTTTGGGGACAGGGACTATTTTAATGTCTTTCCATGCAATAGGTACAACGTTTTTGTAGAAAAAAGCATTTAGGACGTTAGTTAAGCAATCGAAAGCTCGATCTACTGTCAGTCCTAAATCTCCTAGAAGATCAATGAGTCTACTGGCAACCTGTCAAGTCACAACACCAGGTAAGCGGAAACACAGACAGACAAAACATATTCTGTTATAATGGAATAACTATCAATATACACATAGTAAAATATATCAGACTGTCAAAACAAATCAGACATCATGGGACTACATATCAGTAGTACTCTTTATTACCAAATCACCGAGTTGAGGATAACAATCGGAATCCCATTCGTTTCGTCAGGATTATTGTAGAGATAGAATTAAGTGTGTCGTATGTTTTATCCCACCCAACAAACTGATTAAACAAAGTATTAAAACAAAAGAAAGCCTTTTACACATTGTATGAATCGAGGTGTGCAGCAACACTATTTAGTGTATTAGATCACAGGACTAAGTGCCTAAGTCTGTTGAAAGTCCTCTTGAATGATTTTAACTATCCTTCGGTTAGTAATTTGAAAGTCGCTCTCTGTGATACCTTAAGTGTTTACGATGGCTTTGAACTGATTATTTCTCAACATATTTAATAATAACAATAATAGTGAGGCTTTATTTCAGACAATATGTGAACATGTATTTCAGAAATTTTCAGCGTATTTAGTTCCAAAATATTTCCCCTTCATACGGAATTTACATCTAAATTAATAATCTGAAATATATCACGTGATGTAGTGATGTTGCATATGAAGAGAACCAATTCTGTGCAGTTTTTCTTCATTTCCCTCAAGAATTGCACAGAGTTTAGTGGGAAAGTTAATTTAATATGCGCGCGAGTTCATGTATTGGTCATTTGATATAATTGTACGATTAAAACAATTAGAAGTGCAGAAAAGTTTAAACATTTTGATGGATAGAAATTTTGGTAGCCTAGGGATTTAAGCAAGCAGCCCAATATATTGAACTATTTGACTGAATTCTGCCCAATGTTTATTATATATATATATATATATTGTGAATTTCGTGGGAATTAGAAACGTTCTGGATTTAAGACGTAACCTATAATTCTTGAATCATGATTAATTTAGTTCATTTCTCTCCTTATTGAGCACACGCTGTTGTTCACTGTGAAATGTTCAATGAAAGCAAAACATTCTAATGTTAGAACCTGATTGGTACTGTGAGGAAAGGAAACAACATCTATTAGAGTATGTTTGAAAAGCAGGAGGGACAGTGTCGACAGAAATAAGAATTCATTTGCTATTGAATTCCAGTGCAGTGACTAAATCGTAACATGTTATTCTCGCATACCGCTGATCCTGGACTCCATTCCTAATCAGCTGATGGATGATTTTGGTGTTGTTATATTCTTTAAATCTTCGGCAGCTTCACAAATGCCCCGAGATTCGATTTCTGGTCAAGGCATTCCTACACCTACCTTAGCCGCTAGTAAGCCTGCTGAAGAAATAAGGATGGGCGTGAAGCTAACAACCCTACTCCATAAATGGAAACTCCGCTGCCACTGAAACTTTAAAACTGCAGTTTGAAGTTCAATTTTCCACTCTCAACGCAAAGGGAAAAAAAACAAATACAAAAAATAACAACGGAAAGTGCGTAGCTAACCAAACAACAAAGTTGTTCAAAAGTGTTAATTGAAATCTAGTCATGCTTACGTAATCTCGCCGGAAATAGATATATGTAAAAACGACTACTACTTGAGCTTGGCGGCCTGGATTCCTCATAATGTAAGTTACACTTATAGTTCAAACAAAATTTTTAAGTCGTGGTGTAAATGTATTTATTGTACTTTCACCATCCCATGTTAATACATCAATTCAAAATAACAAATAAAAGATAAGGGAACATGTAGGCTAATACTTTTCAAAAACTTCATGCAATTCTTCCCATTAATAAACTTGAACAAAGCAAGAACAACAATTGTACCAGGATAATGTGAGCTCATCTTTTATTATTTCGAATTCATTAGGACATAATTTTTGCTGTAGAGTTTAATCTATTTAGGGGAATTTCGCAGAAGAGGTTACTCTAAAACTGTAATTTTTAAGATTTGAGGTGTTCAAAATATTAGAAAGGAAATTTTATTGCTTATGCATTTTACCCATAATAGAACAAAAGACATTTCTTAAGAGGAAAGTGTGACTTTATCTACACAGTTGTAACAATTTGTTGTTATGCTTTTGTGGAGAGTGAAGGGTAAAATTTAAGTTGCAAAGAATGATGTAAAGTTTTCCAGGTAAAACATAAAAAATTACTTTAAAATCAAGTCAAAATCAAACAGTTTTTGGCAGTTATGACTCCAATATTTCTGAAAATCTTTCTCTAAGGCGTTTATCCCAGAAATGTTACAATGAATCTAGAATATATCCCTTACGAGTTTAAAAAGTGCCCACTGACACTATAGCTAAATATTTCAGGTGAACTGTCAGTTTGAGTTGCCTTAATAATGATAGTCACTGTAATCAATAATTTGTAGTTATGATTACCATTATTATCCCTTTGAATTCCGAGTGGAACATACGACTTCAGCAGCACAAATCCATTTCAATTTATTCCTTGCAGTCCTCTTTAGATGATCCCATGATAGCCCACAACCTTTCGCCTGCTTTTCACACAATCTCTTCTGTGTCACTCTTGACACATCAAATGCGGGTTACATTCGAGGGCATAAGTGGTGTAATGTCGATTACCAGTCTTCTTAACGTGTACTTAGTCAGCCTCCATTTCTTTTGGAATATTTGTTAAGTGATAGGTTCATGGATAATTTGTTGCCGGAGTCCTTTCTAACCGTCTTATCTTAAGTATGGAGTGAAAGCAGCCATTGATAAAAGTCTGCAGGAGCCTGTTTTAAATGCTTTTTGTGATGCACCAAGTCTAAGAATCATATAAAATCACTGATTTGTAATTAATGTTGAAAGTTTGAATCTTGTTCCTCACACTGAATGCAGTAGAACTCCACACTGGTTTCAGATCACTGAACGTTTTCCATTTCTGGCCAGCTTCAATATCCTGTAGTTGAAATGATGCTTCATACGTAAGTGAATGAAAATGGTGCCTTTATTTAAATTTTTTCCCTTCACGTTCCCAGTGGAACATGGGGCTTCAAGCTAGTGGCTTGAAGTTTCTGTAGCAGTGTTTATTTTACAGGATTGGGTTGCTAGCCTCACGCCCAACCTTTCCTCTTCACCAGCATTATTTCTTGCTTAGCGAGTTAAAGTAGTGCGCCGGCCTGGGATCGAACCCCGAACCATGTTCATGGCCGGCGAGCGTCCTAACCGCTATGCAACCGACGCCCTTTATTTAAATTACTCCTGATTTATTATTATTGTATAATTTATTATTGTTCATTTAGTTCCTAGAAGAAAATAGGGCTTCAGCCGCACGTTCCCATTGCGTTTGGTTCTCCGACAACGTTTTCACCTGGCTCCACATCTGCCCACATGCTTCCATCTCCTCTTCACATGACCTCCTCCATGTCACCCCACTCTAGCACTGACTACCAACTCGCCGCTTCCTATTCGGGTTCCACTCGAGCACTGGCTCGGTGTGTGATTTCACTTGATGGTTTTCTCAGAGTATGGTGGCCAATCCCCCGCCATTTCTTCCCTCACATTTGTTGCGCAGTCGGTTCCTGCTGGGCTGGTTCGTTCATTACCAGAGACCCCTCCCTGTTGCTGATTTTTTCTGGCCAGCCAGCTGATCTTGAGTAGTATTGAGCAAAGACAGCTGTTGATGAAAGTCTGTAGTTTGTTCGAAGTGCCCTTCGTGACGCTGTGTCAAGTCTCTGATCGACTTCACATTGGAGTTGAAACTCCGGATCGTATTTTCATTTTCATGCCGAGTCGGTCCTGTTGATCTCCACACAGACTTGAGAGAAATGAAAGCTTTCCTTGCTTTCCCGATCCTCACTTTGATATCCTCATCAGTTCCGTCCGCCTGTAGTTGAAACGATGACTTCCAGGTAGGTAGGTAGGTGAAGGAGGTTGCTTCTTTCAGATTTCTCCCATTTATGCTTATTGTTGTCTGTTGTTGTTGCTGTTGGCCAGGAATCTTCATCACCTCTGCTTTTTCTATGTTCACCTGAAGTCCTATCTTTGATGCTTCTTCTATCGCCATTTCGTTGCTTTTCACTTGCATATCTTCCAGTTTGTGGGAAATCAGACATATATATATATCATCGGCGAAGTCCTGATGATGGTGGTTAATATTTGCTGTTGTTGTCTGTTAAGTATCTTTATCAATGCAGTTATGAACACAGAAGTTATCTCATCTTCTTTTTATTCATTGACGATTCATCATCAACATGAACTCTCGCGGTGCTTGCGTACTGCTGAACAGTCCCAGACTAGGCTGACGAAACAGCTGTCCAGTATTCCCAGCTAGTTTTCCAGTGGTTCTCTAACCGATGTCAGCTCATGATGAAATCCTCCAACCAATTTTCGAATACACTTTATTTGATCGCATTAACTGCCGGTGAAATCAGTCAGTATAAATGCTCCTTAATATTTTCAAACTTCTGCTATATACAATCATGTAAGAATTAGCTACAACTAGTTAAACCGAAGAGAATTTTAATTATCATCCCCCTCCCCTCACTCTTTCAATTATTCCCTCAGCATTGTGAGCTGATAATCAAATCAGTTTATCTTGAAAAAAAATAATATAAAATTATGATTACTGGATATATGTTTTTTTGTGCCTACTAATGGGCTCATTAAATGTTGTAGTAGGAACTTACATATAAAAATGAGCAGTGAGTTGTGCTCAGCATGCAGACTCGTATATTAGTACTCTTACGCACACACACACACACACTCAGACTCAGATTGCAAAGCAACATTGGGGAAAATAACTTCTCCTGTAAACTAATTAATCAATTTCTGAAGACGAATAAACTAATTACCATCTCATTATACAGACGTTTGCATAAGATAGAGAAAAAACACAGTCGTTTAGACTGCAATGAAAGTAATAATAATAATAATAACAGAGAAAATATGATAAGCTGAAATGCTGTTTCTCGAATAGCAGAAAAGTTAAATAAATCTTATTAGTTTTCTATAAAAGTTTTTCTAAAATGGGTTCACATAATTCACAATGGATAGATACATCAGAGAAATGATAACTGCATCACATACGAAAGAGTCTTTTAGATTACTTCTACATATGCCAATCGAATATATGATATATGTCTGATTTCCCACAAACTGGAAGATATGCAAGTGAAAAGTAACAAGTTGGCAGAAGAAGCATCAAAGATAGGACTTCAGGTGAACATAGAGAAAACAGAGGTGATGAAGATTCCTGGCCAACACCAACAGCACAGCAACAACAACAGAGAACAATCAGCATAAATGGAAGGAACCTGAAAGAAACAACCTCTTTTACCTACCTTGAAAGCATCGTTTCAACTACAGGCGGAACTGACGAGGATATCAAAGCAAGGATCGGAAAAGCAAGACAAGCTTTCACTACTCTCAAGTCTGTGTGGAGGTCAGCAGCACTCAGCATCAAAAATAAGATCCGGATTTTCAACTCCAATGTGAAGTCAGTGCTACTATACGGATGGATCAGAGACTTGCACTGCGCGTCATAAAGAGCATCTCAAACAAACTACAGACCTTCATTAACAGTTGTCTTCGCTCAATACTCAAGATCAGATGGCTAGAAAAGATCAGCAACAGGGATCTCTGGGAGCGAACCAACCAGGAACCGATTGTGAAACAAATAGGCAGGAAGAAATGGAGATGGATTGGCCATACTCTGAGGAAACCATCAAGTGACATCACTAGACAAGCCATTGCTCGAGTGGAACCCGAAAGGGAAGCGGCGAGTTGGTCGTCAGTGCAAGGGTGACTTGGAGGAGGTCATGTGAAGAGGAGATGAAAACGTGTGGGCAGACATGGAGCCAGGTGAAGACTCTAGCAGAGAACCGAACGCAATGGAGACGCACGGCTGAAGCCCTATGTTCCTCTAGGAATTAAAGGAAACAATAAGTATAATATATGCCAACTCGATTGTTTATTGGTTGAAAACTGGCGGAATATTTAAATCAACTGGACTATTAAAATTTCCACTCATTATAATGTTTCAACTCTTCTGCATTTATTATTGTTTTAATTGTGTAATTATATTCATTGATCAGTGCATGAACTCGTGCACAATTTTGATTAGTTTTTTCAACAAAATGCCGCACATTTCTGGAAGGAAATGAGGGAATCGCCTCGTAGAAATTGGATCCTTAGTCATATGGAATAACACTGCGTCACATGCTTTACTGCAGATTACTATTTTACTTGTAGGTCCTGTTTTAATTCATTCCATTTGCATTCCGAGTGAAAAAAAGAGCTTCAAGTTTGAGCTTTGAAGTTTCGTTAGCAGTGGCTTTAACTTTGGTGCAGGGTGGAGTTCCTGACATAATGCCTAACATCCCCGCTTTAACGGGGATATGCCGGCTACGGAGGTGTTAGTGTGTCGGCCACAAACTGAACTCAAAACCGCTTACGTGGAAACATTTCGCAGTAAAATAAGCTGAGAATTACTGGACTATGTGTTAGCATATTCAAAACGACCAAAATTGACTAGCTATGTTCTCGACGCAGAAAAGCGGTATCTGAGTCCTACTGTATAGCTGACCAAAACCTTCCCTGAGAGAAACAGAGTCACAAAACGTTTCAAGCACAGCTAGACAGACTATTCGTCGTTAGATCTATGGTTCTACTCAACAATAATAACATCGAAAACTAAACATTACCTCAACAATTCCATCAGACACCTATGAAGTACAAAGCAAGCACTGCGCAGCAAAACTAGTTAACCAAAAATTCAACCGTAAGAAGTACCTGAGAACCAAGGGGAGTACTTCCAATAAGGTGAGATCAAAACTCTATCAGAGAGAATCACACAACAAACAATTCCCGCTGACAGTCCGAGGTCACAATGACGTTGACTCCACTCAAACAATATCTGTCTTAAAACAACACATTATCAGTGTACACATAACGACAAAGAGACGCATTCAAATTAGAGATTAAACTGTGACAAAGACAAATAATAAGGACTAAGTCAACAGGTGGCAATATGCAAATGTCAGGACAGTGATATACAGTCTAGGAGAGGAGAGAATAATAATTACAAAGTCAGCTGAAAGATCAAATCAAGTATCAGTATTATAATGAAGTTTTTTTGAAGAGGGGGCATTTTTCAAAGAATTATACCGTTACAATATTATCTGAAATAATACTTATTTTTATTCCTAGTTACAACAAGACAGAAAATGCTCAATAAGTCATGAAAAATACTCTCTTTTAATTTCATTTTATTTTATAAAACTCAACGATTTGAATCAGTGACTCTATTCATCGAGGAGTTTTCTCGTCCCTGAAATAGATGTAACATCATGTCTGGTTACAGGATTTCATCATGAGCTGAAATTGGTTAGAGAACCATTGAAAAACCACCTGGGAGTAATGGAAAGCTGTTTCGTCCCAATTCGGGATTCTTCATCAGTACGCACCCACCGCGAGGGTTCGAACCCAGGACCTTCTGGTTACAAGGCGAGCTCATGATGAAATCCTGTAACCAATCAACCAAATCCCTAAAAACCAATACTTGAATAACATCATGTTTACTGGATATACTAATAAATATATTTGTATTTTCCCTGAAATGGGATTTTAAAAACAAGTATTTCACAAATATTCATTCTGTTGGTTGGAGATTATAAACTTTGGTTAGTAACATACTGAAAGTCCATGAAAGTTGTAATGTACTTAGTCCAGAATCTTTAAATGTGAAGTTCCACATCCTGACTTATTTACATCCTGGCTAATATTATAAAGCAGGTATTTAGAGATAAGTGACAGGTTATTTCATTACAATTGTACTGGAAAAACTGTTTGGAAAATCCCTCCTCAACGATCTAATCACAATATTTATAATTATCTGGGCAATTTAACTAACTTCGTGACTATTATTCGTTCCTCTCTAGACTGTATATCACTGTCCTGACATTTGCATATCACCACCTGTTGACTTCATCCCTATTATTTGTCTTTGTCACTGTTTAATCTCTAATTTGAATGCGTCTCTTTGTGGTTGTGTGTACACTGATAATGTGTTGTTTTAAGACAGATTTTGTTTGAGTGGAGTCAACGTCATTGTGACCTTGGACTGTCAGCGGGAAGTGTTTGGTGCGTGATTCTCGCTTACATGGTTTCGATCTCACCTTGTTGTAAGTACTCCTCTTGGTTCTCAGCACTTTCTTACGGTTGAATTTTTGGTTAACTAGCTTTGCTGCTCAGTACTTGCTTTGAACTTGAAGATCGTCCGGCTTTCACGGGTGCCTAAAGGAACAGCTGAGGTCATTTTAAGTTTTCGATGTTATTATTGTTGAGTAGAACCATAGATCTAGCCACGAATAGCCCTTTTACTGTCTTCGGAACCTTTTTTCTGTCTGCGTTTCTCTCAATGAAGTATTGGTTAGCTATACAGTAGGACCCAGAGGTCGGTTTTGTGCGTCGACAACACAACAATTTGGTTTTGGTCGTTGCGAATATGCTAACAAATAGTTCACTTATCCTCGTAGAACAATTCTTGCAAACAGTCCAAGGTGAGAATGACTTTAGTTCAGTCAATGAAACAGCACATTATCAGTCCCATCACACATTACCACAAAGCGAAGCGTTAAAATTAAACACTGAACAGGAACAAAGACAAATATTAAGGACTAAGTCAAAAGGATGACATGCAAATGTCAGAAGAATGATATACATTCTAGGAGAAAAGAGGATAATAATTACAAAGTTGGTTGATTTATCCAAATCATTATGAATATTGTGAACAGATTGTTGAGGAGGGATTTTCCAAACAATTATTCCGATACACAGTAGTTCACTTGAACAAAGGTAGGAATTCCATGTTGACTGTTGATTTTTCTCACATCACGTCTAGGTTGTGTTTCGATGGTTGAGATATGCGGGTGGTCCAGTTTCAATTACTGGTTGATGCACTCGTGGATCTCGCTTAGTTTACTAGCTCATAATTCTTGCTGACACAGTTTTAACCCCACCTTTCAGGGAATATTCTTCTTGATTCTAAGTAGTCTTCTCGTACTCAGACTGGACTGTACAGCTGTCAAACAGCAGTGTTGAGATAATTTTGATTGTTTTGATGTTATTATGGTTGAATAGAACCACATAGATACATCGATGAATAATCGTTTTCTTGCCATCTTTTGAGCGTTTCATGACTATGTGTGTCTCGAGGAAGTTTCGGATAGTGAAGCAGCAGAACGCAGAGATCAGTTTCCTGTGTGCAGACCACATGAAGTCAGTTTCCGTCATGACAACTATAAGACTGAAGAGATTTTGTTTTAGTTTTCGAATTTAGAACTTTTGAAGTTTTGCTTGTAAAGGTATTAAATGTCACTTTTGTTGAATTTACTTACTTGGTTCCCATGACTGCGTGTTATTGCTAAAGTCCAATATAGCGGTAACAGTTTTTGTCGATACAAAGTTGAAGAGAATTTTGAAAAGTAGTCTTTTTTCTTCAACCATCCCTCCGTCCTCCGACACCAAACAAAACAGCTCATAAAACTCATGCAGAAGAACGCATGCAACGGAGAAACATACCTGAAGAACACCAAACAAAAAGAAAATTTTCTATACTTGATATACACTCAGTTTATAGATAAATTATTTACTCTAAGTCGTATATTTATGCATAACTATATTACAATACAAGTTGTGTTAAAAAACACACAACACAAAACAACAATCAGTTCCCATGTGTATTGCAAAGTACTGAAGAAAAGAAAAAGAAAAAATTCCTGACATTTCCATTTCTCTTACCACTTTTATAGTGGTTAGTGTTAGATGTTATGCTTATGCAAAAATGAACAAAGAATTCATTGATTCAAATAAATGTGTTATTCTGTCTGCGTCTTTACTCTATTGTTAGTTATGAAAGCTTAGAAAATATTTTACAAGTTAGGGGATTCATGTAAAATTATGCGATATTTTATTGCGGTTCGCGCTAGTGACTAAAGTTTGTAAGCCAGTATAACAGTAATACTACGCTTCGTAGTTTATATAGCGATTTATTGGGGCAGAGTCGCTAGTCTCACCGCCAACCTTCCCTCTTTCCTTGGGCTCAGGACCGGCTAGTAAACTAGCGAACTAGTAAACTAGGCGAGGGTTGGTCCGGCAAGATGGATTCGAACCACCGATCAATCACTGTCAACGGAATAAATTTGGAAGAGGTCACTTCCTTCACTTATCTAGGCAACATCGTTTCAACTATAGTCACACGTCACGGATGAAGATGTTGAAACCAGATTCTGAAAGGCAAGACACACCTTTGTTACCCTGATATCACTTTGTAAATCTGCTGCATTCAGCTTAAACAATAAAAATCGAATTATCAACACCAATTTTAAGTCAATCACTGCTTTTGTATGAGTCAGAAACTTTGGGATGTCGTCATGAAAAGCATTTCCAACAGGCTGCCGTATAATCTGATCAATAGCTGTCTTCGTTGAACAGAAAGCGCTGGCAACAAATAACTCTGAGAACGAACCAGTCAGGGACCTGTTCCTCGACAAAATGTCCCGAGGGAAATGCATATGAGTCGAAGACACGCTGAGGAAGCCGTTGATTGATATCGTGTTCCGGGGCGTCCCTCAAGTGGAGCCGGAGTGAGGAACGACAAGCTGGGCGTGGATCCCAGGATAACATGAAGGAGATAATGTCGTGGATCCAACCCAAGGGGACTACATCGAACAGAGTGAGATGAAGATGTGCTCCTGAAGCTGTATGTTCCATTCTCAACGCCAAGGAACAGTTTCGGTGATATCTTCTGCAAGAATATTGAACAGCGAAGCGATGGATTAAGTTGCTTAGAGAAGGAATGAAGACAAAAGAAGAGGAATACGAATAACGTTTACAAATTGAAATTTCAGCGTTACAGTTTTACACTTTGTCATCAATGAACACGAATCTGTCAGATAAAGAATTCTGTCACTAAATGCCAGTGTGTTCTCCCGCTGCAATAACATTGGAAAACTTAGTAAGAATGAAGATATTCACTGCACTGAGTAACACTCAGTAAGCAACAGTTACGTGTGTATTTTCACATGATTATATTCTGATAAAGTGTAAAAGCTTTGCTAATACTTGACAAATGTCAGACCCAGTCTGTTTTTCCCCACTATAGGTTATTTTTCTCACCTACTCTATCACTAATTCTGTAGTTCTCTGAGATCCTTTTTCCAAATCTCGCACTTGGATGCATATGGCCAATAACTCTGATCCTAGCAACTGTTGACTAAAAATATTTTTATCCAACGAAGTTATGTAACTTTCTTTTGAAATAATTAGGAAAATTACCAATGGAATAATCTGGAGCATTTTACAGAAAACTTGAATTTGTGAAAGTTTGCTGTTCAAAGATGGCAATTTCATCAGCAGTCGGGCATTTCTAGTATCAGTGTAAGTCGTGATGTAAGCGCAAGTCGACAAAATCATCCTCAAATTGGCTGTACAAGTGTATTTATATTTACTACAAATGTATAATAGTCTATTACTGAGTGATACGGAGTAGCTTAAGTGATACAGTTACTCAGAAGCGGATTCTAGAGGCAGAAGAAATTACGTAACACTCAGTGACCCAGTGGAAAAAGGGGTCTGATATTTGATCAGATGAAATTTGTCATTCAACGGGAACCAGGGCTAGTTGATTTTCCATTTGACAAATGTGAAGAGGGTGACAGAAAAGAACTTAGTAAAATGTATGAAAGAAACGTGTAAGAGTGATAACAGAGAGTTAATTACTAAAAAATAGAATCGAACGAATAGGAAAGAGCTTAAGGTCATCGTAGAATAAGGGAGTTTGAAGAAATCTTTTCCGCACAGAGTTCGAGCTTATACTGATCACTTCCGCCAAACACAGGTGCCGAAACCTGAACAACCCTTGCACAATTTAGTCTTACCTTGTTGATAATTTGAAAAGGCGACGCTTATGGAGCCGCATCACCCAAGTTTAACAGTTGCCTGAGAAGTGAGCAAGTAATTTTCTTGCACTGTTCACTTGATAACTATGCTGGATAATTCTTAAAGAAACATTTGGAAAATTTGTGATTTGTGAAGCCAATATAACTAGCTTTAAATGTTGATCCAGCCTTGTTACTAAAAGTATTTACACAAGCTGTGTCAAATCCAGTACCATATATCTTATAAGTCGTCAAGAAACAAGTCATTCTTATGGGTTTTTGTTTGACAGAAACCTTCACTTAAATGAATATCATATCACTAAGAAACTCCGGTGACCAATCAAACAACAGCCGATCGTTCAACAAATATATAGGAGAAAATGTAGATGGATCCAGTATTCATTGAGGATGTCATCGAAATACATCACGTGCAATTCAGGCCATCGCTCGAGTGGAATCCAAATGGGAAGCGAAGAGTGGGTCATCAGTGTGAGGGTAACATGGAGGACATCGTCTGGGGGGGAGGAGATGAGGCATCATGGGGAATCACTGACACAGTCGAAGAGGACAGCAGATAATAGAAGAGAGTGAAGAGGTGTTGTTGAAGCCCATGTTCCAGTCAGAAATCAAGGGAATAATAATAATATTTGTGGAAAATTCCTTTTGTAACATATAGAAAATCGAAACAAGTAATTCAGTGAAGAGACTCTTTTGAACGAATTTATTATCAAGCTGTACATTAGTATGTATATGGCTTTTAAGAAATTATAATCGGTGAGGAAATTGAATCATAGGTGTGAATGCAATAAATAACAATAGTATGAAATTCAATCAAAATGTTTGTGATTATAATCATAGTTGAATGTCAAGTGGCAAAACAATTAATGTCACATATAGAATAATTGATAGGATGTATACAACTTCGATTGACAAAGCTTCAGCAATACAGATAAGTCGGGTACGTGGTGATTTGGGTAATGTACTTTTCGTCTTGTTGATGATTTTAAAGACGGAGGCTGCCAAGATAGGGTGATCATTATCGACGAGATGTTCAGTGATCACGCTTCTTATTGTTCCACTTCCACCTCTTCCTAAGCATGTAGAATAGTGTTCTTGCACCCTCTTGGACAGACGACCGATATACCTAGCTCCACACGAGTGTGTGATTTGATAAAAGCACACAGAGTTGGTCAACAGCGGGATCTTGTCCTTCAGGTTATTGAACACTAGTGGTCGAATGGTATCGTGTCATTTATTCTATATCTGACAATAATTGTTTTGCCACTTTAAATTTAACAATGATTATAATTTTCTGTAGTTTGGTTTGTAAGGGTTAGTTATGTTTTTACGAGTTGATCACAGATTGATATGAGTTAGAGAACCATTGAAAACTAGGGAGTACTGGACAGCTGCCGTTTCATCCTAGTTTAAGAATCATCGACAGTACACACCCACTGGGATTATAATCACAAATATTTTAATTACATGCTTTTATTACTTTATGCATTCACACCTTTGATTCAGTTCCCTCACCGGATATAACTTCTTAAAAACCATATATATGTATATATATATATATATACGATTGTACAGCTTGATAATAAATTCGTTGAAAAGAGTCTCTTCGCTAAGTCAGTTGTTCTGATTTTAAATAATACTATTAGCGCCTATATTTGATTGTTTGGTGACAGTTTTTTTGATCGGAATCAAAATTATTCGCTGACTGCTAATCAACTGAGCAGAAGATGAAGAATACTGAGGTTTAAATCTGCACCTTTATTCTTACAGCTTTATCTTATAGCTCATTTATACACTGCATTCAAAAAAAGCCAGTCTAACACCCTGAAATAAGATATAGGGTTGGCAAAAGGACTAAAGTTTCCGTCAATCTCCGTTATACTTAAAAACTCTGGTAGCTAAATGACTGAAAAGATGTGGTGGAGAGTTCACATCTCTATAACAGCCACTAGATTGAACGTGTCAGACAAGTTCCGTATCAATAACCAGCATTTTTGAGCTACAATTATTGATCCAGCGGAAATGAAAGCATGTTAACAGAGTCCAAAGGACGGTTTAATATGATCACCTCCGTTCAAGCATCCCAAATCAATGTGTTTGATGAAGTGAAACATCTCTGAATGAAAACGCTATGTCATTTTGTCACTGCAAAAATATGTTTCTGTTGAATATTTAACATATAATGTCCGCTTAATTAAACCGCTGTTCATTACACTGAGAAATAATATGCAAATATCTAGTTATGCACTGCATAATCAACTCTAAATGCATTTCAACTTTCAGTATTGGGAACTTTATTTTTTAAAATTTTTATTTGGCCTTATTCAAGTAGGTAGTTACCTGGGTTCTAGTGGGTATTCAGGACCACTGAGGTACAACCAGTCGTGTGTGAGGGCAAATACTCGCCGAGGACATTGTCTAGTGCTGAATTTGGCAGAAGTTGGAATTCATGGGCCATTAGATCCGGTCCCACTGGCTTCATGGTCTACGAGGTCGCTTGCCTTGTAACCGGAAGGTCCTGGCTTCAAACCCTGGTGGTAGGTGCATACTAATGGAGACTCAGTCCAAATTGGGACTAAACAGCTGTCCAGTACTCCCAGTTGGTTTTCCAATGGTTCTCTAACCGATATCAGATCATGATATCCCTGTAAACCAACATTTGAACTTCATTTTTGTTTCAAAACTAACATGTATTCATGTCATCTGCAATAATTTCTGTTTGTACACATCCCAGTACATACAGAAAACGCCTACTCTTCCCTCTGGTGCCCATTAAAGCCAAAAAAGTATGTTATCAAATCCTCATCAAAGTTTATAAAAGTATTAATTGTACATTTTTGTGTTAGCAAAATATTATATAATACTTAAAAGCCAACAGACTAGCTGGGAATAAAATATGAGGAAATGGAAATTTCTGTTTTTTTGAATAAAACATTTAAACGAAATATATTTCTAAACTGAAAGGATTCAATTCCCTAAAGGAATTTAAAAGTTTTAATTAGCTAACTAACCATCATTATGTTGTTGTTGTTTTTAAAAATAAAAAATGAAAAGTAGTGCTTATAATTTACTATTTATAATAAATAATTTTTTTTCATAAAATATATCTGAAATAATTTCATGACATAATGGAGGCTTCAAATAGGAAATGATGAAATAGTTTTTGGTTTCACATTTATCACATTTCGAATGTGTATGGAGTTACGTGTAGCCACCAGTTCGGTTAACGCAGATTATGCAGTTAGATCGGAGATGAGCACTAGAGATCAGTTCTTAACGAAGTATCGGTTGGTTAGGTAAAAAGTATTTAGGATCTATTTAGTGCTCTACAAATCCTCAAACGATGATATGCAACGACCGAAACCGATTTATTGTGGTCTGAATGTAGAAAACCGATCTCTGAATTCTTACTCTACAGCTATCCCAAACTTCCTTGAAACACACACAGTCACAAAACGTTATTACTATATTATATTATTGTATCCTTTAATTCCTTGAGGAACATTGGGCTTCAGCCATGCGTCTCCATTACGTTCGGTTATCTGCTAGAGTCTTGACCTGGCTCCATGTCTGCCCACACGTTTTCATCTTCTCTTCACATGACCTCCTCCAAGTCACCCCATTCTCGCACTGACGACCAACTCGCCGCTTCCTCCCTTTCAGGTTCCACTCGAGCAATGGCTTGTCTAGTGATGTCACTTGATGGTTTCCTCAGAGTATGGCCAGCCAATCCATCTCCATTTCTTCCTGCCCATTTGTTTCACAATCGGTTCCAGGTTGGTTCGCTCCCAGAGATCCCTGTTCCTGATCTTTTCTGGCCGGCCATCTGATCTTGAGTATTGAGCGAAGACAACTGTTGATGAAGGTGTGTAGTTTGTTTGAGATGCTCTTTATGACGCGCTGGCCAAGTCTCTGATCCGTATAGTAGCACTGACTTCACATTGGAGTTGAAAATCCGGATCTTACTCTTGATGCTGAGTGTTGTTGACCTCCACACAGACTTGAGAGTAGTGAAGGCTTGTCTTGCTTTTTCGATTCTTGCTTTGATATCCTCGTCAGTTCCGCCTGTAGATGAGACGACGCTTCCCAGGTACGTAAAAGAGGTTGTTCCTTTCAGGTTCCTTCCATTTATGCTGATTGTTGTCTGTTGTTGTTGCTGTTGGTGGTGTTGCCCAGGAATCTTCATCACCTCTGTTTTCTCTATGTTCACTTGAAGTCCTATCTTTGCTGCTTCTTCTGTCAACTTCTTGCTTTTCACTTGCATATCTTCCAGTTTGTGGGAAATCAGACACATATCATCGGCGAAGTCCAGATCCTCCAAACTGGTTTTTTGTGTGAGTCCATTTTATACCTGTTTCCTCATTGCCCGCTGTTTGTCGCATTATCCAGTCTACTGCAATCAAGAAAATCATTGCCGATAGTAGGCAGCCTTGTCTTACTCCTGTCCTCACTTCGAAGGGTCTCGTAAGTTTCCCGTTGTGGATTACTTGGCATGCAGCATTGTCGTACAGCTGTTGGATGAGATGTATCAGTGTCGGTGGCACCCCGTATTAGCGAAGTAGTTTCCAAAGCACCTCTCGATCGACGTTGTTGAAGGCCTTTTCAAAGTCGATGAAGTTTCGATAGAGAGGTGACTGCCATTCCAAGCTTTGTTCAATGATGATCCATAATGTGGTGATCTGATCACTGCATGACTTGTTTCTCCTGAATCCAGCCTGTTTCGGTCGAAGTTTTCACAACGTTTTTCACAAAATGTTACAAAGGCAGAAAAATGACGATTATACGTCGTCGAAATTACTTCAGCAATGCTATTAGGCAGCGATACAGTCCAATCTAAGTAAAAAATGTTCACTTAGAATCAAGTAGAATATTCCCAGCGAGGTGGGATCAAAACTCTGTCCACAAGAATCACATTCCCTAACCATTCTCACAGAAATTTCGAGATCATATCGTAAAACAATCCATCGATGTACACAGAACGACGAAGAGAAACATTAAAACCATGGGTCAAACAGGGACGAAGACAAATAATAATGATCAAATCAACACGTGATATGCAACTGTGAAAATAATGATACAAATTCTAGAGGAAAAGAGGATAATAATGACAGAGTTAGTTGAAACACCCAAATAAGGACAAATATTGTGATTAGATCGTTGAAGAGGGATTTTACAGAAATTCTTTCTATTACATTGTAATATTTATGATCTGAACCGAATATCTTATTAGCTGACATCAAATTTGTGCCTAACTGAGACCTAACATCAGTTGGGGAACATCTGAAGACCAGGCAGTACTGGACGGTTGCTCTATCTTACTTCTGAACTCTTCATCAGTACTCACCCACTGCGGTTCCAATCCAGCAACTTCCGGTTACAAGGCGAGCTCTTAGACCGTTGAGCCACTGGAACTCGATCCAATGATCTATGTATTTTAACTTGTGCCCATTCGCGATATATAGAGTGACCGCCAGCCATTATCCCTGGCGAGTAACCGTTTTCCTACTTGACTTGGTTAACCCTATGGTCACGACTTTGCACTACAACCCAAGGTAACTTCCTGTACAGAGTTATTTGCTAGTGAACTTCAAATTAATTTTCAAGATAACGACAAGATTAACATGCTTCTAGTCACCATCAGGTAAATAACTTCGCGTTAAGCTTCAAACATCCCCAAAGCGTCCGTACTAAAGACTGATATGTCAACAGATACCGTGCATTTCAATCCGATATAATCAATTTGTGGGAAATACAAATTAATGTTAATAAATAAAACCTTAAATCCATTACACAAGAGGAAGCTCTCATCATTCACCGGCTTAGTAGATGGGTGTCTGAAGTTCGAAACGATGGATGCTGGATTCGAGTCTCGGTGTGATCATAATCACTCAATAAGGTCACAAGCATAGTCAGCTGGCGAGTCCCAAATAGGATGAAACACACATCATACATCCAACTGATAGCCATAATCAAGCAAACAAAGTTGTATTTAATTAACCTTCTCAGAAATAATGATAACAAGTTCAAATTCTTCTAGAAATAGTATTGTTTGGGTTAGTAACAGTTCTCAAATTGCCTAACGTAGCGTATAAACATTTCAGTCTGAATTTGCTTATGAACAAAGCAAATAAACCTACCAAATAATACCTTAGCTTTGCAAGACTTAACTAATAATAACAATAATGGAAACCTATAAAATCTTTTAATGTTATTTTTAATTTAATAGGTATGAGACAGGAATTTTCACAGCACTAGTCTGAGTATCTCCTCCTTTTCAATAAAATGTGTGCATAAACATTTGAATACTTGTTGAAAACGACGGTAGTATTTTCTATAAAATAACGATATTGTACTGAATGGATCTTCTCAGTTTTGAACTTATATTTCCTCGTTCTCATCTAACAAAAGATGCTAAGAAGACGAGGATTTAGACATAAGACTAAGTGTAGATGAGAAACGTCTCGTAGCCTGAAACATTTTCACTAGTCACTGCTGTTGAAAGCCATTGAACTAACACATACACACATAATAAGAAGCACCCCATTTCTGGCGCTAATAAAACATCGAACGTCCTTTATTAGATGCAGACCTTTTTAACTAAATATACCGACGCGATTTCCACACATTCTTCCCTCCAGTTTATCACATTACCATATTTGGACAGTGACCTATGCGATGGAGATAATGTTAAGCGCGGAACTTACAGATTACTACGTTATTAGCAGAATGATCGGCTTTTTTAAAATTCTCTCTCATTTGTACTCTACTGTGACACCAGTTCAGTTAACTTATAATTTTACTCTTAACATTATTATTACCATCACTTTAGGCTTTTTGTAGATTTTTGATATTACTGTCATTGCTAATACCAAACAAGCTGCAATCATCAGTGAGGTAATATTACTTTTTCACTAGATTTTGCAGTTGTCGAATAAATTAGATGCAATATTATACAAAATGCTTAGAATTCCACGCTGTATCATAATCACTGTTTTTAAAGTAAAGCAAATTTATATGTATCTGTGGGAGCAGTTACATTGGAAGAGCAGAAACAAGGGCATATCTACGATTTTCTGAACATGTACCAAAAAGCTTATGTCTAAATGAAACAAATGCTTTAAACAGTGCCATCGCTAGGCATCTCCTCGACACGGGTCATGAGGTGGACGTTGAAAAGTCGTTCAAAATTATCAATAAGCAAAAGAGCTCAATTCTCCTTAAGTTTGCTGAAGCCATTTCCATCAAGCGCCTGAAACCTGATTTATCCGTTCAGAAAGAAGCGGTTATCAGTCTCTCTTTGACCTGGTAACTGGATATTTTCATCTTTCTTTCATCTGAATGCGAAATGCTGAAACGTATCCATTGTGTATGATTATTATTGTTCGGAATGGTGTTTAATATTACATAAATATATATATTATTACTGTATGCGTATATCGATCGATTGATTTTTATTTAAAACGAAATCTGTGCAAGTATGGTAAAATTGTTTTTGTATATATATTGAATAGTGTCTTTGCCCTGTAAGCAGCTGATGAGAAGGCAACGAAATAAAAGATGGTACCACTTTATTCTGTAGTTCTTGCTTTGTTCAAATTCATTAAGGGGAATAAATGAATGAAATTAAGCAAATTATGATTATTGTTATTATTAATAGCAGAAGTAGTAATAAACTAAGTATGAATCACATAAAATAAACGCTACTTATTCTATCTATACAGTATTTATATTAGGGTTCCTCATTGAGGCATAGGGCTTCAAGCTTTGAAGCTTCATTGAGATGGTGTCATTTTAACGGAATGCGATTACAAGCTTCATCCTCGGCCTTCCTTCTTTTTTGGACTTACTGACGATTAGTAAACTAAGTGAAGTTTAGAAGCCTGTCGGTCGGGAATCAAGCTAGGACTGGCTGCATGGCTGGAGAATGTTCTACCGTCTAACCAATGAGATATATTGATACTAGATTAGAAGACGTTTTTACATGCTGCATATTATTTGCATAACATATAGGCTCTGAATGTCAGAAAAGACACCTCATTCTGTTCAATCATGATTCTGTCATTAGTCATAGAATTTCATATGTAGAATTTCACCAGTTGGTTTATGTACAGAATATTGGTAAAGCAAGTAAATTTTCAGGTAAAAGTAATGAAAGACCCCTTAAACAATCTTCATATTTACTAAACATAAGAATTACAATGGCATCAATTTTCTGAATTGACTCCTTAAATATTGTAGACTGTTGACTCCAAATATTCAAGAATTTGTTTGTATGGATTTGATTCGTTTCAAATTTGATCACGGATTGATATCGGTTACAGAACCACTGAAAACCGGCAGAGAGCTGTTTCGTCCTAGTTGGTGGCTCTTCGGCAGCACGCAGTCACTGGGATTCTAAGCCAGGGCCTTCTGGTTACAAGGCGAATTCGATGACCATTCAGCTACTGGTGGCCAACTCAATAGCCAGCCCATGAATTCTAACTTCTATCAATTCGTGACCACCAGCCAATGTCATCCGTGGGGAGTATTTGTCCTGACTCTCGACCGGGTGCACCCCACTGGTCATGACTTCTCACCAGAAGTTCAGGTGACTTCATCCTACTGCCAGTCACTAGCGAGAATCAAATTAATATTGAAGAGTTAGTTTGTAAAATTAATCTGGAATTATTCTGAAAACTAATCTGGTGCTGGCTCGGGACTGGCTACTGGACGAAGTTGCTTGGAGTTCTAATGAGAGGTCATGACCAGAGAGGGCCGTTTGGTCGGGAGTGAGGACAAATACCCGCCGATGGCATTGCCTGGCGGCTGAGCTATATATCACAAATCGACAGAAGTTGGGAATCAGTGGAAATCAGATCGAGCCTCAGTGCCTAAAGGGTCTACAAGCTTCCCTTGTGACCAGAAGGTCAAGGGTTCTAATTTCGATGACTTCGTACTGCCGATGAGACTCAAACTAGAAAAACTAAATGAAAAATATTTTTGAGAATTTACACAATAAGAAGACAATAAATTGTGTTAAGATATATTTACTTTTCAATTAAATCCTCGCCACAGGCTCTACTATAATATGTACATTAATGTTAATACAATATAGACTTTAATAATCCAGTGGTGGTAAGTAAATTTACCGATAATTAGTCAAGTTTAGGTAATTAATCAGGTAATGCAGGAATGATCTAATATAGAAACAAGGTTAATTAAAAAGCAACTAAAGTAAGATTGAGTCAGTTAGTTAGATAACATCATATAATTGACTAAAATGTTTTAACTTAGGTCAGGATAGCAACAGAGACTAAGTAGAGGTGGGGTAGAAAATAATGTCATTTAAATTAGAACTGAAATTGAGCAAATAAGTTGAATGACGTAACATAAATGACTAGAAATTGAGCGTTGGTCAAGTCAGTAACAGTGGTAGTGAGGTGTAGAAATTAAATCGGGTAGGGATAGAGAACAGGAAAGTTGAAAATGTAAAATATTACAATTGAGAAGACAAAATAATACTAATGAAGAGACAGAAGAAAAAGATTAGGTAAAATTTACTTATCGGGTAATAAGATAGATTACGTCCATTGCAAGTGTAGTGATTGAACAAACTTCTTCTGTATGCAGAGTTCAGGACTTAAGAAGTGAATCGCCATTGCTTCTGCAGTTCGTACACCTTTAGGAAGACTACTTCGTATTCTGTAGACGACTTTGAAGTTTGTTTGAGGTGTAGCTTGGTGTCCGGAATCTATCAGATGTTCTAAGATGGAGCTGTGGGGGCATCGATTTTCTCCTTTGTAAAACCATGTTGGTAAGTGTTCGGTGATACGTTTGGAAAGCGAACGCTGGATACAGCCGACATATATGTCTCCACGTGAGCAGGTGAATTGGTAGATACACAGCAGTGGTAGCTTATCCTTCACGTTAATACCAATCATAGGTTTTGTGGAGAAGATCAGTCGTAGTTAAGCTGCAAAGGAGGTTTAATTAAATGAACGTGACAGTCAATTTTTCAGTGTTTCCGCAGAAAAATCTCTATTGAGTTGAAGGTTCATGTAGAGGAGTTTTTTCGGGATGCTAAGCGTGGGCTGCTTTTGCGGTCTAGGATTCATGAATTTTTCAATAAATCGTTCTGGATAACAATTTTCGACAAGGATTCTCTTGAGATTGTCCAATTCGTCTTCTGTCGTATCCGGGCTGCAAATTCTGCCAACTCTGTAGCTGAGTGAACAGATCAGGCTTCTTTTGATGTACAGGGGTACCCAACTGTGAAAGTTAGTAAGCTGTCCATTCAACATCGACTTTCTGTAGATAGATCTTTTCAGTGTTCCATCCTGTTCTCGTCTTATTAGTTGAACGTCAAGAAAGGATATTTTGGAGTTAGTTAGACTCTTTCTCTAACGTGAACTGAATCGCAGGGTGGCAGTTGTTAAAGGAATTTAAGATGTCGTCTAGATTTTCTTCATTGTTGATGACAATGAAAGTTTCGCCGACGTACCTCTTGTAGAATTCGAAGGTATCTATCATTTTCTTCAGGCATGTGTTTTCAAGTTTTGCCATGAAGAAATCTGCAAGCAGTGGGCCTAGTGGTCAGATAATTAGTCAACATCGACAGGCCATGAATATGATAATTAACCAAAAAAAAAAGTTAATACAACAAAAGGTTAGAAATATCCTCAAAAATTGAACAAAAAGGGTTACGTAATGCATCATTTAAAAAAATAAAAAGAGTAAATGGATCATCAAATTCATTAAATAGATTACATAAAAACAATTACTGGTGAAGTAGACAGAATAATGAGACAGTCAATGTAACAATAACTTATAAAAAGATTACCGACGCAAAGAAAGTGACTGTACAAATTTCTATTGAACACATACCTAACATCTTTGTCTTCTTCAGATGGATTCCGATGGCTCCTACTGAAGCAAAAGAAGAAATAAAAACAATCTTGATATCAGGTAACATAAAACTGACTGGTAGATAATTACCATTGCAGATAACACGCTGACTATGGATTTTTTTGAGGCACGTATCGTTACAAAAAGCAATAGACTTATGAAAACCGTAAATTGAAGATGCTCGTTTCCAAGAATTTCAATATTTTGGGATACATCTAAAAACAGAACAGATTTCCAGTTGATGAGCACAATGAATATGAAACCCAGGTTAAACTTTACTCAGCCTTCCAGACAATGTGAATTTCAAAACACTTTTGGAAAATAACTTCGGAACATAATAGATTTATCGGAACACACTTGTATGTAAACTCGAAACGACAATAGGTAAGGGTTATTGGCATTCTTGGCTGACATATAACTGGAACAAGGAGAGGACAGTGATATACACTTTTCAACTTCAAGGTTTGATGTTCATTGCACTGAAGTTGAAAAATAGCTTTTAGACTAAATGAATGCTCCACTGAGCTTAGACTTTTGTTCGACTCTTAGTTCTTCACCTGGAATGTGATTGTGGAACTGAAGTCACACATATCACAACTATGTCGGTAGTTTAGCATCTAAAATGCAGAATCTTCGGAATTTTAAGAGCAGATTAACAGAGTCAGTATTAATTGCATCTTAACTTCTGTACATGACCTTTCATCCACCGAAATGTCAAATTTCACCTCTGTTAGTATATCACCTCACTTGTTACTGAAGTGCTTAACATATAAGTACTACTGTAACAACAAAAGACAAGGGCCAGGCAACAGAATGTTTATTACGGAAAACCAACTCGTATTTATAGATTTTGGTGTACATTATTGTAGGTTAATGTTAGTAGAAAATACAGTCTGTTGATTGGTTGTTTCTCACACAAAGTTAACCTTGCATCTCTTTGTGGCTGTGTCAGTTCATCTGTATGTTAACTGTATCCGCCTGTCCATCTTGACCTTGACCTCAGTTACTGTCAACCAATTTGGCTAGCAACCATCTCTCACCACAACATGACTAATATTTGATACATAAACACTGACCTCAATTACTGTCAACCAATTAGCCTAGTAGATAGCTCTCACCACACTACCAGTAGCACGTTTTATAGACCTGTTCACGGATTCCTTTTGAGAGAAGAAAATTGTTTAACGAATAGCTTGTGCTTCAGTATCACTGTGCATCGACAGAAGAGTCCTGAAGAGTGTTGTGTGAGATAGGACAGAGTCACTCGCAGATTGTTCACATAGATCTTCTGTGTATGGTCAAAACCCTTGCCACACAAAGGGAAAACCCTTATTTTTGTATACAAAAGTATTCTATTCAATCCCTTTTACTGTCGCGACCTATACCCTTCTTTGTGTAGCCTACTGCATTAGAGTGCAGTAATGTAATGGACTGGATTATGCGTCAGACAGTGGGAAACGAGAAGACAGGGATATCCTGGACCGACGTTAAGAACCTAGAAGACCTGGATTTTGCGCGTGGATGATTTATGTTTGATGTCACACAAAATCGAAGACTCACAAGCGAAAACCGACAAACTGGTCGAAGAAGCAGCCAGAAAAGACAGGACTCCAGGTGAACATTGACAAGACGGAGGTTATGAAAATAACCAACCAACAACAACAGCAGCAGCAACATCCAGCGCCAATCACTATCAACGGGAGGGATTTGAAGGAGGTTACCTCATTCACTTATCTAGGGACCCTTGCCTCAACTACAGGAGGAACGGACGAAGATGTCAAATCGAGAATCGGGAAGACGAGAAACACATTCCTCAACCTGAAACCAATCTGGAAATCTTCGTCACTCAACATCAACAACAAAATTCAGATTTTCAATACAAACGTCAAGTCAGTTCTCCTATACGGATCAGAAACTTGGCGGGTCACCAAGAATATTTTCAACAGGTTGCAGACCTTTATCAACAACTGTCTTCGCTCTGTACTGAATATCAGATGGCCGGAAAGAATCACCAACAAGAACTATGGGAACAAACAAAACAAGAACCAATCGCCCAACAAATATGCAGAAGAAAGTGCAAATGGATTGGCCACTCGCTGAGGAGGCCGCTGGGTGACATCGCGCGTCAGGCCAATGCTCGAGTGGAACCCGAAAGGGAAGCGGTGAGTGAGATGTCCAAGGGTGACATGGAGGAGATAGTGTGAAGAAGAGCCGAAACAGTATGGACTAACATGGACACAGGTGAAAATACAGCAGAAGACAGAAGCAAGTGGAAATGTGTAGTTGAAGCCCTATGTTCCACTAGGAACCCAAGGGAACAATAATAATAAATATAATCCATCTACAACTCCTTTGTTAAACGTCTATAATTCTTCCTCGTAAATCTTGATATATGCTTCGAATATCACTGAAAAGATTTTTGAAATGACAGAAATCAGTGGTAAATGGTTTACAATAAAATGCCATTTATAGTGAGTGAGCCGCATTCATCACTTAAAAGTTGCCAATCATATAATAATCATTCGATTATTTAACCTCTTATCATTCCATAGATGTAAATGTTTGATCTATATTGTTTTTTATTTGCTTTCAATCTTTTCTGTTTACATAAAATATAAAAGCTACTAAGCCTACAGATCTTTTCACTAAAATTCTTGTTTTTACTAGACCAAGGTGACTGAACTTTGTTAGCATTTGTACTTTTAGAGAAAGTTATTAAATTACACTCTAGCGTTAGACTTAATAGTGTTCGATAAGTGATAGCTAGCAGTGGAATTTGGGATGAAAGTTTTCTCCTGTCTGCAACTAGTCAGTTAAATCTACCAACATCTACATAAGCAAAGATGTTCTCAGTTAGAGTCGAAACAAGTAGTTGTCAAGATCACATGAATCAGCAAAGAGACCTGTTTTGGAATTAGTTGTGTTCTCTGAGCTGGTTGGTTCAATTTGCGAAGCTTTCGTCGTCCTTCTAGACAACATCTTCAGCGCAAGTTTTTAGCATAAAATGAACTGATTTAAATTCTCTCTATATTTAAATTTTCTGAAGATCACTTTTATTGACTTGAAATTTGCAGTTTCTTGTCATGTGATTTACTTTTTATTAGCTGGTAAATTTGGTCTATAATAATGTGTTTGTTAATCGCTGGCTGATTCACATGAGTACTAAGCAGGCTTCGAGAAATTCCCTGGCATTGCTGTCGGGTGTTTCCTCTATTTACAATTTCGACATTATCCCAATCAAATTTGCATCCATAATTATCCACATGCATTGATACGAAAGAATATATATATTATACCTTTTTACAGCCAATTTGTGTTCTTGAATTCGGATTATAAGGAGACACCCACTTCGACCACCGATGTAATGACTGTTACAGTTCATACAATTTACTTTGTGAATGGTATTAATTTTATCTTCTTTCTCTGTTGGATCTTTTGGTTGGCACAATATCAAATGAAGTGACTGTGTTGGCTGGCTTGTGTGCCATATCTATTTCAAACAGTTTTAATATTCTAGCTGTTATTTCAGAGATACGTTGTCTTATATATGGTAGGATGAATCTTTTTGTGGTCTTTGATGTTGGCATGTTGTTGGTGTTATGACTCCAGTTTAAACACTTTTTGATGAAATTGTCAGGATATCCATTCTTTTTGAAGAGACGGTTAGTAGGTGGTATTTTTCTTCCATTCTCTTCAACACCGGGGTGTTACAGTGTGTTTGAACTCTTGTATTATAGACCAAATTTACTAGCTTATATAAAGTGAATGACAAGAAATTTCAAATTCCAAGGCGATAAAAATATGGTCAATAGAGACGTTGATAAACAAGCAGTCACTACAGTGGTCACCTGGAGATACAATTACATCATTCATGGAGAATTTAAATGAGTTCATTTTATACTAAAATCCGCATTGAAGATGTTGTCTAGAAGAACGACGAAAGCTTTGCAATTAAACCAACCAGCTCAGAAAACAGAACTAATTGCAAGTCATCCACTTGAGCCACACAAATCTTCTCTGTCATTTCAAAGAGAGCTGTTTTCGTCACTTCCCTTCAAAACTGTACAGTTATTTATTTACAGCTAAATATGCAATGTACACTGACAGCAGATTTCAGAGGTTGTTGTCAGTTAGTAACAAAGCAAATTAGAGGATATGAATAGTAACTATGTAATCAAGAGGCTTGACAACTAACTGGTTCGATGATGAATAATAGTTTTGAAATAGTTGGCAAAAAAGAAGAGCACAAGAGATTGAAAACTTGACTGATAGAATTCAGTCTGCAGTAAACAAAGGACTAGACACATGACACTAGTTAGTGTCCAATCGAAAGTATCTAATACAGTCCCACAGGAGGTCAATCGCGAGCCCGGATAGCTCAGTGGCAACGTCTCTGACTGCAGCGCTCACTGGGTGAAACATGTCCGAATCTCAGAAGGGACATGAGTTTCTTCAAGGCAGTTGCAGATACGCCTTGCTGACGAGTGCTAACAGGCACGAAACCTAGGTCCAAGGCTGGGCTTCAAGACGATTGCCTCCAACCATCTCATAGGTTGAAAATGAGTTACAAAAACATAAGAGGGACTACATAGAGCTTATTATACAGTTATTCAAGAAAACAAAGAAGGAAGAAAAAAGTAGTACTAAGGCAACGGTAGTAAAAGAGGCTGGATGAAAAGTTCCTGAACACAAAGTTCAGGTTCCTCCTTAAGAATTGCTAAGGCTTCAGCTGCATGAAGAAGATGTAGGCGAAATCCTTCCGAACGACTTGATTTTACTTTATAAGTGACTATGAGAAAAGTCTTTGCTGATGCTGAATGAATAGAAGTAGTAATATGCTCCAGAGATGATTCGTTGACTGTTCTACGTTCTCCTTTTGATAACCAAGTTGTTAAGTATTCATGAACACATCCAGACGATGTCCCACTGGTATGGCTTATGTACTTAGCTCCACAGGAGCAAGTGAATTGGTAAATGTACACTGAAGTTGCCAACTGTGGGATCTTGTCTTTGACGTTTTGGTGAATGACAGCATGTGTGGAGAAGGTGAGGCGTAAAGTCGCAGTGAAGAACTTTCTTCAAATTGCTCTTGGCCAGCAGCTTTGGAGTGAGAACTTCCCTAATTGTATCTCCCTTGAATTTCGGATTTACAATTAGTTGTTTCTTCGGTACATCCGGGTTTCAAGGCGAAACAGTCTTTCTCCTTAGATGTTTATGGATAAAGCAGGTTGGATGTCTATTTCTGATTAGAGTTTTTCTGAAGGATTCAGATTTCAGAGTATCACAGTAGTCTCATGAATAAGAATCCATCTTTTGTATTAACCTTCCGGCAGCAATAAAAGGTAACAATATTTAACCGAGTTCAAAACAGCCATCTACTAATAATCAGATCTTCATTCTTTTCCTGAACGCCAAATCACTCAACCCAGGCGAACGTCCTTGACAAAAGCTGACACTTCATTGTATGCTTCATATGATGGACAATTTCCACCAGAATAATTGAAATTAGATCAGGAATCAAAGTGATCCAGGTCGACTGCACCCTATTCAGCTCATTTGAAAAGGAACAGATTTAGCTAACGGAACTCAATGATCCCACTTATTTTAAGTGAATAATTAATTACATTATGCCCAGTGATTAGAATTATCTGAAAGGAAGCGAAAAGAAAAAGTGAAAGAGAAACCACTTATAAGACTCTATAGTCAAATAGCTTTGCTGATTTTCTCAGCTTATCAAAAACCTTAACATAATTAAATCAGTGAGATATAGTTAAATTCTCTAGAGAATACCTTGATACAATGAAAATAATTCAATCGATACTGTTACAAAGATCAAACAGTTACGAATGAATTGTTAAGCTACCAACATATAAATGTTTATATATATCGTCTGATTTGAAAGTGGATTTAATCCCGTAACTGTTATACATTGAGGATTACACTAAATACAGTTTTTGTCCTGACTTTTAACTACAGAAATGGTATATCTAAAACACCACAAGGGAAATATCCTGAGGTCATTAGGTTTCAAAATGAGTAGATTACATATTTAGGTCACAGATGTGGAGTTCAGTTATCTGTGATTTCAAAAAATTCACTAGTTCATATCACTGTTGTAGGGGACTGTAAGTCATGAAATTGACAAAATAGCTAATTCCTCCGGACATCTTAAAGATGTAGCCTTATTTCATTAAAAAGGTTATTCCTTTACATTCCGAGTGGAACACAGGGCTTCAGGCTAGAGCTTTAGAGTTACGGTAGTGGTGGTTTTACTTTTATGAAGTAGGATTGCTAGGTCCACACCCAGTCCTCCCTCCTTAGCAGCCTTACTACGGTCTTGGACCACGTTCGTGGTTGATAAGCGTTCTACCACTGAACTACCGACGCACCTAAAGATGTAGCTATATGGGTCATTTATTATCCGAAGCCTAAATGTCACACCTCATAGCATTATGGATAAATGGAGGCATCTGTTGAGTTAAATCATATCAGGTGAAGAAAATAAGGAAGAATCACCAATAATATTATAATGATTACATGATATGGTTATCATTATCATTATTCGTCTCTTAAGTTCGATAAGAAACTTTTGAAACTTTACACTCGTTACCCTGGGACCACTTTAAGCTAACTACACGGCCTCCCACAGACTTTTTGTTCTGTTTCAAATTTCCCCCTCAATATAACCTTTGAATGACCTACTGGTCGTCTCTTATCTGAGTTCCATTCGAGTGCTTGAAGGGTAAGTGATGTCACTCGGAGTTCTTTTCACCACGTGTCAAACCCTTCTTCTGCATATTCTGTATATTCGTTGGGTGATAGGCTTCTGGTTGTTGTGTCGTGTGCCAAAGTTCCTTGTTGTTTACCGTTTCCTGTTGGCTATTTGATCCTCTGTATCGAGCAGAGACAGGTTTTAATGAAATTCTGCAACCTGTGACTTGAGCATGAAATCTCTGAACCTTACAGAAGCATTGACTTAACATTAGTGTTGAACAGAACGAGTATATTGTTCCCTGTAATGAGTGCTACAGATCTTTACACTTTTTTTCAAAATAATGAGTGTCCGTCTCATTCGTGTAGCTGAAACGATACCACCTAGATGCTGGGTGGAAGAGTCAATTTATTGTAGATTCCTCATAGTGATAATGATTGGTGTCTGTTGTTGGTAGATGGGTATCTTCATTATTATATCTTCTTTTTGTTCCCCTGTATGAAATACTGTCTCCGCTACCTGTTCTGCCAGCTTGTTGGTACCCGCGCATATATATCTTGAAGATTTAGTGATATGAAACGGAAAAAGTCTGCGAGATCCAGATGTTCTAGGGTTTTTTAACGGTCAAACTTATGCCCATCTGTTAATATCTACGACCTATTGCATCATTCAGTCCACCACAATTAAAAAGGAAATCGTAGATAATATGGTATGCAATGGCTCACATAATGTGATCTGAATAATTCTGTTTTCAAAGGAGACTTTGGTGAAATTGAAATTGAAAATTACTAAACTAATTCGCAGTTTTGTTCTTTGATTTATGGCAATACAGTTCACCCAAATAGCTAGCCACAAATCAGGCTATTTAAACTGATTCGTCTGTCTGAGCTGAGTCAAACCGAGTACAGCCCTGATGGGCATGTCTCCGAAAAAGGTTAAAAAGACCGTCCGGTGTTTAGATAACTTCCATCTGGCAAGCACTGACAGCTGACATGAGTCGTATACAACTACTTAACTCAATCAATAAGTAGTGCACAGTTTTATGTGTTAAATGTATTCAGATTTGGACGAAATATTCCCATATTGAGTCATAAGAAAAACACGTAAACAGCGAAGAAAATTTTCTTTCCGACGATTCATTTTCATGAGCTGTACAATCGTAATTATATTTAATAAAGAATTCATGAGATCAATCAGCTACTGGCAAAATTTGTCTTCGAAAACGTATCGCGTAACGTGACGTGTAGTCTACATTTATTTATTTTACTTAATATTCCCTTGGGTTCAGAGTGGAGCATAGGGATTCAACAACACATCTCCTATTAGTTCTATTTTATGCTGCTCTCTTCACCTGGGTCCGCGATTGTTCATAACCTCACATCTCCTACATGTTTGGTGAGCGATCGGCTCTTCCTTGTTGGTTTGTTCATTGCCAGAATTTCTAATCGCTAATTCTTTCTCATTCTTTATTTGATCTTCAGCATGAAGTCAGAGAAGGTGGCAACTGTTGATAAAAGTTTACACCTTGCTGGAAATATTTTTCTTGACACGCTTTCCAAGTTTCTGATACGTATAGATTAACTGACTGACTTCACATTTTTGCTGAAAATCCGAATCTTGTTGTTTATGGGGGTTTATTGAAGCCGAAGATTTCCAAATTGGATTCAGGTCGATGAAGGCATATCTTGCCTTTCCAATTCTCACTGGCTGGCCAGATTTGACTTCTTCATCCGTTCCTACTGTCTGTGGTTGAAACCGTGCTTCCTGGTTGGGTAAGTGAAGGAAGTAACCTATGTTAAATCTCTTCTGTTGATGGTGATTGGTGCTGGTTGATGTGGCTATTGCTGTTGGTTTTGGTTGGTTAGATTCGACACCTCCATCTTCTCCATGTCCACCTGGAACCCGTCATCTCCGCCTCCTGGCCTCTTCAGCCAGTTTGCTGATTTTCGCCTGCCTGAAAGTCCTCGAGTTTGTGTGACATGAGAAACACATCATCTGCGAAGGCCGGATCTTCTAGTGTCTTATAATCAGTCCAATGCATTGTTGTTTTCTCACTCCCTATGCACAGGCTGACGCATAATGCAGTCAACTACAATTAGGAATATCACCAGTGATAACAGCAAGGCAGGCAGCTTGTCTTACTCCTGTATTTACTTCGAACGCTTCACTGAGTTTTCCTTTGTGGATCACCTGACACGTACCATTGTCATACAGCCAGCTGTTGAATGAGGTTGATAAAGACTTCTAGAAGTGCGGTTTAGAAGGAGTGACTAATTGTAAATTAGAAAAGAGGTTAGAAGTAGGCTTGACATAATAAGTGTGAGAAAATGACTAATCAATATAGTTATGTAAAGTGGACAAGAACTGGTGGAAAGACGATAAAGTGTTTTTATAAAATCTGTATATATGTCATTGATAAACAGTAGTAGAGTGATAATAAAATAAGGATGATAAGAACAGTAATAACAACAGTTAACTTACATAATAGAAGGAAGCATAATTATAGTAAGAACGTTACTCTGGCCACGGTAAGGCGAGGGAATATTTGTGGTGCTTTTGAATGCAGACGTCCCGTTTCAGTTAGCGAAAAGCCAATGATTCAATTATGTACAGATGGCGTATTCATATTTTACCGTAATGTTTTTGAAATATAATAGTTTGAACTGATTAGGTAAGTTGAGCTGTCTAACCTTCTTCTTTTATCATATTAGCTTTTTATTAAAGTCCACGCAATACTAGTCTCCATTCATTCAAATCCACAACACCACCACTCTACCTGTAGTCATTAACTGAACAATCATTTTTTTATAATAATAATAATAATGAATGCTCTAAATATTTAAATTATGATCGCAGTAACGAAAAAGTTACTTGCCGCCATAATATAAATTCCACTGGCACGCTAAAAACGAAATTGCCTCAAAAATATTGATATTTAAAAAAAATTAATCAAAATGCATACGCTTAGAATTGAAATTCCCTTTTCATAAGTCTATGATTTGAAAAGAATTCATTATCTCCAGACAGATTTGAATCCCACTTATATTGTCTTAAGTCGAAAAGCAATATCATGTCTTGTATGAATTATTGGCTTAGTACCTTACCAATTTATGGAATATCGAAAGTGCACAAGAAAGATATACCTCTTCGACTCATTCTTGATATGACTAATTCACCTTGTCATCGTACTGCCCAATGGTTAGTAGACCTACTAGAACCAGTCAGAAGGCAAACTGCCTGCCTCTCACTCCAATATTCCTTCGATTTTGTCAATTCCATTCTAATCAAAATCATGTTCTCACTAGGTGTGGTATCATTGTTTAAAAACATCCCACTAACTGAAACAGTATGCTGTATATGTGAAAATATTGATTCAGAGGGGATGAACATTGGTATACCCACTGAATATTTGAAGGAACTCCTATTGAGATGCACTCTAAATGTCTAATTCTCTTCCAGTAACGAAGTATATCGACAAAAAGATGATGGTATAGCTATGGGCTCACCACTTGGCCTATCGCTTGCAAACTTTTTGATGTCAAGACTAGAAAACGCACATCTAAAGAAAATGATTGACAACTTTGGGTTTTACAAGAGATACGTGGACAACACTTTCATTATCGCTAACAATGAGAAGAATTTGGAGAACATCTGAGACTTCTTCAACATCTGCCATCCAGCAATTTAGTTCACACTGGAGAGGGAGTCCGACACAAAAATATCTTTTCTGGACGTCCAATTCACAAGATGGGACACTGAAAAGATCCCTCTGCTGAAGGCCAACATAGAACGAACAATTTAGTAAATTTCATTGTTGGGTGCCCCTATATAAAAAAGACCTAATTCGTTCCTTGGGCCACAGAATTCACAGTATTTGCAGCCCTGATACAATGGAAGAGAAGCTAAACACTGTGAAGAGAATATTCCTCAAAAATAGCTACCTAGAACGTTTCATCATAAAATCTATGAAACCTAAGCCACCAAAAACTCTACTTGAAGCTATAATTCAATGGGGAGTCATCGCCAGAATCCGTTTGTCCCACTCACTGAAGAGAACCATCTTCGTATCTTAAATCCGAGTAACCTTCTCTACGAAACTGATGATTCGCATGAAGGTGAAGGATAAGCTTCCATCATCATTAGTGTGCATCTACGAATTCACCTGCTCGTGCGCAGCTAGGTATGTCGGCCGTACTCAGCTTTTGCTATCCAAACGTATTATCGAACAGTTACCCACAGTCATGGTTTTATAAAGGAGAGAAAAGATCCTCAACAGCTCTATTCTGGAACACCTGATCGAATCTTGACACCAAGGAAGCCCACAAAGTGACTTCAAAGTCATCTACGGAAAACGTGGGAATCTTGCTAAAAGAGCACTAATCAAACTTCTTCATACTGCAGAAGCAATGGCAATTCATATGTCAAATCCTGAACTCCGCATACAAAAGAGTAAGTTCGTTCAGTCATTAAATCTACAATGGACCTGACCTATCTTAACACCAACTACGTAATTTTTGTCTCGTCCTTTTCCTGGTTGTTTGTTTCTTATTTGTATAATATCTTCCCCTACAGTCTATTAAATCTCTACCCCTTATTGCCACTGTTGTTAACTTGACTTTTGTTTAGTTTTAATTTTAGTTGAGCTCTACTCAACCCCGTCAGTTAGATTAAGTCACTCAACTTGCTTATTTAATCTTATTTTAGTTTTTAGCTCATTAACGAAATTTGTTATTTAAAATATACAGTTCTAATGACACATACTTGGAAATATTCATTTCGTCGCTAAGAAAATTTACTACATATGTGTGGTTGTACAGCTTGAGAACGATATTGCTGAAAAGAGTGACTATTCGCTGAAAGCCTATTCCTTACCAGTTTATCAAAACTGATCCAAAAACTTTGATTACAGGTGTCATGGAATGAGGTTGAACACTCCATTGAAATTTGTTTCTAACAATTCATTTGTCAAGAAAAAACAGTCAATTTTAGCCTGTTTTTCAAATGCAACTGTAACCAAACGCATTCTAGGAAACATCCTGAGGTGAATTAAGATTCGATTCACTAACTTTTGAGATATATGTTTCTAGACTCACTCAGTGGATGTTCACTTCAAAAACCTGGTAACTTTCACCTCATTAGTTAGGGCAATCACTGAAAACCAAGGTTCACTAGAAAGATGCTTTATACTTTTTCAGGAACCTTCATCTTCAGTGTACACTCACGATCCCACCAAGGATAGAATCTAGGATCTTCCGATTACGGGGCTAAGCTCGTTGACCACTCAGTTACGTAGGTTGGGATCCAGTGACCCTTGATTGTAACTCTGTCAACTTGTGATATAACGCTACGCTCACCAATGGCTTCAATGAGCATCTTATTCGCCTTGACAAGGTGTAACCCACTGGTCACAACTTCTCGTTACAGCCTTCATGAAATCTACCCAGTGGCCATTAGTGAGCTGGTGACTGATATTCAGATTAAAAGATTTTTGTAGACACTTCATGGAATAATAGTATTTTCAGTCTGGCTTTAAAGTGATTTATAAATAATATAAGTAATACACGAAAAGTACAGTAACGATTTCCACATATAAAATAGAAATCTGATGTCAGACATAACCTATACAATATAACGGACATAATACAACGTAAAAATCTTATCACATTGAATGTCTTGTGTTACAACAACACTAATTTCAATAAGATCAGTCATGTGCAATTTTTAACACTTAAGGACTGAATCAACAGGAAAATGTTAATCAGTAACAGAAACTCACATAATAACTTCAGGAATATTACACTCTTCAGTGGCACAGCCGTAGAATGCTCACCAACCACCACGCAGGTGGTTTGAGGTTCGATCCCTGACCAACGTACTCCTTTACCTCACTAATCCAGTAATAAGACTGGTAAAGAGGAAATGGTGTGCATGAGGTTAGCAACCCCATCCTGTACAAATAAACACCACTGCTACCGAAACTTGAAAGCTCTAGACTGAAGCCCTATATTCCACTGGGAACGTAAAGGAATAAAGAAACACTCTCCGATGATTCAAAACATAATCTAGTGATCCTGGCAGCGACACCAATTGTAACGTTGGCAGACGAGAGGCTTGGTAAGGAATGTTTATTTAGAATTTGTTATCTCTATACAGGGAAATTATGTACACCTTATCTTGAAATCACCATTTGCACAGATCTTCCGAGTTGTGCTACTTCTGGCCTTCCTTCATATTGCATGTGTTTCTTTGTGTTCCCTGCACGTCTCCTATGTTTCTATCTAACGCTGAGTCATTTGCCTTCTCTGACCTCAAATGTATCTCCCTGCTATTTGATGCTTTTTATGCCAATGTTGGTCTCTTTATATACTCCTAATAAATCTGCTCAGTAGTACACTCCATAATAGCATATATCACATACAGTACTATATTGTTTTTTGGAAATATATGTTGAGTTTGCCAACTTCTATCTGTAAGCAATGGTATACATCTGAACTTTGAAAAACTATTTCAATACGTCTTTTATGTAATACTTAGCGGCTTTTTCTATCAACCAGTAAGTAGGTTACCATTCAGGTAAAGACCTTAATTAATTACGTATATTGGCGAAGATGAATTATACTGAATTTGATATATTAAACTACAATATGCTTATTATGGTAGTTCAAGTTGTGGTGTGTGCTACTGAAGAGATTTATCAGTAGTATATAGACAGACGTTCATCGGCATAAAAACAACAAATGGCAAGGATATAAATTTGACGCCAGAGAAAGCAAATGATACAACGTTGCGAAGAAACATAGGGGATGTGAAAGGAACAAAAAGAAACACACAATATGAAGGAAGGCCAGAAGTAGCAGGCACAACACGGAAGATTCCTCTGCGTTCCCAGTGGAATATAGGTCTTCAAGCTTGAGATTTGAAGTTTCGGTAGCAGTGGTTTTATTTTTATCGGGTGGGATTGCTAGTCTCACGTCCAACCTTCCGTCTTTTCTAGGCTTATTACCAGCTAACCGAGGTTTGAGACTGAGTCGGCCAGGGGTCGAACCCCGAACCACGTGCGTGGTGGTTGGTGGGCATTCTACCTCTACGCCAACGCCACACACACAGAACACACATAAATAGAGATACCAAATTGCAAACAAACAATCCTTATCAAGTCTCTTGTCTTAGCCGATATTTCAAGATCAGTTTAAACAACATGCTATTAAAATTTCCAAACAATAGTGTTTTTTAAGCAATCATTCTGAGTAAGGTACTTAGACTGATCAAAACTCAAGGATCTAGTGCATAACAGAAAAACTGAAGAAAAACAGGAGTTAACAAAGTTTCCAAAAGAACCGTTTTAAATGTTACCTTCGAAAACCTGGCGGTATACTTGGATCTCTGAGCCACCTGAATTTCCATCCAACACAATAAATCTTATTTTCTTCAGTTCTTATTGTTATAATCATTCAGTTATATCTGTGGGTCCCCGAATGTACTCATACGGAACTTTTTAACTGATTTGCAGCCTACCGTTGAGCATTTCTGTGGGACCAAAGAAAAATGCCCTAGTTAACTATTTTATTCTTCAGATATAACACCACTGTGTCACTTGATGTACTGGAGATAGCTGTGGTACTTGAAACTCCTGGATGAAGAGTAAATATTATGCATATAAACTACGCCGAAAATTGTGCATATTGTGTAAACTTATTGTGCATAATAAAGCTGTTTTTATTATGCAATAATCTACCTGCTAACAATATTTCTTATGAAAATTATTTTACTGACATGACGAATTTTCCGAAGTGAAAATCTACCAAAATCTTACAAATGACATTACCATTTAGTCGTAAAATAGATAAGTCCATTTAGACAGAAATTCATACAACTAAACTACAATATTCAGGAGTATGTATATAGGGATTCGATTTTTTTCAATTCTGATAACGGATTGATATCAGTTAGAGAACCATTGATAACTAGCGAGTACTCACCGCGCTTGTCTTGTGATCAGAAGATCCTGGATTCGAAACCCAGTTAGTTGTTCTTAAATGAACGAAATATTTCCATATTGAATCATAAGAAAAAGGAACAAACAGCAAAAAAATTTTCTTTTCGACGATTCATTTTCATGAGCTGTACAATCGTAATTAGATTAAACAAAGAAATCTTCAGACCAATCAGACACTGGTTAACTTTGTCTTTGAAAAATTGTATTGCGTAATGTAAGGTGCAAGAAGGGATGACTAATTGTAAGTTAGAAAGGAGACAGAAGTTGGCATGACGTAATAAGCGTGAGATGATGAATAATCAATAAGCTCGTGTAGAATGGACAGGAACTAATGGAAAGGCTATAAAGTGTTTTTATATAAAATCTGTATGAAAAAGCAATGTTATTAATAAACAGTAATAGAGTGGTAATAAAATGTGGATGATGGGAATAATAATGATAATAAAAGTATTAATAATAATAATAGTGAACTTACATAATAAAGGAAGGAAGCAAAATTGTAGTACTCTGGTCATGGTAGGACAGGAGAATGTATGCATCGCTTTTGAATGCAGAGGTCCGGTTTCAGATCTCGAATAGCTAATGCTTCAGCTATGTACAGATGGCGTATCCGAAGTCCCTTTGTACGATATTGAGGGACTCTGTGTAACACTGTGAAGCATTCATGTGGGGGTGCTCGATGTCCGGAGATGACCAGGTGTTCGAGTATCGAGCTGTTGCTATTCTTCTTTTCTCCTCTGGCTAACCAAGCTGGGAAGTGTTCCAGAATACGTTTGTGGACTTGACGTTGCGTACGCCCGATATACTTTGCTCCACACGAGCAAGTAAACTGATAAATACACACTGAAAATGAATCGTCGAAAAGAAAATTTTCTTCACTGTTTGTGCCTTTTTCTTACCAGTTAGGCGTGTAGCGTCGATTAGCCTAAAACTAAGACGAAACAGGTATCTGGTACTCTCTGCTAGTTTTTAACAGTTCTTTAACTGATATTGATCCGGGATCAAACTTGAAATAAATCCCAATTGTTTGACTGGAGTTACTGGGCGCTTCTCTGTGACAAGAATATCTGATAAACGTGATGCCTTCGAACGGCACAATCAACCTGTTTGTATATTATTTCCATAACTTTGGGTAATGTAACGCTGACAAATATTGGTTCTTTTTCATGTAAGATACTTTGTAACTTTCGATAAACCACTCGTGATAAAAATTAGGTGGCATTATCTCCCAGTAACCGTCTGCACACAATAATTCGCTGCAAACTGTAAAAGCCGCTTCGCAAAGTCGAGTCGCTTTCCATGCATTAAATCGTGTTAAAAGGCTAAATAGTGCGAAATGTTTGTCATTAAATAGCTTTCTTGATACCCGATAAAGGAGGTAATCGTATTTGTGATAGTTGTGTATAAAGTTGACATATCGGTAACTATGTGTTACCTAATTAATTGTGCGTCGGTGGCACAGCAGTTAGGACGCTCGCCGACCATACAAATGGTCCAGGGTTCGATCCCCGGCCACCGACACACTCCTTTACCTCGCTAAGCCAGTAATAAAGCTGGTAAAGATGGAAGGTTGGCCATGAGGCTAGCAACCTCTTCCTGTAAAAATAATCACCGCTGCTACAGAAACGTCAAGCCTTTAGCTTGAAGCCCTGGGAACGTGAAGGAATAAAAGAAAACCTAATTAATTGGTACCATGTATTTATATTTTTTAAGCTCAACAGTTCCCGTTGTCAAATGGCTTGTCCATTTTCTAGTACAAAACATCTTATTATTTGAGCAGAGCAAGAACAACCATTAGTGTAGAATAACATGGATCCATTAGATTTCGTTGGTTCTCAACAGTTATGCACAATCTATAATCTTTAATAAAATAAGTCAGCGTACAATTTTAATATACTTTTGTCAATCAACAGGCATATTATTGTAAGGGCGTTAACACAGATTATTAACAGTTACGTGATGAGATTAGATGAGAGAGGAACAAAATTTGGTATGCAAGAGGTCAGATAACAAAGATGATGGTATAATACGGTGAGTAGAAGCCAGAACTTCATAAAAATTATCTCCTATGGAAGTCCCAACAGAAAAAATGGAGGGGTGAAAAGATAAGCTGATGAAATTAGAAAACAAAGAGTTACTAAAGGATGAGTCACCAGGTTAACTGAAGTCCAAACATTGATTCCTTTCGGACACATAGATCAGCCTCAGCAAACCAAAGAAGACTTGAGCTATTTCTTTCTGTTAATTATTGTGAATAATGCCAGTGTGTCTACTCAGTGACCTGTGTCTACCAAGTATTTGATGATTGAAGAGCTTAAACTGTTTGGTCCCTTTAACCGGTAGCTTCTTGTTACAGATTCGAAGAGTTTGACGTAAGTCCCAATTTCTGTTCTTCCAATGTAACTGCTCTCACAGACATACGTGAATTGGTATACACAAGTGGAAGTAACATATAAGGGGTACTTGTTGATCCTTGACTACACCAACAAGAGATTAGTTTCGCTGCGGAATACGTCCCGGATAGGGCTACGCTGAATCTTCAGATCACGAATCTCGTAATATTATCGCCTGTGAAATCGAGTTTGATGAATTTAGATGTGGTGTTCCGCAACAACCAAATGATGAACTACAGAACAACCAGATTTAGCGTAACCTCCCCCCTCTCCCAAAAATACTTTTATTTCTCTCTAAAATTACATGCATTTTGATTATAAAAATGATCAAATCCAAAGGCAAAAATAATGAAAAATAACAACACTTTATATCACAAATTTACCCCGAGTGTGATACAGTCACAAACCTCGCTTAACCCTATTGTAAGCCAGCAAAGAGTGAGGGTTGAACATGAGGCTAGCAACTGTAGCTCCTAGAAACAACATCAATACTCAATCTTCAAAAAGATTCAGGACTTATATTCCACAAACAGAGCAAGGAATGGGTAAAAGAATCCAATATGATTGGTTACAGGATTTCATCATCAGCTGACATAGATTAGAGAACCATTGAAAAACTAGCTGGGAGTACTGGACAGTTGTTTCGCCATAGTTTGAGACTCTTCATCAGTACGTACTCACCACAAAGGTTTCAACCCAGGACCTTCTGGTTAAAAGGCTAGCGAGCTCGTAGACCATTAAGTCACTGTGAACCGATCCAATGGCCAGACCATGAATTCTAATTTTTGCCAATTGACGACATAGCGCGACCACTAGCCAATGTCTTCGACGAGTAACTGTCCTCACTCCCAACCTGCTGCACCCTACTAGTCATGAAGTCTCACTAGAACCCCAAGTAATTACCTACCTGAATAGATCCCGGCGGGTGCGTACTGATGAAGAGTCCCAAACTAGGCTGACAAAACAGCTGTCTGATCCTCTAACCAATGTCAGCTCATAATGAAATCCTGTAACCAATCAGTCAAATCCCTTAAAAACCAATATTTGAAAATCCAATATGAATTTGACTTAAATTAAGTTCCAGTAAGTGGGACACAGAGAATGTTTATCATATTTCTGATGTTAATTGCATGTCACCTGTAAAGTTACTTCTGTTGAAATAATACAAAGACGTCGTGGTCTTATTTTTTTACTTATAACATCTGGACAATGTAGTTCTGTATGTGAACGTATTGAAACAGGTTAGACCAAAAGGTGAAGGGGGATAAAACCTCATTTTTAATTCCGGTATTTATACAGTATCACATTTTTTATTTGATTCCTTTGCGTTCCTATTGGAACACAGGGCTTCAAGCATGTTGTAGTTTGAAGATCTAGTAGCAGTGGTTTCATTTTTACGTGTTTAGATGGCTAGACTCACATTCAACCTTCCCTTCTTATCAGGCTTACTACTGGTTACGAGTGGTTTAAGAGTACCTCGTCTGCTGGAGATCAAAGCCAGGACCACGTGCTTTGTTGGACCCAGAATTCTACTGTTCAACCACTGACGCTTACAATATAATGTAACAATTTAATTTCATATACGTTTGAGTGTGAATAACAAAATCTTCCAGAGGATGAGTAAATATGGGATAATGACTGTTTTAGCAGCATGATAAAATCATGAAGTGGCTGCCTTTGACATTTCAGTAACCAACGTTTACAGCTTCGGTCAGCCTCTCCTAATATCTAACTCATTGAAACAATTTTGATGTAGGTTTTATAAACATTTCTCAAGTGAACATTTTTCAACTTGTGTTCTTCACCGTATTTCCATCGAACAACCAGTTTAGTAGAGTCTTATTCAACTATATTGATTTAACAAGAGTTAAAACAATGTAGTCTGAGTTTGATTTTTGGCTGATACACTCATCAAGCATGCCTAGTTTACCAATCAATAGTAAACCCAGAAAGTGGGGATGATTGAGTATGGGACCAGCAACAACTAAACCCCGTAAAATTAACTCCACCATCATTACTGAAAATTGAAGTCTCAAGTATGAAGACAAGGAAAGAATATCAGGATTGAACAGTAGTGTGTCAAGATCCCAAGCCAATGTTAAGAGGATCAAAAGTCACAATTTATGTCAGATGAAATAAGGACCAACCACATTTTTTTAATATACACAAATTAATCTACTTAGAATTAATTTGAAGAATTTGAACACTAATCCTTTGCTGTGAAACATTCCAAATTTTCTAGCGACAAAGAAACATAACTAACTCATTTATCAAGGATTTTAAAATAAACTTGACGATAGAAAAATGCCTGGTAGAGAAAATGATGCAGTTTGAAACATCTATGAAATCAACAGAAGTCAGTGCAGTACTAAGAGCAGAACCATGCGCAGAATTTCGACGGAAATCTACGTACACATACTGATACAAATTTCTTGAATTAGGTGTGTTCACTGAGGCGGATAGTTTAATCGAAGAGCTTTCGTCGTCCCTCTAGGTGAAATCTTCAGCGCAATTTTTAGTATAAAATGAACTGATTTAAATTCTCCATGAATTATGTAGTTGTATCTCTCGGTAATGACTGTCGTGACTTGCTGTTAATTTACGTCTTTGTTGATCATTTTTATTGACTTGGAGTTCAACTTTTCTTGTCAAATGATTTACCTTTTATTAGCTGGTAAATCTGGTCTATAATAAAAAGGTGATCAAACACACTATGGCACTCCGGTGTTGAAGAGAATGGAAGACAAATACCACCTACTAACCGTCTCTTCAAAATGAATGCATATCCTCACAATTTCATCAAAAAGTGTTTAAACTCGAGTCATAACACCAACAAAAAATCTTCATTAAAAGCCACAAGAAAATTCATTGTATCATGTATAAAAAGTATCTCTGAAATAACAGCTAGAATGTTAAGTCTGTTTGAAACAGATAGAGCACAGAAGTCAATCAGCCAGCCAACACAGTAACTTCACTCGATATTGTGCAAACTGAACGATCCAACAGAGAAAGAAGATAAAACTAATACCATTCGCAGAGTAAATTGTATGAAATATAACAGACATTACATCGGCCACAGTGAGCGTCCCCTTCGAATTTGAATCCATGAACACAAACTGGCCGTAAGAAAATACTATATATATATATATATATATGTATCAATGTATGTGGATAATTATGGACACCGATTCGATTGGGATAATGTAGAAATTTTAAATAGAGGAAACACCCGACATTAATGCCAGGGAATCCCTCGAAGCCTGCTTAGTACTCCAGTGAAGTAGCAATTAACAAACACTATACTATACACCAAATTTACTGGCTAATACAAAGTAAATCATATGACAAGAAACTTCGAATTCCAAGTCAATAAAAATATGGTCGATAAAGACGTAGATTAACAACAAGTCACGACAGTCATTACCGTGAGATACAACTACATAATTCATGGAGAATTTAAATCAGTTCATTTTATACTAAAACTTGTGCTGAAGATGTTGTCCAGAAGGACGGCGAAAGGTTCGCGGTCAAATTAACCAGTTCAGAGAAAACAACTAATTCAATATCACCCACTTGAGCTAAAAATCTACCAGTTTTCACTCATAATTACAGGAAACCTTTACGAAGAAGTTTGGTATGATCATTTTCTATATTCTGTTCCTTAGCTACGTAAAATTTATTAACATTAAAATTCCTTTAATGATTGAAACTTTGGTGGCATAACTCTTGACTTTTTAATAATTAATAATAATCACTTTATTCTGAACAGTGTTTATCTAATGTACACAATTTTCAGCGGAAATTATTGCACCATAGTTTCTGTTTGTCCATGATCTTCAAGCAAAATATTAATTGACACTAGGTTGTGTGACACAATACTGTCTGATGTGAAGCGAAAACCAATCCCCCTTTATGATATTTCCTCTTTGCCTCCCTCCTTCGAGAAATACACAGCATTTGGCTGAAAGCCCATTAAAAAAGACGTAGAAGTACGTTTGTTTGACCCAAGGACACTATACTGATAGCTGAATAATTAAAGACTGTAGGTAATTAGTTTTATTTTTCAGACAGTGGCATTTTGGACTAAAAATCTGAGGAACAGAAATCTCATTAATTGGAATACGTCGCCACCCACGGTTTTACTTTTTCTCAAGTTTCTCCTTAACTTGACAATCAGCAGGTTGTAAAAAAGTTTGAAATACTTGCGAGAGTAAATAATACTATTAAAGGTCATATTTTAGTGGATGAAAACAAAGTCAAGAAGAGAAATTATCTGTACTATGATGATGGAGGCTTTTGGTAGTCCAGGTTTCAAACAGACCGCAGTTATTTTATATTTTCTATAGCATTGTAAATATGCGTGGGCTGAGAAAACGAATTTCGCTAATTTTATGATAATTGTTGAACTTCAAAAACTACTTTTGATGCAAACGGAAATATATTAACAACAAAACAAACTCACCGTTAACAGCATACTTCCCAAACGGAATAAGCTCAACTGGATTACTTTTACACGGTAAGATTTACTGATTCCCTAGGTCATCTAATCCAATTTAATCTGTTTCTCTGAAATTTGTCGGAAAACGCAAGAATCAGAATGTTTCCAGGAAATCTGTGGCTTCGTTTAATGCGAACTCTTTATTCAGCAATGTACCTGTCAATGCTGGTGATCACTGAATGGTCTGTTTACTCTTGCTGGTCTCCATTGGCAGGAGATAAGAAGTTTGTCATTGCTTAATCGTGTACTGGTTAGCAGAAGATTGGAGAAATACGATCAGAAGTATTGTTGTACATTATATTAACGTTTATTTACAAACTTTGGCACTGACTGACCATTGTGAATCTGTTCCGTTATCAGTTGAAGAATAAACAATCGTGTTTCCCAACCGTTTTCTCTTGTTCTGCGTCGGCCACAGTGCATAGAGTTCTGCATATTAAGCGTAGTCTTCTGGAACCAGAGATAGGTGGAAGATCTCCGAGATCTGGATATTTGACAGTACCTCTTTATGAAAGTGTGGAGCTTATATGTCAGAATTCTGGTTGTATTTGCATGTCACCTTTAGAATTCAAACACCTTCTATTGATGTGCACTGGTTTACAACATATTCTGTCACGTAACTGATGGTAAACCCACTGAGTCCCATTTTAGCAAAATATTTTCATGACAAACCTAAAGAACGAAAACCTGAAAGATGCGATCAAGGAAATGACCCTATACACCGAGTATGTTGATGACGCATTCCTTGTATGTGATAATTTATCTCATATATTCCATCCATTACAAGACAACGAATGTCAACAAAAGGTTTTTGATGAGTTTAGGAAGAATGAAGACAAAATGATAAAATCTACCACAGGGAATAAAAAGCTTGTATTCATCTGCTTAAAATTTAAAGGTGACGATAGTGTAGTGATGACCAAAAGACGACTTAAGAAATCATACGGTAGAACATTCCCTGGGTCTTGATTGATTCTTCTGTACCAAACAGCATGTTCGTTAGTTGAGTCAAAAGTCGGCAGATGCCCTTACTTTTTCAGGTTCAACTGTGTATCAATTTACGTGTAGCTGTCAAGGCTGATAAATTATAGGAACTGAGAGAAGAGTCTCTCTTAGATTTTCTAAACACATGCTGAGGAGTTTACGACTAACAGGAAACAGTGCAATCATAAGATATCTAATTGACACAAAAAAATCAAGCAGACATCTTAAATTCCTTTAAAATAATAAGCAAATAAGCAAGCGGAAGTTCGCGGAAGTCATCTTCATCAAATGCATCATCTATTCAAAAAGTATCTGTAGTAATTCTTTCTCTGCATTGATTGACTACATCGTCTCTTATAAAAATGTAAATGTCGATTTCTTTTCACTCCTACCCAGTTACATCGTCATTTATTAAACCTTATGCCTTATATTGTCTGATATTGAACTAAATGAGCTTAACTCACAATAGATTTTCATATCTCACTTGCTCAGTAGCAATTTTCCACTCTCACTTACGTATTCTTGTAGTTTTCGTACCTCAATAACTTGGTGCTATCCTTGCTCCCCTTCACCCAACACTTTTGTTTTCTTCTAGAAGGTTCGTTCACATTACGCATACATAAATTCAACAGTACTTTATATTATACCAATTAAACACTTGGATTCATCATCTATATATCATGGTCACTTTGAATTACTGTTACACTTTATATTTCCAATGATCTAAGATATGTTGAAGTGGTAATAAAACCTTCTTAACTTCCATTATTCATTATGTTGTATGTAGATGAGAAGTTCGTGACAGACGAAATAAAAATGGATCCGTTCAACCCTTTGCCATCTCTTGTTATTGGTTTGTTCAAATAATCTACTTTTCTGAATTAAAATGACGATTGGAAATTCCTCTTACTTATCTAACAACATATAATAATAATCACTTTATTCCAAACAATAATAACTATAGGGAATGAAATTTTCAGCGTTTTTATGCATATTGCAACAATTTAGCTCCTTTTATAAATATGTTCATACCTTAATTATCACAGTTTCTGTCCATTACAGTATAAGAGAGGCTTGGTGAAATGTCTATTTAAGAGGATTCAACGTATTTGTACGGCTGATATTATAGACAAAGAAAATGAAATATTGATAGATAATCTTGGTGGAAAAGAATATACTTTAAAATTTTTAAGCAGGTGTAGAAGTCAATTAGTCTTTAAACATACAATCTGTACCGACCCTAAGAAGAATGTTTCCATCAAATTACCATATAACGGGGAAATAAACAGTAGGATTTTGAGACAAAGGTTGAATTCGGTCATCCATAGAACCTATTATACAGCTCAGCTTGTAATTATTGAAAAAGCCAAAAATATGCTCCACTGCAAACCTCAAAAGTGCACAAGTGATTATGTCACATCCCACATTATTTACCAGTTTTCGTGTGTGTGTGGACACACATACATAGGGAGGAGTAATCGTGCTTTGCATGTGAGAGTGGGAGAGCATATCCCGAAATGGTTAGAAAAACAAATGAATTGTGGAAAACTAATAGATGCAGGTGTCAGACTACCAACTTCGTCTATAACCAAACATCTAATCGAGATGAACCATAAGATTGATGTTAACACAGCCTTTAAGGGCGCTTATTGAAATACACTGAGGCTATAGCTCGATTACCAAACGTTGTGTTAATCATTCTTAAATCCTTTTCTTGTCACTTTGTTTAATTTAATTGCCCTTAATTTTTTCATAGATATCGAATTGGCAAGTAAATGTGTGGTCAAATTGTTCGAAATGTATAGCGCAAATACATCAGTCACATTTTTCAGATAATCTCCGTCTTCTAATAACGCTATCCAAATATGTACATACATAAAATTTAAAACAGTAATAATAATGATATTAATAATAAAGCCACTATAAACGGAATGTTGGTGGAGACATAATGAAGTATAAGTAGATAGTATCATATATGGTAAATGTAATCATAATCTTTGCTCATACTTTGCAGTTCAATTAATGGTTTAAATAGTTTATAAGTTCTTTTCTGACATCTAACTCTTCACACGAAATCCGTGCTAAATATGGTGTGGTACTAGCTATACGAGCGTAAATTCTTATGAAGTTTCTTCTGGTTTTACCCGAAGAGATACGAGGAGAAAGTTGAGAATCACAAAGAGGATGTTCAGTATCAGAAAAGATAACTTTAGCTAACAGTTTGCAAGAACCAAAATACCTATTGGCAATAATGTCAGTTAGTTGGGCGAGTCAAAGGCACACCACTAAACCTATTAACAACCTTCAGTATTCTACGTAATATAACAAAAATGTTTCAAATGTTGACCTGTACACAATCTGACCTGTATTGTAATGACTTATGCATTCTTGCCTTCTATAAAACTGCATATGACAAGTACGTGTGCGATCACAGTGTAATGTCCAAAATGTGTTGCGCAAATACATTACACGTTTCAAATAAACTACGTCTTCTTATTTTGTGTCGTCGAAAAATGTTTCAGCCTTAATCCAACTGTAAGTTTATCTATTACCTACAAACTTCCATTTTTTACAACTGGAAAGTCACATTGCAACGTGCCATCTATCTGCAAACTGATAGATACAGAAAAGTTAGTAGACTTTACACACTATTCTATTAACAATAGCCAGCAGCAAAAGTAAAAACACAAAAAAAGAAGGGAAAACAAGACAAAGTGTCCATGACAAATAATCAGAGTGTCAAACATATTTTTGATGTAGTATCACAGATAAAACTAAATTTTTTCAAGTGACTATTATGCAGGAAATGTGTGACAGCATATTATCCGTGCTTAAGCAGACCAACGTTAGTGACGTTTTCAGCTTCATTTCTGTTGCTTATTTACAAGACTGAAGTAATTTGCGTTTTCTGGTTTATATGGTACTATCGTTGAAATCCCACTTGTATTTATATTGCTAAGGTCTATTTTTACGGCGTTCTACTTTCTATACTTGTTTGTCGCTGGTTCAGGGGTAAAATGCTTGCAAACCATGCCTCATGTGGTCCGGAATTCGATTCCCAGCCGATGAACTCCCAAATCTCGCTCAGCCGGTAGTAAGTCTGATAAACAGGGATGGTTGGGAGCGAGATTAGCAGCCGCATCCCGTGAAAATAAAACCACTGCTACAGAAATTTCAAATCTCAACAAGCTTGAAGCCTTATGTTCCACTGGGAACGCGGAGACATAAAAGAAATAATAAATAAGCACATTTTACGTTGTGATGGTATATGGAAGTATAATACACGATTGTGAATTATAATGGAATTTAAAGTGTGCTACAGTAGTAGGTGAGTAAATCGTCAGACAAAGCGCAGATCTTTCATCTCAGTCTCAAGCTAATGACTGGCACACTTATCTTGACCCACATGAAAATATATACAAAATCGAAATATCACTAGAATGTAAGCTCTTACTTTATCGCTTCTTAAACTGAGGCAAACATCCAAAATATGCTAAGGAAAACAGAAATAAGTAAAGCTGACGCATGTTGAAAACATACACTGGAGGTCAGTTAACAATATTCTCCAATCTTCTACTCAATATAACACATCAACAATAAAAATTAAGAAATCAAAATTTTTTCAAATCTAGCCCAAAACTTTGGCTGAATGATCAATAAGTTAGGTCTTGTAACCTAAAGTTCCCGAGTTCGATTCCTGGTGTAGATCGTGGGTACGAACAGATGAAGAGTCCAGCTGTCGTGTGCTTCTCGGCTTTCAGTGATCACTCAAACTAATACTCACGTGGAACAGCGATGGAGATGATTCGTAGAACAAAATCATGTTAAGAACCAATAAGCCCGAAATATCGAGAACAGAGTATCTTACTCATCGGAGTTTAAATCATTTTTGACATTTATATTTGAGTTTATGAGTGTGAAGTTTGTTAGGAGTACTCCGACAGCACAGTTGTTCATCAGCCATACGTAGATGCTCTTTCAGTCCATATAAAATAAGAGGTGAAAACAACTGGTATGAAAACCGTGCACAATGGGTTTCTTTAACCAGTACAAGTGCCAAACAACATCGACCAAACTTATCAAATTTAAATATGCATATAATTCGTACGAACAAGAAACTCGTTCATGCCAGATAAGATTATTAGTTATGACACAATGTGATATGTGATAAATAACTGGATGACGTTTCGAGAGCAACCTACTACGCATAATCATACCAGTGTATTCATGCGACGTTATATAGTTCCACTTCCCACCGGTTTTTGACTGTGTCATTCTGACAGGAGGTGTTTGTTATTTAATCACCGAACGTCATCCAATGTCATCATTGTTTGTTATATTAAATAAACTCATCTAATATGGAATTTATCTCTAATGTCACCTAAATTTTGAAGACTTAAAGGCAAAAACCAACAAAATGGAAGAAGAAACGGCAAAGACAGCACTCCAAGTGGACATTGAGAAGACGGAGGTGATGAAGACAATCAACCAACAACAACAACAAGCACAAACCACTATGAACAGGAGAAATTTTAGAGGTCATTTTCTCCACCTATCTAGGTAGTATCGTTTCAACTACAGACAGCAACAAGGTGAGGACGTCGGAACCTGAATTGGAAAGGTGGAGCACACCTTCGACACTCTGAAATCAGTTTGGAAATCTTCTTCACTCAGGACAACAAATGAAATCTGCATTTGCAACATCAATGTTAAGTCAGTCCCTTCTTTTATGTGTGTCAGAAACCTAGCTGGTCACAAAAGGCATTTCCAACAGGCTGCAAACTTGAATCAGCGACTGCCTTCGCTCCATGCTGAAGATCAGGTGACTGGCCCGGGGGAATCAGTCACAAGAAACTCTGTAGTAAAACGAACCATTCCAGAGCCTGTTGCTCAACAAATATGCCGGAGAATATGGAGATGAATCGGACAAGCATTGAGGAGATCGTAGAGTGACCATCGCTCGAGTGGAACTCGAATGGAAAACGACGAGTTCTACAAGGAGTGTGAGGTTGACATGAAGGGGAAGATGAAAGCTTACAGGCAGTCATGAGGCTAGCTAAAGAGAACTGAGGAGTACATAATAAAATGAAGATGTGCTGTTGAAGCCTTACATTCCACTCGGAACCCAAGGGAATAATGATGATAATAACAATGCTAACAAATATAGCATTATAATCTACCACAATACCTAAATTCTGCCCTTATCTCAAGAAACTGTTTCAAATTCTTAATTAATAAGTCCAGTTAAACTTTTTATTCATGTATACGAATAATTTAATAAGATTTTTTTAATATTTTTCTAATTAAGAAAATTTATAGTTCATGTGTTTTTGTTTTGTAAATAGTTCTGTTTCTATTTTTTTTCTGTTTAAAGGAAAGACCGTTATATATATTTTTTATTTGACAGTGTTGGAAAAGCTAATCAAGCAGAAATGAAAGGAACACAACCGCTCTATTCTCTGACTTTGCTTTTCAGATTATTGATCTGTTTGCTAAAAAAATGATTTTGATCATTAAAATTATTCGGTAAACAAGTGAGTGCTGAGAATCTATGCATAATGATAGTCAAATAAATGATACTTACCAACAGACCAGACCTTCTGCCTTCAACTCACTGATCAATAAATTAGAATTTCATAAAAGCAATTTTTACCCCATGTAAAGAATAAGGAGACGTTCGTATTCGTGAGATTCTACACCACACCGTATTTTGCTTATATGACAACCAAAAGTTTCCAGAAGAAAAATCAGCATATGACTTTGGAATTGTTTATTTTACGAAGAGTGTACATTTCTATTCGATGGTTCTGTAATGGAAGTAAACTCTGCTGAACCTGATGTCAAAATCGAACGGTGGTGCATAGACAAATTCCAAAGGATGCTTTTATTTTCAAGAGTTAGTTGACAGGGATTCGATTTATTCCAAGTTTGACCGTGGATTGACATCATATATTGGCGGCCTGCTTAAAACTTGGGCTACCAAAAACTTCCATCTCTCTGTTATATATATTTCCTCTCATTTGGTTCGTTTTAATCTATTGGGATATGACGTCTGTTGATATTATCTACTCTTGTGTGTATTTAAAATGTTTACAAGCTCCTGATTTGCAAGTTCCTACTAAACTTCAGGGAAGTCATGATTGTGGATGGCAACGTATACCAATACATCAGATAACTGTTCTTCAGTTATGTCCTCGGATCTCAAAATGCACTTCTGAACATTTTACAATTGACTTTCAACCAGATATCGTGGATTTCTTGAAGGAGACAAAGCAGATATATCATAATTGAATGGTTTGTGCTTCAGCTGAGAGACCATTGTGTGACAGGATATACTGTCAGTGAATCTATATTTTACTTGAAGATATTGTACGAAGAGAAAATAATAAACTCCTGTGAAAATTCTGTATATTTTATAAATACTGTCCAGAATAAAGATGTATTATTATTATTCACAGGACCACTGAAAGCCGACAGGGAGTATTGGACAGCTGTGTTCGTCCTAGTTTAAGACAAAGTAGCCTAGAGTTCCCATAAGACGTCATGATCAGTGGGGTCTGTTCGGTTGGCAGCGAGGACAAATACTCGCCGTTGACACTGACTGGTTATAGCACTAGAAATCACGAACTGGTACAAGTTAGAATTCATGGGCTGACCATTGAGTCGTGTCCCAGTGTCTGAACGGTCGACTAGCTTTCCACATAAGCGGAAGGTCCTGATGGTGGGTCCGTAGTGCTGAAGAGTCCCAAACTGGGACAAAACAGCTGTCCAGTACTCCCTACTGGTATTCAATGGTTCTCTTACTGATATCAGTCGATGATCGAACTTGGATGCTTTCATGTTAGGTGGTCAAGGAAGATAGACATGAAATATTCCTTGGAAATCAACTACTTTTATCTAAGCCAGAATTATCACGTTTTCAAATGACTGTTATGCACTGGATACTGACTGCATCACAATATAATTAATCAGTCCTCCTCAAAGTGTGTTAACATTGTGATATAGTGAAAGCTTGTCGAGTATTTAATCAGTGGTGAGTTAGTTAGAACGCCTATCTTCCACAATAAAGTTTCGAGATCATTGTGTAAGGACTTTTAGCAAATATCAATAGTCCCTTTTCTCATTAACCTGCAAATAATTTAATAAGTACGGGTTCAGATCATTTAATCCATACACTCCTAAATATTATGATTATTCAGAAGGATTTAGGAATTAATTATTGTAAAATAAGCAAATATATCATGAAGTATATTTTTAAACGTCAGGAAATATATAGACCATAGTCATAGAAGTTATCCCCTTTCAATACTACTACGTAATTCATTTCATTTTGAACTTGTAATCATTGAAAAGTGCTAAAAACAAGTAAGTGGTGATTGGTAGATGGTAACTAGCAGTGGAATCCAGGATGCACCACGTTTCGTCCCATTTGGGACTCATCAGCCAGCCGGATATATCTGCATTCCCCAGTGAGTGATGGTGCTCATCCTGGATTCTACTGCTAGTGACCACCCACCAATTGACTTCAAGTTACATGACCAGACATCGTCGAAGCATTTGCACAAGCAGCCGATATGTCAGCCTGAGACTGAGCACTTTGGTTCAATCAATCGACAGGAAAGCCTAAATTCAATTAAATAAGTTAGTGGTAAGTTTCTACGCTTTAGTGAGCTAAATCGTCCGTGTACAATCTAGTCACCGACAGATGAATTTTTTCCTTAAAAAAGTTACCTGGAAGTTGCTAATAAAATTACAGTAGTCCACCGCCCTCTATCCGACTGAGAAGATAATTATCAAGAAATGGAATAGAATCTAAGAGCCATTCATAAAGAAGAAAACAGCGTATACTCAAAATACTTAATCCTCTTCTGATAAAGATGCAAAAGCTCCCTCTAGACATTTTTACATTATAAAGGTATGAAAACTTGAATTTAGATTATGGGATTTGTGGGGATTTGGACTAATTTAATTTCAGTTTGTTAGATTTTATCATGAACTAAAATCAATTAGAGAAATCATTAAAAACCAAGGAGAACTGAACAAGTATTTAGACCTATATTGGAATTCTTCGTCCGTGCCCACCCCAGATCCCACCAGGAATCAACCTCGGGACCTACAGTTTACAGAGCCAAGTTCGATGAACACTCAACCACTTGAGATGGGATTCAGTGACCTGTGAATTCTAACTCTGTCAACTTGTGATGTAGCACCGTCCTCACAATGTCTTAGATAGCACCACTTCACCTTGACTTGTGACCACATGTCGGACTTTTCTCTAAGTTCAGGAAATCCATCCGTGTCATCAGTAGCTGGATTTTAATTTAGACTATAAGATTTGTAGGATTTTATTTTAATTTTATATTTCTTTGGGTTCCGAGTGGGGCTTCAAAAATATCTCTCCACTTTGTTATATTTTCTGACGTCCTTTCCAGCTGACTACAAGAGTGACTATAATTTCTCATCTTCTCCTCCCCAACACACGATCTCCTCCATGTCACCCTCACACTGACGAACTACTCATCGCTTCCCATTCCGATTCTACTCGAGCAATGGCCTGCATTGCGCGCGATGTCATTTGATGGCCTCCCTCCTCAACGTATGACACATTCATCTCCATTTTCTCCTACATATTTGTTGAGCAATCGGCTCTTACTTGTTGGTTTGTTCCCAGCCAGAGTTTCTTGTTGCTAATTCTTTCTGGCCTACCGACTGGCCATTTGATCTTCAGTATGGAGCCAGCCAGGAAGGTGGCAGCTGTTGATAAAAGTCTTCATCAGCCTGTTGAAAATGGTTTTCGTGGAGCGCAGTGCAAGTTTCTGACACGTATAGAAGAAGAAGTGACTTACTTCACGTTCCGAATCTTGTTGTTTATGCTGAGGCGGAGTGCACGAGACATCCAAACTGGTTTCAGGTTAATAAAGGCGTATCTTGCCTTTCCGATCCTTTACTTCACTAAGCCAGTAATGAGACTAGTAAAGAGGGAAGTTTGAGCATAAGGCTAGCAACCCCATCCCGTAGAAATAAGAAAACAAACATCACTGCTACCGAAAATTCAAGCCTCTAGCTTGCAGCCACCCTATGTTTCACTGGGAACGTAAAGGAATAAAAACAAAACGAAAAATCCTGCAATGACTATGAGGTCAGCTACATAGATCAGACCAGTAGATTCGAGTTGTGCAGATTATCGGAACTCGAGAACTTAACTAAGTAAAGTATGATTAACCCACGAAGATGAGTAGTCTCGGGAAAACCTTACCAATCTCAGTGCATGTATTAACATACAGTCACACAATAGATGGGTGCAGATCTACAGTCCTAAAACGTAATATAGGTTGGTGGAGGGAGAGGGTGATCAGTGAATCCCTGTTCATCGAATCTACACCTAACATGTGCAGTAGGAATGAGACGGCACACCAATACCAGAAATATGGAAAATATTACTACCAATAAAATCGAAGGATAAGAAATAGCGAAATATTTCAAACAAAATTTGAAAGTTATCTGAACACTTTGATATGAATATGAGCAATAAATTGTGTTCAAAACATCATCAATAAATAAAACTATATCAGTGGATGATTTTATCAAATAAGTATTTCTCATGATGAAAGATTTAACGCTTAACAAATTTCGAAAGTTATCGAGTGTAGTTTTGCAGAGATTTGATTGGTTAAAGGTCTGATTGAGAGTTGATATCAGTTAGAGAACCATTTAAGAACCACCAGAGAGTACTCGACAACTGTTTCATCCTAGTTTGGGACTCTTCGGCAGTACACACCCACTGGGAGAGCTCGTTGACCATTCAGTCATTTGAACCCGATCCAGAGGCCCATGAATTCCATAAGAGATTAGTTACTCGCCTATAACACTGGCCAGCAGTTGCGCTATATAAGTAGGTGAAATTCATGGACCATTGAATCGGGTCCCAGTGGTTCAATAGTCTACAAGCTTACCTTGTATCTGGAAGGCTCTGAGTTCAAACTCTGACACTGGGTGCACGCTGATGAAGAGTGGCATACAAGGGCGAAACAGCTGTCTAGTACTCCTAAATTTAGGAAATTTCACTGGGATAAAAATAAGCACATTTACCCACAATTTGTTGCATCTTTCAACACATTAAAAGCATCCACATCCTACACGCGATTAGTATTCCTTAACTAATCATTTTAAAAGTTTCCGTTTGATTCTATCTATTGAAAAAAGCCCATCTTAAACATGCTGTTTTGTTTACACAACATACTATTCACAATCGAAAGTGATAAGGTAAATAAGGTCAATCGGTGAAACAAAAAATAAACAAGCCTTTAAACATGATACTGTTGTATATTTAGACACAGTGTATGTATATATATGTGAGTGTGTATGATTGTATGAATTCTAATATTGCACAGCAATATTATTAATATCATTACAAGTATTAATAGTTTTAGTTCATAATAGCATAACTGGTAAATATGTATAGATATATAAAGATGTATATAACTAAGTTACTCTGTGTACTAATAATGTGCGTATTTATTGTTCTGCCTTGTTTGTTTTATTGTTTTTCAACTTTACGACTCTTGAAGAATAACAAAACAAGTATAGATATAGATAACTCTGTCCCACTCTCCATCTCTCCCTCTGGGTCTGTTTCGTCTCCTTCAGATAAACATCTCAACATCTACTTTGATTTCACTCTCTCTCTCTCTCTGTTGGCGATAATAAATGAGGTAAAAATAGACAATTACAAACTCAAATTACTACACACAAAGAACAATATACTGACAATCAAAAAGAAGAATAAAATAAAAGAATCACTTTTCAAACTGGCCTCATTTAGGATAAATTCCATCATTCCTGAAAAGTACAATTAGATATTTTGTGTTATTAGTAGTATATATGAATGTATTAGTGCAAAATAACTTGTATCTTTTGTCGATAAAGGGTTTTTTCATATGCATTTGTGTGTACTGTATATTATTTGGTAAGTCATTTCATTAGATTCAGCAAAGACTCTGTGCAGGAAAACACAAAAAACAAACAATTACATAATAGAACATTGATTATTCCTTAAAGCATTTTGTACAGCTCTAGCAGCTGTTGCTTTATGCGCTTGTTCTCGATTCTCTAAAATACGCATTAATTCTCTGAAAACATTCATGACATGCCAATTGTATTTAGCAGAACATTCAACAAGCACAGTACGTTTCCATTGTTTTTTAATAATAATATTAATATCACGACGTATATTATATCGATAACTGGAATTTGTTGTTGATGTTGTACTCTGTGACAATGCTGGTGTAGATGTAGTCATGACACCTGAAGATGATGTTGATGACGATGAATAAAATGATGGGATAAACTGGGATGAATTTAATCCACCACTAGAGGAGGTTTGTTGTAATAAATCGATTTTATTCGCTACTAACAATAAAGGGATATCATTGAATTCAGCGATAATCTGATCACGTAAATGACGTATATACTGAAATGATGATTCAGAGTTCACATCAAATACTAATATGAAAGCTGTAGCATTTCTCAATCCCCAACCACGATAACTTTCCCATTCATCAACAGAATTTGTTGGAAATTTTTTTTCAATCGGTGGACAATCAATTAAACGGACATGATATAGACGATCATTGAATGATATCATAGGATCATAGTATACTGGACGATTACGTGTTGGTATAGGATTTCCGGGATCAATACAATTGATAAATTGTTTCACTAGTGTTGTTTTACCCGATTGACGATTACCAAGGATTGGAACACGTAAGATATGATCAGATGTATCGACAGGGGATATATCATTTATTTCAATAATAGGTGTACTGTTATTAGTATTGCTTAGAACAGTTAAATTATTATTAGTAGTATTAGTATTATTAATAGTCGGAGGAGTAGGAGGAGTAACATCGATTTGATTGAGTGAAGGTTTAACAGAATTAACTGTTGAATTAGTGTGTAAATCAAAAATCCCTTTCAATGGTATCCATTCACTCAGTTTTGAAGTTGACGATGATGGTGTTGTTGTTGCTCCTGTTGTCTGTTGTGCTGATAATGGGGAGGGGATTTTTATCCGTGGACATGTAAATTTTACATGATGACCAGTGAGAAGAGTTTTTCTTTCTGATTTCTTCCCAACAGGCTTAGTTTTATCATAATCTGTTTTATTTACAAAATTTAATGAATGTACATTATCTTGACGTAATAATTCATTTTGATTAATAAGTGATTTAATAATTATTCCAGAAGAATTATTGATTTTAGCTGTACAGGTGATTGGTTTATTATGCTGTCTACGTGCAGCGACCGCTGCTGCTGCTGCTGTTGCTTGTCCTGTCGCCAATGGTCCTCCTCCAGGAACAGTAATAACTGAGATATTACCTTTCTTCTTCTTATCCAAAGTATCATCATTGTCTTCTTCGTCAACCGTGCTAATTTGTTCCCAACCAGCAAGCCGAGCAGCGGAGCCACTACGTAATCGTCTGAGCTTGAAAATTTGGTCTGTGATAATTTATACACTGAAATTTGTCCGTAAGTAATAATACTAATAATAATAGTAATAATAATAATAATATCAAATATATCCAAATGTTTTGTGCCTGACAAATGCATACAGCAATTAATATGCATACAATAATAGTAATAATAATAATATTGAAAATTGATTTTACCGCTTGTTTTCTTTTCGTTTGTTTAAATAAAAACGTCGTTACATTTATGATTCAATGGATTAAATTTTTAAACTGAAACTGGCGGTAGTTTAAAAGTCCATCAGAATCATTGATAAAAGTATTTTTTTCTCACTTTCATAAGGAGGATAAATAATATACATAAATATATAGTGTTTCTAAATATTTACATATATTCACATTGAAATTCTGTAGTGTTAACAATTATAAATTGTTGTATTCCAATGGAAACGTCGGTCGCCTTTATCACCTACTACTTCAGTAGTAGTAGTACTGTGAGAAAAACTTGAATTTTTGTTTAATGATTGAAACTTTTTGCTTGAAAATCAGAATTAATAATTTTATTGTTTGTTATTTTTTCCACATCAAAATAAATTTTCAATCGGTCGACAGACTGACTAACTGACTGACTGACTCAATGAATGAATAAGTGAGTGTAGATGTGATTTTGAGAGTCGAATGAAACTCACAAGTTGACCAACGGCACTAAAAAACCGACTATATACAACTTTAAACAATAAGCGTAAACGCTAATGTATGTGGACATATCTATGCATATATATATATATACATATATATGCCTACATAAATGAATACTGTATGTATACATATATATATATATATATATATGTATATACCTGTTTCGTTTGCCATTCTATGAATTGTCTTCAACAAAGAACCAATAAATATCGTTGAAATATAGTGGGATGGTGGTGATGTTGGAGGTGATGTACATAATTCGTATATATTATAAAATCATTTTTTAAAGCTAGTGAGAGTAGGGCAGACATCAAGACACAGTAAGCGAGAGAGACATAGAGAGTATCCAGTTGGTTTACAAGAGTAGTAAAGTATGAAAATAGTAAATCACTGTGTGTTATAATAATAATAACAAAATGTGGGATGTAAATTTTTAAGTATGGTAATTAGGTGGACAGAAATAATAATAATAATAATGAATGGTGTATGACGTTTTGTGGTTGATCTACTTTTTTATAATTAACACAAAAATATGCATTTTTTTTGTTTTCAAGAGCTATAGTTTGTAGCGATTTGGATTTGTTACAAGTTTGACTACGGATTGGTAGTCAGTTAGTGAATCATTGAAAACTAACAGGGAGACATGGCAAGGTGTTTCGTCCTTGTTTGCCACTCTTCATCAGTACGCACCCACCGCCATGGTTCGAATCCATGACAGTACAAGTCAATAAATGGCCCACTGGTCACACTAAAATCATGAACCAGTAGAAGTTAGAATTCATGAGCCATCAGGCCGGCTCCCAGGAACTGAATGGTCTATAAGCTTGGCTTGTTATCAGAAGGTTGCGGTTTCGAACCCTGGCAGTGGGTATGTACTGATGGAAAGTGGCAAACTAGGGTGAAACAGCTGTTGAGTACTCACTGTGGCTGGTTTCCAACGGTTCTTTAACCGATATTAATCCGTGGTCAAACTAGAAATATATATAATAATAATATCTTCATTCTGGACAGTATTTATAAAATGTACAGAATTTTCAGAGGAGTTTATTGCATCATATTTTCCCTTAGTACAATATCTTCAAGTAAAATATTAATTCACTGACAGTATATCCTGTGACACAATGGTCTCTCAGCTGAAGCACAAACCATTCCATTATGATATATCTGCTTTGTCTCCTTCAAGAAATCCACGATATCTAGTTGAAAGCCAATTGTAAGATGTTCAGAAGTACATTTCGAGACTCAAGGACATAACTGAAGAACAGTTATTTGATGTATTGGGATACGTTGCCACCCATAATCAGACCATTCCTGAAGTTTAGTAGGAGCTTGCAAATCAGGAGCTTTTAAACATTTTAAATACATACAGGAGCAGATAATACCAACAGAGGTCATATCTCAACTGATTAAAACGAACCGAACGAGAGAAAATATATGCAATGGGCAGATGGAAACATTTAGTAACCCAAGTTTTAAGCAGGCCTCCAGTATATTATATATATATATATATATATACAGCTTTTTCAAAATTCTTTTGCAAAAGTGATTTGATAATCTTCAGAATTGGAAAGACTTCTCAACTAGAGTTAGCCACGAGAGAATTAACGTTCACAGAATTTAAATTTTTAAACATATATTAACAAAAAGCAGAAAGTCTAATAGTTATGTTAAATCTGTAAAAGGTACCAATTTTTAAATATGAATAAAATGATGAATAGGTTAGAATATAGAGTTATTAATATAAAGATATTGTAGCGACTAAAACCGACTCGTTATGGTTTCAACGCAGAAAACTGATCTCTACATTCTACTCTACAGCCAGCAAAACCTCCTTGAGACAGCTGCTGTCATATAACGCTCCAAAGACAGAAAAAAGACGATTATTCTGGAATAATTTTGCAGTTCTACTAAACAATAATAAAATGAAAGACTCAAATTTACCCCCAACAATGCCGTTAAGCAGCTATGCAGCCTTGTCTCAGTACAAAACATACACTTAGAATCAAGTAGCGTATTCCCAAAAAGGTGGGGTGAAAACTGTATCAGCAAGAATTATGAGCTAGTAAACTAAGCGAGGTCTATGAGTGCATCGATCAATTATTGAAGCTGGATAACCCACCTGTCTCAATTATCAAAACACAACCTAGTCCTGATGTGAGAAACATCAGCAAACAACATGGAATTCCTACCCTTTTTCTAGTAAACTACTGTGTATCGGAATAATTGTTTGGAGAATCCCTCCTCAACGATCTGTTCACAATATTCATAATCCTTTGGATAAATCCATCAACTTTGTAATTATCATCCTCTTTTCCCCTAGAATGAATATCATTCTTCTAACGTTTGCATATCATACTTTAACCTAATCCTAAATATTTGTCTTTGTTCCTGTTCAGTGTTTAATTTTAATGCTTCTCTTTGTGGTAATCTGTGATGCTACTGATAATGTGTTGCTTTACGAGTGCAATTTTGTTTGACTGAGCCAAGATCATTCTCACCTTGGACTGTTTGAAGGAATTATTTGGTGACTGACTTTTGATGACAGAGTTTCGAAATCATCTCGTTGGGAGGATTCTTCTTTAATCCTCAGGTACTTGTTACAGTTGATTTTGGCAACATAATTCTGTTGTATAGTACTTGTTTTGTATTCAAGAAACTGTTGGATCTGTTCAGCCGCCTAATGTCATTGTTATATCGCTGTCGTTGGGGCGTTTTGTGACTGTGGGTAACTCACGAAAGTGGAACACGGAGACTGATTTCCTGCGTTCAGACCACAACACGTTGGTTCTGGTCGTTACATACTGTACTCATATATGTCTGAATTCATTTAACTTGTAACGAAGCATATTCAAAACTGACGTCTTTTTGCTGATTTGAACGATTTCATTAGTTATTCAGAAGCTTCATCTGCAAAACACTTTGTGCTGGATTCCGCCTTATTATTTCTAGTTATGAATTTCGTTATGAAATATTACAAATGGAAGAAGCCCCGTATGTCTCCTTCCTCGAAAGCAGCCGGCCATGGGATCTTCATTGTCTGGAGGCAGCGACATCAGCTGTAACGGTGGAAGACGAACGACTTTGTATCTCTATATAGCGAAATTAGGTACACCGTATCTTCAAAGCAACATTTGCACAGATCTTCTGTGTTGCACTACTTCTGGCCTTCCTTCATATTGTGTATGTTTCTTTGTGTTCTGTTCACATCTCACAAATATCTACACAACGCTGAATCATTTGCTTTCTCTGACATCAAATCTATCTCCCTGCTATTTGATGTTTTTATGCCGATGAACGTCTCTCTACATACTACTAATAAATCTTATCAGTAACACACGCCACAATACCACCATTATTAGTTGGTAAACAGTGATCATCCAGACTCGATAATCCCTGAATCATCAACTCAGAATGTGTTCCGTCAAAGTAAACTCATATCTGCAGTTTCCAGCATAGGTGAATTGTTAGAAAAAGTTGAAAAGATCATTTTACTTAGTAGTTATGTAATAACTGTGGGACAGGGCTACATTTCTAAACCGTAATATAGGTAGGTGGAGGGAGACGTTGATCAGTGAATCCCTGTTCATCGAATACACACCTAAAACGTGCAGTAGGAATTACGCCATGCCATTACTACAGATATGGAAAATATTACTATCAATAAATCCAAAGGAAATGAAATTATGAAATTATATAAACGAAGTTTGAAAATTATGTTTGGAAGTGTCTTGATATGATTATGAGTAGCAACAAACTCTGCTATAAACATCTTCAGCAGATGGCATTGTATTACTGTGTGGTCCTATCATATAAATTTATTCTGTGTTGGAATTATACTCTACGACAGTGTCCAAGTATTGTCCATTTAATATAAAGTTTCCTATTAGATATCATATGTACGGAAAATATCACTTATACAGTGTTCAACTTTTATTTACTCCCAATAGGTTTGTACTTCACATCTGTCGTGGCAATTATTCAATTCAACAAAGTGGAGGTTAGTTAATAAAATAGCATTTAGAATAGCCGTTGTAATGAAACTGAGAAATTCAAATATTGATTTATAGGGATTCGATTGATTGGCTACAGGATTTCATCATGAGCTGACATAAGCTAGAGAACCATTGGAAAACCAACAGGGAGTACTCAACAGCTGTTTCGTCAGCCTGGTTTAGGACCCATCATCAGTACGCACTCACACGATTTGGGTCCGAACCCACGACCCTCTGGTTACAAGGTAAGGTCGTAGACCATTCAGCCACTGAGGCCAGATCCAATGGCCTATCAGTTCCAACTTCTGCCAATTCACGACATAGTGCGAACACTAGTCAATGTCTTCGGCGAGTATTTGTGTTCCTGCCCGACCTTCTGTACAGCAGAGTTCGAACCCCGGTGCATGCATGCTGCTGAAGATTCCCGAACTAGGATGAAATCGCTTTCCAGTACTCCCAGATGGTTTTCTAATGGTTCTCTAATCGATGTCAGCTCATGATGAAATCCTGTAACCAACTGAGAATTTGTTAATTAATTTTAAGGTTTTAATCGTACTAAACATTATTAAACTGATGTAAAAGCACTTTGCTATTTATTAGAAGTATTTCATGCATATTTTCTACGTGTTTTCACATTATTGTTCAAGATATACTATCGTTTAATGAAAATTGGGTAATTTCGATGTTCATTCGTGTTATTTCAATACTAATAAAGATAAATTTCACTTTTAAATCTTGTTTTTATACTGTTATATTTTTTTGGATTGTACTCACAAGTCTAAATCATTAGTTGACCATGAATTTAAGTGTAAGAGTCTTCAAATTATTTTATAATTTTTTAAAGAATGCTCACATCCTTATTAAAAATGTAAGTTTATCGAAGCACAAAAGCAACTTCCTTCTTCCTCCTCGAAACAGAGTTCCCACATTCTCACCTAATATTTGATTGAATAATGCCAATTATAGATCATAAGGTATGTTTAACTTGTTGGTTATTTTTGTACTTATTTACTGTTTGAAAGTAACAGAGGTAGCTTAATGGTATTTTTTATTCATAATTATTTACACTGCTAAGAGGTGTCCCAGAATGACTTCGAAAATACTCATGAATGAATAAATGTAAATGATGGGTTTTATAAGTCTAAATCAGTAATGCTACATGATTAGAGAGATGAATTATATACTCTGAAAAGAAGAGAACCACTGACAAGGTAAAGTTACACTCAGACTGTCAATGGATTTCCTTCAGGTTTTCTGACGGAGTGATAGTCAGTTAAAGAACCATTGAAAATCTCCGAAAATACCCATTGAGTCATGAAGAAAATAAAAGACAAATTCAGCGAAGAAAATTTTCTTTATCAACGAAATCATCTTCACAGGCTGTACTGTACAGTCGTATTTATATTTACCAAAAATGTATAGCAGTCCATTACTGAGTAATAGGGTGACACAATTGATATAATTACTCAGAAGTGGCTTTAGAAGTGAAAATAAAAGTTGTAAATTACATAGTACTCAACGCCACAAAGAAAGGAAGTGTTAGAAATTTGATAAGGTTTAAATTGTTATTGAGTGAGAATAAGGGTAGTTGAGTGTCAATTTAACAAGTGTGAAGAGGGTGTGAAAATGTACTAAAAGAACATGTGAATGATAAAAGTGAATTCATCATTAAAGTAGAAGTGAAAATTAAAAAAAGAAAAAAATTAACATTTTTATAGGGAACGACTAGTGAAGAGGTTAAGACCAAGGTAGAATAAGTGACTGGACAAACGTTTTCTGTGTATAGAGTTCGGGGTTGTATTGACGAAGTGCCAGAGCCAATGCCATACACAAAAACCGAAATCTGATGCCCTTTGTACCATTTGGCCTCACCTTGTAGATGATCGTGAAAGACGACTCTGGTGAAGCTGCGTGGCTTGAGTTCACCAAGTGCTCGAGAATTCAGCTAGTAACTGTCTTGCGTCGTCCTTTTGCTAAACATGCCGGATAATGTTCATAGGATAATTCGTCAATACGACCTCGAACTCTATATACAGAAAAAATTCTGTCTAGTCTCTTATTCTACCCTGGACTTAACCTCTTCACTAGTCGTTCGCTGTACAAAAATTTTAATTTTTTTTTGTAATTTTCACTTCTACTTTAATGATGAATTCACTATTATCATTCCTTTTTGTACATTTTCACACCCTCTTCACACTTGTTAAATTGACACTCAGTTACCTTTATTCTCAATCAATAACATTTTAAACCTTAACAAATTTCCAACCCTTTCTTCCGTTGTGCCGCTGAGTACTATGTGATTCAAAACTTTTATTTTCACTTCTAAAGGCACTTCTGAGTAATTATATGAATTATGTCACCCCCTATTACTCAACAATAGACTACTATACATTTTTGGTAAATATAAATACGACTGTACAGTACAGCCTCTGAAGATGATTTCGTCGATAAAGAAAATTTTCTTCGCTGAATTTGTCTTTTTTTCATGAACCACTGAAAACCAACAGGGAGTACTGGACAGCTGTTGCATCCTAATCTCGGATTCATCAGCAGTACACACCCATTGGGTTTCAAACCGAAAATCTTTCAGTTACAAGGCGAGCTCGTAGGCCTTTCTCCCACTGGGACTCAACTCAACAACCCACGAATTCTAGCTTCTACCGGCTTGTGATCTAAGTGCGACCACCACTCAGTGTAATCGGCGAGTATTTGTCCTCACTCTCCACCTGGTGAACCCCACTGGTCACGATTTCTCACTAGAACACGAGGCAACTTCGTCTTGTAGCCTGTTACTAGTGAGCATCAAATTACTCTTCAAGAGCTGATTTGTGGGGATTGAATTTTTTCAAGTTTGATGACGAGCTGATATCAATTAGAAAGTCACTGAATGGCCTGAAGGTTTCCTTATTACCGAGAGGTCCTGTATTAGAACCTTGGTGGGTGCGTACTGATGAAGAGTCCTGAACTAGGACGAAACAGCTGTTCAGTATTTCTTAGTTTTCAATGGTACTCTAACTGATGGCAGTTCGTGATCAAACTTGAAACAATTCAAATCCCTTAAAATAAACTCTTGTCACACAAAATGGGTGAAGCACTTCGATTACACCTGAGAAACCAACACCACCAAGCGAGTGCTTCAACAATCTGGGAAAGACCAGTCGCCAATCCTCGACACTTCAAACTGCCTATATCAATTTGAGTGTGTTTGTGGAAGCAAATACATAGGTCGTACGGAAAGGCGATTGTCTACTCGCATGATGGAGCGTTTGCCAAAATGGTTGAAAACAGCTGAGTGCAAAGTGCCAAAAAACCTCAATAACAAAACATCTTGTGGACTATGGACATGATATCGACGCTGTCAATTCATTCACTATTGTCAGCAGACAAAGAAACAGGAACATGCTTGCAATTGCAGAGGCTTGTGCAATTCGAGTTTATAAACCAGGTCTCTGTGTACAAAAGGAGATGGTCGTCATTCTGAATCTACCATGGTAATACGTTTTACTTATTATTCTACCTCATTATTATTATTATTCTTGATTCATTTAAAACTATCCTTTATCAGTAGCATTATCTTAACTCACTTCAACATTATTATTATTATAACTATTACTATTGATATTACTCTGTTTGCAATCCTTGATGTATTCTCTAATGACTAATTGTTTATCTAAGTGATGTAATTTTATCTTTTATTTTATCTTAATTTTGATCTCTCATACTTCCTCTCCCCTTATCTATTTGAAAATGACCCGGAGAACATTCACACCTGTCTTTCTGCACGACTAATTCAATGTAGTTTATTTACTTATCAGTCGTATATCTCTCAATATAATTTCAATAGTATATATATCCGTGTATGTAGAGTATTCAGCTGACGAGTTCTACCGAAATTAGATGAATTCATTAAATCCTACTTTAATAACTTATATATGTCCAAACCAAGTTCACTTTTAACGGTTTGAAAAAATTTGGGCATTGGGTATATGATATTCATTATAATAAAGGTTTTTGTATTTCCCAATGAATGAAAAACAAAACGATATCGTTTTTACTGACGTTTCGCTATTTAATGCTAATAGCTTTATCAAAGTATTATTAAACCGGAATTTACAAAATCTCAGCATATATATAACAAACAGTTAGCGGGTGAGAAAATCAACATAGGTCAAGTTAAAGGGATATATTGAAAATAAAAATAGCGATGAAGATAACTAAACCAAATAACATAGGTAATAGTACGTCTGCTATAGCTGAGATTTTGTAAATTCCGGTTTAATAATACTTTGATAAAGCTATTAGCATTAAATAGCGAAACGTCAGTAAAAACAATATCGTTTTGTTTTTCATTCATTGGGAAATGCAAAAACCTTTATTATAATGACTACTTTATTAACCTTTACTGCTTGTTTGAAAACAATTACATCTGTAAAGATACCCAAAGGTACCGGTAATACACAAGATGTTTCACTAAATTTCACCAAATCTAATTTCAAACATAAAATATCATTAGTCTGGAAATCACTCATTAAAGAAAGTTAAATCATGACAAGTATTCAGTAGTGAAGTCAATAAAGAGATAATAAATGTTTATTAACTATAAATGTCTATAACTATTACTTTCAATAAACTGGAGCTTTTATTTGAAGTTTCTCAATTTATTTATCAGTAATTTAAATTAGATGATTAATGATTTGTGTTTAACGTCACATAAACTCGAAGATCTGCAGGTGCTGATCAGCAAGTTGACAGAGGAAGCAGCAAAGTCACAACTTCAAGCGAACACAGAGAAGACGGAGGTAATGAAGATGCCTGATCACCATCATCAGCAAACACCATTTATGCATTTATTCCCCTTGAAGAATTTGAATAAAGCAAGAACAACAGTGGTTTGTGCAGAATAATATGGTACCATCATTTATTTCGTCGGCTTCTCATCAGCTACTGCTTACAGCCTAAATAAATTATGAGGTTTATGTACAGAAAAGTTTTAACATACTTGCAAATTTTTCATGATGTCAGTTGACAGAAAGTTCCGCAATTAGTGAACAGTGCTCAGAAAATTGCGCTTATATAGTTTTTACACAGGCAGTTCAAGTTTAAACAAAATAAATGTATGCATACAATGGTAAGGCAGTTACGTAATAAAGACGAGAGATGTGTAAGATGCTGAGTGACTAATAAATTAGGTAACAATGTACTGAGTTCAACTCAAATCATAGAAACAAGAGACAAGCAAAATTACACTGTATCAAAGAGGTGAGATCAAAGCCAAAGATTACGTAATCAAATGAAAGAGAGAATAAAGACATCCAGTTACCAGGGTGGCAAGGAAAGACTAATAACTGCTTCTTTCTGAACACGTAAATCTGGTTTCAAGCGTCTGATAGAAATTGCTTCGGCAAACTTGAGGAGTATCGAGCTCCTTTGTCTATTGATAATTCTAACGCATTTCACGATTTCCACTTCATGACCCGTATCAAGGAGAAGTCTGATAATAGCGCTATTATAATAGTTTGTTCCCTTGAGACGTAGGCTTTTCGGCACATGTTCAGAAAATCGTAGGTGTACCCTTGTTCTTTCTGTTCTCCTAATGTAACTGCTCCCGCGGATACACGTAAATTTGTACACACAGTTGGAGTTAACATGAGAAGGATATCTGTCGACTTTTGACTGCATCAAAGAGCACTTTGTTCGATGGACGGGAACCAAATCAGCTGAAGGGTAGGCTATAGCTGATGACGTACTCAGTCTTCTGTTGACCATTGCTGCAATGTTTTCACCTTTAAAATCTACTATCAATGACAGAAATTTGAAAGAGGTCATGACTTTCATTTATCTAGACAGGACCGTTTCAACTACACGCGTGTCGTCTGTACGGATAAAGATGTTAAAGAGAAGATGGAAAGGGCAAGACAAATATTCATTCACTCCATGTTGGTTTTCAATAGAATGACCTTCTTAAGGTTCCGTCAACTCTTCTTCTTAGTTCCACATCAAGAAAGGGAATTTTGGATTCGCTCTCCACTTCAAGAGTGAATTTTATTGCTGGGCGGAAATTGTCAAGTACTAGTAACAGTGTTTATAATTCTTGTATTTCTTTGGAACATGTACGTATTATCACATTGCCTTCGTTTCTAAGTGCATTCTGACCACAACTCACTCATTAGATTATTTATCTTAATACTTTAATATTCTCACAACTGTTATAATGACTCATTACTTTTGTTATTACCCTCTTACGTGGAAAAAAGCTGTATAAGAGCGCGACTGTACAGCTAAAGAAGAGGAATTCGTCGAAAAGAACCTCTTCACTCAACTACTCGTTTTACTGTTTTCATTTAATGTCTAGATAGGGACTAAACATGATAAAATATTAATACATGTAGCCTGTGACTTTAAACTTTAATAAAGCCACACGTTCCCCTGATTTCTTTAACAAATTGTTCTGTTTTAGTTCTAAGAAGATAAAATAAGCCAAATAGCAGAGAAAAGTACAAGTTACATGTTTCAGTCAACAAAGTACTTGAAGTATTTTTTTTCAGTCCAGAAATTCAACATTAAATTATGTTGAAGTTAGATAAGAAATCAACGCGTTGTTTTTATAAGCCTTTCCATGAATTAAGTAATATAAAGGTGAAGGGGGCTGGCTATTAAACCAACAAATTCATGAAAAGAAAATTCAGAAAAACGGAAATGTGAACTTCAGACAGAAAAACATTTTAACAGGTGAATGTTTAAATTTTTGATTGACACTACCGGGGAAACAGAAGTTTGGAAAACAGTGTACATCATTTTTTTTCCATGTTAGTTTTTATTTATGAAACTATTGAAACATTTGTTTTAATATAACATCTGCTCATTCAACACTTTCTTGAGTAGAAGTACTTTAAGTCTGTAATGACTTACAGCTAAAATAAATTTGGTTTTTTTGAAAGAAAACTAACTTAACACAACTGACCAAGAAGGGCAGTTAGGACTTTTAATTCGTTAAAATTTAGATTAAAATCTTTGTTTTGATTAGAATTATAAATTAGAAGCTAAGATCCATCTTAGACATGTCAAATTCTCTATATCATAAAATCTTAACATGGATTACAGAGGTCCTTACGCCCGTAAGAGACTCCTTATCAAATCATTCTGTAAAAAGTCCATTTGATCTGACCAATATGCTAGACACCTTGAAATTAAGGAAAAGGTTATGTGCTCAATCGACATAGATACTTTATTCACCAATGTTCCACTTCATGAAACTGTTGATTTCATTTGCGACTACATCGCAAGCAGTGGGATACAATTACTATTCCTGTCACTTACATTCGAGACATTATCTTAAAGTGTACAGAAAATATCATATTCACTTTCCAAGAAAAGGCATACAAACAAATTGGTGGCGTTGTGATGGGGAGCCCTCTTGGACCCCTGTTAGCTGATATATTCATGTCTAAACTAAAGAAACAAATGCAAGGTATGCTAGGAGAATTTATGCTATGTGAACGTTGTGTGGATCATACACTCATTATTGGTAATAATGGTAAGTCTATTGAAAACTTTGTTAGTCTATTTAATCATATTCATCCAAATTCCGAGTGACTTCTGAATTCGAATCGAATAACAAGCTCGGTATCCTGGATATTACAATGACCAGGAGAGACGATGGAACGATTAAGTGGTCTACTTTTCTTAAACAGACATGGAGTGGACAATATCTTCATTTCACCAGTTTTGTTCCCATCCAATATAAACGGGCCCTAGTGAAATGTTTGTTCTCAAGGGCCCGAAAAATATGCACGAGTGACATATTGATGGATGAGCTTCGACATATACATTCAGTTTTATTAGCTAATGGTTATCCAATTGTCACAGTAAGGATAGACCACATCTTGAAAAGACAGCTTGTGTACCAAATAAAGCTATCTTTATTGACCTTGCACTCAAGGGTGATCATAATGTGCACTTGAAAGCTCAAAGACTTCGGTCAACCATCAAGCGCACACTCTACACCACATCTCTTTCCCTCACATCTCGAACATTTTTGATCCCTGTATCTGCGATTAAAGGACGAAATTCTGTGAACTCTACTTTAAACCTTATTTACAAGTTCACCTGCAGTTGCAGTGACACTTATATAAGTAGAACCAACAGAATGTTCCAATGTCGTGGTCGAAAAGAACATGTTCCAAAATGGTTATTAAAACACATAGAAAATCCCAATGCAATTAATCTGAATAGAAATCCATCATCATCATCCATTGCAAAGCGCTTACTAATGTCAGGTCACAAAATCAATATTAATGACTGTTTCACAATTATTTCACTCTGATTCAAGGTTGGTTATCAAAGGTGATGGAAGCACTTTGGATTAGTCACATACACCCTAGACTATATGTACAAAACCTAATTAAATATGATTGGTCATTAATATGTGTTTTTGTTTTATATAACTGAGTAATTGTCATGCATTTTATTTTATTATTGTTAACCATGTTAGTTGTAAGGCGATTGTAGAGAAACTACGAAATTACGATATCATCTCGCGAAATTTGTCTTCTAAATGCCTTACTCAAATATACGATCTGTATATTTTGTGATTGATAATCTATTAATGTCATGATTGAGTGAATACTATACAACGTAGTACATATTAACCTATAAACCGGAATTATTGCGGTAGATTTATTACAATTACATACATCTAGATATGTTAATAATAATATTTCTAATAATAATAATACTAATAGTGAAATACAAGGAAACTTCGTAAAATCAAATAAATAAATTTCAATAAGGCATTTAGAAGACAAATTTCGCGAGATGATATCTTCATTTCATAGTTTCTTTACAACCGCTTTACAACTAACATGGTTAACAATAATAAAATAAAGTTCATGACAATTACTCACTTAAATAAAGAAAACAAAAGTACATACTTATGACCAATCATATTTAGATAGGTCATGTAGTCCATGGTAGGCGAAGATTGAAGTCTATTGTTTTTTGTACACACAGTTTAGGATGTATGTGACTAATCCGAAGTGCTTCCATCACCTTTGATAACCAACCTTGAATCAGAGTTATGTGAAATAATTGTGAAACAGTCATTAATATTGATTTTGTGACCTGACATTAAAAAGTGTTTTGCAATGGATGATGCTGGATTTCTATTCAGATTACTCGCATTGGGATTTTCTATATGATTTAGCAGCCATTTAGGAACATGTTCTTTTCGATGACATGGGGACATTCTGTTGGTTCTACCTGTATGAGTGTCACGACAACTGCAGGTGAACTTGTAGATACAGTTTGAAGTAGAATTCACAGAATTTCGTCCTCTGATAGTAGGTACCGGGATCGAAAATGTACGGCATGTGAGAAAAAGAGATGCGGCGTAGAATGTGCGTTTGATGGCTGACCGAAGTCTTTCAGCTATCAACTGAATAATCTGATCCCCCTTGAAATGTAGGTTAATAAAGATAGCTTTCTTTGGAACACAAGCTGTCTTTTCTAGATGTGGTCTCTCTTTTCTGTGAAGATTGATAAAGTTTTCTGGATAACCATTTACTAATAAAACTGAATGTATATGTCGAAACTCATCCGTCACTTTGTCACTCGTCCATATTTTGCAGGCCCTTGAGAACAAACATTTTGCTAGGGAACGTTTATACTGGATGGGAACAAAAGTGATGAAAAGATGTTGTCCACTCCATTTCTGTTTATGAAAAGTAGATCGCTTAATCATTCCATCGTCTCTACTGGTGATTGTAATATCCAGGAAACCGAGTTTGTTATTTGATTCGATTCACATATGTAAACCATTTAGGACTAAATAACAAGATGTCAGAGTGTCTGATCTGAACTCATAAGATAATGTGAACACTCCTCATCAAGATGAATGCCCAACTATGATTTTTCGATCGGCATATAACCTAAGAAAACTAACAGTATATCAGATATAATAATAATAATGGGAAAAAATTAAAGAGAAGGGGATGGGGAAGGAAAATTGTGACAGTAAAATGAAAGTATCCTACCAAGGTAGATTTAAGGTAACTGCTGTCTCCTTTTGTATACAGAGATTAGGCCCCTCTAATCTGATTACTTAGGCTTCAGTAAAGTCAAGAGCCTTTTCACTTTAACTGATTAAAAATGCCCATTAAAATTTTCAAAAGAATGGTTGATGAACAAAGAATACTCTTTTCGATAACTTCATCACCACGCTCTACAGTTATATGTATATATAATAGTTAATGAATTAGTGTAATTAACAATATTAATGTTGTTTAAATAATATCGAATCAATAATATCAATAGATTACAGTCCAATATCATCAACATAACAATAAATTAGGAAAGATAATAATACAAATTCATGAATTTATAGTCTCTACTGAAGGCCAGGGCAGTAGTATCGCCTGGACTTGCTTCTTTTGCACACAAAGCACTGGTTGTTCCACGCAAATCGCGATGGCCTCTGCTGTTTCGAGCATGCGGTACCTCGATGTTTTTGGCAATTTATTTGGTACCCAGTAGATGATAGAGAAGGATTCTTCAATGCGCTGGCTTTGTGGCCGGCCAGTTTGGACCAGGTGGTCTAATATCGAACTGTTGATGGATTTTACTACACCTTTACTTAGCCATACTGGGAGATGTTCTCAAGCTGGCACGAAAAATCAAGTTCCTAGAGCAACGGCCGATAAAACTCGCTCCACCACAAACGCAGTTGAATTGGTAGATACAGTTATAAGTGGCTAGTCTAGATACTTCATCTTTCAATCGAGGAATCACCATCGGTCGTGTACTTTGCTTATTAATAAGTATAAAACGTCTACTCGACATCACAGTATGTTCAGAGTCCTATAAATGTCGTGACTTTGAGCTCCTCTGGATGCCATCATCATTGATACTTATTTGTTTCCACAGTGTTCATGTATTTGTATGTATTTAACCTTAAAATGAAATTGTATAAATAATAATGTTTGTAGAGGAGTGTTCAGCTGACGACGAGTCCTCCTATCGAAGTTCATGAATTCATTAGCTGTTGCTCGTTTTAAATTTACTACGGGAAAGAAACGTTTTCAAAGCATGAAATGTTCGGTCCATTATAATCTCATTAGATAAGAATGAAGAAAGAAGAGATTGTTTAACCTTAAAACGCTTATCTAAATAATCTATCTTATTAATTTCTAATTAACTAATTTAACCATGAATTGGGTCAGGTGACCATACATTACTATACATGTGTATAAACATGCCTACATAAATATATACTGAATATATATTAAGCGTGATTTGATACTTTCCAAAGAAGTAGACCATGTCGATATATCAAATAGACTCATGGTATCGTACGATATTACAGCCTTGCTTACAAAAATACCAGTGATGGAAACAATTGACATCATTTGTAAACAAACCAGTCTATTACCTCTACGGAAAACAGAGATGAAGCGTCTATCACTTCTCTGCACGAGCGACATCCAATTCAAATTTAACAGCCAATTTTACCGACAAATTGATCAAGTTGCTATGGGTTCACCTCTAGGACCTATTCTAGTCGATATCTTCATGGGCTTTCTCGAAAAGACCCGACTGAGCGATGCTATCAATGAAATAACCTACTATCATCATTATGTTAATGATACATTTGTTGTCTCTAATGACATGAGTTACACCAAAATTCAACTTTGAATATGAATATAACGAGGAGTTCAGCCTCCTGGACCTTAATGCGAGAAGAAGAAAGGATAGTACAGTCAAAAATCCCATCCTACAGGAAAGGAACCTGGACTGGGAGATATCTTCAATCTAACATTTTCTATCCTATAAGCTATAAGCGTGGAAGCTAGGAGGCTATGTTGACCCAATATGGTGGTAAAAGAATTAGGCCTTGTTGACAAATCCCTATGGAAAAGTGGGTATCCAAAGGGATTTATTCAAAACTATACCGAAGAATAGGACCAGAAAACGAAATTTCCGACTGTTGAAAAGAAGAAAGTGTTTATTTGTCTCATGTCCAAAGAAGAAGTAGTACCTCAAAAGGTTGACAAGGCAATGGAAGGAGGAATAAAAAGACACTTCCCTGAAGCTAAGGTGGTAACGCTACACAGCACCACATGCTCTATGAGCCAATCTAAAATAAATAAGTACCCTACTGATGTCACCTCCAACTGCGTCCATAAATTTACGTGCACTTGCAGAAGCAAGTTTATTGGAAGAACAGAAAGAAGGACGTCTATCCGGTTTTCATAGTATATTCCAAGAAAATTAAGCCTGAAAAGAAACAAATATCCGCAAAGTGCAATTACCAGACACCTTGGTGATACGGGTCATTTCATCGGGATTTCTGAACCTTTCAAAATATTAAATATACAAAAGACAGCAAATTTACTATGATTTACTGAAACAACTGCCATCAAATGTCTCAAACCAAATTTATTCATACAAATAGAGAGTGTAATCAATCTCTTACTCCCTTGATAACTGTATCTTGATTATATTGATTAATTATCGATATTAGTGAAATAAGCTCACTTAGCAGGTTTTCAAACTTATGAAATATAACCTTTTTCAGTTTCGGTGTGAACTTACAAGCTAATAGTGTTCATTGGATTTTATTCTTTTCTGTCTTATTCGGAAAGCATATAAATTCAGGGTAAATGGAATTACAAATTGTAATCCTCATATTTTGGATTCATCAGTTTTATAATAGTTTCTCTACTACTATTCCAACACTCAAGTATACTACTGTCATTTTTTTATAACCAGTATAATTTCAGGTAGTTTGCAGCTGATGAGAACATGTGAAATATTATTTTTTATTTAGTTTTTAAATTTCATTATAGCTTGATTCCACACCGTATTTTTGACACAGATAAGGAATTTTCAGCATGTGATATCGGTAGGCCAAATTTAGCAGGTCGACCATTGATATCAGGTGTGCGTCTGCCGGGGATCGAACCCCGGACCATGTGCATGGTCGGCTAGCGTCCTAGCCACTGTTCCACCGACGCACAGTGATGATATCATGATATCATTCTATCCACTTCATGTGATCTTTCTTTCTGTATCTAATATAGATTTTAAGCTGTTGCAAGAGATTGAAAACAACATCAAAAAGTTCAGCGAAGAGTCTCCTTTCTGTGACGAATTCATTCACTTATCTGTACAGGCGCATTTATATATAATTATTTTTTGTGTATGCGTATGTACATTAGGATTGTCAAACAAAAATTAGTCAGTGTTGTTGTTTGCATCGTCGAAATGTTAAGATGAATAATCAAAATTGTAACTAGGGTGGTGAAAATTGGTAAGTATTAACAAGGGTTGCGTAATATGAAATAGGATTTTAATGGAGATACGAGTCCTGAAAATAAATTATGTAATAGGTAGAAAGAGTAAATAAAGAGTTGGTTAAGAAGACGATGTCACTAACATGCCATACGAAAATTAAAAAACAAAAAAGAAAACTAAACAGTATTAACAAAGTTGCAGAACTTTGGAATTATACCCAAGGTAGAAGGAAATGGAGGAGTTTCTTCTGCGTACATAAAGCTGGGTTTTCTGTCCGGATCGCTAAGGCCTTAGCAATGCAATGTACGCTGAAGCTTACCATTTTCAGAAGGCTTCTTTTGACTTTCCAGATGACTGTGAATCAATACTCCTCACATACTGAGTAACTAGTGTTGAATATATGTTCAGTTATAACAATTCTTGTTGATTCAGTATTACCTTTTCGTAGTCAAGCGGGAAAATGTTCTTTGACTTTTTGAGATAAATCACGCATCGAATGACCTAAATATCTTGCTCCACATAAGCAAGTAAACTGATAGATACACATAGAAGTGGTCAAATTCAATAGTTTATCTTTGGAGTCGTTGAGGAACAATGAGTGGCATGATAATACCAATCGTAAAGTAGCAGCAGGCAATGTCGGCCAGAGGGTCGCATTTAAAAGCTACATTCATGTACAGCATCTTCTTTGGCACAGAGATGGGTTGTTCTTTGTTGATTTTCGGCTTTATGTGTTTATCTTTAGAGCGTGGTGGATAAGCATTCTCATGTAGTATCTTCCTCAAGAGAGTGATCTCTTCTTCTACTGATTCGGGGCTGCAGATTCTACGGATTCTAGTCGCAAGAGATATTATCATGTTCCTCTTGAGAATGGTGGGTACCCAACTGTAACAGTTTGTCAGCTGGCCGTTCCACGTAAGCTTTCGATATACTGATTTCTGTAGAGTCCCATGAGTCTTCTTTGTTAGTCGGACATCCAGAAATGAGATTGTCTCTCCAGTTTCTGCTTCAATTGTAAAAATTTGATGGCTGGGTAGAAGCTATTAGAAAAAGACTTATAAGAAATACGGTATTATCTTCTTTTTAATAATAAGGTGAACTGTAACAAAGGTAATTGGTTATGCACTTAATAATATAGTTTATAAAATGTATAAATCCCAAAGGCGTATAGAAATGATAAGACTAGTAAGTAGTCACAATATTACGCAACAAGGTGGTAATTATGATAAGACAACATTAGGAGAAATTATACTGAATTAAATAAATCAAGGTGACCACTGAGATAGTACCAGAAATTCGCCAAAGTGAAGTTAACAATAACAATCGACATAATACGGGAAGGACGTACAAACTGAATAAACAAAACGAAAGATAAGTAGGGCCGAAGTATGAATGGGAATTAGCATAATTCAGAACAGACGGATTAAGACCATGAAAGATGGAAGGGGTGAACAAACTTTCCCTGTATACAAAGATCTGGCTTTTCAATTTCGATGGCTCACGCTTCAGCAAAACAGATGAATCGGATACCTAGTGATTTGGGCGAGTTATTTTTTACCTTTCAGATAACTGTAAAGGAAGAGGCTCTAGAAATAAAGTGATCACTACCTACCAGATTTTCAATGACTACACTTTTTATAACCCCACTTCCACCTCTTCGTAATCATGCAGGATAGTGTTCTTTGATCCTGTCGGATAAGGCTCACGTCACACGATTGATATACCTTGCTCTACAAGAGCAGGTGGATTGATAAAAGCACGCAGAGATAGTCAGATGCAGGATCTTCAACAGTAATGGTCTACTAGAAATGCTATCGTCAGCGATGCTGCCACGAAAGTCTTTTTCAGAGACTGTGAGATCCTTCGGTTAGGGAAGTTGGCAGCAAAGTCATGTCTGAATTCCAGGTCCATTCACATCTTTTTCTTGGTGGTAGGCGTTAAGTCACACTTCATAAGTTTTGACTGTATGTTCTTGTCTATAAAACGTCATAGAAATCCATTCTCCATCAGGATTCTCCTTCGAAGATTTAACTCTTCCTCTACAACATCAGGGAATTTTCCGTGAATTACAAAGTAGCTAAGATTCCTTAAATCTATTTTTTGTGATTTGAACGCTTCATTGTATAATAAAGAAGCTTTCACTTACAGTTTATGGGAATAAGATTTACTTCTGACCTAACAAAAGTTATCTGAAATCTTCAAGTATTGGTTTTATAGGGAATTTTGTTTGATTGGTTGGAGGATTTCATCATCATCGTCATCATCATCACCAATGGAAAACCTAGGAGTACTGGATAGGTGTTTCATCCCAGTTTGGGACTCTTCATCAGTACGCACCCACTGGGTTCTGAAGAGACTCAGACTGTGGCAAAACACCTGTCCAGTACTCCTAGCTGGTTTTCCAATGGTTCTCTAACTGATATCAGCCCATGATGAAATCCTCCAATCACATTTTTTAATGATACTAAGCTAACATAATACTTCATTTACTGGGGGGGAGATTTGTTCTTTTATCCTTGTGAGAAAAAAGGTTTTCCAATAGGGAATCATCATCATTATCACATAAACCACGTGCTAACGAGTTGTCCTTTTTTGGTTATAAAATGTTACCTTCCAATCGAAAAATAAAAGAACAATTTCATCGACGATATTTTTGGTGAGCCACATTATTGTGTAACATAGAAATTCTATGATGTAATTGTCTTCTTTTTTGTTGCAACGTTATGTTTGAAGTCATAGGAAATTGCTGTTATTAGAAAAAAAACACAATACCCTTTAATAGTTTCAGATACCTTTTGTGTATCCATCTAAATGATGTTTTAGAAATATAATAACTTGTCATTATTGAATAATAATTCAATTAGCCTACTGATGCTCTCTCACTCTGTCTCTTACAATAGTCTCATAGAAAGGTTTCCTTACTGATTGTATTTGTTAATCTCATGATAACTGTGAATACTGCTCACATAAGTGAATTGCGTGATGCCTTTTGTTTCGAATTACTAATAAGACATTTTTTTCGCTTTATGGACAAGCCTTTTTCATTTAACAATAAATGAATGTCAAGCTAACTGATGCCTTCTTTGCTTTTTGCACCACACGACACCTCAGAGAAACTTCTACACTTTAATGAGTTTACTAACAAATATAGAATAAGTAAACATGCATTCTATATGGTTGGTCGCTTACATGTGATACGTTATGTAAAACTAAATATTTATATTGGATTGATAAGGCTGTAACATAATAATGATTGTTTGAAAAATCTCTCTTCAACGCTCCATTTACAAGATTAATACTTATGTGGATGTTTCAATTAACTTTGTGCTCTCGATGACACAAACTGAGTCCTGGGTCACAAACTGGTTGCATTCCTACTTCTCAAACAGAATGCAGTACACTGTATACAAAGGTAAATCCTCCTCTGCTGTGCTCACTGAAGCTGGTGTCCCCCAAGGTGCTGTACTCTCCCCACTTCTCTTTTCTTTCTTTCTACATGACTTACCATGTTCAAATCACATTAATTTTGTTAAATATGCTGACAATCTGACTGTAAATTTATCTTTCAACTGTCAAAGTGACTGCTCCAAACTAAATGGCTTTCTATCAGAAGTCAGCCAGTGGTCCAAGGAAAACGGTCTTACCTTAAATCCCTCTAAATGTCAAACAGTCAATTTCACCTTTAGGCATAAATCTGACCTAAACGAACTGGTTAGCATTCACGAGGTATGCAACATAGATGGCACTGAAATAGAGACCAAGTCGGAAATTGAATACCTATGTGTCATTCTATCTGCTGATCTTTCCTGGTCATCTCATATCTTAGCAATTTCTAAGAAAATATTCCGTCTTATCTTCTACATCAAGAAGTTAAGACATTCTGGATTAACCCAACCCTTACTCCTACAATTCGTTAACTCTTGCATCCTGTCTATTATTCTCTATTGTTCCCCCTTAGTTTTTCCAGGGCTACTAAATAAAGACTGTACCTTATTACGCAGGATGTTAAAGGTTGTCAGCAGGGTAAGCAACGTGTCACTTAACCAACTTGTTAATATTCTGGTCGACAGGCACTTGGACTCGTGGAAAATAGGCCAAATCCACTTTTTCAAACTCACACCACCCTCTTCATTCACAACTCCCCTCTTGTATCTCATCAGGCAGAACCAGAAGCCTATAAAGAAAACTATATGCTCGCACTAGCAAGTATAAAACTCAACCATAACCTACTTAGCTCGTGTTCTGTGAGATAAAGCAAGAATTAGGCGTGATACCTATAACTTATTAAATAGTCGGTAGAACTATTGGATCTCGTCTTTCCAACTCACATCATTTATAGGTACAACGTTTTCTTTCTTTCTTTTCCTTTTCTCTCTCTTTCTTTCTTTTTCTGTTATGTGCTGCTTTGTTTCTTTCTTCCTTACAAACTCTATTTAAAACATTCTTCTTCGTTCTTTCACACTCTGTATATCTCGACTTACCGCTTACGCCAGTAAATATGCTAGCATCTACTTTTCTAACACCTTCAAACACTGTTCAATTTTGGCTTTTCTACCGACATGCCAATATGTTGTTGTCATAATGAACTGAGATTACCTTAATCTATGTAGAATTCTCTTTATTGATAATGTACTAACTGGATGCAATACTGTAGTAAAAATGCTGAGAATTCCATTCTGTATCACAAGTACTGTTTTGGAATAAAGCAAATTGTTATTTTTATTATTATTATTTTCCTCTTTTATCCCAGGCTATATATTATATATATCAGTGTTCTGATGAACGCATATAATCTGTTGAATTAATCCTGTTTAATCTCTAATTTTAATGCTTCTCTTTGTGACTGCGTGACGATATTGATAATGTGTTGTTTTGTTTGACTGAAATCAAGGTCATTTTGACCTTGGATTGTGGGCGGGAAGTGTTTAGGCATGGGATTCTTATTGTGACAAAGCTTTAATCCTACCTTATTGTATGTGGTGTTGTTAATTCTCATGATTTGTTTTGTACTCAAGAGAGAACTGGATTTTTACAACTGCCCAGCAAGATTATTGAGCACCGTAGATTTTATTTCAAATGACTGTCTTTTTGTTATTATTAGGGCATTTTTTGTCAGCTATACAGTTGAACGTGAATATATTGTTTTCCTGTGTTCAGGCACGTCGGTTTCTGTCGTTACAATATCCTTCTCATAGTTTAACGGTACTGAGACCATTGAGAATATTAATGGTAAGTTATTATATGAATGTAAAACAGTGAAATATCAAATATTATCGTTGACAGCTAATTTGATTCAGGTAGCTATCAGTCTTGATGGCATTGAGCTATGCCTCAAATTTATTTTATTACGTTTAAATTTGTACCACTGAATGTATTTTTAGCTAAACCATTTAGTTTCATCGGACACTAGTTGGTAACTAGTGTGATGTGTCTAGTCCTTTCTTTGGTGCAGATTGAATTCTATCAGTCAAGTCTGCAATTTGGCCACATGAGTTCCTTCAAGGTTGCAGATACGCCTTGCTGACTGGGACTGCAAACTAGCACGAAACCTGGGTGAGGCAAGTCTTCCTACCGATCGCCTCCAACCATCTAATATCATCAAATCAATGTGCACCGTGATGGCGAGCTACCAAGAATGGTGGCCACATTGCGAACCTGACCGATAGAATTCAGTCTGCACCAAACAGAGGACTAGACACATCACACTAGTTACTAGTGTCCAATCAAAGTACTCAATACAGTCCTACAGGAGGTCAGTCGTGAGCCCGAATAGCTCAGTGGTAACGTCTCTAACTGCAATACTCACTGGGTGACGCGGGTTCGAATCTCAGAACGGACATGAGTTCCTTCAAGGTTGCAGATACGCCTTCCTGACTGACTAGTGAGTGCCAACTAGCATGAAACCTAGGTCAATCAGGACTTCCTGCCAATTGCCTCCAACCATCTAAAACCATTTAGTGTTAGTTAAACTGTCAGGAATCAGTTCAGCCTACTCGGAATTACTCAGGGATTTAAGGATACCACTCCAACTCACTACTTATGCGGACAGCTTTCATTTGTTTAAATGGCATATCGATGTCCCAAAAAACGGGCTAATATTCAAAGAAAATCTTGGGCCATATATTGTCTTCACTGATGAAGAATACAGTCTTGCTTCTATTTTTCTAAAACATAACTTCAGTAAAAACGAAATATCATCACAGGATTGAATTAGCGTTGGGAGTTAAATATTTGACAAATCCAATGAAAAGTGATAAACGCCAGGAATAATATCAAGCTGTTGCTATATTTCTCTTGTGATAAACACAATAATTTAAAATGAATAGTTGTAGATGCATAAAAGTGATTGATTTAGATATAATGGAGAAGATTTGTAGCTCAGGTGGATGATTTTGATGTAGTTGTGTTCTCTGAGCTGGATGGTTTATTTGAGAAGCTTTCATTACCCTACCAGGCAACATCTTCAGCGCATACTTCAATTTGAAGTGAGCTTCTAGATTTCTCCATGAGTTTATGAGTCATCTCTCCTGGTGACCTTGAAAGTGATTGCTTGTTTTTGTAGGTTTTCACACGCTCTAGTCTACTGGTATTGGTACTGATTGTTTCCCTGACCTGAAGTTTGACTTTTTGGTTCATGAAATTTTCCTCTTATGGACTGCTAAATTTTATCTCTGTCAGTGTGCCTGTTAACTGGTGATTCTCTGACGTACTTAGTGTTTCCCCTTCCTAATATCTGGACGTTGTCCCAGTCGAAATGATATCTGTGGTTGCTTGTATGCAGTGATATGAGGGAGTGGATATCATGTCTTTTAACAGCTAGTTTGTGTTCATGAACATCAATTCGACTTGGACAACGTCGAGATATTAGGAAGAGGAAACACCAATTACGTCAGAGAATCGGTAATCACAGTAATCAGCGATTTATTGCTGAAATAGGAATTTCGTGATAGCTATCCTGACCAAGTGCATCAGTGGTTCAATGATAGAATTTTCACCAACCATGCACGAGGTCCGAGGTTCGCGTCTCCATCGGCGCACACCTTTACCACCCTTAACCTGTTGTAAACCGGATAAACAGGAAAGAATGTTAGGCATGAGGTTAGCAAAACCAACCCGTAAAACGACTGCTGCCACAGGAACTTCATAGCCCGAAATTGTAACCCCTCCTGTGTTAAACTAAGAAAGCAAAGGAATAGAAAAACACTCTCACTCACTTATCTTTATACTTAATTCTCTATTATCTAATCTTAATATTACTTCATTATCGAGTTTTTTCACCTAGCAATGGGATCTAATAAAGCAATAATAGTTGTATCATGTGCAGTTAGTTAACTGTTCAGATGGTATTCGTACTTTTGCCTTCCAGTAATGTGTATCTCAACTTACAGATAATATTTTGTTCGGATTTACTCACCTGATTAGTTAAACAGGACTGCCTACCATCACCGATGATATTCCTAATTGTGGTGGATTACACAATGCAGAAGACTGTATAGGCAGAGAAAAGACAGGAACACGTTAGATCGACAAGAAGACTCTAGAAGATTCGGACTTTGCAGACGACTTGTGTCTAATGTCACATAAATTCGAAGACTTATAGGAGAAAACCAACAAACTGGCTGAAGAGACTGGCAGGCGGCGAAGACAGGAATCCAGGTGAACATAGAGAAGGCGGGGACGGATGTGATGAAGATAACCAACCAACAGCAATAACAATCGGCACCAATCACTATCAACTGGAGAGATTTGACAGAGGCCATTTCCTTCACTTATCTAGGAAGCATTGTTTCAACCATAGGCAGTCTAAAAACTGATGAAGATGTCAAAACCAGCCAGGATCGGAAGGGCAAGATCAACATTTATCGACTTCAAATCAGTTTGGAAATCTCTTGCAGTCTGCGGCATAAAGAAGTTGATTCGAATTTTCAACACCAAAGTAATATCACTGGACTAGAGACTTTGAGCAACAGGCCATGGCAGACCTTTTTATGAACAGCTGTCTTCCCCGGTTACACGCTAAAGATGAGATTTTCAGAAAGGTTTTGCAAGAAAAAGCTTTGGGAATGAATCAACGAAGTACCTATTGCTCAATAAATATGTAAAAAAAGTGGAGATAGGTCGGAAAGACGCTGAGGAGATCGTTGAGTGACCCTGTGCACCGGATCATAGCTCAACTGGAATCCGAAATGAGAAACAAGGAGTTGGGCATGGGTTCAAGAATAACTAGTCAGAGAATAGAACAAAATACAGATATTCCGATGGTCTTATGTTCCACTTGAAACCCAAATAAATAAAAATAATAACTAGTAAGATGGAGAATTCTCACAGGTTATAGCTTCCTAGACAACAGCACTCAACAGGGAACTGTATTCACACATTCCTAACGTTATTTTGTATCAGGTAAACTGCCTACTTCATCTGTCCAGCAACATCTAACGCAAACGTACACAAAATAAAAGATATTAATATCAAGGACAAAGCCATGATATCTCCGGACATAACATCGTTACTCACAAATGTACCTCTAATAGAAACAGTTAATTACATATGTGAACAAGTGGACAACCAGTCGATAAACATTGGCATCCATAATGAAATCCTAAAAGAATTGATACTAAGATGTACCATGAATGTAAACTTCAAATTTGACGGCACGCTTTACAGGCTAATGGACGGGGTAGCGATGGGCTCCCCATTGGGTCCCATTCTGGCTGATTTCTTTCTAAGTAAGCTAGAAAATGGACTTCTGAACAACCTTATCAGTAAGCTCTCATTTTATTGCCGATATATGGATGATACCTTCATTCTTTGTGATAATGGTTCTGATAGGAGTACAATAATTACTGAATTCAATGAAGTACATTCGGCTATGAAATTCACATGCGAAGAGGAATCCCAAGACAGAATTGACTTCCTGGATGTCCTACTTACAAGAAAACCAGATGGTAGCATGAAAAGAAATTTACATAGAAAAAGTACTTGGACAGGACAATATACACATTTTCACAGCTTCGTTCCTATCAAGTACAAAAGAAATTTAGTGAAGACCCTCAGCCACAGAGTTAGAGCTATATGCTCAGAAGAAGTAATTGAAGATGAATTAAGCATTGTATATGATACCTTGATTGAAAATAGCTATCCCGACAAATTTATCAAGAAACACATGACAAAGAAAGCGGAAAAGGACTACTCACTATCTGTAAACAAGAAGCCACTTTATATACGACTGCAATTCAAGGGCGATATACCAAGTGAGATAATTACGAGGAAATTAAGAAAATCAGTTCAAAGAACTTTTAATGCTGGCGAACTACACGTATTATTCTCTACACGACCGATGGTGATTCCTCGACTGAAAGATGAAGTACCTAGACTAGCCACTTCAAATTGTATCTACCAATTCAACTGCGCTTGTGGAGCGAGTTATATTGGCCGTTGCTCTAGGAACTTGATTTTTCGTGCTCACTCGAGAACATCTCCCAGTATGGCTAAGTAAAGGTGTAGTTAAAACCATTAACAGTTCGATATTGGACCATCTGGTGCAAACCGGCCACAAAGCCAGCATGGAAGAATCCTTCTCTATAATCTACCGGGTGCCTAATAAATTGCCAAAATCATCGAAGCACCACATGCTCCAAACAGCAGAGGCTATTGCAATTCGCCTCAAACAACCAGTGCTCTGTGTCCAAAAGAAGCAAGTCCAGCCCCTACTACTGCCCTGGCCGGCCTTCAGTAGAGACTATAAATTCATGAATTTGTATTATTATCTTTCCTAATTTTTCTGACATTCAGCTTATTTTATGTTGATGCTATTGAGCTGTAATCTATCAATATTAGTGATTCATAACACTAATTCATTCACTATAATGTATATATAACTGTAGAGCCTGATGATGAAGTTATCGAAAAGAGTACTCTTTGTTCAGTATCCATTCTTTTGAGAATGGGGAATGTTTATTTTGAAAAGTGCTCTGAAGCCTAGATAAAGCCTGTGTTAAAGGTTAAAGTATTGTTCAGTGTCCTTCAAGGAAGATAAATCTATGGAAACTTTTCTGCCTATTGTGTTATCTACTTAAATAGCATTGTATCGTAAACTTGAACAGCATCTATTCGAATTAATTTTATGTGATGCTAAGTTTGATGACTTATTTTATCCAATTTTATCTTGTTTTCAGATTTCAATGATAAAAATAAAATATAAATGTGACAACTTTGATTGGATACTAGTAACTAGTGTGATGTGTCTAGTCCTATCTTTGGTGCAGACAGAATTCTGTCATTCAGGTTCCCAATGTGGCCACCATTCTAGGTAGCTCTCCATCACGGCACACACTGATTTGATGATATTAGAGGCAATCGGCAGGAAGCCGAACCTGATCTAGGTTTCGTGCTAGTTGTCACTTACCAGTCAGTCAGCAAGGCGTATCTGCAACCTAGCTCAGTGGTAAGGTCTCTGAATGCAATACTCACTGGGTGACGCGGGTTCGAATCTCAGAAGGGACATGAGTTCATTCAAGGTTGCAGATACACCTGGCTGACTGAGTGGTGAGTGCCAACTATCACGAAACCTAGGTCAGGCAAGGCTTCCTGCCGATTGCCTCCAACCATCTAATATAAATGTGACACATTAATTCCTGCAATGAATTTATCTTCACTAAGAGAAAATATTTATTCTGTAATCCACAGTATTTCTTGTAGAATATTTAGCTGAAATTTATTTGTACTAGTTGTACATAACGATTCAAATAATGGCGATGAAGATTAAAAATAAGATACAATTCAGAAAATTGATGTTAAAATTAGTGGAGTATTTATTTTAATAATTGATTGAAAATATTCACTAAAAATTTAAAAGACTGATTATGGAACAAAGAATATTCTTCCCGATGAACTCGTCGTCATAAGGCGCTACAGTTATTTGATCATAATAATCAAAGAAATATCGTTATTAATAACAACATTAATGCTTTAATATCACTTAAAGGTTCCAGCATTGTGGAATAGATCAAATAAAGTAAAATTATATCTCAATGGTTTACACACAATGATATAATACAGCTTGTAGAACATCAAACGACTGGCACTTTATAATTTCCTTCACACAGATAAATATTGTAATATTGTTGCATATATGTGTATAACACTCAGGTATATAGGAGATTGCTTCCTACCTACAGAGATACCAGACATTGTTATTCCACTACAGTCCATTTTTAGTATTCCTACAATAGAATTAATAATTTATTAGAAATATACTTTAATATTCTTTTAATCAGAATAATTGTTGATTTATTAATTTTTTTTTGTCAAATTATTTGCGTAAACGTAGACGAGATATATACACACATATATATATTCTTCCGAATTTACTAAATTTAATCAGGAATATAACGGAAATTCTATATAATATTTTTATTTTTATTATTATTATTTATTCAGAGTGGGCGTATAAAAATTAATTTTAAACATACTACTATTTTTTTTTCACTTCTGTTGTTGCTGTTGTCTATCATTTCATTTCAGACGTAAATAAATATGTGCTGTGAATTTTTTAGCATGTGTAAAAAAATGAAATTAAAAGCAGAAAGGCATATAACTAATTATTATTACTATCATTATTATTTTACAGCTGGGGAAAAGATGATTCGCATGGTTGTATTATTATATATATAACTAAGAGGCATATACGTCACTAATGTCTAATGACGTCAGTATAACGACAGAATAACAGACTCTTTGTGGTCTGAACTCAGGGGAAAAGATATTTGTATTTGTATTTGCTTCAAAGACAGAAAAAAATATGGTTATTCGCTGGAAGATTCATATAGTGCGTCGGCGGTACAGTGGTTAGGACGCTCGCCCGGACCATGCACATGGTCTGGAGTCCGATCCCCTGCCGACACACACCTGATATCAATGGTCGGCCTGAAAAATTTGGTTTACCGATATCACATGCTGAAAATTCCATAACATCAAAAAGTAAAAATTACCTCAACAGTGCTGTTCGGCAGCTGTACATGCTGGATAATTTTCTAGTGTAACGACAGAAGACAAGGGCCAGGCAACAGATCGTTTATTAGGAAAATCAACAGATATTTATAGATTTCTTTTGTACATTGTTATTCGTTATTATTAGCTGAGAAACAGCGTCTTCTCATTGGTCGTTTTCTCACTGTAAGTTATTCTATCATCTCTTTATTGCCGTTTCTTTGAAGGTCAGTGACCTGGGGTTCTAGTGGGAAGCCGTGACCAGTAGGGTACAGCAGTTTGAAGATGAGGCAGTAACTCATCGAAGAAGACATTGCGAAGTGGTCACGCTATGCCATGAATTGGCAGAAGTTAGAATTCATGGGCCATTGGTTCGGGTCCCAGTGGCTTAATGGTCTACGAGCTCGTTAGCCTTGTAACCAGAATGTCCTGGGCACGCACTGATGAATAGTCCCAAACCAGTACTCCCAGGTGGTTTTCCAGTGGTTCTCTAACTGATGTCAGCTCATGATGAAATCCTCCATGCAATCAAACAAAATCCCTGCTAATCGTATCCGCCCACGCAAAGTCTGCTGTGATTAATTGTTCAGTTAGTCTTTGTTCTTGTTTTTTCTCATGACCAAGATATGGGACGTAAACACTGATGTAAATTGCTGTCTACGAATTTTGGCTAGCAGATAACTCTCACCACACTAGTTCAAAACAAGTACTGTAGAATAAAATTAGTTAACCAAAATCCAACCATAAAAAGTTCTGTAGAATCAAAAAGAATAGTCCCAACAAGGTGGAATCAAAACTCGATCCACTAGGACTACACACCAAACAATTCTCGCAAATAGTTCAAGGTCAGAATAGCCCTAGAAACATTTCTCGTTGAGTTGGAAGGGATTCGCAAAACAGTCGACCTCTGGTAAAGTTAGTAGACGATAACGAAGACTTGGATGTGCTAACAACAAATAAATTATTTTTGTTTCTTCATAAAAAACTGACTTTTCAAGGGACCGAATGCAGTAGAATGTCACTGTATAATAAAAAATGAAAAGAAGCACAGCATTTGACAGATTTGCTCTGGAGTAGGTGGCTACATGAATATTTGCAATGCTGCAAGCAAGGTCAAAGTGGTTAGACATAAAGAGAAACCTACAGCCCGGTGATCTAGTCCTAAGTCAATAGTACTGACACTCCAAGAGGTCTGTAGCCAAAAGCTATAGTTAAGCAGGTGTAATACGATCAAGATGGCCAGGTCAGGACAGTGAGATTGAAAACTGATCGACCTGTCAAGAGGTCGATCGACATAGAAGAAGCCTATGTTTGTTAGAAGAATGAGCAGATAAGTTGGAGGATTCAGAGATGAACAGTGGAAGTGGTGATCGTTTCGGAGAGATTTTAATCATGACAGACAGACTTTATGACAGTACACCAATCTATATGACCTTACCTTGTTGTTAATGTTGACAGACCGATATTTGACAGTTCATCAGTCAGTATGATCTGACCTGTCTCTCGCGATTATTGTTTAATTCAGTGGAAACACCCACCACTCACGGATGAATGTTGTATTCTGTCTTTTATAAGTATGTACAGTTACTTGCTAGTCATTTTGTTCCACACGTTATTACTGTTCGATACGTTTTTCTCTTTCTTTGAATGACGGTTTCCCTTGTGTTGTTACATTTGTGTAATTGTATTATTTACTTTATATTTTAGAAACAGATAAAGTTTATATTAAGTCACCAGAGTTTTAACTATAGCACGGCCCCAGACTCTGTATCGTCTGTATTGATAGTGAGGACAAAATCTGTAGACAAAATTAATCCTACAACATTATTGGCTCACTTAAACAAAATCGCAGTCGTAAAATAACAAATAATCAATATCACCACACATTACCACAAAGAGAAGCATTGAAATTAGTGATGAAACAAGACCAAAGATAAGGAGTAGGAATCAAATCAACAGATAATAGAGTAAAAATGATATGCAGTTGAGGATGGAAACAGACAATAATTATAAAGTTAGTTGAAACATCCAAATAAATATAACTATTTGATGATATTAGATGGTTGGAGACAATCGGCCACAGAAGGCCCAGCCTTGTTTCGTCCTAGTTGACACTCACCAGTCAGTGGGCAAGGCGTATCTGCAACCTTGAAGGAATTCATGTCCCTTCTGAGATTCGAACCCGCGTCACCCAGTACTGCAGTCTTGCTGACGAGTGCCAACTAGCATGAAATCTAGATCAGGAAAGGCTTCCTGCCGATCGTCTCCAAACATCTAATATCATCAAATCAATGTACACCGTGATGGCGAGCTACCTAGAATGGTGACCACATTGCAAACCTGACTGATAGAATTCAGTCTGCAGCAAAGAAAGGACTAGACACATCGCACTAGTTACAAGTGTCCAATTAAAGTATAACTATTGTGATTGGATCGTTGGGGAGGGATTTTTCAAACATTTATCCCGTTATGGTCAGTATTATACAAATTCTAATCCAGAAGTGGTGCAGTGATTACCTATGATGCAACTTGTCTGAAACTGTCCATCTTTCTTCTTTCATTATTTTGCCTTCCAAGTAGGACATATGGCTTCAAACTTTTTAAGCTTTGGTGTTTCAGTATGACATTGCTAACCTTATTCCTGACCTTCCCTGTTTACCAAGCTAACTACCGTTGGAGCGAAGTATGGGCGTGTGTCAGCCGAGAATCCAATCAGGACAATGTGAGCCTTTGGCGGGTATTTTACCGCTGAACTGTTAATGAATCGCAATTCACATCGACTTCTTACTCTTAAACTTTCATAGTTATACATATATAAATATATTGCATTTACAGCTGACGCTGTAACGACCAAACTGGAAGTTTTGTGGTCAGAACACAGGACACCTATCTACGCGTTCTACTGTATAGATAACCACAACTTCCTTGAGTTACGTACAGTACAGAAATGTCCTGATGGCAGTTATTTTCGATAATATTTGCGAGTCTATTCAACAATAATAATATACCAGAAGGCAAAATAACCTCAACAGTGCTATTGGGCAGCTATACAGCAAAATAAGTTTCCAGTACAAAACAAGTACTACAGGAGAAAAACTAGTTAACAGAAATTCAGCTGTAAGAAGTAATTGGGAATCAAAGAAGAATATTTCCAACAAGATGGGATCAAAACTCTGTCAATAAGAATCACACGCCACAGTTCTTGCAGACAGTCAAAAGTCAGACTGACATTGATTCACTCAAAGGCGAAGTTGTAAAATAACACAAAACAACCACAATAAGAAGCATTAAAATTAGAGATTAAACAGAGAGAAAGACAAATAATAAGGAGTTACATCCTGGTGGTTCGAAACTCGGTATGATGTTGAAGAGCAATGGTTACCCTCAAAGGTTCATTAACAGGCATGGAAGATCTGAAATCTCAAATGTAAAACAAATCATAGTGTGGAAAAAGTCTATCTACATTCAACCTGATTATAAAAGTGAAAACATTGCAGCAATGGTCAACAGAAGACTGAGTACGTCGCCAGCCAGAGCCTATCGTGCAGCTAAGCTCGTCCCCGCCTATCGAACAACTTGCTCTTTGGTGCAATCGAAAATCGATAGATATCCTTCTCATGTTAACTCCAACTCTATATACAAATTTACATGTATCTGCGGGAGCAGTTACATCGGAAGAACAGAAAGAAGGGCGTATCTACGATTTTCTGAACATGTATCAAAAAGCTTATGCCTAAAGGGAACAAATGCTTTAAACAGTGCCATCGCCAGGCATCTTCTTGACACGGGTCATGAGGTGGACGTCGAGTAGTCGTTCATAATTATCAGTAGGCAGAAGAGCTCAATTCTCCTCAAGTTTACTGAAACCATCTCCATCAAGCGCCTGAAACCCAATTTGTGCGTCCAGTAAGAAACAGTTATCAGTCTTTCTTTGCCCTGGTAACTGGATATTTTCATCTCTCTTCCATCTGAATGCGTAATGCTGGAAAGTTTTTATTGTGTATGATCATTATTGTTTGGAGTAGTGTTCAATATTGCATATATATATTACTGTATGCCTAAATAGATTGATTGAATTTTGTTTAAAATGAACTCTGTGCAAGTTTGTTAGAATTTTTTCTGTAGATTTATTTTATAGTGACTTTAGCCTGTAAGCAGCTGATGAGAAGGCAACGAAATAAATGTTGGTACCACTTAATTCTGCAAAAACTGTTGTTCTTGCTTTATTCAAAGTCACTATGAGGAACAAATGTAAGTGTTGCTTTTGTTGGTGAATTTCTTTGGGTGGTTATTTTTCTCGAGAGTCTCAGTAATGTTTGATATTTCTTCTTCTTTGTCCTTCTCATCTGCAATCAAAGAGTAGGCTCGTCCAAGAAGACTTGAAACAACTGATAACTTTGTGCTGAAGGGGTATGATAATCCAAAGTGTAAATGTTTGTTGGAGTGGGTTTTCTTCCTATATATAGATATATTAAATGTCATTTTTTCCTCTTCTTAACTGGTTACAACAACCCCCTCCCCATGAAATGACAAAATCAACACGGGTGTGATAAGTAATTTCATTTCGTAAACACATGCTGCTTTTATAATTTTATACGCTTATCAAATCAAATAATCTACACTTGGTTTTGTTGTCTTTACCAACTGGTCAACTTGACAATAACATAAAAATTACCTCATTCTGATGAACGATGAATAAGCTGTTACATATCAGGTGAATATTTGTAAATTCTGGTTTTATAATACTACTTTGATAAAGGTATTAGCGGCATTAAATGGCGAAACGTCAGTAAAAACAACAATATCGGTTTGTCCTTTGATTCATTTAGAAATACAAATACTTTGGTAATAATGAATATCATGTACACCCAATGCCGAAATTTTTCAAACTGTTAAAAGTGAACTTTATAAATCCTATTTTCATTTAATCCTTAAATTTATTTTTCCATTTAAATGTATTATGTATCATGCTAGTTGAAAATATTGGATAGCAATTTGTGTACTCGGCCAACCTAAAGAATAGCGACCACGCAGTGCGGACGCACTAATGAGCTTGAACGCATACTGTTCGTTGGATGATAGGAGTTAGCATTATAACAGCCTCAGTACAAACGCCGTGTACGAAATGAGGTGCAATTTCACCTCGATTTCCTTCTTCAGTATTCTTTTGGACTGTAAGCTGAAATCACATTAGGGTTAGGCTTTGGATTAAGGTTAGGATTGAAGTTAGGGTGCTTTATTATTATTATTGTTATCCGCAATAGTTTTATTCATAGATAAGTAGGATGAGAATGTGTCGTTGTTCATATTGATGAAACCGATTTGATAGATATGAAACTTGAAAACTGATACCTTTCATTGTAATTTGGAAGTATTTTGATTTTAGGTCAGGGTAAAATTTCGCCTTTAGTGTGTTTCATTATTATTATTATCATGTGTATTCTTCTCGTAAATAAATAACTTTTTCTCATTGGTGGCCTCAAGGTCATCGGTGCGTTCACACCTCATGGTCGCTATTCTTTATGTTTACCCTATGTACTTATCATGAAATAAATTATTGCTTTTCTAGTCAATGAATCTGATAAAATTTCATTTTTGTAGAAGCAGTTCACCTCGTCGAATCTGCAGAATTATTAGTTTAAGTCTTCAGCAAATTATGGATCATTTAAAAAGTCACTGTGTTTCAAAACTTTTAAATATATGCGGAAAATAGTGACAAATATTCTTCATAACTGCACGAACATGAAGAGTGGTTAGTGTTGAAAAGAGGTTGGAGTACTTCATCATGAGCTAACATCAGTTAAAGAACCATTTGAAAACCTGGAAGTACTGGACGTCTGTTTCGTCCTGGTTTGGGACTCGTCACAGTACGCACCCACCCTAACTGGGTTCGACCTAGGACCTTCTGGTTACAAGGCTTAATGGTCAACGAGCTCGCTAGCCTTGTAACCGGAAGGTCCTAGGTTCGAACCCAGTTAGGGTGGGTGCGTACTGATGAAGAGTCCCAAGCTAGGACGAAACAGACGTCCAGTACTCCCAGGTTTTCCACTGCTTCTGTAACTGAAGTTACACTTATTATTTGACCTCTGGCCTCTCCAGCAGAGAAATTTACAATAAATTAAACATTATTGCCGATACAGCTTTATGAAAAATAAAATTTGATACATATTTATAGGGATTTAAATAAGGTTTTCATGAATTGAACAGCAAGATCATGTTCCGTTAACTTCATTCTCCTTGACTGATCTTGTGTTGCACAATTAAAGTTTCTTCAACTGGTGTATTGACTCCTGATTGTTTTCTTAATCTACGTTTTCCACTTGTTACATTTATTATTATTATGGTTTTCTTTAATTCCTAGAGGAACATAGGGCTTCAGCTGCACGTCTCCATTGCGTTCGGTTCTCCGTCAACATTTTCACTTGGTTCCACGTCTGCCCACATGCTTTCATCTCCCTTCACATCACCTTCTCCATGTCACCCCACCCTCGCACTGATGACCAACTCGCCGCTTCCCGTTCGGGTTCCACTCGAGTGATGTCCTGGCGTGTGATGTCACTTGATGGTTTGTTTTTTCTCAGAGTATGGCCAATCCACCTCCATTTCTTCCTGCACATTTGTTGCAAAACTGGTTCCCAGATGGTTGGTTCGCTCCCAGAGATCCCTCAGTGTTGCTGATCTTTTCTGGCCGGCCATCTGATCTTGAGTAGTATTGAGCGAAGACAGCTGTTGATGAAGGTCTGTAGTTTGTTCGAAGTGCCCTTCGTGACGCGGCGCCAAGTCTCTGATCCGTACTGTAGCACTAACTTCAAATTGGAGTTGAAAATCCGGATACGGATTTCCATTTTCATGCTGAGTGCTGTTGACCTCCACACAGACTTGAGAGAAATGAAAGCTTGCCTTGTTTTCCCGATCCTCGCTTTGATATCCTCGTCAGTTCCGTCCGCCTGTAGTTGAAACGATGCTTCTAAAGTAGGTAGGTAAAGGAGTTTGTTTCTTCCGGATTTCTCCCATTCGTGCTGATTGTTGTCTGTTATTGTTGCCGTTGCTGTTGGCCAGGAATCTTCATCACCTCTGTTTTCTCTATGTTCACCTGAAGTCCTATCTTTGATGCTTCTTCTTTTGTCACCAACTTGTTGCTTTTCACTTGCATATCACCCAGTTTGTGGGAAATCAGACATATATCATCGGCGAAGTCCAGATCCCCTAATGTTTTTGTGTGGTTCCATTTTATGCCTATTTCCTCGCTGCCCACTGTCTGTCACATTATCCAGTCTACTGAAATCAGGAAAATCATTGGAGATAGTAGGCAGCCAGCCTTGTCTTACTCCCGTCTTCACTTCGATAGATTCCGTGAGTGAAGCAGAAAATACTAATCGGCAATGATGAAATTATTTATTTATTTTTGTGGCTTTTCGTTGTTGAAATATCTGATTACATTGATCAAATGATCTTCCCTCACTTTGGCAGCCTGCTTGAATCGCTCTGCTACCTGAATTTCAATCAGAATGGATGCATCTTATTTTCTTTAGTCCTCTTTGTTATAATCATTCAATTACGTCCATGGTTCTCCAAATGTCTAATATGACTGTGTTATATGATGTACTGGAGATACCTGTTTTACTTGAAACTCCTGGATGAAGAGAAAATAATACGTCATAAACTAAGCTGAAAATTATCCATATTGTGTAAACTTACTGTGTATAATAAAGCTATTGTTATTACTATTATTACAAATTCATATTAGTATATTGGCTTCTTTAATAAATGCTGCAAGGAGCCATAGAAAAGGGGACTGACACAAAGCTGTTAGATATATCCTCTGTTATCTGTGAAGGCAGGCTTAGTTAAATGTCTAACAAACTGAACAGTAACACTAAGTAGTACATCAAAAAGACTAAGTGACGAGAGAAAACAGACAGAAAATCATTAAGGTTAGATAAATGTCCCACAAAATTCATTTAAAAGATTATAAAAGCGCACAAGAAAAGGAAAAATAGTAGTGGAACTATTAAACATAATATGAATAAGACAGAATTTAAAGAATCTACAGTTGTACCAGATAAAGAAGGGACGTCTGAAACCTTAGGTAGGATCCTTAATAGAGCGACAATCAGTAAATTAAACAAACTCACTTTGGGAACAAGTTCTGTTAGCTAAAATAATGTAATCTACAGAATACCTTGCAGTGAATGTGAAGTCAGTTACCTTTGGTCAAACAAGTAGATTGAGGGTGGGCAGATTGTTGGATTATTCGAATTTAGCTAAGTGTAGAATGACTGGCCCCACAAAAATGAATAATTTAGAGAAGAACTCAGCAATTTCAATGCATTCACTAACACACAATCACATAATAGGGAGGGAAAGGGCTAAATTTTTGAAAATTAATTTATATAGGTAGAAGGCCAGTCTACTCACTGAATCCCTATTCATCAAATCTACACATCTGTATTGCTGAAGCTTTGGCTATCGAAACAGAAAAGCCAGATCTCTGTGTACAGAAAAAGTTCGTTCAACCCCTCCAACTTTCATGGTCTTAATCCCTCTATGCTAAAGTATGGTAATCCCCAATCATATTTTGGCTCTACCAATTTTTCATTTTTTAATTTTGTCTATTCAATTTGTATTCTCTTCCTTATTACGTCAATTGTTACTATTACTACTCTCACCTTGAACTGTCCCCGGTATTATTTCACTTGTTCCACTAGTCATTCTAAATCAATTCTTACAGCGTTAAATTCTATTCTATCAAATTTCACACAATATCACGTAACGTTTTTATTTTATTCGATTTGTCTACTAATCCTATAGTTGCACACCCTTTTCAAGTTCTATCCATCCTATGAATTATTCTATATATGACATAAATTTGTTTTGCCACTTGACATTTAACTATGATTATAATCACAAACATTTTAGTTTTAATTGCATTTCATACTACTATTATTATTATTATTTTATGCATTCACACCTATGATTCAATTCCCTCACCGGATATAACTTATTAAAAGCCATATATATATATATATACGATTGTACAGCTTGATGATAAATTTGTTGAAAAGAGTCTCTTCGCTGAATCACCACTTGTTTTGATTTTCTAAATCTACACCTAACACGTGAAATAGGAATGACGCAACGCCAGTATCAGAGATATATTGAAAATATTATTAGCAATAAAATCATAGAATAATAAATAATTAAATTGTATACACGAAATTCGAAAGTTATGTGAGTGCAATAAAATTTGCTCTAAACGTCATCAGCAAAATATTACAGTGAGAAATTGTGTGATTTTATCAAATAAATTTATTCTATCATCAAAGGAATATCACAAATGTGAATACAAAATTCCGCAAAAGAGATGGCTCTCATACTCTAGTGGTCTAGTAGAAGTTGGAAGTCAAAGGCATTAGGCTAGATTCTTAGCTAAAATGAACGAAATATTCCCATATTGAGTCATAAGGAAATAGACGTAAACAGCGAAGATAATTTTCTTTTCGACGATTCATTTTCATAAGCTGTACAATCGTAATTATATTTAACAAAGAAATCATAATACCAATCAGATACTGGTAAAATCTGTCCTCAAAAAAACGTATTGCGTAATGTACGGTGTAGTCTAGACGAGGTGACTAATTGGAAATTAGAAGTTGGCATGACGTAATAAGTGTGGTAAAATGACTAATCAATATGGTTGTATAGAGTGGACAAGAACTAGTGGAAAATGCAGTGTTATTAATAAACAGTAATAGGTTGATAATAAAATAAGGACGATGGGAATAATAATCATAATAATAGTACACTTACATAATAAGAGGAAGCAAAATTATAGTAAGGAAGTTACTCTGGCCACGGTAGGGCGAGTGAATGTATGTAGTGCTTTTGAATACATAGGGGCAAAGGATATCGGTTGTACGCAAAATCAAGTCCACAAATGTATTCTGCGACATTCTGCAGCTTAGTTAACCGGAAGAGAAAAGAAGAGTAGCAGCAGCTCGATCCTCGAACACCTTGTCAACTCTGGACATCAAGCACCGCCGCATGAATGTTTCACAGTGCTACACAGAGTCCCTCAATATCGTACAATATCGGACTTCGAATACGCCATCTGTACATAGCTGGATCATTGACTATTCGGGATCTGAAAACGGGATCTCGGCATTCAAAAGCACTACATACATTCACTCGCCCTACCGTGGCCAGAGTAACGTTCTTACTATAATTTTGCTTCTTTTTATTATGTAAGTTTACTATTATTACTTTATTATCACTCTATTACTGTTTATTACTAACATTGCGTTTTCATACAGATTTTATAAAAACACTTTATCGTCTTTCCACTATTTCGTGTCCACTCTACACAGTCATGCTGATTAGTCATTTTCTCACACTTATTACGTCATGCCAACTTCTAATTTCCAATTAGTCATCCCGTCTAGACTACACTGTACATTACGCAATACTTTTTTCGAGGACAGATTTTACCAGTATCTGATTGGTATTATGATTTCTTTGTTGAATATAATTACGATTGTACAGCTTATGCAAATGAATCGTCGAAAGGAAAATTTTCTTGACTGTTTACGTCTTTTTCTTAGGTAAAAATTGATCACTGAATTTTCCATGTAGACTCGGGTAAGATTACATATCAGTCAGAAGACCACAGAGAGAGAGAGAGATTGAAATGAGAACAGGTATCCTTCTACAGTTTATACTTTTAAAACAATTTTGTCACACCTAATTGATAGTGGTCATGTAATCGAGAAAACGAGAGCCTTCAAAGTGATTCATCGTATCCCACCGAATCTTTCCAATAGACTTCGTATTCGTCTACCACACACAGCTGAGGCAATAGGCATTCGAACTATTAAACCTAAATTATGTATTCAAAAAAAGTTCGTACAGCCTTTATCCCTCCCTTGGCCTATTAAGACGTAACCAACTAATAACTTCTACACCACCCTTTGTTTGTATTTTCATCCCCTTTCTTATCATCCCTTAATCTTATCTTCATTATATACGTGTTTCATTTCCTTCTCTTACAATCTAACATTACTTAATCGGTTCATTTGTTTTTACTAGCCTTTATCGACTACTTCCACCTGAACAGTTGTTTGTTTAATCATGCTGTTAATAAATGTGTAAAACTTGGGCACTGTGGTAGTAATTAATTCCATATTAGTTTGTTTATTAGGTATATCACACAGTGAAACAGTATTATTTACTGGATGACGTTTCGAACAAAATTTTATTGTTCATAATCATATCAATTGTGATCACACGACTTTGACACTTGAGTTTTATAGCTTTCTTTGTTTTCTCCAATTCGTCGTAGGGGGAGTAGAATTTTCCATATATCGGGGACAGGTGATGAATCATTCCTATTACATGTATTTGTAGTTGATTCGATAAACAAAGCTTCTGTTATCAATCTCTCCCTATACCCTGTGACATTAGATTTTAAAACTGTCATCCCATCCTATTGTATGGTTGTGTGTAATTGCATGTAGTGAGTGGTATAGCTGAACTATTCTCTAGATTTCTTATTTTATTCGGGTCAACCAATCTAGATTTTGCTAAGTTTTTATGTTCAGCTAGTCTGGCTGCCCCTGTTCTACTAGTTTGACCTATGTATTTGACCTGACAATCATTGCAGCAGGGTATTAGATAAACTAAATTGTTTTGTTTTAAAGGCTCTATAGGATCCTTTAGCCGACAAAGCTTGTTTCTAATTGAGTTTGTGGGTTTGAATGCCAACCACTTTTATTCCTGCCTTGTTGAGAATTCTGCGTAAAGCTTCTGAGGTCCCTTCTTTGTATGGAATTACTACTGATGATTTAGATTCCCTATTGTTGGTGTCGTTATTATTATTATTATTATCACTATTATCATTATCATTATTATTGTTATTATCACTATCGCTATTATCATTATTTATTTTATTTTTACATTTCCTTACATATTTCCTGACTAATTTATCCGGGTAATTATTAAGTTTCAAGGCTTCTTTTATATGTATCAGTTCTTGTTTTAGATTTTCTTTGGTACTACTTAATTTTTGTGCTCTGTCATTTAAACATTTCACCAATCCTATTTTTACTGACATAGGATGGGATGACTGGAAGTCCAAATATCTGTTTGAGTGTGTGGGTTTCCTGTAAACACTAGTGTTTAACTTCCCATCTTCTTTCCTCTTTACGTTGCAATCTAACATTGGCAGCTCCCCTTCCTGATTTTCCAATTCATAAGTGAATTGAATTGCTTCAACCTTCGAGTTTAAGTGTTCGAAAAACCTATCTATATCTTGTGTTCTAAGTACAGTGAATGTGTCATCTACGTACCTCCACCATACTTTTGGGGTGGGGGTGAACGTTTCAATCGCTGTGCTTTCCCACTTATTCATGAATATATCTGCTACCACTGGGGATATTGGTGATCCCATGGCAACTCCCTCAGTTTGTTTGTATATTTTCCCTTGGAATTTAAGCACTGTGGAAGTCAGGCATAGCTGCACTCCCAGCATTATGTCCTCAAGTGGCACTTTTGTCCTAAGTTCGAGTTCTTGGTCAGAAATGAGTTCGTTTCTGACTGCCTCCATAGCCATATTTATTGGTATACGTGTGTATAAACTGACAATGTCAAAACTAACCATTTTTTTCTTCATTATCTTATTTTAAATTATCTAATCTATCTTTGAGTTCATAAGAATTAGTTAGTCTATGTTATGACTAATTGCACAATTTATATTCACCATCGTATTATCCTATAGACTAAACACCATGATTGGTTTATATTTGAATTTTATTTGTAAACTTATATATATTAGAGTTAAGCCTGATGAGATCTAATTGAAAACAATATTGTTCGCTTAAATGTGTTGTTCTAAACTTTTAAAACAGTCTACAATCCTCAATCATCCAACAAAGCACCAGATGAATGCCTCACAGGTTGTATAGCTGTGGTGAAACTGGGCTGCAACTCGAAAATTGTAGACAACAACTTACGTCAATGTTACTTCTCGAATCAGGGTCATGAGAAAAATAATAACAAAGCTAAACCTTGAAGAACTCACCAACCATTCACAGCACACTTAACGTGAGCAAATACGATTAGCAGATATATGGCTTAGCTTTCTGAGAAACGGTAACAGGCAGTACAGAATAACCCTGAGCAAGAAAACAACCAATCAGAAGACGTTGCTTCTCCGCTAACATTAATGTACATCAAAAAACGATCTGTTGCCTGGCCCTTGACTTCAGTCGTTCATGATATCCCCAACTCCTGCAGAACTGTATGATCACTTGATTGTGACTTCAGAAGTGAATAAAAGCCACTGTTTATTTTATGTATATTTCAATCATTCAGTTCTCTATTAAAATGAAAACAATAATATCGAAAGAAAATTTCTAAATATATTTCAATTTCTGGTAAAAAAAATAAACAGCTTCACTTTAAATTAGATAGATATTTTAATGGCTTTAGTCATTATTAAATATAAACAGAGATGTAGTATTCGATTTTCAGTAAACAGTTTATTATTTTATTTTGATTAAAAACACAAAACGAACAAAAGAACTGATCTATCCTCCGCCCCAAACACTTCAAAAAAATAGAAAATAATTTTTAAAAACAAATGGCAATAAGTAAACAAACAAATTTTACTGAGTGGCAATAGAATGTGCTCAAATAACAAACAAAAATAAACATAAATTCTTTTCGAATGTGAATTTTGTAAAAAAAATAAATATTTAACCCAATGAAAAAAGATTATTTCTGTTGATTTTTTTCTATCTCTGCGTTGATTCATCACTGGTAGAATGCTGGTCAGCCACGAAGCAGATTTAGTCCCCGACAGATGTAGACCTAAATTTCACCTAGGTTTTTTAGCTGATATTGAGCACGAAAGGCTGTGAAGGTTGAGTTCCAGACTAGCGATCCTACCTCAGAAAGATTGGTCCTGAGACTTCAGAGCTTCAAAATCCTATGTTTCAAATGGAACGTGAGGAATGAAAATTCTGTTCTATAGAATCAGTTAGGAGAATATGCTCTACAGAGAAATTAGAGAAAGAATTTATGATTCTCGAAAGGATGTTGAAAAGCCACCATGGTTACTCTTAGAGGTTCATAAATAAGTATGGAAGATGTGAAACAAATCACGGATGATAATATTGCAAGAATAGTCAAAAGAAGATTCAAAACCTCACTAACTAGAGCCTATCCTACAGCTGAGTGGGTCCCCTTCTATTGAATATACCTATCTACAAAGCATCGATTTTACTAATGGCGTCATGGATAAGAATGTCAAAAGCAGGATTGAAAGAGCAATACAAACCTTCATCAATCTGAAATCAGAATAAAAATCTGCTATAACTCAGTATAAAGAGGAAGATTCAGATTTTCATCACTGATGTCAACCTAATCAGTGTTTCTGTATGATTCAGAGACTTGATGCTGAAGTCACTGGAAGGATTTTCAACAAGTTGAAGACTTTTATGAACAGCTGCCTTCGCCAGGTTCATGCTGAAGATCAAATCGCTAGCTGGAAGTGATGAACAGCTTTCTATCAGGAATTAGCAACTTGTCTTCGTCTAACAGCCTTAAACTAAATCCTTCCAAATGTCAGACTGTTAATTTCAGTTTCCGATGTAAACGAAAGTTAAATGAAGCTGTTGGTTCCTATGACCTTTGCAAAATGGATGATACTGATACAAAAACCAAGTCTGAAGTTAAGTATCTTGGGTTATTTCTTTCTTTTGACCTATCGTGGCCTTCCCATGTCTTAATGATTTCTAAAAGAATACTTCGTCTGACTTTTTACATTAAGAAGTTAAGGCACTTAGGCATAGCCCAACCCTTCCTCTTACAGTTTGTCAACTCGTGCATCTTACCTACTCATCTTTACTGTTCACCTTTGTTCTTTCCTGGATTGCTTAAAAAAGACTAAGTCATACTTCGCAGAACTCTGAAGACTGTCAGTAGGATGAGTGGTATCCCATTGGGCCATATCGTTGACTATGTCATTGATAGGCACTTGATGTCATGCGAAAAATTTGCAAAAGGAATTTTGTCAGACTGTGAGCACCCACTATGCCCTCAGCTCCCACCATGTGTCTCCTCAGGCAAAACAAGAAGTCTTTTCAGAAGACTTTATGCATGTACGTCTAAGTATAAAATTTCCACTATACCATATTTAGCTCATATTTTATATGATGAAAATAGTGTTAGGCATGAGCTAACTAACCTTCTTTGCACTAGTAAATAAACCTTTTTTCCATCCTTATAACACCAAGCTTTATTGTTACTATACTTCTTATATTTTTAATCGTCTCAATTTTTTGTTAATTTTATCATAAGTGTGAACATCATTTAATCTGTGTTATAACTGTTAATTTTGTATTTCCCCTCACCATACTATATCAGCAGAACATTAGATTCAATAATCTATAACATGCAAAAAATTTCAAACTGAATCGACAATACTGTTTGAAACAAACTCACTGTTATTATTATTATAATTATTACATTTAATAATCTCCATTTGTGCTTCGAATATTTTTGACTTTACGTCGTGAACGTGGACAAATTCCTCTGGTTAATTTTGTTTTAATTTTTAATTTTATTTATATTTTAAGTAAATCAGATGCAATATTTTGACAAATGCTGAGAATTCCATTCTGTATTATAAGTACTGTTTTTGGAATAAAGTAGATTATTATTATTATAAGCAGGGAGGCATTCTGGCAAGGAAGCTGTCAAGAACCTACATCCCAACAAATATACCCAAAAAATAGAGAAGAATCCAACCATTGATTGATATCACGCGCTACACAGGCTGTCAAGTAGAATCCGGGTGGCCAGTGACAAGTTGGGTGTGGATCCGAGGGTAACATAAAGGAGATCGTGTGAAGTGTAAATAAAAGCCTATGGATAATTGTGGAACCAGCTAAAAAATGACTTCAGAGAATAGGATGAAATGTAGATGTGTTGCTGAAGCCCTGTGTTCCACCTGGAACCTAAGGGAATTATTGTTCTAGGTATAAAACTTGGTCACTGTGGTAGAGTATAACTCCATTACAGATAAAATTTTATTTCGATAAATCACACAGTGTTATACAGTAATATTAACTGATGACGTCTCGAGGACAGTTTATTACCACTCATGATCATATCGAGTCACTCACACAAGTTGTTACTTCATTTATATACATGAGTAAAAATTCATGATTAGACATTTGAATCAAAGTCAATATAGGATAATCTACATTTAGAAATAATAATATGAGTAAAATTTATCAAATACAGTCAGATGGGAAATAAGCTGTTTTTGTATTCAGTGTAAGTAACTTGTTAGAATGTTATAATGTTTGTGAATTGAAATAGAATTTTGAGATTATTTATTATCCTCCTCTGATTTGACTGGTAATAATATCTTCCATATATCTGGTATTTGCGTTGAGTCACTTCTATTGCATGTGTTGGGTGCAGACTCGATGAACCAGGATTCAGGAATCAATCTCTCTCTATCTCCACTTACCTATATTACTTAGAACTGTAACTCTGTCCCACCCATCCTATTGTGTGATTGTGTGTTAATGCATGCAGTGCTGAGTTTTTTCTAAATTACTTATCTTTGTGTAATCAGTCATTCTAACCTTAGCTAAATACTTATGTTCCGACAATCTGATTGTCCTCGACCTACTAGTTTGTCCTGTTTAGTTGACTTAGCTCACAGTCATTACAAGGTGTTTTTTAAATTATATTATTTTGTTTATTCAAATTTCTAATCATAATTTTTATTTGTGTATATAAATGAAGTAGAAAGTTGTATGAGTACCTTGATATGATTATGAGCAGTAATAATTTGTGCTCGAAAAGTGGTCATCAGTAAATATTACTGTACAACACTGTGTGATTTTATCAAAATAAAATCTTATCCCTAATGTATCCTAACAGAATATTAATAACAACAATTAGAGCAGAATAAAACTTACTTGGTTTTTGTTATAGTATCTATTACTCATTGTTTGAGTTTCCCGAAGAACACCGGCTTCAGTTGTACTTCTCTATTGCATTCACCCCTATGCTATAACTTTCAGCTGGCTCCACGAAATCCCGCTAAACTTACGTGATTAATTATTCATAATTAAAACGCCTCGGCTATCCTTTCAGCAGCGTCATATTTTCCAATTAAATATTGTAAGTTGTTCGACTTTGTCTTACTCTTTTTCTGCATCGTGAAGTCACTCATGCACAGTTATACCATATGGCCGATTGGTTAAAAAAATACAGAAATCTTTGGTTACTACATATGGTCAAATATCTAAGCAAATACTGCTTTCTCTTATTGCTAATGAAATAAGGAAGGTGTTTCGCATTGATTCTCAAGTCAATGCAATACAACCTCACATAAAATACCTTAAACTAGTTTTTGTTGGACATTCTCTTTAGTTCCATGTAGTGACCGCAACAGAATAATTGTTTGGAAAATCTCTCCCTCAAAAGCAATCTAATCACAATTTGTATACACATTTAGATGTTGCAACTAATTCGGAGTTATTACCCTAGTCTGTATATGTGCGTCGGTGGCACAGTGGTTAGGACTCTCGCCGACCATGCACATGGTCCCGGGTTCGATCCCCTGCCGACGCACACCCGATATCTGTGGTCGGCCTGGATTTGGGCTACCGATATCCATGCTGAAAATTCCACACTTGTACTGAAAATACGGTGTGGAATCAAGCTGTAAATCAAAATAAAAAAAATAAAAAATATATCACTGTTCTGACATTTGAATATCATATGTTGGTTTGATCCTTAATAAAATGTCGACTTAATAGAGCAGTAGACAGAACATTTCCTGCAGCTAAACTGGTACTCAACTCCTCAACTAAACCAGTACTCACACAGCAAGTCAAGGATAAATTACCAAAGATGGCCTCATCAATGTGTATCTATGAATCCAACTGCTCATGTGGAGCTAGTTACATTGGCCGTACTCAGAGGGCCTTATCCATGCGCGCACATGAACATTTACCTGTATGGTTGAGTAAAGGGGTAACCAAATGCATAAATAATGCAGTCTTAGCCCACTTGGTAGATACTGGACACCAGATAAAACTTGACCAGGCATTCTCAGTTATTTACCACGTTCCTAGTAATCTATCTAGAGGAGCTCGACTACGTCTTCTATCAGTAGCTGAAGCGGTTACAACTAATACCAGAAGACCAACTCTTTGTTTACCTTGGCTTACAATAAAGGCAACACATCCTCCATAAACATTGGCACTATAAATTCCTATCACAATTTTCTTTTCTTTTACTTGTTCTATTCCTTTGTTTCACTAACAAACGTTCATTTTCAACTTTTATGATTTCATGACCTTTCTTATGATTCTATTACATTAGGGTAAAGTAACGCTTTTCTACCTTGCTATTGTATTTACAAAATTCTGTTCATTCCACTTCATTATATTCATTATAGTAGTACTTGTAATTTTACACCATATCATCGTTATTATTTACAATCATTATTTTTGTCGCTAGTTTCAACCTTGAACTTATTTCTAGTCCGCCCCATCCGTTGGTTTATTTGCATATTGTCTCACACACCCTGATTACACTCACTCTCGAAACCTGTATTTTATGTTGACTTTATTTATGTATATATACACACACATCATTGAATTAAATTATTTCATCTCATTTTATCTCATGTTCTCATTGACCATGCATATTAAAAGACTAACTGACTATTGTTCCATCCCACCTTATACTAGTTCCACACCACGCTTTCTGATATGACTCTAATTTGCTTTTACTGACTGGCTATTGTATGCTTAAATTATTGGATTTATAATTGTTAAGCCTAAAGAGGAATTTATTGAAACTAATTGTTCCCTCTAACTATTTTGTCCTTATTATTTGTTTAAGCCCCAGTTCTGACCATGATTCTTGCTGACAGAGGTTTGATCCCACCTTATCGGGAATATCCCATGTGATTCTCAGGTACTTCTTACAGTTGAATTGTGGTTAACTAATTTTGTTCTACAGTATTTGTTTTGTAATTAGAAGCTCACCTCGTCTGTATAGCAGCTTAACGCCACTGTTGAAGTAATTTTGAGTTTTGATGCTATTATTGGTGAACAGAACCACACATAGATCCAACAACGAATAATCATATTTTTGCTGTCTTTGGAGCATTTTGGAACTCTGTGTCACCCAAAGAAGTTTCAGACAACTATACAATAGGATGCAAAGATCGGTCCCCTGCGTTCAGATCACAACGAGTCGGCTTTGGTTGTTACAACGACTAAATAAGCTACAGTAAAATACACCTTATTTGTGATATTCTTCTAGATTTTGCTTGAAACTCTGACATAATATCTTGCCTGAATAAAAGCAAAATCATCTCAATTTCAAGAAATTACACATATGCATCCTCCAAGCACTTGTTTCATTCCCAGAAACCTGACTGAACTATTCACCTTAATGTCTTCAAGCGCCATTGCGGCGTCAAACCATTTATGCTTTTGCGTGACTAATTAGAAATCTAAAACTTCCCAAAAACTGAATAGTGATGAGTAGACAATACATGAACAATTCTAAATTGTTAGAGCATCTTTAATAGCTTAAATTAATTACTAATGTTAAATTAATTAAAGGTTTTTATAACATCATAATTGAATAATGCCTCTAACTTTGCTTTACTGATGTAATAAAGTTCCTTTCCACCTGTTTTTCAACATAAAAATAAGAAATAAGAGAAACCTAAAAGGAAGATGAGGAAAGCAATATACTAGTATCGCTGAAATTTGTACTCAGCATGAAATAAACATTAGAAAAAGAAATCAGTCTCACCAATGAATGTTTAAAGATTCGTAGAGAAGTACAGTAAATGCGACATAAGGAAGTCAGACTATAGTAATGTCTGAAAGAAACCAGTATGCCTTAAATTAGGATTCAAAGGTGATGAGATTGAAGAATTAAAGATGAAATATCAACGACATATCCAGCCGCCAAACTCGTCCTCCTGTACAAAACAACCTGTTCACACACACAACCCAAAGGAGACCAATTTCTGGCTCCAGTTAACTCCAACTACTATTTATGAATTCACATGTACATGCAGTAGCAATTACGTTGGAAGTGAAAGACGGTTATTTCTAACAGTAGAAGACAGGAGAATGGCAATGGAAATTTACATACACATATAAAGAAAACATGTACAACCTAAATTAAAATCATTGCACCGGTGGTACACTGGTGGAATGCTCTCTAACCAAGCAGGGGGTTCGGGGTTCGGTCCCCGGCTGACGCACTCCTAAACCAGTGATAAGACTGGTAAAGAGCAAAAGTTAGGCATGAGGCTAGCGACCCCATCCCGTAAAAATAAACACCACTGCTACCGAAACGTCAGAGCTCTAGCTTGAAGCCCTATTTTCCACAGGGAAGGTAAAGGGATAAAATGATGATACGTAGAGTTACAATTTGATCAGTAAGCGATTTGCTCTTTCTAAATTCAGCTTGTTCCCGGCGGAGTTGTACATTTAGGACATCATTTAGTCTCTGAAAGATGACACAACTTAATATTTTGCCTGGCGTAGACAACAGCATGATTGTGTGTCAGGTTTTGCAAGGGATTAAGACGCTTTTCTTAGGTATTTTGACAAGCTAACCTCTCTTCCAATCAGTAGACACCTACCTTACCTCTGAGACTTTCTGTAATAATCGCGTCAGGATATTTTCTGAGGTCTGTGGATCCGTTTTCGGTGCCTCAGGGGGAATTCCGTCCGGCCCTGCTGCCTCCCTGACCAACGTTCAGTAGCTTGATCGTATTCAGGATTTCTGCTTTCATTGGAGGATTGGTGTCCACTGGCATTTCCGTGTGTGCTGTTGGTAGTATTTCTGGGCGAGTTGCAGGTGATGGTCGATTCAAGAGTCCTTTAAAGTGATCAGCCAATTGTTTGATTTGTTTCTCCTCCTTGGTAATCAGGTTCCCTTGAACATCTTTTATTGGTTTCATCATCTGGGTTGATCTCTTCCCGGATAGAGCCTGGTTATCTGATATAGTGTCCTGATGTCTCTTTCGCCTGCGGCCTTCCTATTCTGCTTCAGTTGTGGGTCAGTGTATCGTAGAATTGTCTTTTGTCTTTCCTAGCACTCTTCTTCACTTCTTTGTTCAATGCAGTAGTACTTGTTCTCAGCTTCTCCTTCTCTTGTCCATCTTTCCATTGAGTCATCTTCTCTTTCACCATCCTTCCCTCCTCTTTTCGATTAGCTTCCAGGTAGGTGTCCGTTGACAGCCACTCCCTGTCTTGTCTCTTCTTTCTTCCTAGGAACAGATGTACACATTTCCTTGAAGATCACCTTCACAGAGCTAGTTCCAATGTTCACTGATGCTACCTAATGTCTCCGACTTATTCAAATGAAATAAATCGATATACATTCTGTTGAAAACCACCCACTTCTTAGTACAACTCATGATTTATAACGGATAAGTGTCAAACACTCAAGTAAAAGAACGAATATACTACACAACACACACACACACGCAGGGTAACTCTTCACGAAAAACATCAAGTTTTATTTCGTTGACAGTCTGTTCTCCATTTACATGAAAATAAAACTCTTCACTATGTATACATCAGCATATATTCCTTACAGCTACCAATGGAAAATCCGTTATTTCATTTTAAATCTCATGAATACATCTGAAGATTACAAGCGCTTAACTTCACTTCTCTCTTCGTTTTCTCCTCTCTTTTTTTCTTCTCATCTCCTTCCTTTTACCGCTCTGATTAATGTATCTCATAGTTAAGCGCCAAAATTAATTTTTGAAAATGTAGTTAGCAAGAAGTGTTTGAACAGGAGAAAAACTTGTTCATACATTCTTTCATTCATTCATCTTAAGGATTAAATGGAAATTAAAGCTGTTTTTTAAAAGATGAGTATTTTGAGTTAGTGAGTGAGTGAGTGAGTGAATGCATGAATAAAGCAGTTAGTAAATTATGCAAAATTTGAAATTATTCTAATTTCGATACTGTGCTAGTAGAAAAAAACCTTAACAAGTATAATAATAATAAGCAATAGATTAGTCGTGTATAGCAAGTAGACGAGTACTCTAATTATATGCAAGTTAAATGAAGACTACATTCTGCTTAAAATTGGACATGACTACAAAAACGAAGGTTAAAAAATTTTGGGAAAAGGGAATAGGTATATACAGAGAGTGCCAACAGTATAAGATACTACGCACTTTTCCCAAGTGAACAATGCTCATTAATGAAATTCATCTCACTATCTCTCTCTCTCTCCCTGTCTCTCGAGTATTTCTTGTCTTGTTGGCTAGTTTTGTCTTCAAAGTACAATACTGATCAATTAGTAAATTATTTATTATAAATAACTACAGTCAGAATTCAGGATATAAATAATTTATACGTCGTTAACATTTTTGTTTCAATGTCATGCACTGTAATTCAGTAAAATAATGTGTATTCGAGGATCTGTAAAATAGTTTGATTTAGTCGTATTCTGATGATATTAGATGATTGGAGGCGATTGGCAGGAAGCACTGCTTGACCTAGGTTTCGTGCCAGTTGACACTCATCAGCAGCGAATATCTGAAACTTGAAGGAACTCATGTCCCTTCTGAGATTCGAACCCGCGCCACCCAGTACCGCCTGCGGTCAGAGACGGTACTACTGAGCTATTCGGACTCGCGAGTGACCTCTTTTAGGAGTGTATTGGATACTTTGATTGTACACTAGTTGGTAACTAGTGTGAGGTGTCTGGCTAGTCCCTTCTTTGGTGCAGACTGAATTCTATCAGTCAAGTTTGCAATGTGGCCACCATTCTAGGTAGCTTGCCATCACGGTATACATTGATTTGATGATATTAGATGATTGGAGGCGATTGGCAGGAAGCCTTGCCTGACCTAGGTTTCGTGCTATTTGGCACTCCCAGTCAGCAAGGCGTATCTCCAATCAATGTACACCGTGATGGTGAGCTACCTAGAATGGTGGTCACATTGCAAACTTGACTGATAGAATTCAGTCTGCACCAAAGAAAGTAGTAGCCAAACACATCACACTAGTTACCAGCTGGTGTCCAATCAAAGTTAGTTGTATTCCGTTAGCTGGTCGATTCACATTGCCAAGCTTCCATTGTCCGCTTTCTAGACAAAATCGCTTTGACACAGACTTCAATAATAATAATAATAAAGTGAGCTTGTTTGAATTTACTACGAGTGATATTATTGTGTGCGTTGACAACCTTTCTTGTGATCGGTTGTTAATTTTTAAACCTCTATTGAGCATTTTTATTGACTTGAAATTCAAACTTTCTTGTCATGTGATTTACTTTTTATTAGCTGGTAAATATGATCGATGGTATTGCGTCCGTTTATTGCTGATTCACCTGAGCACCAGACATCTAGAAATTCCTTGGTATTTTGGGTGTTATCTCTCAATCAGATCAGTGTCAATACTTGTTTACGTGTATCGACACAAAAGAATACGTATTGTGTCTTTTTGCAGCTAATTTATGGTCTTGGATTCGGAGTTAAAGGAGACGCCCACTTTGACCAATGTAGTGCTCATCACAGTTTATGCAGTTTATTTTGAAAATGGCACTGATCTCGTCTTCTTTTCCTGTTTGATCCTTTGTTTTGCACGATACTTAATGAATTGATTGCGTTGGCTTGTCTGTCGTGTCTATTTCAAACGGTTTCAGTTTTTCAGCTGTTATTTCAGAGATATTCTGTATATACGGTAAAATGAATTTCCTTGTGGTTTTTGAGGATAGTTTCTTGTTGATATTTCGATTTGAGTTGAAACATTTTTTTGATGAAATTGTATGGGTATTTATTCTTCTTGTAGACGGCTAGTAGACATTTTTCCTTTATTCTCTTCAGCACTGGAGTGTCTCATTGTGTTTGGATTCTTTTGAACAACCTTTTCACGCAGTTTCTTTTGTGAGTCATTGGATTCTTGCTGTTGCGCTTGTGTATCTGCTCTGTGTGTAGATTTTCTGTATAGTCGACTCTTGAAGAAAATATCAAAGGAAGAAATTCTGTTATCTGTTTCTCCTTCTCTTGTGAATCTGATGCCTTCAAATATGTTGTCGATTTATTCACAATTGTACCATCAATATAATGTAGCCGGATTTTTGGTCAGATGATGGGTGTATTTCTCAAACAAAAAGGGCTGATAACTTAAGAATTAGGAACAAATGGAATAGAATCAGAGACTTGTCAAGTAAAGTATACACATCGACAAAATTGAATTAATTTCATTTTATAACAAGCATCATCGGTGGATCCCAATAGCAGCACTAAGTGATGATATGCTCTTGTGGTATTCAAAGGTAGATTGCTATTATTTATTTTCACATATATATATATATTTATATATATCCAAGTATTGGTTTGTGGGGATTTGACTGACTGGTTACAGGATTTCAGTATAAGCTGATTTTGGTTAGAGAACCATTGGAAAACCAGCTGGGAGTACTGCACAGCAGTTTCGCCAGCCTAGTTTGGGTCTCTTCAGCAGTACACATCCACTGGGGTTCGAACCCAGGATCTTTCGTTCGGGTGCGAGGACAAATACTCGCCAGTGGTCGGTCTATGTCTTGGATTGGCAGATATTGAAATTTATGGGCCATTGGATCGGGTCCCAATGGCTTAATGGAGTCACTTTCATTGACTTGGAATTCGACAATCAGCCACAACGATTATTTTCAAGAGATACAATTATATCATCATTCATGGAGAGAGAGAATTCAAACAAATTCACTTTATTATTAAAGCCTGCACTGATGCAATGTTGTGTAGCAAGGGGACATCTAAAGCTTCGCAATCGGAATCAATCAGCTCAGAGAACATAATCCAATCATAATCAACCACCTGAGCAACACAAATCTCCTTTTTTATTTCAAGTTCTATAAAATAGCAAATAAATAGCTTCACGCTTCAAAGTTCCAGTGGTACTGATGATGTTTTTATGGGAGGACGTCACTAGCCTTACGCTCAAGCTCTTCTTTTTCTTGGAATTAATACTGGCTGTTGAACTTGGTGAGTTTTAGGAGTGGGTTGGCAGAAGAATAAACCTTGACCGCATGCGTCTCTGCCAAGCATTGTACCTTTGAACCGTAGACTTAATTGAAATCCCACGATTAACTCAAAATATAAATCTAAGCAAATACAGTGTATTCAGAAACCTGTATTTTAGTTAAGCGTCACTTTTTACATCTTATCACTTTATTTGAAGACTGAAAATACTTCTTAAAGTATAAAATGAATGAAGAATCGCATCCTGAGTCTAAAATTCTAGCAGTTCTGTGATATAAAAAATTAAAAAGTACTGAGTTCTATGCGATTAGAACTATATCCTCTTCTGTTGTGCATTTTCGGTTAATCACAGATTTCAGCTGATGGATCTTTGTCAAGATCCAACGTCAGTTAGGGAGATGATTGGAAAACCACAAATCCTGTAATCTGTATGTCAATCTTCATTTCACAACAACAGCTACTGAAAGGGTCTCCTGAAGCTGCACTGGGTTTCACCATGTCAAGGTTAAGAGGATTCCCATCAAAGGCACTAGTGATGGCAGCGTTATATCACGAACTGATGAAGTTAGAATTCAGGGGTCGTTGAATTCCATCCCCAGTTAGTTGAATGGTCAGGGAGCTTGATTTCGTAACCTGAAGGTCCCAGGTTGAATCCTTGGTGAGGTCATGAGTGTGCAGAGATGTGGGACCCCAGAATAAGATAAAACAGCTGTTTAATACTTCTTACTCTTCAGTCATCTCTCCAACTGATGTTGGATTGTGATAAAAATCTAGCAGTCAACATTATTCCAAAATGCTCACATATCCCATTACCTGAATAATAACCACACACTGATTTCTGACTGAACAATTTCCTAAAAGTACAGGTTCATTGGCTTTTTTGTCCGACCATTCAGTAGATTTACACAGTCCAACATTTCACTTGATCATATATGCCTGATGATAACTTACAGTCACTGTATACAATCTTTCATTCTGAATCATTTAGTTGATAAGATATACTTGGTGAAAAGATGTATCTTAGGATCAGTTAGTTGATTTGAATCCTTTAGTAGTAATGGAAAACACCACGAGCAGGAGGTTTTGAGCATTCCCTGTTTTATATGACTGCACAGGTTCGCTGAACTGGAGGAACATTGAGATCATGTCCATTTTGCATAAACTTATTACAAACAAGTTTAGGACATAACTTTAAAAATCTACACTTTACAAGATTATAGACTTCTGCTAGATGTATTAGGGCCAATGATTAAATACTATTTCGGTAAGCCTTCTCTGATATCAACTGTTAAATTTTCTTTACGAACCAATATCATTTAGGGAAATTATTGAAAACCAAGGAGCATTGGACAGCGAGTTCTAACCTAGGAGCTCCAGGTTACAAGACCAATCGCTCCGGTTTTCATTGGTCTCTCTGTCAATAATTTCGGTTTCATGACGAAAGTTTAACCATCAAAATTCGTCCAAATCCCCAAAAATAGCATAATCTGAGTTCCTCTTATGCAAAACCCGCAGATAGTTAGTTTTATGAGATAAGAAATTTCTGTTGTTAGTTTCTGGTCATTTACATTCTGATTTAACACTTTTAAAAACACTGTTTCATTAGGCTTCTTTCCGTTCTAATAGTAAGTAGAATTATATAGTCCACTATTTTTTCTATTCTTATATGGCCGCTATTCACTTGCGATCCCTAAGTAAGATCTTTCACAATGAATCACTAAATTAATAAGATATCATGGATGAAAACGTCTATCTTAGGATCAGTCAGTTGGTCAGAATCCCTTAGCAATAGTGGCATCCATCACTTTAAGGATATTTTTAATGATCTTTGCTTTATATGACTACATACATTCGTTGAACTGAAGAAACGCTGATGTCAAATATATCTTGCGACAATGCTGCATGCCAAGTAATTCACAACGAGAAACTCACGGAATCCTTCGAAGTGAGGACAGGAATAAGACAAGGCTGCCTACTATAGCCAATGGTTTTCCTGATTGCAGTAGATTAGATAATGCAACAAACATCGGGCAATGAGGAAACAGGAATAAAATGGACTCACACAAAAAACGTGGAGGATCTGGACTTCGCCGATCATATATGTCTGATTTCCCACAAACTGGAAGACATGCAGAAGAAGCATCAAAGATAGGGCCTCACTTCAGGTGAACATAGAGAAAACAGAGGTGATGAAGATTCCTCGACAAGAACAACAACAACAGACAACGATCAGCATAAATGGGAGGAACCTGAAAGAAACAACCTCTTTTACCTACCTGGGAAGCATCGTTTCAACTACAGGTGGACGGAACTGATGAGGATATCATAGCAAGAATCGGAAAAGCAAGACAAGCTTTCACTACTCTCAAGTCTGTGTGGAGATCAACAACACTCAGCATCAAAAATAAGATCCGGATTTTCAACTCCAATGTGAAGTCAGTGCTACTGTACGGATCAGAGACTTGCACTGCGCGTCATAAAGAACATCTCAAACAAACTACAGACCTTCACCAACAATTGTCTTCGGTCAATACTCAAGATCAGATGGCCGGCCAGAAAAGATTGGCAACAGAGATCTCTGGGAGCGAACCAACCAGGACCCAATTGTGAAACAAATAGGCAGGAGGAAATGGAGATGGATTGGTCATACTCTGAGGAAACCATTAGGCGACATCACTAGACAAGCCATTGCTCGAGTGGAACCCGAAAGGGAAGTGGCGAGTTGGTCGTCAGTGCAAGGGTGACTTGGAGGAGGTCATGTGAAGAGGAGATGAAAACGTGTGGGCAGACTTGGAGCCAGGTGAAGACTCTAGCTAGCGCAGAACAGAGCGCAGTGGAGACGCACGGCTGAAGCCCTATGTTCTACTCGGAAAGCAAAGGGACAAAATAAAATGAATAATCTCATACTATATAGATAGTCAGACGCTATGACTAGCGTTACTCACCAAAATTTTTTTTAACTTGAATATTTCAGAGTTCTTGTTAAAGACCACTATTTATTACTAATATATTGGGTTCCCAGTGAAGCATGCCGCTTCAACAGAACATCTCCATTTCTGAAAGTTGTCTTCAGTCTTCTTAAGATGACTCCAGGATCGCCCATAAGCTTTCACCTTCTGTTAACACAATTTACCCATGTCACCCTAGGACCTACGCCCAACTCGCTCTTTCACATGCCGGTCCCACTCTAGGTTATGCCTAGCGCACGGTATTACCCCACAGTATCTTCAGCGCTTGTCCAATCTTTCTCCATTTCCTTTGAAAGATTTGTTGAGTAACAAATTCTTGATGGGTTATTGTCAGTTTTCTCCGACTGGCCATCTGATCTTGACAACGTAACTAGTGAAGGTAGCTGTTGATAAAAGTCTGCAGCAAGCTTCTCGAAATGCTTCCAGTGACGCAAGTGCCAAGTTTGTGACTCATACAGAAGATCTGTCTGATTTCACATTGGTGCTGAAAATCCAAGTTGTTGTTTATGCAGAGTGCAAGAGATTGCCAAATGGATTTCAGAGTGATACAGGTCCGCTTGCCGATTTAGTTACTACCAGTGTAACCGACAGATTACTGAAGCTCTTATTTACCTCCTGATTGTTTAATCTTCCATTAAGTTCATAATCTCGTCAGACTGGTGAGAAATTACTTGACTCATCCAAATCTTGACTAACCATAATTTTGATAAACAGTTTTTGAAATCCGGAGAAATAAAAATAACGGTTAGAGAAAGAACAATTTTATGGTGGAATAGTTTTATGGGAATTAATCAGAAACGAACAGCATTGTTTTCAATTATTTCTTCTCAGACTTCACTCTTATAAACATACCTTTACACAAATAACAAACATAGAAAACACAGGAATTTATCGACAGGATAATAAATAATATGACTTTAGATTGTGCAATTAAATAAAATAATAATATTATCATCATAAAGATGGAAAAATCACACGATCAATCCATAAGAATAAGACATAGAGAGCGGCTGATCTGAACTTCAAAACCTACTGCCCTATAAGTTACTAAAGAGGGATTGGTTGGAATGTTGTCTGTTCGTGTAAGAAAGCTTTACTCAGTGGAAAAGGCAGAAGAAGAGTTATCGCTGTGGAAAAATGCCTAAGTGACATTGGTCATTCATAGAGGTTCATCGAGAAATATCTAAAACTTCCTGCGGTTAAGTTAAACTGTAGCACAGTGAAGAGGAAGGCAATGAAATCGCTATTAGAATTAAAAAAAAGTAATTGAATGCTGCACTGAAAAGAACATGTCTAGTCACTAAATTTATTTGTGTGTAACATACAAATAATTGTTTAAGATAATCCAAAGTGGAAGAACTCCCACCTCATGCTACCTCCGACTATGCTTGTCAAAGAACATACATTGGAAGTACACAGAAAAGAGTTATTGTCCGCATTTCTGAACACGTACCCGAGAGCCTGAGAGTAAAAGCTTCGCAAGCATTAAACAGTACAACTGCGTGCCATCTATTAAACACTGGTCATATTGTGAACAACAAACAGACTAAAGAAACCCATCTGCTGTGTTTTGCGGGGGCAATCGCTATCAAATAGTCAAAATTAGATTTATTTACACAGAAAGAAACAGTTGTGAATCTTGGTGGTTAAGCTTACAAAACAAAGTTATACAAGTTTAACTGCGTCATACATTTTCCTATATCTCCTGTTCTGTTTAGGAAATCTTATATTTCTCATCTGAATGTCATCTACCTTACTCATTTTCTGCTACTTTATAGAAATATATTGTCTGTGTTTAATGTAAACTTCTGTATTGATATACTCATTATAGTTAAATACTGTTTGCATCCAAAACATTCTGAACTCTGCCCATTTTTTTCAAGAGTATTCATCTAATTATGCTATATGTAGCTGACACATTTAACTCGATAATTTGACGGCTTACATCATTTCAGTGTGCGTCAGTGGTACAGCGGTAAGGACGCTTGCCGACCATGCACATGGCTAGGGGTTCGATCCCTGGCCGACGCACGCTTTTACCTCGGTAGGCCAGAAATAAAGCTGGTAAAGAGGAAAGGTTGGGCACGAAGCTAGCAAACCCATCCTGTAAAAGTAAACACGGCTACAGAAACTTCAAGCCGCTGACTTGAAGCCCTATGTTCCACTGGGAACGTGAAGAAATAAAAGGAACATCATTTCAGACAAAGGTTACTTACAGTCCCTATCACAATAACTCCTTGTCATCGCATGAAATGTTTGTTCACATCTTTTAAGTGATTAAAATTCCTCGAAAATACCGATTGACTCATGAAGAAAATAAAAGACAATTCAGTGAAAAAAATTTTCTTTATCGACAGAATCATCTTCAGAGGCTGTACAGTCGTATTTGTATTTATCAAAAATGTATAGTAGTCTATTACTGAGTAACGGGGGTTACGTAATTGATATAATTACTCAGAAGTGACTTCAGAAGTAAAAATAAAAGTTTTAAACTACGGGGAAATGAAGCAACTCAGACAAGTCCTCATGGAAAAAGGATATCCTCCAGGATTCATCGATAAAAACATGAAGGTGAAGCAAAAGCCTGAAAGAACTGAGATGGTCCCGAAAAAACTGCTACTTATGAAAGTTGAATTTAAAAGTGATACCACTACTGAGGTCCTGAAGGACCGCTTATGCAGATCGATGAGAAAAGCCTTCTTTACGGCTGAGCTGCCGATCAATCTCTACAGCCGAAAAAATGATCAATGGATGTGTGAATGATAAATTATCGCCTTACGCCAGTTCAATGTGTGTTTATATATTTACCTGCTGCTCATGTGGAATAACTTATATTGGTCGCATAAAATGCACACTTTCAAAACTCTCCTCTGAACATTACCTAGCATAGTTAGCAAAAGGACAATACAAGACAGTAACTAGCTCAATACTGAAGCACTTCGTTAAGTCAAGCCACGTAGCTCCACTAGAGTCGTCTTTCAAAATTATCTAAAAGGTAAGACCAACTAGTACAAAGGGTGTCAGGTTTTGACATTTGTGTATGGCAGAGACGTTGGTGATTCGTCAATACAACCTCGTACTCTGTATACAGAAAATGTTTATCCAGTCTCTTATTCTGCTATGGTCTTAACCTCTTCACTAGTCGATCCCTATAAATTTTTAATTTTTTTAATTTTTAATTTTACTTATTGTTTGCTTTCACTTTAATAATTAATCCACTATTACCACTCTCATATGTTCCTTACGTACATCTCCTCACTCTTTACACTTGTTAAATGGACACTCAACTTAATTACTTCTCACCAGTTCATCAGTTTCCCCAATAGACGCTGATCTTTCAATGAATACATTAGAAGATAACATCTTTTCAAGCATACTCACTTCTAAAATATGGTTAAGATACGTTGATGATACTTTTGTAGTGCTAAAACGAGATCTACACGTTTCATTCTTGAAGAAAGTGAAAAATCTATCTCCCAGAATCCAGTTTACTTCGGAAGCAGAATCAGACGTTGGTGAACTACAAGACCTTTATCAACAACTGCCTTCTCTGGTTCCATACTAAAGATCGGATGGCTAAGCAGAAAGAATCAGCAACAAGAAACTTAGGGAACGAACCAGTCACGAACCTACTGCTCAACAAATATGTCGAAGAAAACGAAGATGGATTGATCACACATAGAGGAGACAGTCAAATGAAATCACACGCTAGATAGGCCGTTGCTCCAGTGGAATCCGAATATGAAACGACAAATCGTGCAACTAAGGGTGACGTGGAGGAGATCATGTGAGAAAGCGATGAGATCTTATTGGCAATTATGGTGCCAGCTGAAGAGATCTGCAAATAGCAGGGTGAAATGAAAATGTTCTGTTGAAGTCGTATGTTTAACTTGGAACCCAAGAGAATTGTCAAAAAAATGATAAGAAGACAACTCAAAATAGGCAATTACACACAGAATTAATTAGATTTTTCTTGTCTAAAAGAAGTACAACAAATGTACAATCTTTTTTCCCAAATGAGAGTGTAAATTATTAGTTAGAATGTCAAATATGCATATTGAACAATTGAATTGTGTTTTTAATAAAATGCCCGATATTTTTCATTTTAGATTAGGTGAGGTGAGAAATAGAAATATGATTACAGGATTTCATCATGAGCTGACATTGGTTAGAGAACCATTGGAAAACCTGAGAGTACTGGACAGCTGTTTCGTCCTAGTTTGGTACTCTTCATCAGTACGCACCCACCGGGGTTCGAACCCAGGACCTTCTGGGTTTTACTACAAAATGGTAGTATAACTATCTTGGCATCCTTCTGAGTATTTTAAACGGCCTGAATATTTCTAAAAGACACTCTCCTGGTGAATTCATCAAGCTTCATGCTCTTTGAGATTTGAATTTCCGGTGGCAGTGGATTTATCTTTACGGAGTGTGGTAGCTAGCCTCACGTCAAACCTTCCCTCTTTACCAGCCTTACCATCAGCTTAGCTAGGTTTAGGAGTGTGTCAACATATGTGTAGAAATCGGGAACTGCGAAGGTATGGGACTCCATGTTAATCTGTTTATTAGATATATATTACACAGTGATGAAACACTATTATTATTTACTGAATGACAATTATAGCCACACAACTTCGAAACTTCCGTTTTAACGTTGTCTTTATTTCTTCCTATTCGTTGTAGGGGTAGTAGAATTTTCCAGGTGTTGGGATGGACAGGTGTTGAAGCGTTCCTATTACATGTGTTTGCAGTTGATTCTATAGAGCAAGCTTCCGTTATCAATCTCTCCTTCCACCCTGTTACATTAAATTTTATAGCTGTCATCTTATCCCATCCTGTTGTATGGTTGTGTATAATTGCATGTAGTCAGTGCTATGGCTGAACTATTCTCCATGTTCCTCATCTTATTCGGGTCAGCTAATCTAAATTTTCCCGCTAGGATTTTGTGTTCCACTAGTCTGTCTGACCCCATTCTATTACTCTGATCTATTTATTTCACCCGAAAATGATTGCGGGTTATTAGGTAAACTACCTAAACAAAATCAATTGGAAGCAAGATTTGTCGGTTAAAGCATCCTGCGGAGCCAACTAAACAAAACAGTTTAGTTTATTTAATACCCTGCTATGATTGCCAGGTCAAATACATAGGTCAAAGTAGTAGAACAGGGGCAGTCAGTCAGACTAGCCGAGCATAAAAACCTAGCAGCAAAATCTAGATTAGTTCACCCGAATAAGATACGAAATCTAGAGAACAGTTCAGCTATAGCACTCAATACGTGCAATTACACACAACCATACAATAGGATGGGATAAGATGACAGTTCTATAATCTAATGTAACAGGGTGGAAAGAGAGATTGATAACAAAAGCTTGCTCTATCGAATCAACTGCAGACACTTGTGATATGAATGATTCAACACCTATCCCAGACATTTGGAATTTCTACTACCCCTACGACGAATATGAAAGAATAAAGACAACTATAAAACGAAAGTTTTGAAGTTGTGTAGTTATAATTGATGATAACATGATTATGAACAATCAGTTGTGTTCGGAACTTTGTCATCTAGTAAATAATAATATGAAATTAGGAGTGTGTCGACCGGGGATCATGTGTGGCCTCGTTAGGGGGCATTCTGCGACTGAACTACCGACGCTGATCTGACTGCATATAGACATTAGGAAAAGTAGATATATGTACTCAAGCACCAGAAAATAGTGATAAATTTTACTTTCTATAAATAGCAAGTTATGATGATGTTTTGAATCATTGAAATCATCAGGGAAGAGTATATAGCCAGACATGGAAATAAGAATCTACAGTTCAGAGAAGAAAGGCTATTCGTGAAAATCATTCACTTCGCTGTACATTCGCGGTTACCATCGTGTGTGTGCGTAGATACCGTCTACCAAATATAGAAAATAAACAAAACAAACAATTTAGTTTGAAAGACTAATAATATCATCAAAATAATTCAAAATAGTGAAAAATAATTAAACAATAACTAAGGATGAGAGTCGGTGGAACAGTGGTAGAATGCTCGCCAACTACACAGGTGGTTCGGGGCTAGGTCCCCGGCTGACACACTTCCTTACCTCGCTAAGCCAGTAATACGACTGGTAAAAAGGGAAGGTCGAACAAGGGGCTAGCAACTCCAATCCATAAAAATAAGCAACACTGCTACCGAAGCTATAGCTGTAGCTTGAAGCCCTATGTTCCACTGAGAACGTTAAGGTGTAAGAAAATTTAAGGATATGAATATCAGTGCATTTGAGTCAATTAGTGACTAGTAACTGGCAACGGGACCCAGGACACACATTTCGTCCTATTTGGGACTCAACAGTCAGTTTGGTGAACCTGCATTCCTCAGTGAGTGATTGTGTTACACCAAGGCTGTAACCCATTGCACGTAGTTTCAAACACAAAAGAGTTATTGCCTAGACCACTTGGGCCACGAGAGCTTAAACAGGACGAAATGTGCGTCATAGATTACACTGCTAGTCATAATTCACGATGTGACTACAGGTTATATGACCACATATCGTCCAATCATCTGCACAAGAAGATGACATGTCAACCTGAGACCAAACACTTCGGTCCAATCAGTTGACAGGGAAATCTAAACTGAATTAAATAATCAATGCATTTAGATTAAAAGTTGTGTAATACGAAAACTGTTTTGGAAATAGCGAATTTTAAGAGTATAAAGGCAAGTATCCTTAATGTATAATGTGAAACATGAACTGCGTAAACAAAAAGTTGGTTTGTAAAAATGACGCTAATAGTTGTAATGCCAAAATTTAAGACAGACAGAGTATGAAATTTTATCCCAAGTAGAATGTGTAGGCGGGAAAGTTTTATTCTGTGTACATAAATCAGTGTTTTTTTTACATATATGAATGGCCAAAGTTTCAGTAATTCGAAGAATACAGAAACATGACGTTTTTATGCAGCCTTCTTTCGCCTTTAAAGACAATTTAAAGTGAGTTTCCATTATGGTTTGAGTGACCAATGCCGAATATGTGCTCCATTATAGTACTGTATATTAACCTGCTGTGACCTCTTTGTAGCCATGTGAGATAAAGTTCGAGTGTTGGTTTGTAGGGATTTGGTTGATTGGTTCCAGGATTTTCATCATGAGCTGATATTAGTTAGAGAACCATTGGAAAACCTGGGAGTACTGAACAGCTGTTTCGTCCTAGTTTGAGACTCTACACCAGTACGCGCCCACGGGGATTAGAACCCAGAACCTTCTGGTTACAAGGCGAGCTCGTATACTATTAAGCCACTGGGACCTGATCCAGTGACCAACCCATGAATTCTTATCTCTGCCAATTCACGACATAGCGCGACCGCTAGCCAATGTCTTCGGCGAGCATTTGTCCTCACGCCCGACCTGCTGCACCCTACTGGTCACGACTTCTCAGGGTGCAGCAGGTCGGGCGTGAGGACAAATGCTCGCCGAAGACATTGGCTAGCGGTCGCGCTATGTCGTGAATTGGCAGAGATAAGAATTCATGGGTTGGTCACTGGATCAGGTCCCAGTGGCTTAATAGTATACGAGCTCGCCTTGTAACCAGAAGGTTCTGGGTTCTAATCCCCGTGGGCGCGTACTGGTGTAGAGTCTCAAACTAGGACGAAACAGCTGTTCAGTACTCCCAGGTTTTCCAATGGTTCTCTAACTAAAGTGAGATAGTGTTCTTAGATTTTTTAGACATAACACTCTATTATTTCAAGACATAACACTCATTTAAACGACTTATTCATCTCACCCCATAGGAATAAACGAATTGAGAAACATGAGAACAGAAGTGGTCATTTACGCCAGTTAATCTTTCGGTGACACGTTGAATATTCAAACTAATGCAGATACCGAGAATTTTCCGGTACTGTCCCCTCCTCTTTAGAGTCACCTTTGGAAGCTACATTCATAAACAACATCTTCGGCAAAGAGACAGGATTTTCAATGTTGCGTTTACAATCAGTGTCTTCTCCAAAAGACCGGTCATTCCAGCTAAGACATTCAGGATACAGATTCTTAAGATTTGATTCGTAAGAAATATTATAAAGTTTCTTTTGCGATTCATAGACAGTTGGCTGTTCTACTTAGAATTTCTAAATAAATTGACCTACATTCCACCAGGCTTCTTTGTCTGGTCAATATCTGAAAACGAGACTGTTTTGATTTTTGGTTCCACCTCAACAATAAATTTGACATTTAGGCGGTAACTATTACCTAAATGACGTTAGCAAGAAATTAGTCAGCTGAAACGAAATATTTTGGTTTTTCAATAGAAATTAAATATAAACTCTGAAATCCTTTGTGAAAAAAAAATAAATCAATCATCGTAGTTTATCAGCATTGACGTCAGATGATATTCTGTAAAAATAAAAACAAAAGCGATGATAATTTACGTTCAATCATTTCGTTACAATTCGATATTCTGTAACCTTAAAATAAACATTAGTTGTAAGAACCGAAACCGACGTGTTGTGGTCTGAACTTAGGAAATCAATCTTCACGTTCAAATGGTATAGCTGACAAAAACTTCCTCGACAGATGCACAGTCACAAAACATACCAGAGACTGCAAAAACACAGTTAATCATCCATTGTGGATAAAATTTATCTTGATAAAGTCACACAGTGTGTGCTAATTGACGGGTCCGAGTACTTTTTCAAACGCGAATTCCTCTCCGCGCAACCATCTTCTCTTCTCGTCAGTAGCAAAACTGATATGGCAATTTTATTTTGAGATCACACTTTCGAAATTTTAAAAACCCATAACGGAAACAATTAGTGTCAAAATTATTAACAATAATTTCTAACCATTGTATTTACTGACAAGTTCTCACAGGTGGTACTAAGTACTCTTCCGACTACAAGGCGGTGTGAATAAACAGAAATATGAAAATATTTAACCGTACAGCAATGTGTTGTTCAAAAACATCAAATAAAATGATAACTCCTAGTTTGATCGCATTATAGAATAAATTTTTTCGATAAAACCACAGTGATACAGAACTTTAAACACATTCAGTTGTACCACATATTATGAAGAGACATCTGAAACTCTAGCTAACATTCTTTACAAATCAAGAGTTCGGGAGGTATTCAAAGCTACAAACTCACTCACCGACAAGTTCTGTGGGTTGAAGTACACTACTCACCCCATTAGACAAAATAATTTAATCAGCAGAATGTATGATAATGGCTGTGGAGTCAACTACATAGGTCAGACTGGTAGATCAGTGGTACCCAGATTATCGGGATACACAAATTCAGCGAAGTTTAGAGTGACTGACCCCACGAAGATGAATAATTCAGAGAAGAACTCATCAACTGCAATGCATGTGTCACCACACAACTACACAACAGGCTGGAGTAGAGTCACAATTCTAAAAGTTAATGTAAGTAGTTAAAGGGAGAAGATGATTAATGAATCCCTGTTCGTTGAATTTACACCTGATACGTGCAGTAAGAACTTCTCAACACTAATATCATAGATAAGGAAAATATCATCACCAATAAAATCAATGGATAAGGAATAATGGAATGGTATGTAGGAAAGCGTGAATGCCTTGACATGATAATGAGAAATAAATTGTCCTGGAAACGTCATCAGTAAAGAATACTGTATAACACTGTGAGACTTTATCAAAATAAATTTTATCCACAATGGAATTACACTTAATTCCAGCGCTCTAGTTCTATTCTTACAGCTATCAGTTTGAATCTTTCACTGGTAAATGAAAGATCCTAAACTGTTGTAGTTGACTAGGGGCTAATTGTACTGTCAAGTCAGTTCTTCTATATGCGTCAGAAACTTGACTCACGCGTCATCAGAAGCATTTCGAACATCCCGCTGTATACGTTCACCAGCAGCTGCATTCGCTGGCTTCATATTGAAGATCAGATGGCCAACCAGAAAGAATTAGTAACAATGAAACCCTGAGGACAAATCACTCGAGAGCCTACTGCTCAAAAAATCTGTAGCAGAAAATGGAGATGGATCGGGGTGACACTAAAGAGACCGTTGAACGAATTCGTGAGCCAGGCCCTTGACTGGAAGTCAACTGAGAAACGACGAGCTGGACGTGAGTTCGAGGGAGATAATATGATGAGGAAACGAGAGGCTATGGGCAATTTTGGATCCAGCTAGACAGGACTGGAGAGAACATGATGTAGTGGAGATGTTCTGCTGAAACCCTGTATTCTAATCCGAACCTTAGGGAATAATAACAGTTTATTAATGATAAGTGATATTTGTGTGACGTTTTTATTTATTTTCAGGATTTCTTTATTCAACAGGTCAGTATCTATAGTTGTTTTATTAGATCCATTGGAATATTATACAAGAAGATATAAAATCTGTTAAAATAAAATATCAGGCCTAAAAGTGAAGGTATTATTGTCTAACACTTTGTTACGTAATACTGAATAGATGCATATGACTTTGTAAACTTTAATGCAAGACAGCTATGATAATAATAATAGTAGCTTTATTCTGAGCAACGCTTACATAATGTACTCAATCTTCAGAACAATTTATTGCATAATAGTTTCTCTGTGTATTCATGATCTTCAATTAAAACAGTAATTGACAGTAAATCACGTGACACACTGCTGTCCATCCGGAAGTGAAAAACAATCCCTTGAGGTATTTCTTCTTTGTCTCTTTCGAGAAATGCACGACATTTTTATTTGAGAGCCAACTGAAAAAGATGTAGGAGTTCTCTCGCTTACATGTGATAACATCACACTTAAACGAGGAAACACAAGAAGAGATACGCCAAACAATCGTGACAATGGTCAAACTGAAAAAAAACACACCTCAACTCTCAAGAAGTAAAGACCCTCAAAAAGCTGAAAAATAGTGAAGACATCGTCATACTACCAGCTGACTGACAAAGGAAGAAACACAGCAGTCATGGATAAAGAAGCATACACCAAGAAAGCTGAAGAACTACTGAAAGATGAGGATGTGTATGAACAACTTACAACAAATACCATCCAGACATTAGATAACCGCATCCAAAGAACAGTCCTACCCCGATTCTGCTGCAGGCCCAAAATACACAAATCGAATATCCCGTTACGACTGATTGTATCACTTCCAGGAACCCCAACAGACAATTTGTCCAAAGAACTACACAGAAAATTGAAACACTCAACGGATTTCTGCTATCTTTCCATCAAATCTGCAATCCAATTTCTAGAGAAAATCAAAAACATTCAAATAGATGACCAAAAAATAAGTTGTAGGAGTATATTTTTTGACTCAGGTAATTAGTTTTATTTCTCAGACAGTGGCAAATTGGACTAAAAATCTCAGTGACAATTATCTCACGTATTGAAATATGTTGCCACCCACAATTTTGCATTTTCTTAAGTTTATTAGAATCATGTGAGTCAGAAGGTTGCAGACATTTTAAATACTCGTGAGAGTAGATGACGCCATTAGTGGGCATATTTTAATAGATTAAAACAAAGTGAACAAGAGGAACTGTGTGCTATATAATGATGGAATATTCTGATAGCCTAGGTTTCAAACAGACAGTCTGTAATTACGTCAGCTGTAGTAATTTTTTACCATTAAGTGTAGTTAATGTCTGAATTTTGTTGAAACGTGAGATTTTCTTCAAAAAATGAAATAGCCACCGACGCATTTCATTGTCACTTAATGAAAGAACTGATGAGAAAATACTTGTAGTGTATAATTCATGTTTGCCAATTAACAGTAAAATGATGTACATACTTAGTAAATGACACTGATAGAGACATTAAAGACATACAGAGTTGTAATCTTAAGAGATAACTCATACTTTAAATTAGTTTACTCACAAATACTTGTGTCATACAATTTTTTCAAGTATTGGTTTTGTAGGGATTTTGTTTGATTGCATGGAGGATTTCACCATGAGCTGACATCAGTTAGAGAACCACCGGAAAACCTGGGAGTACTGGACAGTTGTTTCGTCCTAGTTTGGGACTCTTCATCAGTACGCACCCACACACGAATTTCGAACCCAGGACCTTCTGGTTACAAGGCTAACGAGCTCGAAGACGCCTAAGCCACTTGGACCCGATCCAATGGTTCTTGAATTCTAACTTCTGCCAATTCACGACATAGCGTGACCATTTCGCAATGTCTTCTTCGATGAGTTACTGCCTCATCTTCATCCTGCTGTACCCTACTAGTCACGGCTTCCCACTAGAACCCCTGGTTAACTGCTTGAATAGGGTCAGTCACTAGTGAGCATCAGATTTTTCGCATAAAATTTTTTACTCATGGAAAATTCCCATTGTAACATATAGAAAATCAAAACAAATGATTCAGCGAAGAGACTCTTTTCAACGAACTTATCATCAAGCTGTACAATCATATATATATGGTTTTTAAGAAGTTATATCCGATGAGGGAATTGAATCATTGGTGTGAATACATAAAATAATAATAATAGTATGAAATGCAATTAAAACTAAAATGTTTGTGATTATAATCATAGTTAAATGTCAAGTGGCAAAACAAATTTATTTCATATATAGAATAATTCATAGGATGGATAGAACTTGGAAAGGGTGTGCAATTAAAGGATTAGTAGGCAAATCGAATAAAATAAAAACGTTATGTAATATTGTGTGAAATTCGATAACATGGAATTTAACGTTGTAAAAAAGAAGAATTGATTTAGAATGACAAGTGGAACAAGTGAAATAATACCGGGGACAGTTCAAAGTGAGAGTAGTAATAGTAACAATTGACGTAATAAGGAAGAGAATACAAATTGAATAGACAAAACGAAAACATTGGTAGAGCCAAAATATGATTGGGGATTACCATACTTTAGCATAGAGGGATTAAGACCATGAAAGTTGGAGTGCTTGAACGAACTTTTCTGTACACAGAGATCTGGCTTTTCTGTTTCGATAACCAAAGCTTCAGCAATACAGATGAGTCGGGAACGTAGGAATTTGGGTAAATTACTTTTCGCCTTGTAGATGACTTTAAAGGCGGAGGCTATAGAGATAGGGTGATCATTATCGACCAGATGTTCAGTGATCGCGCTTCTTATTGCTCCACTTCCACCTTTTCGTAACCATGCAGGATAGTGTTCTTGCACCCTCTTGGACAAAACTCGAGTCGAACGACCGAAATACCTAGCTCCACATGAGCAGGTGAATTGATAAACTCACACAGAGTTGGTCAACAGCGGGATCTTGTCCTTCAGGTTATTGAACAGCAATGGTCGACTAGTAAAGGCTATTCTCAGAAATGCAGCAATTTTTACTATATGCACAATTTTACATCCTAGTTTTATTCGTCTAATGGTTCTATATGCCACATTACAATCCCCTTTGATGTTGGTAATACTTTCAGAATTGATCTATCGGAATGACTGTTTGGAAAATCCCTCCTGTAAGATCTATTTACGATATTGCTATTTATTTTGACATACTAACTAACTTTGTTAATATAACTATTAATAATGCTCGCTTTTCTCCTAGATTGTATATCATTGTTCTAATGTTTACAAATCATCTGTTGACTTAATCCCTATTATTTGCCTCCCTTCTTGTTTAATCTTTCATTTTAATGCTTCGATTTATGGTTATGTGATGATATTGATAATGTGTTGTTTTACGACTGTGATTTTACTTGAGTGAAGTCAAGATGATTCTGATCTTGGACTCTCTATGGGAATTGTTTAGTGTGTGGTTGTTGTGTATAGAGTTTCGATCCCACTCTGTTGGGATTATATTCTTCTTCATCCTCAGGTACTTCATGAGGTTGATCTTGATTTTTATAATTCTTCTGTATAGTATATCCACTGTATTTGAGAACTAATTTTTGTTTTGTATAGCTGCCTAAGGGGATTACTGAGGTAAAGTTTTTCATTTTATTATTGTTGAATAGAACTAAAGATCTAACCAAGAATACTTGCTGATATAAGAATAGAACTTGAGCGCTGGATCAACTCGTAAAAACATAACTAACCCCTACAAACCAAACTATAGAAAATATAGATAATTCCATTGTGGATAAAATTTATTTTGATAAAGTCTCACAGTGTTATACAATATTCTTTACTGATGACGTTTCCAGGACAATTTATTTCTCATTATCATGTCAAGGCATTCACGCTTTCCTTCATACCATTCCATTATTCCGCATCCATTGATTTTATTGGTGATAATATTTTCCTTATCTGTGATATTGGTGATGAGATGTTCTTACTGTACATGTCAGGTGAAGATTCGATGAATAGGGATTCAGTAATCATCTTCTCCCTCCAACTACCTACATTAACTGTTCGAGTTATGACTCTACTCCAGCCTGTTGTGTAGTTGTGTGGTAACACATGCATTGCAGTTGCTGAGTTCTTCTCTAAATTATTCATCTTCGTGGGGTCAGTCACTCTAAACTTCGCTGAATTTGTGTATCCCGATAATCTGAGTACAACTCATCTACCAGTCTGACCTATGTAGTTAATGCCACAGCCATTATCATACATTCTGTTGATTAAATAATTCTGTCTAATGGGGTCACTAGTGTCCTTCAACCTACAGAAAGCGTCTGTGAGTGAGTTTGTATCTTTGGATACCTCCCTAACTCTTGATTTGTGAAGAATGTTACGTAGAATTTCAGATGTCCCTTCATAATATATGGTAAAACTGAATATGTTTTAAGTTCTGTATCACTGTGGTTTTATCAAAAATGATTTATTCTATGATGGGATCAAACTAGGATTTGTCATTTTATTCGATGATTTTGAACAACACATTGCTGTGCGGTTAAATATTTTCATAGTTCTATTCATTCACACCACATTGTAGTCGGAAGAGTATGTGGTACCACCTGTGAGAACTTGTCAGTAAATACAGTAGTTATAAATTACTTTTTAATAATTTTGACACTAATTGTCTCCGTTATGGGCTTTTAAAGTTGCGACAGTGTGATCTGAAAATAAAATTGCCTTTTTAGATGTCATACTGACGAGGAGACGAGATGGTTGCGCGGAGAGGAATTCGCTTCTGAAAAAGTACTTGTACCGGTCAATATGCACACTTTTCACAGCTCTCTTCTTCTATGGTATTGAAGAAATTCTGCTAAGACCCTTAGGTATAGAGTAACAACTATTTGTTGAGAAGATGTAAGTGAGGACGCACTTAGAGTTATATACGACATCTATGCTGAAAAGTTCATCACCAGACACACTGCCAAGAAAGTGGAAAACAATTCTTCTATATCGGTTGACAAGAAGCCTGTATTTACACGATGACATTTCACAGGAGATATACTTAAAGAAATAATAACCAACAATTTAAAGTACTTTTAATGCGCGAAAGCTTCAATTTCTATCTTCTGTACTACCGTTTGTGATTTTATAACTGAAAGAGGAATTACCCAGGCGAACCATCTCTAACTGTATGTATCAGTTCAACTGCTCCTGCGTGGAGCAAGTTATATTTACCATTTCCTTAGGAACCTAATTTTTTGGCTCAGGAAAGCCTATCAGTGTGGCTGAATAAAGATGTTGTTGTTTAAGCGTCAACAATTCTAAACTAGATGACCTCAACCAAACAGGCCAAAAAGCTAGCCACATTGAAAAGTCTTTCTCTATCATCTATCGGATGTCAAATAAATTAACAATGGCCCCTAGATATTGAACACTCCAAACAGGAGAGGCTGTTTCATCAAACGAATCTCTACGTACAAAAGAAGCGGGCCCAGCAGCTACTTCTACTTTGACCTGCTGTTAAACTTATAAATTCATAAATTCAAAATTGCTTTTCTGAGTTTAATTCTATATTGAACTGTAACCTACTGATATTACTGATTCAGTGTAGTTTAAAACAGCATTAATGTTCTTAATAACAATAATTCTTTAATTCTTACGGTTACATAGGTGTGTAACCTGGTGACGAATTTATCCGACAGAATATTCTTTGTCCATTAATCAGTCTTTTAAATTTTTAATGGGCATCCTTACTGAATTACAAAAGTCTTCATACTTCATATTTGCCAATGGGAGAAGAGATTTTCCACTTTGTTTATTGAAACATAAGTTACAAGTGTAACCGCCTATTGATATCAGTTAGAGAACCACTTAAAACAGAGTAGGGAGTACTGGACAGCTGTTTCTTCCTAGTCTGTGGCTCATCGTCAGTATGCACCCACTGGAATTCGAACCCAGAACGTCCAGACTGCAAGTCAGATCCCACTGGCTGAATGGTCTAAGAGCTCGCCTCATAACCGGTAGGTCCTAAATTCAAACCCTGGCGGTGAGTGAGTACTACTGATGAGTCCCAAACTAGTAAGAAACAGCTGTCCATTACTCCCTGTTGGTTTTCATTAGTTCTCTTAATCCATAATAAAACTTGAAACAAATAAAATTCCGACAAAATAACTCTTGAAAACATAAGTTAACTAGTAGAATTAATTAGCTTGTCTTTACGTTTACTGACCATTGCTAAATACCTACAAAGTCAAATCTACACTGATACATTTATTCAGTTATATCTATAATTTGCATTGGAATGTTCCATGGTGGGTTTTTTCGGCATATCTATAAGCATATTCATTTTTCCTGAAAGATTATATCAGTGGTTTTAAATCAGTACAAACTATTTTAGCCTCATGAAAAACAGTAAGAGCTTAATTAAACTTTCCATAGCCAATAAAATATTACTTATTGGCTGAAAGCAGTAAAATGGAAAGCCGAACTAAAGTTAACCATATTATCGCAGAATAAAATATAGGTAAAATTAGATTAATAAAACCTACTGCGATACACACTCCTAACAATTGTGGACTTGATTATGAGCCAGACGGCGAGTAGCGAGAAGACAGGAATATGTTGAACCTGTAAGATTTGATGATGAGTATCATAAACACAAGGACATACAAGTGGAAAACAACAATTTGGGAGAAGAGAGAGGCAGCGAAGACAGGACTTCAAGTGAACATGAAGAAGACAGAGGTGTTGAAGATACCCGGCAACCAACCAACAACAACAACCAGCACCAATCACTCCCTTCACTTATCTAAGCAGCATCTTTTCAACCACAAGCAAATGGCACGGATGAGGTTGCCAAAGTCAGAATCGGAAAGGTAAAACAGACCTTCATCACTCTGAAATCAATCTGCAAAATCTTCTCCATTCAGCACGAAGAATAATATTCGGGTTTTTCACACAAATGTTAGGTGAAAATCATTTCTTCTACATGGTTCAGAAACTTGGTGCACACATCACTAAAAGTATTTCCAACACGCTGTGCCATACTGTCGTCAACAGCTCCTTTTGCTGGCTCCACAGTAAAGATCAGATGGCTAACCGGAAAGAATAACCAACAAGAAGCTCTGGGAATGAACCTGCAATGGACCCCATTGCTCAACGAATATGTCGAAGAAAATGGAGAGGGATCGGACGCACTGTGAGGACACCGTTGGTTGACATCGCGCACTAGGAAGATAGCTGAGTGAAACCTGAATGAGCAACAACGATATGGGCGTTAGTCCGATGGTGACATGAAGAGGACTGGAGGGAACAGGATGAAATGAAGCAGTGTTGTTGAAGCCCTATTTTCCACTTGGAAATCAAGGGAATAATAATTCTGTGGCAGACAGAACCAGTGAAAACTCAAGCAATAGCATGTATATGTAGTAACACATTAAGATAGTAGATAGTGTAATGGTGCCAGCATCCTAAGAATCAGTAAATGTAGTGATTGTTGATTTTATTTCGGCGGAATTTCTTAGCTAGATTACAGCTGAATTCACAGAAATCTCTTGATAGTAGTAGTAGTTATTACCTCTTTGATGAAATGCACACCAGTATAGTATTATATATGATATGATATATCCTTACTCTGTCAGATTAAATACATGAAGAATATTAGAAGGCGGTTTCACTGTTCTTTTTCTGGTAATACTAAGAATTACATTTGTAAAATCTCAGGGAAATCGAAATAAGTAATTTCAAAGTTTCGTTCGTTGCATAAACTGTGATCGAGATTTTACCACAGACTTGCCGTCGTGTATTTGCGCGAGGGAGAACAGTTGTATGTAATTTGTTGGCCTTTCCAGGAGAAGACATAAACAATCGGGAATTTAGACTAAATCTGATAAATTAGTGATACATATCCATTTTTTATTTATTAAACAGGGCTTACTGTGCATCAGCTAGCATCATTCCTTCACGCTTTTTCAAGTTTCTGGGATTCACCCATATACATAGGGATTCTGCAGTCAGTTTTTTCTCTTTATATGAGCTAAAACCTTTCTGTAGAACTTTGATCGTATCAAAGTCAATCTTGTGACCCGTTTCTAAAGAGTATAGTTCAATTGGCAACCTGCTTTTTAGCTTCTTTAAATCTGCATTATTTACGCTCATTTAGTCTTACATTTACCTGTCTGGAAGTTTCTTCTACATATACAGCATCACAATCCTCACAATGAATCTGGTACACGCGATTTTGTTACCAAACGAAACGCTGGAATTAATCATTTCAGTTTCGTTGAGATTTCACAAATGTCTACTTCTCATTTTCTGCCCAATTATTGTAGAACTATTCAGTCAAATATTGACCAAAAGGGAAATGCAGTTTAGTGGTCTTTATACTCTATGATATATTGGATCTTCAACATCAATAGCTATTTGGTTCTTTTATACAGATCAGAGAATTGGCGGATCACCAAAAGCACCTACAACAGGTTGCAGGCTTCCATCAACAGCTGACTTTACCTGGTTGATACTCAAGATTAGACGATCTGCTAGGAAAGACTAACAACAAGAAGCTCTGTCAACGAACCAGTCAAGAACCTATCTCCTAACAAATATGAAGAAGGAAGTGGAGGCTCATCGGAGACACATTGAAGAGAGCGCTTGATGACATCGCCCCCAGTCCCTCAAGTTGAACTCGAATGGTAGGCAAGCAGTTGGGTTTCTTAGAGTGACATGGAGGAGATAGTACAAGAAGGAAATGAGAGGCAGTGGGCGATCGGGAAGCCAACCAGAAATCACCTCAGGAAATGGAGTGAGATGGAGATTTGCTACTGAAGACCTAAGTTCCATTCAGAACCCAAGGAAATAATAATATAACTGCAACTTATTATAGAGACAAGTGTGTGTTACCGATCAATATATTTCACTTGTGATCCAGATATGATTCATTTCTTTAATACAACTGAGCTTACGTCATACTGTGGTGAGAGCTGTCTGCTATCCAAAATTAGTAGACAGCAATTTACGTCAATGTTTACATCCCATATCTTGGTCATGAGGCAAAAACAAGAACAAAGAATAACGCAACAACCAATCACAGCAGACTTAGCGTGAGTGGATACGATTAGCAGATATATCACCGGACTGTCTTAGTCATAATTCATACTCGCGAGCTACTTTAGATTAGCTTCTATCTAAAGCTTAGAATTTTCTGAAGGAAATTCCAGAAGGAATTTCTGAAGTAGTGCTGAAGTAAGCTTCGGATGGAACAATATTACTTCGGATGATATATATTATCTACGATTATTGGTGTTAGATTGATGTTGACAGTCGGCCACAGGAAGCCTTGGACCTAGGTTTCGTGCTAGTTGGCACTCACCAACCTCGACGGAACTCACGTCCCTTCTGAGATTCGAACTCGCGTCACTCAGTGAGTACTGCACTTAGAGACGTTAACACTGAGCTATTCAGGTTTGTCATTGACCTCCTGTAGGAGTGTACTAAATATTTTTGGTTGTACACTAGTCAGTAACTAGTGTAATGCGTCTAGTTCTATCTTTGGAGCAGACTGAATTCTATCAGCTCACCGGTATCGTCTCTGACTGCAGCACTGGGTGACGCAGAGTTGTATCTCAGAAAGAACATGAGTTCCTTCGAGGTTGCAGATATGCCTTGCTGACTGACGAAACCTAGGTCAATCATAGTTTCCTCCCGATTGCCTCCAACTATCTAATACTAACAATTTACAGTGCACCACATTGGCAAGCCATCTAGAATGGTGGCCACATTGCAAACGTGACTGATAGAATGTAGTCTGCACCAAACAGACGTCTAGACACATCACACTAGTTACTGACTAGTAATTAATCAGAAATATTTACGATTTTATTTTTTGAAAATTCTGCACAAGGAATAAATACCTTCTAGTGAACTCGCTAAAAATTCTGTATTATGAATAAACGCATTTTTCAGAATAGAGTTATTGTGATCATCAATTCAGAATAACCCTCTCTGTAATGTCAGCTATCGCATGTTTAGTGAAAATCGCAGTAAATGGATTTAAAACTTCATCAAAAGTTACGTATCAGTTATCCTCATATAGAACGATGGTTGCTAACTTTCTATTGGAATCACTTTTCAAAAGAGAGATGTGTTTTTGAAAAAAAGTCCTGGGTTTGAACCTCAAGGGTGAGCGCCTACTGCCGATGAGTTCCGAATTCGGATGAAATAGCTGTCCAGTACACCCTGCTGGCTTTCAATGGCTCTCCAACTAATATCAATCTTTGGTCTGACCCGAAAAAATAGAATCCCTACAAAATAATTCTTGAAAGTTAATCTGATTCTCGGTAGAGACTGGCTACAGGATGAAGTTGTCTGGAGTTCCAGTGAGAAATCGTGACCATTGAGGTTCATCCAGTTGGAAGTGAGGATGGATTTTCCGCCGATGACATTGGTTGGTTAGAAGCTAGAATTCATGTGCTGATCCCAGTGACAGAATGAATGGTCACTGAGCTTGCCTTATAACTTGAATGTCCTGGATATGAAAACCAGTGGGTGTGTGCTGCTGATGAGTCGCAAACTTGGATGAAACAGCTTTCCAGTACTTTCTGTGGCCTGTTTTCAATGGTTCTCTAACTGACATCAATCCGCGGTCCAACCTGAAACAAATGCAATCCCTACAAACTAATTCTTGAGAAAAAAACGCCTAATAAACTAAGGAAAATCTTAACTCAGTTAGTGGCAAATACATAAAGTTTTTATTATAACTGCTAATCAAGACAGGAAGTGTAAAAATATTGTGGTGATTAAACACAAATTACAAAAATCAAGTCAGAAAAGCAATTTCACAAAGACCCCCATTCTAGAACGGAAGCCGATAACATTTTAGAGAAAGTGATAAAACCTTGTCATCGAAATATGTATATTTTCTTCCTGATTACAACTGTTTCGTCAATGAATTTCCGATGAGGTGAACATGATCACTAAAATGATTATAACAATTTCACAAACATTAAAAAATATGAGGAAAAGTAGGAAGTAACCTTGATGTTAAAAACTGCGCCTAGTTTACTGGATCGCTAGTTTTCTAGTTGGTCCTAGGCACGGGTAAAGAGGGAGAGTTGAGCGTGAGGCTAGCGACTCTACACCACAAAACGAATCAAACTGCTACACAAACTTCAATGCACAATAAAAATATAAAAACACACTTTTTCTTCGCTGGAATTATTATTATATTATTGTTTCCTTTAATTCCTACAGGAATATAAAGCTTCAGTCATGCGTCTCCATTGCGTTCGGTTCTCTGCTAGAGTCTTCACCTGGCTCCGAGTCTGCCCACACGTTTTCATCTCCTCTTCACATGACCTCCTCCAAGTCACCCTTGCATTGACGACCAACTCGCCGCTTCCCTTTCGGGTTCCACTCGAGCAATGACTTGTCTAGCGATGTCACTTGATGGTTTCTTCAGAGTATGGCCAATCCATCTCCATTTCTTCCTGCCTATATGTTTCACAATCGGTTCCTGGTTGGTTCACTTCCAGAGATCTCTGTTGCTGATATTTTCTGACCGGCCATATGATCTTGAGTATTGAGCGAAGACAACTGTTAATGAAGGTCTGTAGTTTGTTTGAGATGCTCTTTATGACGCGCAGTGCAAGTCTCTGATCCGTATAGTAGCACTGACTTCACATTGGAGTTGAAAATCCGGATCTTAGTTTTGATGTTGAGTGTTGTTGACCTCCACATATACTTGAGAGTAGTGAAAGCTTGTCTTGCTTTTCCGATTCTTGCTTTGATATCCTCGTCAGTTCCGCCTGTAATTGAAACGATGCTTCCCAGGTAGGTAGGTAGGTGAAGGAGGTTGTTGCTTTCAGGTTCCTCCCATTTATTCTGATCGTTGTCTGTTGTTGTTGTTCTTGTCGAGGAATCTTCATCACCTCTGTTTTCTCTATGTTCACCTGAAGTGAGGCCCTATCTTTGATGCTTCCTCTGCCAACTTGTTGCTTTTCGCTTGCATGTCTTCCAGTTTCTGGGAAATCAGACATATATCGTCGGCGAAGTCCAGATCCTCCAAGTTTTTTGTGTGAGTCCATTTTATGCCTGTTTCCTCATCGCTCGCTGTTTGTCGCATTATCCAGTCTACTGCAATCAGGAATATCATTGGCGATAGTAGGCAGCCAGCCAGTTTTGTCTTACTCCTGTCCTCACTTCGAAGGATTCCGTAAGTTTCCCATTGTGGATTACTTGGCATGCAACATTGCCTTACAGCTGTTGGATGAGATGTATAATTGTCGGTGGCACCCCTTGGTAGTAGCGAAGTAGTTGCCAAAGCACCTCTCGATCGACGCTGTCGAAGGCCTTTTCAAAGTCGATGAAGTTGAGATAGAGAGGTGACTGCTATTCCAAGCTTTGTTCAATGATGATCCATAATGTGACGATCTTATCAATACATGACTTGTTTCTCCTGAATCCAGTCTGTTCCGGTCAAAGTTTTTCATCCAGGGCATGTTGGTGTTGGTGTTCACTGGTAGCTCTGTCTCCGTTGTTGGTATTGCTGGGCGCGTTGTAGGTGGTGGTCGATTTAGGAGTCTTTTGAAGTGTTCCGCCCAGTGTTTCCTTTACTCCACTTCTTTGGTGAGTGACTTTCCATTGTCATCCTTCACCGGCTTAAATTGTTTCAAACTTTTGCCTGATAGGTACCTAGTTGTTTGGTAGAGTGTTGCGAGGTCACCTTTGCCTGCAGCTTGTTCTGCTTCACTTTCTATGGTTTCATAATACTTTCTTTTGTCTTCTCTGGCACTCTTCTTTACTCTTTTGTTCAGTGTCTTGTAGTTTGCATTCAAATCCTGTTTTTGTTGCTCGTCGGTGCACTGGAGAATCTTTTGTTTCACCATCCCTCTCTCTTCTATCAGTCTCCAAGTGTCCGTAGTGAGCCACTGTTTGTCCTGTCTCTTCTTTCTGCCCAGAACTTCCATGCAGGTTTCGCTCCATACTGTTTTCAGGTTGTCCCAGTGTTTTTCGACGCTGACCTCTTCGCTAGTGTTGATTTGTGTCTCGGCTTTGTCCTTTATACTTGCAGTGAAGATGTCCTTTGTGTCCTGGTCCTTCAGTTTTTGAGTGTTGAACTTGGCTTGTGGTCTATCTGCAGTTCCTGTTTCTCTGAAAGCTTTTAATTTGATTTGAATTGTCCCTTGTACGAGGTAGTGGTTTGAGCCAACGTCTGCTCCTCTTCTTACTTTCGTGTCCAACAGGCTGCGCCTCCACTTCCTTGAGCAGCATTGAGATGAAGTCAGCTTGGTTTTTGGTTCGCCCATCTGGTGATACCCATGTAGCCTTGTGGATATCCTTGTGTTTGTATACGCTGCCACCAACCACTAGTTCATTGAAGGCGCAGAAGTCGGCGAAGAGTTCTCCATTTTCATTCATTTCTCCGAGAGCTTCTCTACTAATGATTAGTTCCCTTCCTGTCCCAGCTTGGCGTTCATGTCTCCCATTATTATTTTAATGTCGCCGACTGGAGTATTGTCCATTGTTGCCTGCAGTTGTCTGTAGAATTCTTCTTTCTTCCCGAGGTCCACGTTGTTTATCGGTGCATAGCATTGTATAATTGATACTTTCCTTCCTTTGGAGTTGAATCTGGCGGTCATTATCCTGGGCGAGATTCTTCGCTGGAATCGGAGAGGCGAAATGACATGGGCTGGTGGAAGCCTTCGGGAAGTCAGTCAGCCGATGTGTCTTCTCTCGATGAAAACTAGAATAAGAATGGGGCCATGGGATGTACATATAATGTATGAAGCCGGCTAGGAAGGCTACTCGGGTGATGGTAACAACACCGAGCAGTTTGTTCAACTCCTGGTCGCTGCGAATGGCCAATTTCAAGTGACGAGGGATTATACGGGTCTTCTTGTTGTCGCACGCGGCATTACCAGCCAATTCAAGTAATTCAGCGGCCAGGTACTCGAGAACAGCTGCGAAGTAGTTGGGCGCTCCAGTACCGACGCGTTCAGCGTAGCTGCCTCTGCGCAAAAGGCGATGTACACGAACAACTGGAAACTGAAGACCAGCACGAGCAGACCGAGTCCTTGCCTTCGCACGAGACTTTCAACCTTTGTCGCGACCACTGATGACTGTACGTTAGAGCAGAGAAATGGGTCATCCAAGGGTGACAGGAGGAGACAGGTCAAACTTGGGGCGAGCTGAAAAGGAAAACAGAAAATAGAAGAAAGTGTGGATGTTTTGTTCTATTTGGAACTCAAAGGAATAATAAAAGTAAATAAATAATTGTTAGCATTGAATGAAGATGTTTATAAAGCCTTTTCTGTTATGAGTGTAACAATCAAAACCGACTTATTGTAGTATGAACGCAGGAAACCCATGTCTACGTCATACTGTATAGCTGTCTGAAACTTCCTTGAGAGACACACATTAACAAACGCTTCAAGGAAAACAAAAAGACGATTATTCATCGATAGATCTGTGTGGTTCTATGCAACAATATTGACATTAGAAACTAGAAATTACCTCAACAGTGCCATTAGATATCTATACAGGCAGAACAAAATTATTCAACCGAAATTCAGCTGTAAGAAATAGCTTAGAATCAAGTCCAATATTCCCAACAAGGTGGGATTAAAAAATCTTGTCCGCAAATATCACACACCAACACTTCTTTCACACAGTTCAACATCAAAATGACCTTGACTCATTCAGACAAAATCTCAATCATGAAACAATATATTCTCAATATCATCACACACCCGTAAAGAAAAATAGGAAAATAAACAGGAACAAAGACAAATAATAAGGAGAGATGTGGATGACACTTTCACAGTATTAAAAGAAAAAACATATCTGTAGCCTCTTGAGGGATATAAACTCACTAGTGAAGGGAATAAAATTCACATCTGAATCGGAAAATGAAAAAAGAGAATTAGCTATGATGTTAGATTGTAAAATAATAAGACGAACAGACGAATGTAAACTTCACTGTACACTTGCGTTTATAAAAAGCCAACGCATTCTAATGGATAATAAGACCTTAATTCATCTCATCCGTTGTCTGTAGAGGCTGGCTTAGTTAAGTATCTAACAAACGGAGCAATAGCATTAAGTAGCACAAAAAAGACCTAAACGATTAAATCAAACAGATAGAAGATGCGTTGGCGTTAAATAACTATCCTCTAAAATTCATTGAGAATATCAAGAAAAGGTCAAAAGTAAAATGAAAATAATAGTGAAACTAATAATGATAACATAAATAAGAGAGAATATAAGGCATCTACAGTTTTACCATATAAGCAGGGAACATCAGACAGCCTACGTAGAATTCTTAACAAAGCAGGAATTAGAATGACACTTAAATACACAAACTCACTCAGAGACAAGCTCTGTAGGCTTAAGGACCCTGTGAAACCAATTAAACAAAATAATATAATTTACAAAATACCTTGCAATGACTGTGAGTCACGTCAACTACATAGGTCAAACTAGTAGATCGGGGATAATCAGATTGCTGGAACATAAGAATTTGGCTAAGGTTAGAATGATTAGTTCGACGAAGACAAATAATTCAGAAACAAACTCAGCAATTGCACTGCATGCATTAACACGCAACCACACAGTGACACAATAGGGTGGGACAGAGTCAAAATTCTAAAAAGTAATATAGGTAGGTAGAGAGAGAGAAATATTGATTACTGAATCCTGTGTGGTTCATTGAGTCTATAGCTAACACATGCAAAAGCAGTGACTCAACGCAATACCAGAGATGTGGAAGATATTACTACCAGTCAAATCAGAGGGTAATAAATAATGTTAAAATGTACTTCAATTCACACCATAGCATTCTAACAAGTTACTTATTTTGACCATAAAAACATCTTTTTTCCCATCTGACTGTATTTGATTGATAACACTAATTTTACTCATGTTTATAAATGAAATGAAAAGTAGTTTGAGTGACTTGATTTGATTACTGGGGGCAATAAATTATCCTCGAAACGTGATTATCAGTTATTATAATTGTAAAACACTGTGTGATTTATCAAAATAAAATCTTATCCATTATGGAGTGATAAGAACCAAGTAAGCAGATTACATGCAAACGTCATAACAATGATATATAGTCTAGAAGAAAAATCGATAATGAGTACAAAGTTAGTTGAAACTTCCAAATAAGTAGGAACATTGTGATTCCATCATCGAGGAGTGATTTTCCAGATAATTATCGCGTTACAATGAGTTCACTAAATATAGAAAAAAATCCCTATTTGGACATTTAGAAAGCAGAAAGACTGAGCGAAGAAATATTTACATTTCAATTAGATCCTCATATCTGGCTCTACTCTAATATATATAACATTTTTATTACAATACACAACAATTTACCAATCAAGTGGCACTGTTATGTTGGTTAACAGTAATTAGTCAGTGTCAGTATGTCGGTGGGGAGATAGTTAACGAAGACAATTAATACACACAATTAAAAGGTAGAAGTGGTTACTACACTTGGATTGTGTAAGGCATAATTCTGGAAAAATGAAGAGTAATTAAGGAATAAATAAGGAATAAATAACACTTCTCTTTGACTTATTTTTGTTTAAGATATTCCAAATCGGCAGGCAAGTTATCCTATTTGAAATTTTTATGTGATTTTGTGGTGAACAGAAAAGACATTACATTTGCAAGTTATGTATTTTATTCTACATCAATGAATGTGTCATTCTAATAAAGGAAAGACACCAAAACATGATATAGTAACCGCCCTTTATGAATCCCTAATTCTGAAAATGTTCTCATGTGCGACTAGTGTATAAAGCCAAGTGGTACAAAGGGTGTCAGGTTTCAGCATTTGTGTATGGCGGAGGCGTTGGCAATTCATCAATTTGTCAATACAACCTCGAACTCTATATACAGAAAATGTATGTCCAGTCTCTTATTCTGCCGTGGTCTTAACCTTTTCACTAGTCGATCACTGTAAATTTTTAATTTTTAAAATTTTTAATTCTATTTTTAGTTTGATTTTACTTTATTAATTAATCCACTATTATCACTTCCATATGTTCCTTTTGTACACATCCTCACTCTCTTCACACTTGTTAAATCTGACACCCAACTACCTTTCTTCTCACTCAATAGCAATTTTAACCTTATCAACTTTCTAACACTTTCTTCCTTTATGGCGTTGAGTACTACGTAATTTACAACTATTATTTTCACTTCTAAAGCGACTTCTGAGTAATTAAACCTTATCATATCTTTCCTACCGGACCTTCCTGATTATTGCATATTGTAATTTTTTAATTTGACCTTTAACCTGAAATTACTCTGGAATTTTCTCACACATTTTTAATATAAATACACGAATGTACAGCCTAGTTGATGACTTTCTCGAAAAAAGAATTTTCTTTGCTGAATTGTCTTTTATTTTCTTCATGACTCAATGAACATTTTCGCTGATTTGAAATAAATCTTACTTTATAGTTAAAGCTTTCGTGAAATCAAAGAAAAGTCTGAAGAAATTACTTAGTTAAAAGTATAACACAAAAATAAACGTAAATTTTTCTATTATATTTTAAGAACAATAATCCTTTAAAAATTTAGGATCATTAAAATATTTCCAGCTTAATCCTTAATGTCTCTGTTAGTCACGCAAACTGTAATTCTTTCAACTTCATTTCAGTAGAAATAGACTCAGGAATGTCTCTAACTGTCGTCACAGTCCATGAAATATTCATTTAAAGTCTGAAAAATACTCATGTGATAAAATAATTAAGAAGAAACAGGTCAGCGAAGAATATTCTTCTCTTCAAAGCTATACAGTTAAATAGTATTCTAAGAAGTCATGGAAATGCCTATAAAGGTTATTTACTAATATCAGTTGATAAAAACACAGGCTGTGACTACGCAACCCAGTCAAGTACTCTTACGTATTCTGGAAAAACTAAGTGGTAGACTGCTTCCAGAAATTACTTGTTTTCTAATTAAATTTCGACTTTTCCCGTTGCACAAGAAGTGGCTGTCGTAGCTTTAGCGTCTCAAACGAGAAGTACTGGGTTGGAGTCTCGGTGGGGACAACATGCAGAAGACGAGTCCAAAAGAGAACGAAACTCACATCGTGGATTCCACTGCTAATCAACATGCAGCAAATTACTCCAGCATTCAGAAATGACTATAACTAGAAATGTAAGCTCTCTGGAACAGGAAAACTGTTCAGAAGAATAAAATATCTATAAAATGCATAAAGTATACTTTAAAGTTAGGAGTTTGAAGAGAAAGGCAATGGAAAAGAAACTGACTTACAGAAGCGGTCTTTTTAATCTTTCTTTGCACCGTGACCTTGAATCTTGTTTTTAACTTGCACAACCATTCGGCATATATAACTCATTCGCGAAATATACCCATTAAGACATTGAAATAAGAGCAAATTAGTTCACCGAAGAGTCTTTTTTCGGCGAATTCATTCACTTAGCTGTACAGTCGCAAATATATATACAATTATTCTGTGTGTGTGTACATTAAATTTGTCAAAATCAAAATAACAGTTAGTGTGGGTTGTTGATTATATCATCAAAATAATAAAGAAATTAAAATGTGTGATTAATAATCAAAGTTGTAACTAAGTGGGGTGAAGATTGATAAGATGTGAGTAGGGTTACGTAATATAGACATGTTTAGAAAGATTAGATGCTAGTGAAGGAGTTTGGAGACAATTATGAAAATAAACTAGATAATAGGTGAAAAGATTGAATGGGTTAGTTACTAAAAATTGTTATACGAAAATTGCAAAAATTTGATAACAAATGTTGATGACAAATAAATTTGAAATTAAACCCACGGTAGTAGGAGGGGGTGGAGAAGTTTCTTCTGTGTGCATAACTCAGGCTTTTCCATCCAAATCGCTAAGGCTTCAGCAATACAAAGTATACGGAAGCTTGTCGATTTTGGAAGGCTTCTTTTGACTTTATAGATGACTTTGAACGACTTCTTGCAAATCGAATGACCAGTGTTGAGTATATGCTCAATAATGGCGCTCCTTATTGCTCCGTTGTTACCTAAACATGTCTATATTACGTAACCTTACTCACATCTTACCAATCTTCACCCCACTTAGTTACAACTTTGATTATTAATCACACATTTTAATTTCTTTATTATTTTGATGATGTAACCCTACTCACATCTTACCAATCTTCACCCCACTTAGTTACAACTTTGATTATTAATCACACATTTTAATTTCTTTATTATTTTGATGATATAATCAACAACCCACACTAACTGTTATTTTGATTTTGACAAATTTAATGTAATTTGAAAATTCCCATTCAGTCATAGAAAAGAAAAGGCGTTCAGCAAAGAGTTACTCTTTTCGGCGATATCATTCTCAAGCTGTACAAACCGCAAATTTATAGTAATTTTTCTTGGCAACAAAAGGAATATTTCCAAAGATGTGTTAATGCAATTGTTAATTTTTTGACAACAAATTACGTAATTTAGAAGGCGTTAATCGGTTAGAAACTAAAATAAAGTTACAAAAGTAGGTTGGGTGACGTAATCTAATTGCTAGGGTTCAATGAAAAATGAATGAGAGTCAAGTTAATAGTCTGAGTAGAATTCACTTGAAAATGAATGAGAGTTAAGTTGACAAGCTGAGTAGAATTCACTTAAAAATAAACGAAAATGGAGTTAGTAACAGTCGTCATGAGGGTAGAGATTTAATAGAGGGTGGGGGTAGAAAATAATGCAATTAAGAAACAGACAAACAAAGAAGAAAGAGGTAAGACAAAATTACGTATTTGGTGTTAAGATAGATCAGGACCATTGTAGATTTAGTGACTGAACAAACTTCTTTTGTATGCAGAGTTCAGGATTCAATATGTGAATTGCCATTGCTTCTGCAGTTTGAAGAAGTTTAATTCGTACTCTTTTGGCAAGATTCCCACGTATTGTGTAGATAACTGAGAAGTTGTTTTGTGGGTTTGCTTGGTGTCCGGATTCGATCAAGTGTTCTAGGATAGAGCTGTGGCGGGGGGATCTTCTTTCTCCTTTATAAAACCATGAAGGTAAGTGTTCGCTGATTCGTTTGGATAGCAAACGCTGGGTACGGCCAACATACCTCGCTCCACATGAGCAGGTGAATTGGTAGATGCACATTGATGAGGCCCCCAGTGGAAGCTTATCCTTCACGTTCGTGCGAATCATTGGTTTCGTAGAGAAAGTTAGTCTGAGTTCAGCTGCGAAGAAGGTTTTCTTCAGTGAACGGCACAGGCGGTTTCTCAGTATTTCTGCTGAAGAATCTCCGTTGAATTGTAGATTCAAATAGAGAAGTTTCTTGGGAGCAGTAAGCATGGACGGTTTTTGTGTTTTGGGCTTCATGGCTTTTGTGATGAAACGTTCCGGGTAACCGTTTTCAAGGAGGATTCTTTTCAGGGTCTTCAGCTCCTCTTCTATGGTTTCCGGACTGCAAATGTTGTGGATTCTGTGAGTCAGTGAGCGGATTAGATTTCGTTTTGTATATAGAGGCACCCAACTGTGAAAGCTGATGAGTTGTCCATTCCATGTCGGTTTTCTGTGAATGGATCTTTTGAGTGTCCCATCTTGTTCGCGTCTTGTTAGTTGCACGTCCAGAAAAGATATTGTTGCGTTGGACTCCTTCTCTAGTGTGAACTGGATTGCTGGATGGCAACTGTTGAAGAAGTCTAATATGTTCTCCAAGTTTTCCTCATTATTGGCGATAATAAAAGTATCGTCCACGTATCTCTTGTAGAACCCGAAGTTATCTATTGTCTTCTTTAGGTGTGTATTTTCTAGTTTTGACATGAAAATATCTGCAAGCAGCGGGCCGAGTGGTGAACCCATAGCTATACCATCTTTTTGTCTATATATTTCATTATTGAAAGTGAATTGGACGTTCAGAGTACATCTTAATAGGAGTTCCTTCAAATAGTCCGTGGGTATACCAATGTTCATCTCCTTTGAATCAATATATTCACATATAAAGCATATTGTTTCGGTTAGTGGGACGTTTGTAAACAGTGATACCACATCTAGTGAGAACATGGTTTGATTGGAAACGTTGACGTTTTCAATGGAATTGACAAAATCGAAGGAGTCTCGAAGTGAGTGGCGAGAGATTTGCTTTCTGACTGGTTCTAGTATGTCTACTAGCCATTGTGCTGTACTGTGATAAGGTGAATTAGTCATATCGAGAATGGGTCGAAGAGGTACGTCTTTCTTGTGCACTTTTGGTAGTCCATATAGCCGGGGTATATTTGAGCCCGACGGTTTCAACGATTCGAAGGTTTCAGGATCGATGAATGATTCAGTCTTTAGTTTTCGGAGGAGGTTCGTTAGTTTTTGTTCAGTCTGTTCCGTCATGTTCTTTTCGTTTGCTGGTTTTATGAATTTAGATTCGTCGGATAGGATGGTCAGCATTTTACTTACGTAGTCTTCACGATTCATGACTACGATTCCCCCACCTTTATCCGGGCGTAACAGAATAATCTCTTTGTTGTTTATTAATTCCTTGAGCTCTTTATAGTGTTTTTTGGTCAGTATTGACTTTCCATTTGGTTTGGTATTCATAAATTTATGGCAGCTGTCGAGGACTACCGACCTGAACTGTTGCAGGTTCTCTTCGGAAGTTGGTGATAGATCATATGTTTGGTTTATCAGGTTTTCGAACTGAACTTGGGTTTGGAGTTTTTGGATTTTTGATGGTTTTGTGCAGAACTTTGGACCGAGGGACAGTGCTTCTAGTTGAAGTTCTGACAGCTCAATGTTTGAGAGGTTAAATACGTATTTTTCTGGATTGTTTGGGAATGGACGTTCAGGGTCGCTCGTTGGCTTCAGGCTTTTAATAAGGTTTGACTTGACATTCTCACATTGTTTCTGTGCAACTTCTTCGACATATTCTTCGAACGATTGGCGTAGTTCTTGTTCTAAATCGTGGACTGCGTGAGCTCGTAAGTCAACATTTCGTTCTAGTTCAGGGACACGTGATTGGATGGAGTCAATGTTGTTTAGTGTGTGTCGCCTGAGCGTTCTGGTATTCGGATGGATGTGGTTTCGTCTGAGGGACTTCCAGTACATCTTTGGATATTCGTGCCGATCTAAACATTCTCTCAAGAACTGAATCTCTGTCTTCGCTACTGCAAGCTTGACGGAGTAACGCAGGAAACGGTCCAGCTCCTTCACCGTCACTGGGTCCTTGCAACGTTTCAGTAATTTGAAAATTCCCATTCAGTCATAGAAAAGAAAAGGCGTTCAGCAAAGAGTTACTCTTTTCGGCGATATTTAATGTACACACACACAGAATAATTGTATATATATTTGCGACTGTACAGCTAAGTGAATGAATTCGCCGAAAAGAGACTCTTCGCCGAACTAATTTGTTCTTATTTCAATATATAACTCATTCATTCGATTTAAAATTGAGGTAGCAGAACAAAACTTATCACTGATGATTACAATATCATCTACATACCTTCTATAAAGTGAATTAGGAATAAGAATATGTACTCTTTTGATGTAAACTCGTTATTCACCAATGTGCTTTTGCTCAAAACAGTTGACATTTTGTGTGATTATATTTCCACAAACAATTTTTTCATCCTGTTCCCTATATCTTATTTAAGGGATTTATTACTTCTATGTACTAACAATGTTAGGTTTACATTTGAAGGCGATTTTTTCCGCCAAGTCGATGGTGTTGCTATGAGAAGTCCGTTAGGGCCCCTGTTAGTAGATAATTATATGTCGTACGTTGAGAATTTATCGGAGGATTTAATCGAAAATGTGCCACTTTATAGAAGGTATGCAGATGATATTTATAGAATACCTACCTGGACAGGACAGTACCTTAATTACCACAGTTTCTGCCCTGTTCGGTACAAAAGAGCCATAGTAAGGTGCCTCTTCAGTAGAATCCAACGAATATGAACTGATGACACACTTGATGGGGGAAGAAAGAAACTTCACACAAACTCTGGTTGATAACAATTATCCAGACAAGTTCATCCGGAGATATGAGGTATTAAGAACAGCAAGACCCACTCTCCTACTCACCCCTAAGAAAGACGTGTACATCAAGCTATCCTATATGCAGCATCAAAGCAGCTTGATAACTAGATAAAGACTGAACGCTGCTGTCGAAAAGACTTTTTATGCAGCATAAATAACTCAATCTTCATCCTTTACTTCTTTCACGTTGTTTTCAAACTTCTAATTTTAAAATGCATTTTCTGGATCCTTCAGTCTTCTGAGCCATTTTTCTGTTTCCAAGTGCCTACATTTTGATGGTATATATGTCGAAAACAAATTCAAGTTTATTAGCGTGAACATCTATTCGACCACTAAGAAATCCAGTTGAACTAGAAAGCTTAAAAAATCATCAAGCCACAAAATTGATTTTGACAATACTGAAATACGAGTTTGTCCACGGATTGATATCAGTTAGAGAACCACTGAAAACCAGCCACAGGGAGTACTGGACAGCTGTTTCATCCTAGTTTGAAAGTACTGAAATAATCCAGTAAAAATTTTAGAAATCGCAAAGAATGTCTACTATCAGAAACACTTCATATCAAATGGAATCCAAATTATCTGGATAGGAATGATGGACTAAGACAGAATTTGGCCAAGTTCCAACTAACACCCCACACCCACCCACCGCTCACCCTCGATGAAGTGACAAAATCAACATAAGTGTGATAAACAATTTCCTTGTGTAAACACGTGCAGTTTGTATAATTTTATACGCTTATCAAATCCAACAGTCTACATACACATGCTTTCGTTATCTTTACCAATTGACCAACTTGACAGCGTAAAAATCACTTCATGCTGAAGCAAGATGATTAAGTTACTGTATGTAGGCTGTTATTGTTTAAATTATGGTTTAATATTACTTCGATAAAGCTATTAGCAGCATTCAATAGTGAAACGTCAGTAAAAACAACAATATCGTTTTGTTTTTCATTCATTGGGAAATACAAAAGCCTGATTAATGAACAAAGAATATTCTTTGAGACAAATTCGTCAACAGTTTCTACATTTATATGACTGTAATAATTAAAGAATTATTGTTATTAACAACATCAATGTTTTAAATTACGTTATAATAACGCTTACATTTCTAGTTATAATCATTTCTGAAGTCTGCCTATCACTCGGTGTTTTCAGATTACGTGAAAGTGCTTAACCGAGTTTTGTCGTGTATCTGTTAATTTGTGATATTTCTTTATTCGGATCTTTGCCAAACCAAGATGGGAGGTGTTCAGAAATTCGACGATGAAATTGCCTGATCATATGCCCAATGTAACTAGCTCTGCGCGAACAGTTAAACTGGTAAACACACATGGAAGAGGCGGAACAAGGTAGTCTGTCTTCATTTCTTGAATTAAGTATTGGTTGGCTAGTGAATGTACAACATAGCTTAGCTGTGTTGAAAGTCCTTTTGAAGGCCTTTCTCAGAATAAAGCTATACGCAGCTCAATACTAGCTCATCTCGTCGACACTGGACATCAAGTCAACGCTAACAAAACTTCATGATGTTATGTAACCAACTGATAATCGAGGTTGACCTTTATTAGCCTTTCCATGATCTTTTAGAAACACTTATTCAACTGTATGACTTTGAAGAGACATGCAGTTTTTTTTAGATTTTTCTGAAACTCCACAAGAAAATAAAAAAATTCAGTGATCGGGAGCCAACCATGTCAAACGCAAGTGCTTATCAACTACAGTGGGGTAATCTTAACATCAAACGACTGTTTCAAATATTAGTGGGGTGACTAGCAATGACTACTGATCGATGTGAGTGACTTTCGAAAATTTATACCGATCAGTAGTATAAAACTCCTTTCAATTTTGTTCACTTTCTCGTTAGCATTCTTAAGCAAGCGATACATTTGCATGTGAATACATAAGGTTTCCAAAGGAAAATATGGTGAAGTGTTATATTACAGTAATGTTGTACCCCCAGCATGTAAAGATATTAAAATAATCCTGCTACACAAATCATGTACTGGTTTGAATGTTAAATTTAGACCTATTGGCGCAATTACCACTTCTTTTCGAAGTTAATCGAAAAATTACTTCCACTCACCCCTCAAACTTCCTTGAAAAGTTTCAATTACTTTAAACAGGTTTCATATAAACGAGCAGGTCAGAAGTACTTTAGATGTTACTGCTGTCTCACATCATAATATTGTTTCCTGTTTAGAGAAAGGAGTCAAGTATGTTCAAAGTACCTTCCTGGAATACACACTTGATTTTGACTCCGTATCCAGATGAATTCTGTTAAATAAGATTGCCTTGACACAAACCTAGTCCTTGACTGTTAATTAGTTGCATTCGTATTCCTCTAACAGAATGCAGTATACTGTATGTATTGGTTTGCTTACTGAATCTAGGGTCTCTCAAGGTGCTGTTTTCTCTCCTCTTCTTTTTTCTTTCTTCTAGCACGACTCGCCTCTTTCGGATGAACTCAACTTCATTAAATACACTGATTATCTGACTGCCTCGCTGCCAGTTGCGTTCCAATCTGACTGTTCCAAACTGAACAGCTTTTTATCGGATATAAGCCACTGGTCTAAGCTAGATGATCTTACCTTAAATCCCTTTAACTTCCAAACAGTTATCTTCACCTTCAGGCATGAACGCGATCTACACGAAATAATCCGTTCACATGATGCCTGTAGAACAGAAGGTACTGAAATAGAAACCAAGTCAAACATTAAATAGCCAGGAATAATTCCATCTTCTGAAATTTCTTGATCGTCTCATTTCTTATCGATTTCTAAGAAAGTGTTCCGATTAACCTTCTACGTTAGGAAGTTCAGACAATCACGAATCACTCAACCTCTACATTTACAGTTTGTTAACTAATACATATTATCTATTATTCTTTATTGCTTCCCCTAAAAGCAGTTTTTCTTGGGCTACTTAAAAGGACCATGTCATATTTCGAAGGGTATTAAAGATTGTCAGTAGGGCAGACAAGTAGTGTGCCACTAAGTCAGCTCGTTACTATTTTAGTCGACAGACATCTGAACTCATGTGGGAGATAGGCTAAATCCATATAGTTTGACTCCCAACACTCTCTTCATTCACAACTCTCCCTGGCTTGCATCTCATCAGTTAGGACTAGAAGTTATTAGAGATGATTGTATACTCGTACAACAAAGTACAAAAACTCAACGATACCATATTTTACTTGCGTCCTATGTAATATGGAAGGTGTTAAGCGTGAAACCTACGACTTAATATGTTATTACCAAAATAATTGGCTCAATCATTCTCTCATTTTTGTACTCAATCTTGACATTAGTTCAATGAACCTATAGTTCTAGCTATTATCATTATTTTACGTTTTTTGTACATTTCTGACATTACTGTCATTGCCAATACCAAAAAAGCTGTTATTATCAATCCTGTAATATTACTTTATTATTTTTGTTTTTGTTGTTGTCGAGTAAATTAGATGCGACATTGTACAAGATGCTCAGAATTCCACACTGTATCATAAGTACTGTTTTTGGAATAAGTCAAATCATTAGTATTTGTATTAATATGAGAATGCTAATTAGCTGAATTATTTTGAGGTTACTTATGAGCAGAGTCGGTGGCACAGAGGTAGAATGCCCGCTGACCATGCATGTGGTTCGCGGTCCGATCCCCGACAAACGCACTCCTTAACCTCACCGAACCAGTAATAAAACTGGTGAAGAGGGAAGGTTGGGCATGAGGCTAGCAACCCCATCCCATAGAAATAAACACCATTGCTACGGAATCTTCAAACCTCTAGTTTGAAGCCCTATGTTCCACTGGGAACGTAAAGGAATAAAAAAGATGAGCAGAGTAGAAAACAGTTTATTATAACTACCGATTTAAAAAAAGGTGTACTTGAATGGAGCATTAGCTACACTTCCGTAGTTTTTGCTCGGTTCAGTTAAACGAAGACCTATTTGATTATTAACCTGATAGAATTCAGCATATATGGGCATCTGAAATTATAAATGATAAAATATTATTGACTGAGACATTCCATATTAGATAAATTTATTTTAAATATCACACAGTGATGCAATATTAACAACTGGATGACAAGGTTTCGAGCAAACATTATTGCCACTCATAATCATATAAGTTGTAGTCATTCGGTTTCACAATTTGTCTTATATATATTTCCTCTCTTTCCCTCTATCCAACCTCCCTCTGTTGTTTGTTGCTACTTCCCATGTCTCCGGCATAGGCGTTGCATCATTCCGACTGCACGTGTGCGGTGTTGAATCGATAAGCAAAGCTTCATTGGTTAGCCTCTCTATCTTTCCACATAACAATATTACTTTTTGATACTCTCCCCCTGTCCCGCCCATCCTATTTTCTGAAGACATGCAAGTGAATGCAGTGCAATGGTTGAGCTTTCTTCTAGATTATTTAACTTAGCTGGTTCAGTCATCATTCTAGGTCTAGTTAAATTTTTACTTTTCAATAACCTCGCTGACGCCGATCTACTAGTTTGACCTCACAGTCCTTACTCAGTATTTGTTAAGTTATAGTGTTTTTCTTAATTGGATCCGTTGGATCCTTAGGCCAATAAAGTTTATCTCTGAGAGAGCTACTTTAAATGCCACTCTGATTCCAGCCTCATCTGGAATCCTACGTAAGACCTCTGACGTCCCGTGTGTATACTGCAGCACCACGAAGGCTTTGAACTCTATATTATTTTTGTCATTTTTTTGCTACTAATCTTAGTTTTTCTGTGGTTCTTTATATATTTTTGAATAAATTCTGGTGGGTAGAGATTCACTAGTAATACTTCCTTTATTTGCTTGGTTTCATTGCATAGATCTTCTGGATTGCTAGTTAGGCTCTTGGCCCGATTATACAGACATCTAACTAAACCTATCTTGACTAATTCTGGATGAGATGAATTCAAGTTTGAGTATTTACAAGAGTGTGTGGGTTTTCCCATAAGTGCTAGTATCTAACCCATCATATTGTTTTTGTTTTATTTTACAGTCTGGCATGGCCAACTTATCCTGTTCACTTTCAGACTCAGAAGTGAACTAGACTACATCTACTATTGATTTTATATTTGTGAAAAAAATGAGGGATATGTTCAGATTTCAACACAGTGAATGTATCATCCCACATATCTCCACCATAGCCTAGGAGCAGGATTCAACGTTCTAAGAGCCTTATGTTCCCAACCATCCATAAATATGTCTGCTACGATCGGGGACATCGGTAATCCAACTGTCACCCCATTCATCTGTTAATATATTTTATTTTGAAATCTGAATACAGTGGAGATTAGACGCAATTGAACACCTGATATTATTTCATTAATCGAGAGCTTATTTCTACTTTTGAGTTCAGGATCAATGTTCATTTTATTCCTAACTGCTTCCAGATCTGTATTAATGGGAATATTAGTATATAAACTGGTTATGTCAGGATTAATCATTTTCTCATCTTTACTAATTGAATTCCCTCTAGTTTCTGTTTCATTACATTGGAATTAGTTAGCTTAGAATTTGACCTATCTCTAATGGGGCACAACACTGATGCTAAATACTTAGATAAAGCGTACATCGGGGTGTTTTAAAGTCAACTACCGAAATTCATACAGCAGGATACCTTATCGGACCAAGAGTAATTACATTCTGTCACAGTGTCCATGTTCTACACTTACATTAATGAATAATACACTCACATAAAAAGCATACCTTCTAGATTTCGTGAATCGAAATCAAGGACAATCAAGTTTAAAGTAATTTGGTGGCTGGTCACTACCAGGGGAATCCAGGATGGATGCGTTTCGTCCTATTTGAGCCTCGTCATCTGAATGTACCTGTATTCCATAGTGAGTGAGTGACAGGGCTCTGAAAGTTGAATCTTCAGACATTGTCGAAGCATCCATCAAAAGAGTCTGAATACTTCGGTTCAGTTAATCAGTGTGAGGGTCCAAATTGAATTTAATCAAGTACAAAGTCTAGATTTCACTTTGTTCCGATTAAGGTTATCGAAAATAATCTTGCGGGAGGCCGATAGATATTACGATTTTGAAAAAATATACTAGTATCTGCCAGCATCTCACGTATGCTTAACCATGAACCTTAATGCTGCACAAATGACCACATCACATCCCATCCTGCATATCATTTACATTTGAGTATCAATTAAACTGAAGGGAGTAGTTAAGCTTTATAGATGAGATTTAAGGGGGACATGTATTCACCCAGGTTGAAAAACAGATAAAATCTTAGATATTGATAAGTGCATGTGTCAAACAATCATCGTCCCAGAAAAATACGTTATCACACTAAATCAAAGGTTTAAAGTCTTAAAAGAATTTATACAACTATTAAAATCTCATACTAAGAAATACTGAAGTGCAGACACTCATCAGAATGCAGCCTCTCTATGTGTATTCTAAACTACTATTTGCTGCTACTCTTGCCACAACCTTGATATCCCTTATGTTACTAGAAATATTTTCACAATCCAGTTATCATTCATCTAGTATAGTTTTTCTTACTTTTAAGTATTCTATTACTTTAACATATAATTATTTAAAATAGCATCAGTGTTTGTGAAAAAATGACTTTTGTGAATTATATACTACTGATTGACTGAGATGAGTAGTTATGTATCCCGTATATCAATCAGTTGTGCTTGCCAGCTAGACAGATCGAGGTGATCTAAACACCGGACGACAGTTTCTGTCCTTTAAGGCTAAGCTCATCAGCAGTATTTTCGGACAGATTCAGCTTAGAAGGTTTAATCAGTTCAAACTATGCGATTTCTGGCTGGCCAGCTACTTGGTCGAACGCTACTGGCTGATATAAGTAGTATACAACTACTCATCTCATTCAGTCAGTAGTAAGTAGTTTTATGCAAATATGGTTGCTTTCTTGATTACTATTCATGATATCAAGCAGATCACATGAACTTTGACCTGAATAATTTGATTTCCAAACGAGATGACGGTGAAAACCTTATCTCTCGATCTGTGTACATTGCAAATTGCTGACCAGTTACAAATTGTGAGTTTCATATAAGACTTTTGTGAACGTCTCACTGCTTTTGCAATGCCACTTCTCAGGACAGCCCACAAACAGTTCCAGGATATTCAGAACATCTGTAATGTTTACGAACTCTTATTATCATTAACACTACAGGATCACTGTGGTTTGTCTTAGTGTGTGAATTCAGCAGTGTGTACGCTCGACACATCAACAATATGGGACATTACAAATCACTGCTATTACGGATCTTAATCAGACCATTGTTACACTTCCTAAACTCAGATATGTTTTTCAGATGTTGATTCTCAGGTATTTAGTTGATTTCAGATTAGGCCACCAAATGGCATCAGTTAGAGAACCAGTGAAGACTAGGGGATACTGAACAGCTATTCTGTCCTCTTCAGTAGGACACACCTATCACACCACTTGGACATCGAACTTAGGACCCTCAAGCTACCAGGTGAGCCTGTTAACCATTCAGCAACTGGGCAGGAACTAATCTGATTTCCTATATCTTCTTCATTACTCACTGATCGATTTGGAAATGAAATTGGGTCAAGTTAAAGTATGGCGACCCAGAAGTGTGAAAGCAGCAGTGACCTTAGATGAATACCACTCGTTGGATAATGGGACCTACTATTATTATAGTGCCACAATTGTGCACAAATTGAGGTGCGAATTTCACTGCGATCTTGTTTGTAAGTATTGTTTGGATAATATATTGATAGCTCGTCACAGTTACTTTTTGGATTAGGGTTGGGATTAAGGCCAAGGTAAGAGTTAGGTATAGATTTCCGGTTGGAGTTACAGTTAGGTTGTTTTAATTTTATTATCTGCACTTTTCTCGTAAATAGTTGTCGACCCCCTTACTAGAACCCATATTAATTCAATGAAGGGCTCTTAAGGAAGACTGAAAAGCAGGATAATAGGGATAAATGGGTCACTCATTTTCAGTCAGCCCATTGAATACACATATTGAAACTGGTTTAACCCGTAAACTGATACTCCTCACTATAATTAGGAGATATTTCTTAGGTCACCTTACGGAAAACATCCTGTTTAATATGTTTTATCCTTATTTCCTGTATTTCCTTTGTAAATAAGCTTCACTTCTATGTAAAAATCACTGGTCGCCTCAACATCAGCCGTGATTTCGCATTCCATGAGTCGCTGCAGTTTAACTTTACCGTAGATTATGTAATCTGTGTTAGTGGGACGAATTACATTTTATAAATAAACGACAAGCATGAATAATCCGAATTCTAAGACATTTTTTCTCTTTTTTTTCGGATATATTCCTTACTGAGCTTCAAAATGAAGATTAGAGTCAGTTCCTTTTTGGTAATTATGTCGATTTATTTCACTTTCGGAAGAAATTAGATTATTCCGTTATCCTAAATTATTGTCAAGATAAATTCCCATTGTATGTCACAAAATGTCTCAAGTTTCCCTTCAAAAAAAGTATTATTTATACCTCTGAGAATCAAATGAATTTAACGGTTTCAAAACAGTTAAAAACAATCTAAAAAGGATGAAATATACCCTCTTCTTTGCACACTTGAATGAACTGATTGAGATTCACTTGCATGAAGGCGTTTCTTTCAAGGATGGTCAACTTTTCACACTAATGAGAAATTACATAAATTACAAAAAACTATATCGAAAATTTAATTACCAGTAAAACCAAAGAATAAATGTGAAAAAGGGTTACTTCTCTCACTAATCTAGGAAGCATCATTTCGACTACTGGCGGATAACACGAATGAAGATGTCAGAATCAAAATTGGAAAGGCAAGAAAAAAGCTTCATCACCCTAAAACCAGTGTGGAAATCTTCTTCGCTTAGAATAAAGAACAAATGTCGGATTTTCAACACCAATGTTAAGTCCATTCTTCTATTTGGGACAGAAACTTAGAGAATGCGCCACCGAAATCCTTTCCAACAGCTAGTTGCATAATTTCATCAGCAGCTAGCCGCCTTCGCTGGCTTCATACTGATGATCAGATGACCTATGGAAAGATTTAGCGACAAGAGACTCTGGAAAAGAACTGACCAAGAACCTTTTGCTGAACAAATATTTCGAAGAAAATGAAGATGGTTTGAACACACGCTGAAAAGACCATTGAGTGATATCGCGCACCAGACAGACTCTCAAGTGGGACCCAAATGAAAAACGACGAGCTGGGAATTGAATGATCAGAGGGTGACATGGAGGAGACCATTTGGGGAGGAGATGGGAGACTATGGCAGTCATGAGGCGAGAATGAGAAATACCGGAGACGATATCGCCCAAATCAGTACCTGTAAATAAATAACATTTTGAAATGTGTTCTGAAATTTATTTATAGCTTTTCCATAGAAAAAGGGATAGTAAACGCCCAATACTTGACCGTCTAAAATAACACGTTTCATGGACGTCATGTAAATGGTCGTTGGGCTATACACTCTGTCCGGACTAATTTTCCTCCAGGAAATAATGAGGGACATGAAATTGGTCAGCAAAACAAAAGATTTGCTCTACATCACTTTATTCTTTTCAGCCGCGTTAAAATTTATTATGCATGAATATTATACCATAGTAGAAAAACAAATTGAATACCACTGAAAAAAGCTGTTAGGCAGCTAAAAACTACAGTAAATTCAAATAACTTAAGGTGAAATGAATATATAACATGCTGACGGAAGGCATCTGTTTTTAGAAGACAGAAAAAGGAGATTGGGGAAAGAACATTCTTTTTATTGATTATAGCTTGAAACCACACAGTATTTTTGGCACAAGTATGGAATTTTCAGCATATGATATCGGTAGCCCAAATTTTGCAGGTCGACCATAGATATCAGTTGTGCGTCGCCAGGGGATCGAACCCCGGACCATGTGCATGGTCGGCGAGAGTCCTAACCGTTGTGCCACCGACGCAATAACTCTCTCATCTGGTTCTACAGCTATATCTACACACACATCATATTAACAGAATTACAGTTCTAATGCATGTGTATGCGACAATTAGGATAAAAATGTAATACTACATTGAAAATCAGGTGAAATTAAGAAGAGATTTGAAACAATAACTGCCTAACTTATGTGTCTCGCAACCCATTTTCAGTCCTTTGCTCTCTGTATTTTTTATCAATTATTTCTAAACGATTATAAGAGATGGAGATGCTAACGTTTACACAAAGTACGATGTATATCAAAGCAACTCCTATGGTGTCTGTTCCAGTTAGACCCTAGACAAATCAAAACACCAGATTGATTATCCTAAATACGAAATATATTTCGGGATCAAAATCATAGTGTGAGGATGATTGCTTAGCTAGCTAGGGATCATACACGACAGCAGTTTAAATGGCAGGACGCTTGACCACTAGCCTTCAGCCTAACAAGTCGACTATAAACAGAGAAGGCCAGCATCCTTTGTTGAGGGAATAATGCTGTATGTTAATCATTTTGGGGAATTATTTCCCGCCACATGATTATACACCACTTAACTAATTAGATTTCAACCCTCTTGATTACATAAGGTTAATCTCAGTTTTCCAAACATTGTTATTACTCATATACTTTGACCTGTTTTGTTACTAACTGACAATAACTTCTGACCTCTGCTGTTAATTAATTCTGTATATATACACCTCCTATATGAAAGTGCCACGTGTTAGATGATCCATAATGGAAAACTCAACGAGGCGTTCGAAGCGAATACAGGTTTAAGAAAAGAACACCTGCCAATTATGACTGATGATATACCTATCTGTGGTGGACTGGATTATGCTTCAGACTCTGTATATGGAGTGAGAAGACAGGAATATGCTGAACCAATCAGAAGAATCTGGAAGATCTGGATTTCGCATGTAGATGATTTATGTTTATTGTCACACAAATTCGAAGACCTCCAGGGGAAAATCAACAAACTGGCTGAAAAGGCTGGTAGAGAAGATAGTACTCCAGGTTAATATGGAAAAGACGGAGGTGATGAAGATAATCAACCGCCACTAACAGCAACAGCAACAACAAACAGAACTAATCACCATCAACAGAAGAGCCCCTACAGAGGTCACTTCCTTCACTGATCCGTCCGGGAAGCACGGTTTCAACCACAGGCAGTGGGAACGGATGAAGACGTCAAGACCAGCCAGGACCAGAAAGGCAAGATACAACTTTATCAATGTGAAACCAGTTTCGAAATCTTCTGCTTCACTCGCCAGTATAAAGAACAATATTCGGATTTTCAGCAGAAATGTGAAGTCAGTCAGTTCTTCTATAAGGGTCAGAAACTTGTCCAGCGTGTTACGAAAAGTTACAGGCCTATATTAACACCTGCCTTCGATAGCTCCATACTGATGATCAAATGACCGGTCAGTCGGACGGACGGCCAGAAAGAATTAGCAACAAGAAAATCTAGCTGGGAAAAAACCAACGAAGAGCCGATTGCTTACCAAATATGTGGTAGAAAATGGAGATGGATTGGGCATACATTGAGGAGGCCGCCGAATGACATCGCATGTAATGCAGGTCATCACTGAAATGGAATCTCAAATGGAAGCGACGAATGGTTCATCGGTGCGTGGATGACATGGAGGAGGTCGTGTGAGCTGGAGGACGAGATAGGAGACTGTGATCAATCGTGGACCCAGGTGAAGAGGACGGTAAAGAATAGAAGAATGTGGCGATGTGTTGTTAAAGCCCTATGTTCCACTCGGAACCCAGGATCGCACTAAATCACGAATTGGTAGAAGTTAGAATTTATGAGCCATTGAATAGGGTCCCAGTGGCTGAGTGGTATAGGAGCTTGCCTTGTAACTGGAAGGTCCTGGGTTTGAATCCCAGTGGGTGCGTACTACCGATGATTCCCAAACTAGGATAAAACAGCAGCTGTCCAATACTCCAGTGCTGGTTTTCAATGGTTCTCTAACTGATATCAATCCATGACCAACTCATAAAAAAATAGTAATATACATCTCTAAAATTACTGTGCATTTTTGAAGTTACGAGAAGAGACCCCTATACGGACTCATATGTTTTAACTTATTTTTTCATAAGAAATTCCTTCATATACTTTCCCTATTACAACCATCAGTGTTTTAACTACCTTCAACTGTTGCATAAACATCCTTCCTCATTTAGTATTACACTTTTATCCTGATTATTACTTCCAAATGACTTTGAATCGCAATTCTACTAATCTTAACAACTCACTACCATTTAAACAAAAACATATACCAATGTCGTCAATAACAACCACTCTTTACATATAGTTGGGTATACAAATAACTGTAGAGCCAGATAAGAAAGTTATTGACAAGAGTATCTTTTTCTCAATCTTCTTTCTTCTGTCTTCTAAATTTCCAAATGGAACCTATCTTGATAGTCCAGTTAAAAGTCATAGTGATGGCAATACAAATAAGGTGTTTTATTGAGAAGCGTCTCCTCCCAGTAAAAAAATCTTCAAGTACAGTAATAATCTCTTCATAAATTACACAGTAATAGATTAAAAGGTTTTTACAAACCAAATCAGTTGCTCTGGATTATGAGTCAGGTAGCGTTGCGATTAGAACAGACCATTGAACCGTGCTCCTGTGTGCATGCAGAGATATCTGTAAATTTCAAAGACTAATTGATGAACAAAGAATATCCATCTCGATAAATTCCTCATCAGATTATACAGTTATATAACCACAATAATTAAATAAATATTGTAATTAACAACATTAATGGTGTGTTAAATTACACTGAATCAATAGTATTGACAGGTGATTACATTTTAAAAGCACCAGTTAGAGATAATACGCAGTAATATAACACTGAGCTAACTGAATATCGAATAAATTAAAGGAAGTAACACAGAACTTATGAATCTATAGATCGGGCAGCAGACCAGGGTAGCAATAGTGGCTGGTTTCAGAAGTTTCATACAGCCGGTTTCCTTTCATTCCATTTAATCTTGATTTTAATTTTTACTCACTGAGTTGAACTCACTATTAGGCTTCAAAATCTACTAAATTAAATTATTTTATCTACTTTATAATTTTACTTCACCCCCACCTTCCTGAACTCTCCACCATAATATGTATAAATTAATTCTGTTATTCTGTCATGTATTTTGCCTCTAGTTCATCCTTGTTTCCATCCGCTCTATCTAATAAATATATAAATAGTTACTCTTTTAACACTAAATAATTGTCTACTTACATCATCTTTGAAATTATGTTGCTTATACTCTCTATCTGTACCTTGAAATCATTGTAGGAAGTATGTTCAGACACCATTTTGTAACATGTAATTGATTTATTTAGCAAGTACGCAGTTGAGGAAAATCCACGAAATGAAACGAGTTGGTATTATCCTGCAAATATGTTCGTTATTTCTTTATTCGAAATAGTGGCTGGATTTGTCTTTTCTTTGGCACACAGAGCTCTGTTTGATTTAAACTAATTGCAGTGACCTCCACTGTTTGTAGTGTTTGATGGCTGGAGGCCTTTGGTTATTTATAGACACCCGATAGGTGATATAGAAAGACTGTTCAGTGTGGCTGGCTTTTTGACTTGTTTGGACAAGGTGGTCCGATGTTGAACTGCTAATGTTTTTAACAACACTTTTATTTAATCATACTGGTAGATCTTCTCCAGTCTTCTGCCAAACAGTATGCGATTAAGCAATGACAGCCTTCTTCTCAACCACCAATATGGAAATCAATTTGGAGAAACAAACGATTCAATGTTCACCATCAGTGATACTTATTATGACTGTTTTTGCCTCGCCTAATAGCGACGGGCATCTCCATATGCAACCTTGAAAGAACACAGTTGAAGCATGCGATCAACGAAACAACTTCTTACTGCTGATATGTAAATGAAACATTTGTAGTGTGCAACAACCCTTTGTCACGCTTCCTACCCACTAGGATTATTCTCCGAGGTACATACAAATATTGAATTCACTATGGGAGATGAAAATTATGGTGCGTCGGTGGCATAGCGGTTAGGACGCTCGCCGACCATGTACATGGTCCGGGGTTCGATCCCCGGCCACTGGACGCACTCCTTTACCTTGCTGAGCCAGAAATAATGCTTGTGAAGAGGGAAGGTTGGAGATGAGGCCAGCAACCCCATCCTGTAAAATAAACACTGCTACAGAAACTTCAAGCCACTAGCTTGAAGCCCTATGTTCCACTGCGGACCGTGAAGGAAAACAAAAAAAATGGAAGATGAAAATCATGGAAAATTCCATTTCTTCTACATTGTCATGCAACTCCTGGAAGATGATTGTCTCTAGAGATCAATCTACAAAAAGCCGACATGGAATGGACAATACCTGCATTTTAATATATTTTGTCAAAACAGCTGTAAACGATCTCTTGTAAAAACTGCTCTGTAGCGTCAGGAGAATACGTTCTGCATAAATATCAGAGAAAAAATTTCTGATTCTCGGAAAGATGTCGAAAAACCACCAGGGTTACCCTCAGTGGTTCTTTAATAAGTATGGAAGATGTGTGGAGGCTAAAATTTCTAACAAATCACAGTAGGAAAAAAGCCTGCCTTTATTCAACTGGATTTTAAAGCTGTTAATATTGAAGGAATAGTCAACAGAAGGTTGAACTTCTCGCCAACCAGAACCTGTCCTGAAGCTAAGTTGCTTCTCATTTATTGGACAACATGCTCATTGGTGCAATCAGAAGTCGACAGATACGCTTCTTATGTTAACTCCAACTGTAAATACAAATTTACATGTATCTGAACGAGCAGTTACACTGGGAGAACAGAATGAACAACCACATACCTTCGATTTTCTGAACATGTACCAAAAAGCTTAGGTCTCAAGCGAACAAACACTTTCAAAAGTGCCATTGCCAGACATCTCATCAATATGAGTCATGAGATGGACGTCGTAAGATCCTTTGAAATTATCAATAGATAAAAATGGTCAATTCTCCTCAAGTTTGTAGAAGCAATCTTTATCAAACGCCGGAAACCCGATTTATAAGTTTCAGAAAGAGGCGGTTATCAGTCTTTCAGTGACCATCCTGGTAACTTGATGTCTTTATTCTCCCTTTCACTTCATTGCGTAAGTTTTGACGCCGAAAATTCCATTTCGTATGATTATTATTATTGTTTGGAATAAAGTGATTATTACTGCCATTCTATGTATATGTTGACTTTTTTTGAAACTTGAAGTCTCTGAGTAAGTGAGCGTCCCCTTCGAATCAGAATCCAGGAACACAAATCAGCCATGAAAAGACACGATATATTTTCTTTAGTATCAATGCATATAGACAATTATGCACATCAATTTGATTGGGATAATGTCGAAATTTTAGACAGAGGAAACACCAAAAGTACCAGGGAATTCCTAGAAGCCTGATACTCAAACGAATATGCAATTAACAAACACGTTAATATAGACCAAGTATACCAATTGATAAAAAGTAAATCAGGTGACCAGAAAGTTTAAAATCCAAGTCAATAGATATGTAAAGATGGTTACCGGGAGACGCAATTCTATCACCCATGAAGAAATTTAAATCATTTCACTCTATGTTAAATATCGCGCTGAAGCTGTTGTCCAGAAGGACGACGAAAGCTCCGCAACTAAACCAACCAGCTCAGAGAACACTATTGATTGCAATTCATCCACCTGAGCTATGAATCTTCTCTATTATCTCTGAGTAAGTATGTTAAAAGTGCCTCTATATATAAACTCAATAATATTATTAGGCTGTAAGCAGCTGATGAGAAGCCAACGAAATAAACGAAGATGATACCTTCTTATTCTGTATAAACTGTTTTTCTTGCTTAATTCAAAATCACAAAAATCATACTGAAGTACTCTGATTTTTTCTGTGTGTCTAATATTTCGTCAAAACTGACAGTAAACACATGAACAGATACAAAAAATTGCAAAAGTTATGCATACAAAAAGTCATTTCCAAAAACACACCACATCTGCTTTGTTTTTTACTTCAATCTTACTTAAACAAAATTACACCATCATTATTCGATCGACAGGTTTTTTTAATCGAGGAAACAAAAATCCTCATGAATCGATCAATCAATCAATCAATCAATCAATTAATCAGTCAGTCAGTCAATCCATTGGTGATCTGTCCATCAACCAACTAATCAATTAGAGATACAAGCAAAAAACAACCAAAGTAAACAACAACAACAACAACCATCTTTTACGAAGATAACAATAAACTAATTGGAAATTTCCTTTTTCTTTTTCCAGATAATAAAATATTTTGTCAACAAATATTCTTTTTTTTCTATCGTGGTTGGCCTGCTTTTTCTTTTATCGTTTTTTCAAAGGCTTACTCTAGATTTTTCTCTTATCTGTACGTTCTCTTCTTCTTCTCGTACGCCTCCTCCTCGCCCTCTTCTCTTATCCCTCCTGTGTGGAGTTGGGTTGAGTTGTTTATTTCTGCTTATCTCTGGTTGTTTATTTGCATACCTGTTCTCTTTCTTCTTATCTGTTCTGTTTTATGAAGTCAGTGAGGGTTTTGTTCGCTTGTGTCTTTTTGTTTTTCTTCACTTGCTTGCCTGTGTTGTTAATCCTTTCCATCGCTTCCTCCTTTTTCTTGTTGTTGTTTTCTTTTCTAAAAAGTTTATTATTTATTCTGCACTGGATTTTGATTTTCTTTCTCTTATTTCCATTTTTTCTAAAAAAAACTCTACTCAGTTTTTTTTATCCCACGTATTTCGATCTATTAATTTTATTCCTTCGCATTCCAAGTAGAGAGTGGGGCTTCCAGCTTTGAGCTCCGAAGTCTCGATAGGTGTGGTGATTTTTTCCATTTTTTTAACGGGGAAGGGTTGCTGTCCTCACGTCCAACCTTGCCTCTTTACTGAGCTTAATACCGATCGGCCAAGAAAGGTTTAGGAGTGAGTCAGGCTGGGATTGGAACCCCAGACCACTTGAGGCGTGGTCGGTGAGCATTCTGCCGTTGAAACTCCACCGACCCACTAAGAATAAATATATATATTTCGATGGAGAAAGGAAGACGAAATTTGCAGTATAAAATGATGCCATCATTCTATTTCACAGGTTCTCATCTCACCTCCCTGCAGACTGCCTGAAATTACAATGGCTATATAAGTGATAATAACATACTTTAATGTTCAAGTGGTAGTAGGCAAGAAATACTACAAAATTGACACATCCAAAATGTAAGCGTTACAATTTTTAGTCTAAGTTTTCATCATCAATTTATATGCTTTCAAAATAGAAAAGAGGGAGGGGGAGGGGTAAGACAGAAAACAGAAAAAATTAATCAACATAACAGTGTTAGCTTGTAGGCTCACATAGCAACTCAGAAAACAAACAAAAGTGGTTACAGTTTTTGAGATTAAGATTTCCTCAGTGAGTTGAGATCACTGAATTAGATGACAAATTAATGTAATCGAAATCAAAATTCAGTTACCAAGGGAGTGAGAGGTTAATCACACTCTCTTTCTGTATGCATAAGTCTGGTTTGGATCGTTTGATTGAGATCGCTTCGGAAAATCGTAGTAAATTTGCTGCCCTTTGTCTATTTAATATTTTGAAGGACTTAGAAATCTCTACGAGCTGTCCAGTATCAGCAATATGTCTGGTAATTGCACTTGGAGAATATCTGCTTCCTTACAGGCATAGGTTAGTTGCATACAGAAAGAGAGTGTGATTAATCTCTCACTACCTTGGTAACTGAATTTTGATTTTGACTACACTAATTAGTCATCTAATTCAGTGATCTCAACTCACTGAACAACTCTTAATCTCATAAATTGTAACCGCTTCTGTTTTTCATTTTTTGAGTTGCTGTGTGAACCTACAAGCTAAGACTGTTTTCTTACCCCTCCCCCTCCCTCTTTTCTACTTTCGAAAGCGTATAAATTGATGATGAAAACTTAAACTAAAAATTGTAATGCTTTCATTTTGGATCCGTCATTTTTATAGTATTTCTTCTCTACTACCACTTGAACATTAAAGTATGTTATTATCATCTATATAACCATTGTAATTTCAGGCAGTCTGCAGAGAGATGAGATGAGAACCTGTGAAATAGAATGATGGCACCTTTTTATAATGCGAATTCCGTCTTCCTTTCCTTTTCGAAATTTATCAAGGTAACCAAATGTATGAAATGTACATTTAATGTTAGATTTGTGACTAAAACTATTTTTATTTCAGTTTAGCCATCCTTTTAATAATCCAAGTTTGTTTTCATCAGTGTATGTTAATATCATTCACAAGAAACTAGATCAAAAGTATTGTTATTATTACTGTGTTTCCTCTTCTTTCGCCGAAACAGTAATACGTTTATTCCCATGAGTTCTGAGTGCGACACAGGGCTCCAGCGGTACATCGCCATTTCATCCTTTTTTCTGCAGTCAACTTTATCTGGCCTCACGACTGACCATTCACGCAAACTGGAAAGATTACAGGTGAAAACCAACAAACTGGCTGAATTAGTAGTAGCTAACACAGAACTTCAGGTGAACATAGAGAAGACAGAGGTGATGAAGATAACGAACGAACAACAACTAGCAACAGCCACTATCAACCTAAGAAATTTGAAAATTGGCACCTCCTTCACTTATCTAGGAAGCATCGTTTCAACTACAGGTTATGGCAAGGATTAAGATGTTAAAACCACAACTGGAAAGGCAAGACAGAGCTTGATTAGTCTGGGATAAGTTTTGAGATCTGCTGCATTCAGCATATGGAAAAATACTTTGATTGGACTCCAGTAACTAGTGTGATGTGTCCAGTCCTTTCTTTGGTGCAGACTGAATTCTATCAGTCAGGTTTGCTGACAAGTGCCAACTAGCACGAAACCTAGGTCCAAGACTTCCTACCGATTGCCTCTAACCATCTTTGGATTTTCAGCACTAGTGATTAGTCAGTCACTACTTTTAAATGGGTTAGAAACTTGGTGCACGCATCACCAAAAGCATTTCCAGCAGGTTGAAAACTTTAAATCAACAGCTCTTTCTTCCGGCTTCCTACTGAAGACCAGATAGTCAGAAAGGATAATGCAACAAGAAACTTTGGGAATGAACCAGTCAGGAACTTCTTGCTCACAAAATAATCCCGAAGGTAATGGAGATGGATCGGAAACACGCTGAGGAAACTTTTCAGTGACACTGCACGCCAGGCCATCGCCCGAGTGGAACCTGAATGGGTAATGATGAGTTGAGTATCCAAGAGTGACATGGAGGAGACAGAGGAGGAGGTGGAAACTTGGGGGCAACCGTCGAGCAAACTTATTAGAAGCACAGAGAAGAGGACAAGGTGAAGACCTATGTTCTGCTTGTAACCCAAGGAAACAATAGTAATAATATTAATAACGACTGACCATGAGGTCTCATTTCCTCCACATACGATCCCCCCCATTTCAGCCTAGGACCTGTGAACTACCAGTCGTTTGCCATTTGGATTCCACTCCAGCTAGGGCTTGAGACATGATGTCACTCAACGGTCTCTTTAGCACCTGTACAATCCATGGAGAAAGATTCTTCAATGCTTCTAGCTTTTTTGGCCTGTTTGAACAAAGTGATCAAGTGTAGAATTGTTGATGGTTTTAACAATAACTTTATTCAATCACACTGGTAGATGTTCCCAAACACGAAAAATTAAGTTCCTAGATCAACGACGGATACAACTAGCTCCACAGGAGCAGATGATACATTGATAGATATAATTAGAGGCGGCTAGCTTAAGTACTTCATCTTTCAGTGTCTGTCAAATAAAAAATATTCCACATTAACTGAAGATATTACTTTGCCTGCCTATCATGCCTTCAGAATTGCTGAGTGCATGATTGTTGGATGAAAGCAACATAAGTTCTCAGTACCCAGTTACATTACATTGTTTAATTTTATCACTCCCTTGCCCTGTCAATATCACCAAGCTTAAACTACAATATGACTGAACTTCTTACCCCTGATTAATCCATGTTTCCTAATTTGTTGAGGATTTTTCAATTTTTTACCAGAGGCATAACAGCTTGCCCTGAAAGTTACTGCACCTGTAGACTTTGAGTTTCCAGTTTATCACGTTCTCATTCAGCCAGTACTTCAATACGCAAAGGACACCCGGTTTTCTTGTTTGGATTTTTTTTTGTAGCCTCAATCTATTTCCCACACATTTAACACCAACAACTCTAAAATGATTTTACTCTTTTTTAAGCAAAATTTATTTAGATAGAAATCAAAAATTTATTTTAATGTCACTCATTCGTCCCACATATATAAATATATTTTTTTCAGAGTATTTTAAACTTTAATTTTTTATTTTCTGAAGGCAAAAATTAGCAAAGCTGATGTTTATCACGCACTTTTCGCTGATTTCTTTTTCTTTTTTGTATGACTTTCCGTCAATTAAAAAAATGTATTTACCATGCACCAAAAGAAACCAGACACATCACATTAATAAAATTCAGGTTTCATTTCATTTGCACAACGATAAAAGTAGGTATGTTTTCGTCTTTTTCTCTCTCACTCTCTCATAAATAACGAGTCACTAAAAGCATTCTATACAGCCAGTTACTCCGACACCTTTGACGTAAAAAATGGACACTGAAAATAGTATTTGTTATGTCTGCTGTTTTTGAGCTTTTTATATTTACATCAAATTTCAATTAATCAATGAGATTGAGGGAGATCATCAAAAAGAACAGACTAAATGAACAGTTGATTAATGCTTCACACATCTTTGAAATTCACATCTAGTCTAGCTTCAGTTTCAGAGGAGAGTAAATGTCACTTTCAGACAAGGGTGCTTATTATCACCAATGATGGACTGGATTATGCGTCAGACAGTGGGAAACGAGAAGACAGGGATATCCTGGACCGATGTGAAGAACCTAGAAGACATGGATTTCAAATGTGGATGATTTATGTTTGATGTCACACAAAATCGAAGACTTACAAGCGAAAACCGAGAAACTGGTCGAAGAAGCAGCAAAGACTGGACTCCAGGTAAACATAGACAAAACGGAGGTTATGAAAATAACCAACCAACAACAACAACAACAATAGCAACATCCAGCGCCAATCACCATCAACGGGAGGGATTTGAAAGAGGTTACTTCATTCACTTATCTAGGGAGCATTGTCTCAACTACAGGAGGAACGGACGAGGATGTCCAATCGAGATTCGGAAAGGCGAGAAACACATTCATCAACCTGAAACCAATCTGGAAATCTTTGTCACTCCTCAACATCAACAACAAAATTCAGATTTTCAATACAAACGTCAAGTCAGTCAGTTCTTCTATACGGATCACTTGGAACTTGGCGGGTCACCAAGAATATTTTCAACGGGTTGCAGACCTTTATCAACAACTGTCTTCGTTCTATACTGAAGATTAGATGGACGGAAAGAATCACAAACAAGAAACTATGGGAACAAACGAAACAGGAACCAATGGCCCAACAAATATGCAGGAGGAAGTGGAGATGGATTGGACACTCGCTGAGGAAGCCGTTGAGTGACATCGCGCGTCAAGCCCTCGAGTGGAACCCGAAAGGGAAGCGGCGAGTGGGACGTCCAAGGGTGACATGGAGGAGATCGTGTGAAGAGGAAGTGAAACAGTATGGAATAACATGGATGCAAGTGAATAGTACAGCAGAAGACAGAAGCAAGTGGAGACATGCACTTGAAGCCCTATGTTCCACTAGGAACCCAGAAGAACAATATATAATAATAATGAAATAAATTTCACTTTCAAAAGCTACATGACAATGTCACATATCAACTGATCCACAAATGAAGGCCTAAAGATGCCTCTGAAGTGGAGACAAGAGTAAAACAAGGTTGCCGCTAATATCACCGATGCTATTCCCAGTTGTGACGGACTGGGTCATGTGGCAGATCGTGTGTAAGGAGCTAGAAGACAGGTATATGTTGAACTGATAAGACGACTTTAGGAGATCTGGATTTCGTGGTTGCTTTATATCTGACTTCACACAAACTCGACGATTGACAGGTGAAAACCAACAAGTTGGCAGAAGAAGCAGATAATGAAGACAACTAACCAATCATAACAAACAAATTTGAAAGGAGCGATTTCCTTCACTTGTCTAGGCAGCATTTCTCTCCAACAACAGGCAAGAACATGGATGAATACGTTGAAACCAGGATCCGAAAGGCAAGAGACATCTTCAGCCTTCCAAAATCAGTCTGGAAATCTTCTTCATGAAGAATAAACAAAAAATTCTGATTTTCAAGAGTATTGTTAAGTCAGTCAATTCTTCTATATGGGTCAAAGACTTGCCACATGCAACAGGTCGCAGATCTTCACCAACAGTTGACTTTGTCAGTGCTACAGTGAAGATTAGATGACTATCAGGAAAGGATAAGTGACAAAGAATTGCAAGAAAGAACCAATCAGGAACCTATTGCTAAAAAATATGCTAAAGAAAATGAAGATGAAGCAGACACAAAGCTGCGGAGACCTTGACGGGACTTCACATGCCAGTCCATCATTCAAGTGGAACCTGAATGAGAAACAATGAGTTAAATGTGGGTGTGTGTGAAGGAAATTGTGGGCGAAGGAGATGCGAATTCATGAACAATCCTTAGTCCAGCTAAAGTGGACTTCTCCTAATATCATAAAATCAATGTACACCGAGATGGCGAGCTATCTAGAATGGTGGCCACATTACAGCCTGACTGATAGAATTCAGTTCGCACCAAAGAGAGGACTAGACACATCACACTAGTTACTAGTGTCAAATCAAAATATCCACTGCAGTTCTACAGGAGGTCAATCGCGAGCCCGAATAGATCAGTGGTTACGTCTCTGACTGCAGTATTCACTGGGTGACGCGGGTTTGAATCTCAGGAGGGACATGAGTTCCCTCAAGGCGGTTGCAGATACGCCTTGCTGACGAGTGCCAACTAGTACGAAACCTAGGTTCGAGGCTTCCCGTTGATTCCCTCCAAACATCTAATATCATCAAAAGTGGACTTCAGAGGACGGAATGAAATGAAGATGTCCCGCTGAAGCTCTATATTCCACTCGAAATTCAACGGGATAATAATACAATTTTTTCTGAGAAAAAAATCCAATTTATGGATGTGTTTTTCTTCATTCTCTTATTTTTCATAAATACTAGATTATTTTCTACAATAATAAAACTGACGACACACCGTTTTTTCTAATTCTTGTTTTTGTAAACTCACTTCAATTTATCCTTATTTCAAATATCTCCTAATGAATCATAAAAGAAAACTCTTAGAGATAATCACCTTGAATGAACTTCGCGGCAAAATTCCCTTCTTCTTCAAATGTAGTTTAGTCACAAAAGCATAAAACGAATTCTCAATTTTCCCTTACTCTCTCCCTTACTGTTAATATTATTTCTAATTACTTAAGCCAAAAGGATGTTTTGTTTGTTTTTCCTAAAACCATAATCGTTCATTTTTTTTAAATATTGCCTTATTAATCAGTTTGATTGCTGAAACTAAAGTCACCATCAGCTTATTCCTTCTGCTTCTTCTGCTTCTTTGAAAGGTCATTTGTGACAGAAGAAGATTTTCATTTTTCAGGTGAAATAACAAATTAATACTTTGTAAAACATTAATCTGGTATACTAATTTATTTTTTTTCCTAATTCAGTAAAATCTACTGAAATGGAAGTCAATTAATTCTCTTGAGTAAAAAAAAGGTAGTCGATATGCATAAAGGTGAAAATTTCATTCAACCGATGATTAATCATCGCTCAAATTATAATTCTTGACTATAAGGGAAGAAGAACTGAGAAGGTATGAGATCACTGTATCAGTGGGTATGAGATGAATTTATTAGAAAGCTTTTCATTCACTGAAAATACTAATTTTCTAGTATTGGTTTTGTAAGGATTCTCTTTGATTGGTTGGAGGATTTCATCATGAGCTGATATCAGTTAGAGAACCATTAGAAAATCAGCCAGGAGTACTGGAAAGCTGTTTCTTCTTCCTTCTTTGGGACTCTACACCAGTGCGCACCCACCGACAGGGTTCGAACCCAGGACCTTCTGGTTATAAGGCGAGCTAGCACGTAGACCTTTCAGTAACTGGGACGCGATTCAATTGCCTTCCAGCCAATCAAACAAAAATCCCTAAAAAACCAATACTTGAAAATTAATCTGATGCTCACTAGCAGCTGGCCCTATTCAGGTAGGTAGTTACCTGGGAAGCCGTGACCAGTAGGGTGAGCCAGTGACTAATCGAAGAAGACATTGAGAAGTGGTCATGCTATGTCATGAATTGACAGAAGTTAGAATTCATGGACTGGTCACTGGATCGGTTCCCAGTGGCTTAATGGTCCAAGATCTCACCTTGTAACCAGAAGGTCCTGACGCAACAGCTGTCCAGTACTGATTTTGTCTTTATGCTGCATCTAACCGTCAAAAGAACTTCTTGGTAATATGAATGCACCATAAAAAATCAAAAGTAATGTAAACACATTTAGAGAGTTGAAATTTGGGCGTATAACGCCCACAGAATACATGCTTACCGTATTCAAACAGTTAGAGGATAATTCAATATTAATTTTACCCGTTGACTGATTGGACCGAAGTGTTTGGCCTCTGTTAACGTGTCAGCACCTAATACCGACGCTTTGACGATACCTGAAGATTAACTTGAAGTAATTTTGGTGGATGGTGACTAGTAGTATGGAATCCAGCATGTGCGCTAGGATCCAACATTTCAAGAGAAGCCATTTATTTCTGCCCAATCAGTTATTCGGAAAACCAAAGTTGAAATGAAACCAGACATTAATGAATGCCCGTTGCTCCTGTGGCCTGAGTGGTGTGGTGGATGATACTTTGTGGTTTGAAACAATCGGCACTGGTTCCGAGGTTCAGTGGGAACACAACCACTCACTTGAAATGCAAGTGCACCCAACTGACTGACGAGTCCCAAATAGGACGAAATATGGCACATCCTGGACTCCACTACTAGTCACCATCCACCAAAATACTTCAGCTCATCGGATAAGTTCCAGAAGTTTAAAACATAATTTGTTGAAAATATTATAACGGAATACCTCGGTAATGAAAACCTCTGAAAATGAATTAATTTTAAAGGCATACATTTTATTTTTTTATAGGCAATTAAAAAAGATTGTTAACCTCCATCTATTTCACAGGGAAATCTATGTACTCTTCATTCAGTTCATCCATATTTATTTCTAATGTGGGACTGGAAACATAAATAGCGCACTGTAACTAATATTATACTTAGTCAACCATCAAACAACGAACATTATTCACCAATGACTCCCATGAGAAACATAAATGTTTACCATTTGGTCTTTTTTTCTATTTCATTTGATTTTTAGTAAAGAAAAGATATCCCGTTTCTCAGTTCAGGTCAAGTTTATAATGTATTTTGTCTATCAAAGCAGGATTTCATCGGGTGTTACGTTATCATTGTGTCTATATGCTGGATTATCGGTTTATTTGTAAACCATCCGTGGGTAAATGACATATCAAGGTCTGGGAAACCCATTCTCAGTGAATATTCCTTCATAAATATCTATATAATGAAATAAACAAACCTACAAGAGATAAATGATGTGTGCTTACACTTATTTCAGTCACCACTTTGACTGTTACACAGAAAATCAATTGTACTATGATGTGAGTGAGTCATTTAAATAAGAGTACAGTATTACAGTCAGGAAACAATGTTCTCAAGGGTAGAAATATAGTCACAACACACAACTATGCAATCACTATCAGTGGAAAAGATTTGAAGGTAGTCACCTCTCCCACATATCTAGGCAGTATAGTTCCAACTACAGGCGATACTCAAGTGTTGGTTTGTAGGGATTTGATTGGTTACAGGATCTCATCATGAGATGACATTAGTTAGAGAACCATTGGAAAACCTGGGGGTACTGGATAGCTGTTTTGTCCTGGTTTGGGACTCTTCATCGGTACGCACTCACCGGGGTTCGAACCCAGGACCCTCTAGTTACAAGGCGAGCTCGTATACCATTAAGCCAGTGGGACCCGATTCAGTGGCCTATAAATTCTAATTTCTGCCAATTGACGACATTGCGCGACCCCTAGCCAATGTCTTCGGCGAGTATTTGTCCTCACACCCGACCTGATGCGCCCTACTGGTTACAAATTCCCACTAGAACCCCGGGTAACTACCTACCTGAATAGGGCCGTATTCATCTATATAAATGCGATTGTACAGCTCTTGAGAATGAAATCGCCGAAAAGATATCTTTGCTGAACTTCTTGTTCTTCTGAAATAGCAACAAGCAACTCTTTCAAGCGATGAATCAATCGCGAATCTATCACCCAAAAGATATTCTAAGGAAAGTAGAAATGTATTGAACACACACTGAGGAGACCGTTGAGTGTCAATACCAGCTAGGCCATCACTCGAATGGAACTCAAATGGGTAACGACGAATTATGTGTTTCCAAAGGCAATATGGAGGATATCATGAGAGTTGGAGATGATAGCTTATGCATAATCATTGAGCTGGCTAAAGGCTATTGCAGAGAACAAGATGAAATGAAGGTATGCTGCTGTAGACCTATTTCTCATTCATGAACTACAGGAATAATAATAATTTACACCAAAAATATTTTGAAAACGAACTGTTGTTTTAGCTGAACTCTCAACAGAAAGAGTTTATTTCATTGAGTAAACCAGATCACTTAAATTTATACTTCCACTAATCTCAATGTAAATTTCCTGTCAACGATATCACCAACCCTGAAATTGATTTTGAACATCTCTTCGGATAAATATTTTACTAATGCCACGAGTGGTCAGTGAATATTGTTGATTTTGGCTAGGGTTTTTAAGCTGAGTTATTTTTAAGTTAAGGGATAGCCTTGAAGGAAGGTAACTGAGAGACAGAGCTTCCACTGATTCTACTAGCACATCGTGTGTTCACCCAGGAAACAACAAAGAAGTCGCCATTTCACTTGATGTATGGGAGTAAACTATGACAACCAATACTTGGCACAACCTGGCACCTCCACCAGGAGTGGAATATAACGAGTCTGCGAACGGAACGGAAAGATGCAGTGAAATCAGAACAGGTAGAGAAGATGCGATGCATAACTATTGAAGTCAGCGATCAAGTAAAGTGTAGGGTAAGAAAGCACGTGGTGAGATGTTGGCCAAGATCACGGAAACTTCTTCGGAAGTGGGAAGGGCAATACACTGTCACTGAGAGATGTGGTCCCGTTTATACCATCAAAAGAGGAAATAAGCAGAAACAGAATAACATCAGCCAACTGAAGAAATGATTTCAGTAGGATAAAGAAGCCGGGACCAAGTACAACAGGAATGGATAGAACCAAGAAGATCGGAGCGACTCTTTTCGAAGCTATTTGATAAGGGGACGAGTATGACATGTGCTACTGATAAGATTCATCAGTAGTATATAAAGGGACATTCGTCGGCATGTAAACATCAAATAACAGCGAGATACATTTGATGTCAGAGAAAACAGGTGATTCGGCACAGAAAAATACAATATGAAGGAAGGCCAGAAGTAGCATAACATGGAAGATCTGTGCAAATGGTGATTTGAAGATAAGGTATACATAATTTGGCCATATAGAGATACCAAAGTCCAAATAAACATTGTAACGAACAGCTGTTTCGTCCTAGTTTGGGACTCATCTTGAAAATTAATCTGGTGGTCGCTAGTAACTGGCTACAGGACGAAGTTGCCTGCAGTTTTCGGGAGAAGTCGTGACCCCTGTGAGGTTCATCCAGTAGAGAGTGAGGATGGAGTCCCCACCGATGACACTGGTTTGTAGTCGCGCTAAAATCACTAATTGGTAGAAGTTAGAATTCATGGGCTGGACCGTCAGCCAGATCCCAGTGGCTGAATGGTATACTAGCCTGTCTTGTAACTAGTAGGTACTGGGTTCGAACCCTCTCGCTGGGTGCATAATCCCTATGAGTCCCAAACTAGGATGAAATAGCTATTCAATACTTCCTGGTTTTCAGCGCTTCTCTAACTGATACTTATCCATAGTCTAAACTGAAATAAATGCAATCCCTGTAAACTGATTCTTGAAAACATTTCTCTACCAAGTTTCTCGTCTTCTAGTATTACAATTTCACTTTCACTGTCTTCCATTTTCACAGTAGATCCTCTTCTCTTGGTCCTCACAAATTTCATTTGTAATCTACCATTCTAGATTTCCTAAATCACAGCTTTAGTATAAAGTTTCAATTTCTGTATACTACTTGTATATTATTTAAAACAGTTAGTCCCTTTTCGTGATTTAGCGCAACCCCAACCATTGTCGTTGATGGGACATCCATCCACACTCGTGACATCTAATTGGACCTCACTGGTCACGACTTCTCACTAGGACTCCACGAAACTCCATCCTGTAGCAAGTCACTAGCGAGCATCAGATTAATTTTCTATAGTTTGGTTTCGAATCCCAGTGGGTGCGTACTGCCGATGATTCCCAAACTAGGATGAAACAGAAGCTGTCCAGTACTCCCTGGTTTTTAATGGTTCTCTAACTGATATCAATCCGTGATCAACTCGTAAAAACATAACAAACCCTTACAAACCAAACTACAGAAAATTAGTCCCTTTTATAAATTTGGATAGCGTTATTAGAAGACGGAAATTATCTGAAAAATGTAGTGTGATGTATTTGCGCTATACTTTTCGAACAATCTGATCACACATTTACTTGTCAAGTCAATATATAGGAAAAAATTAAGGGTAATTAAATTAAACAAAGTGACAAAAAAAGATTTAAGAATGATTAACACAGTGTTTGGTAATCCAATCAAATAAGGACTACAAAGGTAGGTTAAGAGTAATGATAAACTGTTTTTGAATACACAGCGGGGGGCTTAAGTTTATGAATAGTTATAGCCTCGGCGTATTTCAATAAGCGCCCTTGACCGTTTTTATAGATGACCTTAAAGGCTGAGTTAACATCAATCTTATGGTTCATCTGGATTAGGTGTTCAGCTATAGACGAAGTTGGTAGCCTGAATTATTGGTTTTTCACAATTCATTTGTTTTTCTAGTCATTTTGGGATATGCTCTCCCACCCTTACATGCAAAGCGCGATTACTCCTAACTTTGTATGTGTGCCCACACACACACACGAAAATTAGCAAATAGTGTGGGATGTGACATAATCACTTGAGCACTTTTGAGGTTTGCAGTGGAGCATATGTTTAGCTTTTTCGACAGTTACAAGCTGGGCTGCATAATAGGTTCTACGGATGATCGAATTCAACCTTACTGTTTATTTCCCCGTTATATGGTAATTCGATGAAAACATTTTTCTTAGGGGTGGTATGGATTGTAGTTTTAGAGACTAATTGACTTCTACACCTGTTTAAAAATTTTAAAAGATATCCGTTTTCAACAAGAGTATCCATCAATATTTCGTTTTCTGTGTTCATAACATCAGCTGTACAAATACGTTGAATCCTCTTAAAGAGACATTTCACCAAGCCTCTCTGATACTGTAATGGACAGAAACTGTGAAAATTAAGGTACTGCCTTGTCCAAGTGGGCTTTTTGTAGATTTGTCATCTTATTCAACCATCATCTCTTCGACTCCGAGGTATGTCAAAAGATGCAAGCTGGTTGCGACTTTCTTCCTCGCATGTAAGACTAATATGATTCTTTATAGAATTAAGTCTATCTAATAGACGACTCGCATCTTCATGATCGTTGCACATCAAAATGCTATCATCTACATATCTCCTATAGAAGGGCAAGTAAATGTGTGATCAGATTGTTCGAAATGTATAGCGCAAATACATCACATTTTTTGGATAATCTCCGTCTTCTAATAACGCTATCCAAATAATAATAATAGTAATAATAATTTGCTTTATTCCAGAAAAAGTACTAGTGGTACAGTGTGGAATTTTCAGCACGTATCTACAATATTTGCATCTAATTTTATTAAACATTTAAAAGGAGTATTTCAAAAAATAAATATAAAGACAACAACAAGAAAGAAAACACAAAAATAAACAAAAATAATTTAAAAAATGCGAAAAATTATCAAGAAGTAGAAAGGAAAATAAACAACATAAAATAATATCTCAGTATTGGGTAGTGGAAGCTATGATATGATTATGCATGGTGACAGTAAATCTATAGTCATACAAGAAGTTGTGAAATGATATTTAAGAATGTTTATCGCCAAGATGATCACTTAATTTGGTTGAAACAGCTCTAAACATTCATAAAATAACATTTCAGGGTTGTTGTTTTATTTTTTATTTTTCAGGTCTAATGCGGTGTTTGTAGTGGTAGTGTGAGTAATCCTGCATAACACATAATTTTTAAGATGGTGACTATGGCGTTCACAACCAATGATTGTCAGTTAATATTGCCGAACAAAAACAAAAAAAACAACCACGAAACTAATAATTACATGATGGTTAATGACAGGACAGTTTTGTAATACTCATAGTGCAAATATATTCGGACCCAGTAGATACACATAAGAAAGAATAAAGTAAAGTACAAAAAAGGAAGCCAATGTTAATAATTTAGGTAGCTAAGTATGTTTAAGAAGGAGTTCACTATAGAATACAAAATAAGAGAGAAATGAAAGAGCCTAAAATTATGTTATTAACAACAAAGCAAGTCATAGGTTTCGCGTTTGACATTGTCTCTGTCGCTTAGAACACGGACCAAGTATGGTATCGTTGAGTTCCTGTACTTGGTTGTACGAGCACAGATTATTTTATACTGATTTCTGGTTCTACTTGATGAGATACAAGGCGAGAGTTTGGAATAGAGGGGGTGTTGGGGGTCGGAGAGTATGGTTTTAGACCATTTTTCGCATGTATTCAGTTGCCTATCAACTAATGTAGTGACAAGCTGACTGAGTTTTACACCACTAGTCCTACTGAATACCTTCAACATCCTTCTCAGGATGGTGTAGTCCTTTTTCAGTAGACCAGGAAAGACTAACGGGGAGCAGTAAAGTAGAATATGTAAGATACAAGAGTTGACAAATTGTGAAAGTAGAGGTTGGGTGACTCCAGACTGTCTAAGTTTCTTAGAAATCGTTAGGATATGAGATGTCCAAGTAAGGTCGGAAGATAGAACTAGACCGAGGTATTTAGCATTAGACTTAGTTTCAATTTTAGTCCCCTCAATGCAACAGGCTTCATGAGAACTTGCTAGTGTTTGTAGATCTCGTTTATGCCTAAGGGAGAAGTCAATAGTCTGACATTTTGAGGGATTCAGCATGAGACCATTTAGTTTAGACCACTGACTGATGTCTGACAAGAAGCTATTTAATTTGAAACAGACTGACTGAGACTTAATGGGAAACGATACAGACAGGTCATCTGCATTTTTGACGAAGTTGATTTCATCTGAAAGAGGTAAATCATGTAAGAAGAAGGAAAAGAGAAACGGAGAAGAAGATACACCATTATATACCGTGTACTGCATCATATTAGAGAAGTAAGAGTGTAGCCACTTGATAGCCCAGGGCTCAGTTTGTGTAAGGCTAAGCTTGTTTAACAATAGGCCTCTAGGTACAGAGTCGAAAGCAGATGTATAATCAAGGAACGTACAACGGACATACTTGGCCCCTTTGTCTAAGGAGGATACAATGTTGTGATGAAACACAGCAGCAGCGTCCAAAGTACTTCTACCCTGTTTGTAAGCAAACTGCTTTGGATCGTTTGAGAAACTTAGGGAGGGAACAAGTTTTAGTAACAATAGTTTCTCCATTAGTTTCAAAAAAGGAGAGGTAATAGCTATAGGTCTAAACTTAGCATTATTACCAGAACCTGACTTGGGTACAGGGATGATTTTAATATCTTTCCACAGAGAAGGTACAACATTATTAGAAAAAGAAGTATTGAAAATGTTTGTAAGTGGGTTACTTAAAATATCAGCACATTTCCTTAGGACAATGGCAGGTAAACCATCAGGACCTAGACTCAGGGAAGGTTTAAGAGATTTTAAACATTTAAGAACATCAGAAGTTTTAAAACTATTAAAGTCAATGGTCATGTTATTTGTTACATTGAAGCTAAAAGGTACATTAGGAGGGCGGATAAAAGATCTTTTAAGAGTATTTACATCAATAGAGGGGGCACAAGATCATCGTTTAATTAATAAAGTGTTATCAATGGTGTAACTTTAAACTGTTCACAGCTGTTTATAATTATAGTGTAAATTGATTTTCGTTTTGAATCGCAATGCCTTATAGTCCTTATTTTTTTCATCATCACAAAATAACTATTAAGTAATTATAAAGTTATATTTTGACTTTTTTTAGATAATTATGAAACCCTTACATAGTACTGTCGGCTCCAGTTGAAAAGATGAAACAACTACATAGACAATATTAGAACAACTGGTCATTCTATCATTTTTATAGAGATCTGAAGTGCGTTTTAACGAAGAGGAGGGAAAGAGAAGAGAGAGCTGTAAACACCTTTAATCTGGCACTGTTTAAATGTTACGAAAGTTAACTAAATTTCAGATTTGGGTGACAATAAAATAAAGTGATTGCAAACGGAAAATTCCCAATATTGAGTTATCAACGAAATAAGACGTTAATAGCGAAGGAAATTTTCTTTTCAACAAATGCTTTCCAACAAGAGAGAACCAGGCAGGCTTTAGACCAGGAACACGGTGTATTGATTATATCTTCACTATTCGATAGATTCTTGAACGTAGGCATAATTACCAGGGTCCAAAAATCGTCGTATTTCTTGACCTGAAAGTGGAATTCGATTCCGTTGACGAGAGGTTGTGAAGAAAGTGCTGAAAAGCACACCGTACTAATCAAGGCACACTCCTCGAACTCATGAAGCTGTGTAAGAGCCTTTGGAGAGTTATCATCTGAAGTGACGACAACTAATGGTGTCCTTTAGGGAAGACTATTGTTCCCATTTCATCATAGATATACTAATGAAATGGACCACAACTAAGTTCAGCGACTTAGGATTTGATTTATTGTCAGGAAATATTCTTCTTGGCTTAGAATATGCGAATGATTTGCTCCTCCTTGGTGAAGACGCTGATAAAATGTAGAGTCTTCCGACCACCTTGAAAAGCAGTCTTCGATTGCTTGGTATACGATTCGCTGCCCTTTTCAAATGTAAGACGATTCTACAGGACTAGACTGGACTACACTGACTCCTAGCTTAAAGATAGGCAGGAGTAAGGTAGTACAGCGTGTTGACTACCTCACTTATTTGGGAAGTTGCATCATCCCCAACGGACTGATTGGTGAGGAAATTTCAGCACGGATGCAGAGAGTCTATTTGGCATTTGCCTGCCAAATTACGCCATCTCCCACGTAGACGTCATATCCAGTTAGCTGTCGACCAAAGGGCGTGTGTACTGCTCAGCAGTCCGTCCCATCCTCCTTTACTGTCGTGAGACCTGGCCACTGAAAGTGGAAAACATAAAAATTCTGGCTAGCTATTTCTGATCATAGGTATCTTCATTCTATCTCCCCTGTGAATTCATATAATAGGGTGAGCATTACTGAGGTTAGGCTTCTGTCGAGCGCTAGGTAAGGAAGGAAAATCAATCGACGAAGTCGTGAAGTTACAACTACTGAGATGGTTCGGACATGTGTTACACATGCTTGCCTAGCCATCGATCGCCTTCCTTGACAATCAATATTAGCTGACCGACACAGGACAGATCAAGTTGGAAAAGGGTAAGCTAGTGGTGGTCAAACCAAAACATGACTGCATCAGTCAATGAAATCCACAACAGTTAGTTTAAGACAGTCAGCCAGCCACGTAAAGAGGTATAGACCACTTGGTTGGGGTTAATCAGGATGCTAAGAATCAGTGGCTGGAGACAATCGGTGATATGCTTGCCTGAAAATCGTTTTCAATGGCTGGTGCAGATGCATTCAGTCTTTGAGATTTACAATATCCAATAAAATTCTATTGTTCTCCCATATTACTATTCTTTTCGCCTCATATTTCTGTTTATTCTCTCCCCATCATTTGGATCTCTCTTCTCTTGCTTTGTGTGCAACATGGAGGGGGGTGGCAACTCGGACTGGTGCACATCTGTTCAAATTTCTACGTTGAAAGCAGTCAAACAGTCTTTCCAAGAGTTGTACAATCGCATTTATATGCAACAAAGAATTTATAAAAACTAATCAGCAGGAAAGACAGGAATTTAGGTGGACAAATAGAAAATGGAGGTGCTGGAGATACCTAATGACTAACAACATTAAGTAACAATCACTACCAATGGAAGAAATTTAAAAGACGTCACATTTTCTTCACTTATCTAGGCAGAATCGTTTCAACTACAGGTGGTGGCATGGATGAGGATGTCAAAAACAGTCAGGATTGGAAAGGAAAGGCAGACCTTCATCACTCTGGAATCAGTTTGGAAATCTTCTACACTCAGTATAAAGAACAAAATTCAGATTTTCAACAACAATGTTAACTCAGTCATTTCTTCGATGTGGGTCAGAAACTTGACGCATCACGAAAAGTGTTTTTAACAGAATGCAAGCTTTTACTAACCACAGCTGCCTTTGCTCGATACTGCAGATAAAATTACCGATTGGAAGATGTTAGCAACGCAAAACCCTAGTAGCGAACCAAACAAGAACCTATGCCGAAGGAAATGGAAATGGATCGAACACACTCTGAAAGGAACGTTGGATGACATCGAGCGTTAGGCAGGCCGCTGAGTGGAAGCCAAATTGGAAATGAACAGATGGGTATCCGAGGATGACTTAGAGTAGATAGTTTAAAAAGGATATGAGTCCCAATAGGCAATCTTGCGGTCACCATCTGAAGGAAACTGAAAAGAAAAGATAAGATGCAAATGTGCTGTTGAGGCCTTATCTTCCACTTAGAACCCAAGGGAATAATAATAAATATAATAATATTATTACTAATTATATTTCAGAAAATACACTTCGTAATGTGAGGATAACTTAGGAAGGGATAAGTAAGTGGTGACTAGCAAACGGAAGTTGGAATTACACAGTAATCGTGGAAAATTATCTACTTAGTGCAAATAGATAAAATGAACAAAATGGACTCCCAGGTTTTCCAGTGATTCTCTAACTGATGTCAGCATATGATGAAATCCTCCATCCAATCAAAATGAACAAGGGTTAATGAAATACGGTTAAGTATGAGAAATGCAGTGTTAATAATTCTTTTTTTATTCCTTTACGTATCCAGTGGAGTATAGGCCTTCAAGCTAGAGCTATGAAGTTTCGACAGCAATGATATTTATTCATTCTTACCGGATGGGATTGCTAGTCTCATGCCCAACCCCCCCCTCTTTATCAGCCTTATTACTAACTTTCTGAGGTTTAGGAGTGCGTCAGTGGCTGGGGACCGAACCCCAAACCACATGGGGCGTAGTTGGCGAGCATTCTACCACTGTGCCACCGACGCACCTAGCCAAGTCTGGATTCACTGGTCAAACAAAGTAAACCAATATAAAGGTTTCATGTATTTCAGTGCAACAAGAAAGACCAGGTTCACAGTAAATAAAAACAAATCACAGTACTTCATTTCACAGATTGTCTGTAACTACAACAGTTATCAAAATTATCAAAATAATATACTTCAGTTTTTGGAAAATGGTATAGATTAAGGCATCCGAAATATCAACATTACAAGTTTCAGCTCAAATCATCGTCAGCTTTTAAGCATCGCAAAGTAGAAAGCAAGGAAGAGAAGAAGAGAGAAAACAGAAGAAATAATGAAGACCTCTGTTGTCTATCAGGTTAAAAAACATCTTTGGAAAATTACAACTCATAATCTCTGTGTGCATCTACTTTTTCATATATCCCTGTGAAACGGATTACATTAGACTTAGTAGGTGTGTTCTCCGTAAACGAATACCTAAGTACTGTAGCGGTAGAAGACGAGAGATTTGGTAAAGGAATGTTTATTTGCAATTTGGTATCTCTATATAGCCAAATTATGTACACCTTATCTTCAAATCACCATTTGCACGGACCTTCCGTGTCTCGCTACTTCTGGCCTTCCTTCATACTGTGTGTGTTTCTTTGTGTTCCTTTCACGCCTCCCATGTGTCTTCGCAAGGCTGCATCATTTGCTTTCTCTAACATCAAATCTATCTCCCTGTTATTTGATGTTTTTTATGCCGATGAATATCTCTTTACATACTAATCATAAATCTTATCAGTAGCACACGCTACAATACTACCAGGTTTGGTTGACGAAAGTTAAGCATAGCATAACGAAGCCCTCGATTTTTTAAAATCTTCATAGGGTCGGGTCATTCAGCCCCATGTGATTCATCCTTTAAATTTATATACAGGGCTAAAATTCAGTCACTCTAATAGCTAACGTTTACTCCACTAATGTATAGTTGAAACTTTCGCTATACATGGACAAAAATCTAAACTATGTATTTACAAACGTTTTACTAAACCCCTTTCTTCACTTTGGTCACAATAATGTTCTTTTTATTTTACCACTTGAATTCATTCCACTTCACTTCATCTTCGCCTTCTTTACTGTTATCATCACAGCACTTTTAATTTTTTTGACAGAATCTGACATAATTCTAAAGACTTAATACAAATTCACCTAATAAATAATCTTTGAGAAATTTGACTGCCGACTAACATCAGTTAGGGGACCATTGAATACCAACCAGCAGGGACTATTTCATACCAGTCCGGAACTCATCGGCAGCACGCAGCCACCATCAGGGTTCAAACTCACCACCTTCCGATTACAAGTCAAGCTCGTAAGCCATTAATTAAGCCACTGAGACCCAAATCAATAGCCAGCCAGTGAATTCTAATTTCTACCAATGAATAATTTCAACGCGACCCCCAATATTTATCTTCACTCCTGACCAGGTGGACTCCATTGGCCACGACTTCTCACCAGAACTGTAGGCAACTTCATCCCGTAGGCAGTCATTATCGATAATCATCAGATTAATTTTCAAGTATCAGTTTGTCTACTACTCCCAAACGAGGATGAAACATCTGTCAAGTCCTCTCAGTTGGTTTTTCAATGATTCTCTCTGAACATGTACCAAAAAGCTTATGTCTAAAGGGTCATAAGGTGGACGTCAAAAAGTCGTTCAAAATTATCAATAGGCAAAAGAGCTCAATTCTCCTCAAATCTGCTGAAGCCATTTCCATCAAGCGCCTGAAACCTGATTTATGCGTCCAGAAAAAAGTGGTTATCAGTCTTTCTTTGCCCTGGTAACTGGATATTTTCACCTCTCTTTCATCTGAATGTGTAATGCTGAAAAGTTTCCATTGTGTATGATTATTATTGTTCGGAACAGTGTTTAATATTACATATATATATTATTACTGTATGCATATATTGATCGACTGATTTTTGTTTAAAATGAACTCTGTGCAAGTATGTTAAAATTGTTTTTGTGCGTCGGTGGCATAGCGGTTAGGACGCTCGCCGACCATGCACATGATCCGGAGTTCGATCCCCGGCCGACGCACTCCTTTACCTCGCTAAGCCAGAAATAATGCTGGTGAAGAGGAGAGGTTGGGCATGAGGCTAGCAACCCCATCCTGTAAAAATAAACACTGCTACAGAAAGTTCAAGCCACTAGCTTGAAGCCCTATGTTCCACTGGGGAACGTGAAGGAAAACGAAAATTTAATAATGTCTTTGCCCTGTAAGCAGCTGATGAGAAGGCAACGAAATAAACAGTGATGGTACCACTTTATTCTGCAAAAACTGTAGTTCTTGCTTTGTTGAGATTCTCTAACCGATATCAATATGTGGTAAAACTTGAAATACATGAAATCCTTACAAAAGAACACTTGAAAATCTTTAAAATTTTTATAATTCATCCACTTCAACTCTTCCTCTTTGAACATCATGTTAATTATCTTTTTTTCTTATCATCCAATGTACATTGACTGAGCACTTCTTTTAATGCCACTTAATACTTTTTTCTGTATAATGTAGATAAGACTGTACAGTTGGTTGAAATTGAAGTTGTTGAAAAAATATATATATTTCTCCACTGAACGAAAAAACAAGTATTTTTCCTTATAAGATTTCCCAATGCGTTAAAAAAAATCACTAATATGGGTTATTATGCAATCAATATAATCAGAGTCAAAATAGAGTTATCTAGGGAGTCAGATATTGATCATATTGTCTGTGTATAAGCATAGGTTTGGTTAAGAAACTTTCGATCTAAGGAATAAACTGACCCTCCCTTATGGTATTTTTCTTTCGCCTTCAAGAAATGTACACCAGTCGGCTGAAAATGACCCACAGACGTAATTGAATGGCTAGAATAACTAGAAATGGGAAATAGGAAATTCAGGTAAGGCAGTAATTCAGTTCAAGCAGGCTGTGAAATTAACGTCTTTTGTACATTTGTTCTGCTATCGTTCAAGCATTACAGAATGTTATTTACATTCGTTTATTATTATTGTAATCTCAGATAGCCTGAGGCTAATGAGAACATGTAAATAAAGTGCCATTATTTCACAGGGCATATTTAGTCATTTTTGTTTTGTCAGACCTAATCAAAAGAAACCACGTGTATGATGTTCTACGCATTTCTTTTTTCTAAGCTTCTATATAATGGCAGAAATGAGATAAACATTATTTGTAAGGTAAGCTAACCTGCTGCTTTTATGAGGACTACTGACAGCGAGTTGTCAAAACACTGGTTTTTAATATCACTCCCAATAGAGTAAAGTATGGAAACATGCAAACAACTGAAGTGTGCCACATAAAAACACACACATTGATGAACGTTCACTTTCATCAGTGTAGGTAATAAAGAAAGACTTTTAAGGGTTCAAGTTTTAATTGATTGAAGATGCCCATTAAAAATGTGAAAACCTTATAAATTCATCATCAGACTACAGTTCCATGAACATAGTCATCAAAGAATTAGTGTTATTGTGGTGAGAGATGTTTGCTAGCCAAATTGGTTGACAGTAATTGAGGTCAAAGGTCAAGATGGACAGGCGGATACAGTTAACATATAGATGAACTGACACAGCCACAAGAGATGCAAGGTTAACTTTGTGTGAGAAACAACCAATCAACAGATTGTATTTTCTGCTAACACTAACCTACAATAATATACATCAAAATCTATAAATATGTGTTGATTTTCCGTAATAAACGTTCCGTTGCCTGTCCCTTGTCTTCTGTTGTTACATTATTAGCAACATTAATCAATAATACCGACAGCTGATTACATTTCAAGATCATCAGTAAGAGAGATAATATGCATTAATATAACACTAAACCGACTGAATATCAGATAAATTAAGGAGAATAATGGAGAATTTATGAATTTATAGGTTAGACAGAAGGACAGGATAGTGATAGCAGCTGAATTTGTCTTTTCTTTTGCACACAGTGCTCCCATTGATTTAAGTGAATGGCAGTGGCTTCCACTGTTTGGAGTGTTCAGTATCTAGAGGCTTTTGGTAATTTATTCAACAATCGATGGATGATAGAGAAAGATTCTTCAATGCTGCTAGCTTTCTGTTCTGTTTGGACAAGTTGTTCCAATGTAGAACTCTTAGTTGTTTTAACAACACCTTTATTCAACCAAAATGGTTGGTTTTCTTGAGAAGGATAGTTAGATTCCTTGGGCACCGACCAAAATAACTGGCTCCACATGAGCACTCGAATCGATAGATATAGTTAGAGGAGGCTAGAGAAGCTTACTTCGTCTTTCAATGTTGAAATAACAATCGGTTGTGTGTAAAACATAAGCTGCATTTTAACGGCGTTGTAAGTATTGGCAAATAAGTAGTAGATAATTAAATGATAGCCCATCATGAGACATAAAGTTGTAAACAGTGTATACATACAGTGTAACGACGTGAATGAATTGATTTCATATGCATATGGCGAAGTGAAATGAGGGTAAAATTGTCTGAAATTTTCTTGTTTACCCATTGACATTTGTACTGCTTTTGATCTCAATAACTCACTAGGTCACTGTTTACAAATCTGATCTCCTACCTATTTATTTAGTACGTTGGCAGTACGCCGGTAGAATGCTCGCCAACCACAACCCATGTGTTTCGGGGTTCGATCCTCGGCCGGACCACTTTCTAACCTCACTATGCCAGTAATAATATTGGTAAGGAGTGGAGGTGGGACATGAAACTACCAACCGCATCCCGCAAAAATAAACACCACTGCTACCGAACCTTCACGGCTCTAGCTTGAAGCCTTATGTTCCATTGGAATTGTCTATTTTCATCTTTAACAAAGACACAAACGTTTTCACTTGCTTAACTTGATCTTTCAGATATGTTAGATCCTTGTTAATGAATAAACCGCATGTGAATGATTTCTGTGAAGATCAGTAAGCAATAGTTGCGGTTTGTAAGTTGTAAATTACTAATTAATTTTGTAGTGTTGCCAGTTCGCTCAAGTAGCTAGCCAGATATCTGGTGGTTTGAACAGATTAGGCTCTCTGGGCTGAGTCAAAGCGGGTGCAACGTTGATCAGCTTGGCCGCAAACAGGTGGAACAGCCAGCTAATGTTTAAATCACTTCAATATTCTGGCTGACAAGCATCACTGGTTAATAAGAGTTGGTGTACAACTACTCATTTCAATCAGTTAGTAGTATATAGTTTCAGTATTAATTATTTAGAGCTGATTGATAGGATTTTTGTATTTCCCAGTGAATAAAAAACAAAACGATATTGTTCTTTTTACTGACATTTCACAATTCAGTGCTGCTGCTAATAGCTTTATCAAAGTATTATTAAACCAGAATTTACAAAATCTCAGCTCATATATATATAACAACTTAATCATCGTTCCTTAGCATACGGTCATTTTTGCGTTATCAACTTGACCAATCGGTAAAGATAATAAAACCAGGTGTTGATTGTTGGATTTGACAAGTGTGTAAAAGTTGACATCAGAGTTTTCTTCAAAACATCAGACACACTGCGAAACAATCTTGTCCATATAAAAGACCGGATCCCTAAAGATTATCAACCTGATTGTGCCTATAAAATGAAATGCTTGGAATGTGACGCGACATACATCGAACAAACATCGCGAGAAATCAAGGTAATCAGAAGGAATGAACACCGTAGAGCAACTGTTCGACCACCGAGAAATCCAGTAAGTGAACTAGGAAAGCTTGAAAAATTATCAGCCATAGGTCGCCTACACGCTATAGAATCATGCCACAAAATTGATCTTCACAATATCGAAATAATCCAGAAAAATTTCAGAAATCACAAAGAACGTCTAATGTCATCAGAAGCATTTTATATCAAATGGAATCCAAATTGTCTAAACAGGAATGATGGACTCATACAGAATTTGACCTGTTGCAACACCTCCCTCTCCCATGAAATGACAAAATCAACACAAATGTGATAAAAAATTTCATCGTGTAAACACATGCCGCTTTTAAAATTTTACACACTCATCAAATCCAACAATCTACACCTGGTTTTGTTATCTTTACCAATTGGTCAATTCGACAACAACGTAAATATTTCTTCATGCTGAAGAAGGATGACTGAGCTGTTATATATATGCTGAGATTTTGTAAATTCTGGTTTCATAATACTTTGATGAGGCTATTACCATTAAATAGCGAGACGTCAGTAAAAACAATATCGTTTTGTTTTTCATTCATTGGGAAATACAAAAAACCTTTATTAAAATAAATATATCATATACCCAATGCCCAGAAATGTTCTACTGTTAAAAGTGAACTTGGTTTGGACATATAAGATTGATAGGAACTCTAAAACCAAGTTTTATTTATTTTTTTTATTCATTTTACGTTCCCAGTGACTAGGCTTCAAGCTAGAGGCTTGGAGTTTCGGTAACAGTGGTGTTTATTTTTACGGGATGGGGTTGCTAGTCTCACACCCAGCCTTCCCTCTTTACCAGTCTTATTACTGGACTTTGCGAGGTAAAGAAGTGCGTCAGCTGGGGACCGAACCTCGAACCACATGGGGCGTAGTTGGCGAGCACTCTACCGATGTGCCACCGACACACCCAAAAGAAGTTTTATGGTTAGTTTTAATCATCAACAAGACACACTCCTTTTCTCTCTAAAATTCTAATCTTGTCTATTCACTGTGAATACGAGTCAGTTTACCCTTGAGCTGTTCAGGTAACCTGGACAGTAACACAAAAGTGTATAGCTGAACTTATCCAGTATACCAAAAACAGTTCTTCATTTAATACTAACCAGTTTTATTATCTTTAGCCTCAAAAAAGAAATGTTTATCAAAATAAAAATTTTTTTTAAAAAACAACCCAAAACAACTACTCAACTTCACCTAAGTTTCACTTTAATCTTGAAATATTCCTCACAACTTCTTCTTCTCTCTCTCTTCAAGAAGATAAATAATCATCCCTTGCAAAGTGTTTTCAATTGGAAAAATGATATTTCATATGAGTTTATTTTTTCCTATGAAATGAAGTGAGAAATGATGTATACTGCATGTGCATGTGCGCGTGTGTGAGTCTAATACCTCAGGGCAAACTTTGTTTTTGTTTTGTTTTGCTTTTTATTACCCAGCCACCCCACCACCCCGCTCTCGTGAAACACAGAAGAAAACATTCAATCAGTGACGTGTATTACAGGCAGGCAGGCAGGCAGATTTCTTGACGAAATTGAATAAACAATGGGATAAAGTGATTTTCTTCTGTTTTTTTTTTTTTGAGGTTCGTAGTTAACTTTAAAGATAATGAGTAGGCTAAGACATGCGTTGGGGGTGGGGAAAGCTCCGGATTAAATAGTTGAGTGACAAATAGAAAACAAAGTTTGTCTCTCTGTTTGTTTGTGGGTGTGTGTGTGTGTTATTAAAAGATTCTACACCTTCGATTGACTCCTTGAAAAACGTAGTGTTGAGTATTTTCTCTAAATGATTAGCTTAAGACTTTTATCCTTCTAATTTCAAGTAACAGTAAAGTTTGTTGAAAGGAAGTGTTCACCTTTTTAATGCGCTAAAGTCAGGTACTTGAATTCCTGGGTGCTAGACTGAGTTCATTCCAGAACTCTTTTGGTTGAATCGCATAACACTATATTGTTGATTATGTAAGCCTCCTAAAGGTAGTTCAAAGGGAGAGAACTACTGCCATTTATTGGTTACAAGATTTCATCAAAAGCTGACATTGGTTAGAGAACCATTGGAAAACCTGCTAGGAAGTACTAGACAACTGTTTCTCCCCAGTTTCGGACTCTTCAGTGCACAAGCCCACCGCGGGTTCGAACTAAGGATCTTCCGGTTACAAGGCGAGCTCTTAAACCATTAAGCCCCTGGGACCCGATCCAATGGCCAGCCCATGAATTCCAACTTCATTCAATTCATGATATAGCGCGACCACTAGCCAGTATCATCGATGAGTATTTTTTCTCACACTTGACCTGCTGTAACCCACTGGTCACAGCTTCCCACTAGAAATTCAAGTAACTACCTACCTGAATAGGACCAGTCCCCAGTGAGCATCTCATTGATATTCTCAAGTATTGGTTTGTAGGGATTTGGTTGACTGGTTACAGGATTTCATCATGAGCTGACATTGGTTAGAGAACCATTGGAAAACCTGGGAGTGCTGGACAGCTGTTTCGTCCTAGTTTTGGACTCTTCGTCAGTACACATCCACCTCTACGGTTCGAACCCAGGACCTTCTGGTTACAAGGTGAGCTAGCTCGTAGACCATTAAGCCGTTTATATTTATGTAAGTATCCAGGTGAACTCATAGAACCAATATAAACGCGCTATGGAGAAAATTCCTAATGAATGTAGCATCATGGAAACAGGATTCTATCTTTTTGGCAGACTGACTGACTGCTTTTGGCGTAGAAATCTGAACAGATGTGTACCAGTTCGGGTTTCCATACTCCTTCCATATAGCATACAAAGCAAAAGAATAGAGTAAGGAAAGATAATAAACAGAAATATGAGGCGAAAAGAATAGTAATATGGAAGAAAAGTATAATTTTATTGGATATTGTAAATCACAAGAAGTGGGTGCATCTGCACAAGTCACCGAGAACGATTTTCAGCCAAGCATATCACCGGTTGTCTCCAGAAACTGGTTCTTAGTATCCTGATTACCACTAACCAGGCAGTCTACACCTCTCTACGTGGCTGGTGGGCTGGCTGACTGCCTTAAGCTAATTGTTGTGGATTTCAGTGACTGATGAAGCCATATTTTGATTTGACAACCACTAGATTTTCCTTTTCCAACCTGATTCGTCCTATATCAGTCAGCTAATATTGTCCTTTGAGGACAGCGATCGATGGCTAGTCATGCATGCGTAACACATGTCCTAATCATCTCAATCGATGTAACTGCTTCACAACCTCGTCGATTGATTTCCTCTCCTTACCTAGCACCTAGCACAAAACTGAAGCCTAACGTCAGTATTGGTCACCTTAATATGCCACAAACTAGCATGGGAGATAGAACGCAGACATATATGATCACAGACAGCTAGCCGGCCTTTTCATGTCATTCACTTGCAATGACCCTGTTTCACAGTAAGGCATAAAAGAAGACAGAGGGGACTGCTGAGCAGTACACACGCTCTTTGGTCGACAGCTAACTGGATATGCCGTCTACGCAGGAGATGGTGTAAGTTGGCAGGCAAATGCCAAACGAGCTTTTTGTATCCGTGCTGAGATTTCTTCAGTGATCAACCCGTTGGGACTGATGCAACTCTTTTTGACAGATTATTAATGGTGTGTCCGTTTGAGACTTAAATCTATTACTCATAGTGTGTTCAAGTTTTTTCTTATTTCTTTTTAAGTTTTTGAAAAATGTTCAAATTCAAATGAAGATTTTGGATAAATTTGAGATTCTTGATCTTAGTGACAAGTAATTCCTTATTTAGACTACGGGATTTTGTGAGGATTTTAATTAATTTTAGTGTAGATTCCGTCACGAACCAATGTGATATCAGTCCTCGTCTTCTACTGTTACAGTTGGTGTTGCTGCCTCCAAACAATGAAGATCCCATGGCCGGCTGCTTGCGAGGAAAGAGACATCTCGAGCCTCTTGCAGGACTTTGAGGCCGTCGCTGAGTTCGTGGGCATCAATGATCTAATGGCAAAGGCGGTCTAGCCGCAGACGCTGCTGAGAGGTCGAGCAAAGGTGGCGTATAACAGTGTGGATAAGTCAGATGACATAAAGGCCTGGAAGATATTGGTTGGACGATTGGTGACAGAGTTCGACACCCCAATAGATAGGCAGCTGGCGATGCAGTAGTTCCGTGCTGTGAAGCTGGGACCGGATGGAAACCCGATAGTGTTAGCAGTGAGACTGGACGAATCTACCACGTTGTGCACTCCCTACATTGGATGAAGAGTTGGAACCGCAGCTATTGGCATACCACTTCGTCAAGAGTGTCGCAGATCACATACCTCAGTAACTACAACTGGTTAACGCTGCACAACCCATGGACATCGGTGAGCTAGCGAAGGTGACCAAACAGCTGTTGAGCATAGCGGTAGCGTTACAATATGACCATCATAAACAATCTGGGAGTGTACCACTGTCTTGAGCTAACGAACTTCCTATCAATCAGTAGATATATAAGACTACTGCTCTAATTCCTGTGCCCAGTGACAACTACCAATACAACTGCGAAATATCTGTCCAGAGCACTCTGGCTTTTAATGATATCGTTAACTTATGCTGTTTCACGACGAAATTCCTTATCTATCCAGGTTCATTTCCAGACTTAAACAATCTTTGTCAAATGCTTAGCTTCAATACAGTTTATTATTGCTAAAATGATTTTCAATCCCAAGTTTGTTGTCATATTGCTTGACTAAGTAATATTATGTGTTTTACCAAAATATTTTTCTCTTTTATTTTCCCACTTTAAGTAAAAACACACACTAACTTCGCAAACGTTTGCCACCGGAAAATTAAAGATTGTAAATATGAAAATCTATAATTAAACACAAGACCTTTTCCAGACAAGAATGAAGTGAAACTCAAAAAAACAAACCCATATTCAGAGTGGCATTCAGCAGATCTTATTTTGCATCAAAACTCAAGTGCATAGAGAAAAATGAGATTTATGTTGTTCTGTAAGCCTTCATAGCATTTGAAGGATAGTGTCACGCTTCCTCTTGTGTTTTCTAATCTACATGTAGGGGTAGTCACACGTACACACACGAAGAATCCATCAATCTCTACAGACTAGAACCACAGAACACCTTCCAAAGTGGTTGTAACAGCAAATAAAGTCATCTGACTCAATCCTAGAAATAGGTGTCAGATGTCAACTGTCGCAAACATATCACCAAGACGGATCATAAAGTTGATTTCAGAAGTGCCTTTAAACCCATACATTAAAACAGTCATGCGTCACATAATTCAATTCGTCAAATCCTTAACCATAAAAATGGTTACAGACAAGTAGATGGAGTAGCCATGGGTTCTCCACTAGGACCCACTAAACAAATACGAAGTGAGGAAACATTACTTGCACAAATGTCCTGGGAAACATTTATCCAAATACACATGCAAACAACCACAGAGATAGATAGATAGATAGATAGATAGATAGATAGATAGATAGATAGATAGATAGATAGATAGATAGATAGATAGATAGATAGATAGATAGATAGATAGATAGATAGATAGATAGATAGATAGATAGATAGATAGATAGATAGATAGATAGATAGATAGATAGATAGATAGATAGATAGATAGATAGATAGATAGATAGATAGATAGATAGATAGATAGATAGATAGATAGATAGATAGATAGATAGATAGATAGATAGATAGATAGATAGATAGATAGATAGATAGATAGATAGATAGATAGATAGATAGATAGATAGATAGATAGATAGATAGATAGATAGATAGATAGATAGATAGATAGATAGATAGATAGATAGATAGATAGATAGATAGATAGATAGATAGATAGATAGATAGATAGATAGATAGATAGATAGATAGATAGATAGATAGATAGATAGATAGATAGATAGATAGATAGATAGATAGATAGATAGATAGATAGATAGATAGATAGATAGATAGATAGATAGATAGATAGATAGATAGATAGATAGATAGATAGATAGATAGATAGATAGATAGATAGATAGATAGATAGATAGATAGATAGATAGATAGATAGATAGATAGATAGATAGATAGATAGATAGATAGATAGATAGATAGATAGATAGATAGATAGATAGATAGATAGATAGATAGATAGATAGATAGATAGATAGATAGATAGACAGATAGATAGATACATACATACATAGATGGATTCCGAAAATGAGTCGCCTGTGACCTTAGTAACTTAATGCTATTATCTTTGACTACGTTACTTAGTTTTGTAGTTTTTAATCTTATGTAAAATTTAAGGTTAAAGTATACACCTTTACTGTGAATGTTAACAGACGTGCAACTTATATCTATGATTTTCTCTCGGTTGAATCTTTCTCAAGTTCATTCATACAAATGAAACTTATTTCTCAAAATGAAAATATTTTATTACTTTAAAGAAAAAAGCATAAAATTGATCAAAATGAAGTTCATGGTTAGTCACACATGATTAATTATTCTAGTGATTGTCAGAAATGCTGATATACTTGTTTCAAGTAGGCCCACAGATGGATCCCACCACCCACGATTTCCTCCTAGAATTGCAGGCGACTTCGTCCCACAGTCAGACCACTAGACAGAATAAGATTAAGTTTCAAGAGTTGGTGTTAGTTGCGCTAAAATCATGAACTGATAGAAGTTTGAATTGATGGCCCTGTGATTGGATGGTCTACGAGACTGACTTGTCACTTGAAGGTCTTGGTTTCGATCTTTGGTAGAGTCATCGATGATCCAAGATGAAGAGCCCCGAACTAGGAAGAAACAGCATTTTAGTACTCCCCATCAGTTTACAGTGGTTCTCTAACTGATATCAATCTGTGGACAAATTTACAACAAATCAATTCTCAACAAACTAACTCTTGAAAATATTCCCACTAATGTAAAATCTCCAAATGGCATAATTTCCAAAACATTGTGAATTTAACTGAATATTAAAATCACACCATTTTTATTCATTTCATTGTGTAACTAGTTGTTTAATACAAAAATTAAATTAATGTCTATCATTACAAGTATTGAACCTACTTGCCATACACATAAAAACAAAAATTTCCATAATTCAACTCTCAGTAGAATTCATACATTCACATTTATTTATACTTAGCTGTTGATGTCTCTTTTTTCCCCAAAGTGAATAAATAATAGTATGCACGTGAAAGTATTTCTACTGCTTTCTACATGTAACCATAGTAATAATATAAATATTAATATAGTAAAACAACTGTTTTAGGACTATATGATAAATGACATTTCATGGAAGTTAATATTATTATTATCATTATCATCATCATTATTTAGCTTGAAGATAATAACTACAATGTACTCCCCTACTTCAACAGAATGTTATACATCTCTCCTTCTCTCTAGGGAATACTAATCTGTTGACCATCATTTAAACATTCAACAAAATTGTGACAATAATATTCACTAAAACAATGGTTTTGTTTTGCTTCTTTGAATGTTTGTTTTTTGAAATTTTAGAAACAACGGTAAGCGCGCATTTTAAAATACGTGTTTAAGGAATTTTAAGTGGTATATATATATATATATGTATATATATATATATAAGAGGAAAGAAATTTCTGCCAACCTAAATAAATAGCAAGCATGGTGTGAGAACGCACCAATGACCTTGAACGCATACCATTCATTGGATTACAGAATCTGCCATTATTTCAGCGCCGATATAAACTCTGTACACGAATAGGTGTGCAGTTTCATGCTGATCTAGTTTTTAAATGCTGTTTGGATAGTGGGTTGATAGCACGTTACGTTTAGGATTAGTATTAGGGTTAAGATTAGGGTTAGGGTTAGGATTGGAGTTTGGTTTTTTTAATTATTATCTAAATGAAACCGTTCTGATAGCTATGAAACTTCGAAACTTATATTCTTCATGGTAATTGGGAGGTATTTTTTCAATTACGTCAGGGTAAAATATTGTCTTGAATGTATTTCATCATGATTAACATGTTAAATTTACTTGTAAATAAATGGCTTTTTTGATGCAGAAAATACGGCAGGTTCTGTAATCCAATGAATGGTGTGCGTTCTAGGTCATTGGTGCGTTCGCACTCCGTTGGTCGAAATGTCTATGCACTCGATAAGGTTGAAATAAGATTTCTCAATGAATAGAAATTGTACTTGTGACTAATAAAGAAATCTTCATACTTAGGTGCTTTTTATTTACCTTTAAGAGATGTTTCATTTGTCTTTTTAAAATTATTACACAGCTTAGATTATGAGTAGACATAAAACATAGATTTCCAGTTTTATTGATCGCCAGGTAAGATCTAGTATCATACGTCTAATCCTGCATTTCGTGCAGACTGAATTCTATCAGTGAAGTTTGCAATTTGGCTACCAACCTACATGGCTGACCATCGCGACACAATCTGAATTCATATCAGATGGTTGGAGGTCAGTTTCGAGCGCTGGGTGATAAGAGTTAGAATCTCAGAGCGGACATGAGTTTCTTCATGACTACAAGTATTTCTTGCTGACTGGTGGGGGCCAACAAGCACGCAACCTAGGTATGAGGCTTCGCACAGATTGTTTCCAACCATGTAACATAGAATGCGACTAGAAGAATACTGAGCCTCAGAGGAACAAAACTCTGATTCTTTAGGATTTCGATCCCCTGGCCGTTATTTTGGCTGCTATAACCATTGCCAACCTTTAATTCACGATATATGGGCAAAATATATTAAATATTCCCATAGTAAAATTTAGAACAACACATTTAAGCGAACAATATTGTTTTCAATTAGATCTCATCAGGCTTAACTCTAATATATATAAGTTTACAAATAAAATTCAAATATAAACCAATCATGGTGTTTTGTCTATAGGATAATACGATGGTGAATATAAATTGTGCAATTAGTCATAATAGTAGTAATGATAATAATAAATATAGTAATAATAGAAATGGTCTTATCAATAATAAGGATGAAAAAGTGAGGCAATCTGTGATAACACGAATAATGAAAAACAGCATGATTAAACAAACAACTGTTCAGGTGGAAGTAGTCGATAAAGGCTAGTAAAAACAAATGAACCGATTAAGTAATGTTAGATTGTAAGGGTAGGAAATGAAACACGTTTATAATGAAGATAAGATTAAGGGATGATAAGAAAGGGGATGAAAATACAAACAAAGGGTGGTGTAGAAGTTATTAGTTGGTTACGTCCTAATAGGCCAAGGGAGGGATAAAGGCTGTACGAACTTTTTTTGAATACATAATTTAGGTTTATTAGTTCGAATGCCCATTGCCTCAGCTGTATGTAGTAGACGAATACGAAGTCTATTGGAAAGATTCGGTGGGATACGATGAATCACTTTGAAAGCTCTCGTTTTCTCAATTACATGACCACTATCAATTAAGTGTGACAAAATTGAGCTACGGATTGTTTTTGTCTGTCCTTTGCCAAACCACGATGGGAGATGCTCACTAACACGTTGGCTAAGCTGTCTAGTAGTACGCCCAATATAACTGTCACCGCAGGTGCAGTTGAATTGATAAATACACATAGATGTGGCAAAACTATCAAGCTTATCCTTCGTTTGCGTCGCAATCATTCGTCGGCTAGAGAATGACAAACATAGGTGTGCTGCGTAAAATGTTCTTCGCATACTCCTTGAAAGTCTTTGGAATAGAATCTCACTTGATAAGTCACCATTAAGTTGTAACTTAATAAATAGAGGTTTCTTACGTGCCGTCAGAGTCTCCGGTTTTTTCTCCGATGTTTTCATATGTTTCTTTATGAAATTACTCGGATAGCCCATCTCCATCAAGGATTCGTGAATATATTCAAATTCCTTTTGTAAGAGGTCATCTGTACATATCTTTCTTGCTCTGCTCGCAAGACATTTTACAACATTCCTTTTATATTTAATGGGCACGTAACTAAGGAAGTGTGTATATTGCCCTGTGAAAGTGCTTTTTCTATACACGCTTCTCCCAAGTGACCCATCTTCTCTCCTACTTAGCAAGACATCCAGGAAATGTAGTTTATTGTCGTGCTCCTCTTCACAAGTAAAGGTAAGCGAAGGGTGGACGTTGTTGAATTTCAGCAACAATTCGTCTATATTAACATTCTCGTCAGCTAAGATAACTGTATCATCGACATATCGGTAATACATATCAAACTGCTTGATGATGTCCTTCATTTTCCCGTTTTCAAGTTTTGCGAGAAAGAAGTCAGCTAACATTGGGCCTAATGGTGAACCCATAGCTATTCCATCTACTTGTCGATAGTATGCATTATTAAAGACGAAGTGAACATTCATTGTGCATTTAAGAAGTAATTCTTTGAGGCTACACAAGGGGATTCCTAAGTCTAATTGCCTTTCGGCGATTTCTTGACAAATATAGTCTACTGTTTCCATAAGCGGTATATTAGTGAATAGTGATGATACATCCATGGATAACATGCGTTTATACATCACATTAGTCTCGGATATTTTAGAAATAAAGTCAAAGACATCGCTAATTCTAATCGCTAATTTTGAATGATCAAACTAAATTCCAATCTCTTGGGGTTTCCAAAGACCTCAATGGAAGAGCGGAGAAACTAATGACCGACTCCCTCAAAAAACTGAACCAAATAGGAGTATTATCACCAACCACGTATGAGTCCATGAAGCCAACGGGTACTTATACTCCACGTCTTTACGGTCTACCAAAAGTTCACAAACCGGGTCTTCCTCTTCGCCCTGTTTTAGATATGTATAACTCTCCATTTCATGGAACAGCGAAGTGGTTAGTGAAGATTTTGGGTCCTTTGCACAGAGAAATCGTGCAACATAGAATTAGCGATGTCTTTGACTTTATTTCTAAAATATCCGAGACTAATGTGATGTATAAACGCATGTTATCCATGGATGTATCATCACTATTCACTAATGTACCGCTTATGGAAACAGTAGACTATATTTGTCAAGAAATCGCCGAAAGGCAATTAGACTTAGGAATCCCCTTGTGTAGCCTCAAAGAATTACTTCTTAAATGCACAATGAATGTTCACTTCGTCTTTAATAATGCATACTATCGACAAGTAGATGGAATAGCTATGGGTTCACCATTAGGCCCAATGTTAGCTGACTTCTTTCTCGCAAAACTTGAAAACGGGAAAATGAAGGACATCATCAAGCAGTTTGATATGTATTACCGATATGTCGATGATACAGTTATCTTAGCTGACGAGAATGTTAATATAGACGAATTGTTGCTGAAATTCAACAACGTCCACCCTTCGCTTACCTTTACTTGTGAAGAGGAGCACGACAATAAACTACATTTCCTGGATGTCTTGCTAAGTAGGAGAGAAGATGGGTCACTTGGGAGAAGCGTGTATAGAAAAAGCACTTTCACAGGGCAATATACACACTTCCTTAGTTACGTGCCCATTAAATATAAAAGGAATGTTGTAAAATGTCTTGCGAGCAGAGCAAGAAAGATATGTACAGATGACCTCTTACAAAAGGAATTTGAATATATTCACGAATCCTTGATGGAGATGGGCTATCCGAGTAATTTCATAAAGAAACATATGAAAACATCGGAGAAAAAACCGGAGACTCTGACGGCACGTAAGAAACCTCTATTTATTAAGTTACAACTTAATGGTGACTTATCAAGTGAGATTCTATTCCAAAGACTTTCAAGGAGTATGCGAAGAACATTTTACGCAGCACACCTATGTTTGTCATTCTCTAGCCGACGAATGATTGCGACGCAAACGAAGGATAAGCTTGATAGTTTTGCCACATCTATGTGTATTTATCAATTCAACTGCACCTGCGGTGACAGTTATATTGGGCGTACTACTAGACAGCTTAGCCAACGTGTTAGTGAGCATCTCCCATCGTGGTTTGGCAAAGGACAGACAAAAACAATCCGTAGCTCAATTTTGTCACACTTAATTGATAGTGGTCATGTAATTGAGAAAACGAGAGCTTTCAAAGTGATTCATCGTATCCCACCGAATCTTTCCAATAGACTTCGTATTCGTCTACTACATACAGCTGAGGCAATGGGCAAAATGTTTAGTATATGCTCGTTATCGAAACTATTCCCACTCAGACTAATTTATATGAATATATATATAAACGAAGGTTAGTCAGTCAGCTTTCCAGCATTTAACGGGCTTTAAAGTAAAACGCCGTTTGTCAACTCTTTACTAGTTACAAACAGAGAAATTAAACACTGACAAAATCGTTTCAAAAAAATGTTTAATACCGGTAAACCACAGCTTATATTTTCCACGCAACCGATTATGATTCCAAACCCGAAAGACGAAGTAGGCTAGACTAACCTCTTCAATGTGTGTTTATAAATTCACTTGCTGCTCCTGTGGAGCTAGTTATACTGGCCGCACAAAGCGCACGCTTTCCAAAAGCATCTCTGAACATTATCCGGCATGGTTAGCAAAAGGACAATGTAAGACAATTACTAGCTCACTTCTAGAGCACTTGATGAACTAAAGCCACGTAACTCCACCAGAGTCGTCTTTCAAGATCATCTACAAAGTGAAGCCAAATGGTACACAGGACGTCAGGTTTCGGCTTTTGTGTATGGCGGAGGCTCTGGCAATTCATCAATACAACCCTGAACGCTGTATACAGAAAACGTCTATCTAATCTCTTATTCTAACTTGGTCTTAACCTCTTCACTAGTCGTTCTTGGTAAATAAAAAATTTTGAATTTTTCTTTTCATTTTCATTTTATTTTTAGTTTGCTTTTACTTTATTAATTAATTCACAATTATCACTCTCATATGCTCCTTTTGTATATTTTCACACCCTCTTCACACTTGTTAAATTGACACTCAAATACCTTTATTCTCACTCAATAGCAATTTTAACCTTATCAAATTTCTATCTTTGTGCCGTTGAGTACCACGTAATTTACAACTTTTAATTTTCACTTCTAAAGCCACTTCTGAGTAATTATATCCCTTATGTTACCCCTTATTACTCAATAATAGACCACTACATATTTTCTGGTAAATATAAATACGACTGTACAGTACAGCTTCTGAAGATGATTTCGTCGATAAAGAAAATTTCCTTCACTGAATCTGTCTTTTATTTTCCTCATAACCGCCTCTTATTGCATCTATGACTTCAACTGCTCATGCATGGAGCCAGTTATAATGACCGCTGCTCTAGGAACCTCCTTTTCCAGTGTGTTTAAATCAAAGTGTTCTATTTTAGATCACCCACTACAAACAGGCCACAAAGCTATCAGCATTGAAGAATCTTTCTCTACTGTTTATCGACTGTCTATTAAGTATTACCAAAGGCCTGTAGATACCGACTGTTTCAAACAGTGGAGGCCATTGCAATTAGCTTAAATCAATTAGAGCTATGAGAGTAGAAGAAACAGGTCCAACTACTATTGCTACCCTGAGCGGCTGTAAGTAAACTCTGTGTTAGTTCCCTTAATTTATCGGAATTTGAATCAGTTTAGTGCTATATTAATGCATATTAACCCTTACTGAATCATAACACCATACAAAAAATGGTACATTAGAGGCAATTCGAAGAAACCTCAAAAATACTGGGATTCGCACCACGTTTAAACTAACGAATCTAATTAAAAATAAGATAAATCAACTGAAAGATCCAATAAAAATGATGGATGAAAACAATATAATTTACAAACAGATATCTTGTGCCGAATGTCCGACTAAATATGTGGGTCAAACGTCCAGATCACTCAAAATAAGAGTGAATGAACATAAACGCCCAAATAAAGGTCAATCAAACAGGAGCACAATTTTACAACAATTTAGAAAAACATTCATCTATAGCTGCATATGCATAGGACAAAAACCACAGTATTGATTGGAACAATGTTTGTATTCTAAAAATGAATATGAACAAATGGAAAGTTAAACTTATAACAGAATTTTTTTTAGTTGGTTTGTAAGGATTAGATTTGTTTATACGAGTTTGACTACGGTTTGATATCAGTTAGAGAACCACTGAAAACCAGCACTGGAGTACTGGACAGCTGCTTCATCCTGGTTTGGGAATCACCGACAGTACATACGCACCAGTATGTGTCGAACTCAAAACCTTCCAGTTACAAGGCAAGCTCGTAGACCATTCAGCCATTAGGACCCGCTTCAATGGTCAGTCCATGTATTCTAACTCCTATCAATTCGTGATTAAGCGCGACTACCGACCAATGTCATTCGTAATACATCAATCCTCATACTTGACTGGATGAACCTCATTGGCCATTACTTCTCACTAGAACTCCAGGAATCTCTGTCCTGTAGCAAGTCACTAGCGAGAATCAGATTAACTTTCTATAGTTGATTTGTAAGGATTAGATTTGTTTTTAGGGACCCCTATGGGTGCGTACAGTCGATGATTTCCAAACTAGGATGCAACAACTGTCCAGCACCCCCTGGTTTTTAATGGTTCTTTAACTGATTTCAATCCGTGATCAACTTGTTATAATAGAATCTGTATTCATTAAGGTCACACTGGATACATGTAACAAGGGTGACTCAGTACAACTGTCAACAACCTGGACCAGTAGGGTGCAGCAGGTCGGGTGTGAGGACAAATACTCACCGAAGACATTGGCTAGCGGTTGCGCTATATCGTGAATTGGCAGAAGTTAGAATTCATGAGCCGTTGGATCGGGTCCCAGTGGCTCAAGGGTCTACGAGGTCTCCTTGTAACCAGAAGGTCCTGGGTTCGAACCCCGGTGGGTGTTTGCTGCTGAAGAATCACAAACTAGGACGAAACGGCTGTCCAGTACTCCCAGCTGGTTTTCCAATGGTTCTCTAACCAATGTCAACTCATGATGAAATCCTGTAACCAATCAACCAAATCCCTACAAACCAATACTTGAAACCTGGAATAGAATTCTGAACACATAAAAATGAATGAACAAAAAAAGAACTACTTATATAAGTAGAAATCATAAATGTGTGAATTAAAAAACAAAACAATTCCAAAAATCAGTTGGTGTGATCACGGGCAGTAATTTTTGCTCGAAATATTACCAAAAACACAAAAACTTATCATGGTGTGTAAACCATTGAAATATAATTATACTTTATTTGATCTATTCCACAATGCTCAAACCTTTTACTGACATTAAAGCATTAATGTTGTTATTAATAACGATATTTCTTTGATTATTGTGATCAAATAAATGTAGCGCCTTATGACGACGAGTTCATCGGGAAGAATATTCTTTGTTCCATAATCAGTCTTTTAAATTTTTAATGAACATTTTCAATCAATTGCTGAAATGAATACCACCCTGATTTTAACATCGATTTTCTAAATTGTATCTTTAATTTTTAATCTTCATCGCCATCATTTGAATCGTTATGTACAACTAATACAGATAAATTTCAGCTAAATATTCTGCAAAAGATACTGCAGACTACAGAATAAACATTTTCTGTTAGTGAATATAAATTTATTACAGGAATTAATTTGTCACACTTATATTGGACGGTTGGAGGCAATCGTCAAGAAGCCCATTCTGAACTAGGTTTCGTGCTAGGTGGCACTCACCAGTAAGTCACCCAGGCGTATCTGCAACCGCGAAGGAACTCATGTCCCTTCTGAGATTCGAACCCGCGTCACCCAGTGAGTACTGCATTCAGATATTTTACCACTGAGCTAGATACGCCTTACTGACTGGCTGGTGAGTGCCAACTAGCACGACACCTAGATCAGGCTAGGCTTACTGCCGATTGCCTCTAACCATTTCATATCATCAGATCAATGTGCACCGTGATGACCTGGCATCTAGTGGCATGGTGGACACATTGAGAACCTGACTGACAGAATTCAGTCTGCATCAAAGAAAGGACTAGACACATTGCACACTAGTTACTAGTGTCCAATCAAAATTGTCACATTTATATTTTATTTTTATCATTGAAATCTGAAAATAAAATAAAATTGGATAAAATAAGTCATCAAACTTAGCATCACATAAATTGACTTGATCATTAATTCTAATAGATACTGTTCAAGTTTGTTGATATAATGTTATTTAATTAGATAACTAACACATCATACAACACAATAGGCTGAAAGGTTTCCATAGATTTATCTTCCTTGAAGGACACTGAACAATACTTTGACTTTTGGAAAACAGAAAGATTGAGCGAAGAAATATTTACTTTTCACTTAGATCCTCATCACATATAAAATCCACTGACTCCATTAACGGTACTTTTAACACAGCTATCTAGGCTTCAGAGCACTTTTCAAAATGAACATTCCCCATTCACAAAAGAATGGATACTGAACAAAGAGTACCCTTTTTGATAACTTCATCATCAGTCTGTACAGTTATATATACATTATAGTGAATGAATGAATTAGTGTTATGAATAACATTAATGTTGTTTAAATAACATCGAATCAATAATATCAATAAACTACAGTTCAGTAGCATCAACATAAATAAGCTGAATGTCAGAAAAATTAGGAAAGATAATATAACAAATTCATAAGTTTATAGTTTCTACTGAAGGCCAGGGTAGTAGAAATGGCTGGACTTGTTTCTTTTGAACACAGAGCACTGGTTGTTTGAGGTGAATTGCAATAGCCTCTGCTGTTTAGAGCATGCGGTGCTTCGATGATTTTGGCAATTTATTAGGCAACCGGTAGATTATAGAGAAGGATTCTTCAATGCCGGCTGGCTTTGCGGCCGGTTTGCACCAGATGGTCCAATACCGAACTGTTAATGGTTTTCACCACACCTTTACTTAGCCATAGTGGGAGATGTTCTCGAGTGAGCACAAAAAATCAAGTTCCTGGAGCAGCGGCCAACATAACTCGCTCCACAAGCTCAGTTGAATTGGTAGATACAATTTGAAGTGGCTAGTCTAGGTACTTCACCTTTCAGTAGAGGTAGCACTATCGGTCATATAGAGAATAAAACGTGTAATTCGCCAGTATTAAAAGTTCTTTGAACTGATTTTCGTAATTTCCTCGTAATTATCTCACTTGGTATATCGCCCTTGAATTGTAGTCGTATATAAAGTGGCTTCTTGTTTACGGATAGTGGGCGGTCATTTTCCGCTTTCTTTGTCATGTGCTTCTTGATATATTTCTCAAGATAGCTATTTTCGATCAAAGTATCGTATAGAGTGCTTAATTCATCTTCAATTACTTCTTCTAAGCATATAGCTCTAACTCTGTAGCTGAGGGTCTTCACTAAATTTCTTTTGTACTTGATAGGAACGAAGCTGTGAAAATGTGTATATTGTCATGTCCAAGTGCTTTTTCTATGCAAATTTCTTTTTATGCTACCATCTGGTTTTCTTGTAAGGAGGAGGACATCCAGGAAGACAATTCTGTCTTGGGATTCCTCTGCACATGTGAATTTCATAGCCAAAGGTACTTCATTGAATTCAGTAATTATTGTACTCCAATCAGAACCATTATCACAAAGAATGAATGTGTCATCCATATATCGGCAATAAAATGAGAGCTTTCAAAAATCTGAAAGCCTGAGATCCATGATAATATAAAATTACCTACCCATTGTATACAGAATTAATGTGATGTAATACTTGAGTTTCTAACAAGCAAAATAAAGGGTGAAACGTTTTACTGACTGACTGACTGAGTTTCGTTAGAGACTGTAGCCCAAAAGTGTAGCAGATCAATTTACCATAATCCATGTAGAATACAAAAGTAGAGAAAAGAAAATTCAAAATAGCTAAAGTTAGTAAGAAAAAATATTAACATGAGGAAACATGGCGGTGCTATGGATATGAGAGATCACAAAGAGTGATGAATGCACCTACACCACAGAGAATAATTTAGGCAATATCACCAATGGTCTGAAGCCATTGACCCTTAGAATCTCCAGGACTTCAGATAAGCAGTCAAACCCCTCACCTATCAAAGATTTCATAAAATGATGTCAAATTTTGGTCTGCTCACTACTAGGTCTTTTCCAGCTTGTCAGCTAACATTACCGGGCTTAGTATGCGTAATACATGTCCTAACATCTGAATCGATGTAGCTTCACATTCTCATCGATTGATTTTCTCTCCGTATCTAACAATGTATGCTTAACCCCGATATTACTCACGCTATTATACCCTCAAATACAGGGGACAGAACGAAGACACGTAGCCTTTTCATGTCTTCCACTTTCGACGGCCGTGTCTCATAGCCATAAAGAAGGACACAGTGAACTGCTGTGAAGTACACATGTGTTTTGATCGGTAGCCGGAGATGACGTAAATTGGTAAATGTCACGCGAGCCTTTTGTATATGTACTACGATTTCATCTGTAGTCAGTACATTAAGGCTGACATGACTTCCCGAATAAGTTAGATGGGGGTCAGCAGGCACTTTCAATTCACTCCCCAGTGTAGTTCAGTCTAGTCCTGTAGAATCATCTTACATTTTACAGAATCCAAGCATTCGAAGACTGCTTCTCAAGGTGGTCAGAAAACTCCACATATTATCAGCGTCTTCACCTGGTAGCAAGTCAATCCCTTAGTCTTTGAAGTCAGTTACGGTCCATTTCATTACTACATATGTGATAAGAGGCGAACAGTAGGCATCCTTGACAGACACCACTAGTTGTCGTCAATTTAGATTGCAACTCTCCCTAGGCTGATACCTGATTGGCTTCCTGAGTTCTAGTAGAGTGCCCTGATTAGTGCGATTTGCTTTCTCAGCATTTTCTTCACAACCAAACTCTGCCATAATGCCTATCAGCTGACAGAATAGAATTTCACTTTCAGATCAAGAAATATGGCAATTGTTGGACGCCGGTAAATATGCCTGTGTTCCAGAATCTATCGGAGGGTGAATAATATGATCAATATACCCCCTACCTGGTCTGGTTTTCTCGAGTTTGTTTTTCTCGAGCGCTACTCAATCTACGTATGATTATTGAGCTTAGGATTTTGAGTATCATATTAGTCAAGCTAATCCCTTACAATTATCACAGGGAAACTTGTCTCCCTTCCTGTATACCAGGATAATCAATAACTGACAGCAGTCTAACGGAACTACTTCTGATTCGCAGACATTGTTTAATACCCTAATTAATCCAGACAACAGTTTGTCGCCATCGTCCTTCAACGCACCCCTGGATGGAGGAGACCAGTGTCTAATTCTCATTCAAGTGGATGTTACACTCTCGACAAGTTGAGTGCGGCTGTAGGCCATTTAAAAAGCTCCTCCCAGTTGTCTATCCTGAGAGCTAATTAGAGCGCCATCTATCTCAGAGATTGTGTCACTTATTATTTTCCTTTTCCCACATGTTTCCTTAATAAGCCTAAAAATAGTTGTCTGATGTTACTTATCACGAACAGTATATTGTACTGTGTGTTCGTTACATGTATGGCACTTCCTTAACCCCATGGAAATCCACTCTTGGAAATCAAAAAAAAACATACACAAATAAGATGTCAGTACAGTGAGTATTTTACTCACTGAATGTGAAATCTTACAAGTCAATCAATCTTTGAAGAAGATAAGAAATTATAACACATTAAGTTAATTCTTCAATGAAACACTTTTTTTATCCTGTAGAGTAGTAAAAACAGGAAAAAACAACTTAAGAATTCCCTAATGATTTATTCTTCTGCTCATCATATCGGACAATGATAGATAAGTTTATCTTTGTTACGGAATAACTCTAGCGCTACACTTTTTTATTTCAAATTACTTAATCCTTTATTATTTATTAGATTACCAAAGAGACGGAGAGAGAGAGAGAAAGGATGAGGGAAATTTGCAACAAAAAAGAGCCCCAAAAGGATAAATTTTCACATGAATATCATAAAAGTTTCATTCTTCATTTCCCCACACACACCCGCCCTCCTAAATCAATGTTGCATGATATTCACAGCGAAAACAGCAGTTTGTTTTCAGAAAAGATAATTCTGAATACTAAAGCCTTTCTGTGTGTGTGTGTGTGCGCGCACATGAAACTTGTTCAACAATAGCGTTCTACTTTTGTTTTTCCCTCTTTAGAATATTAAAAGAAATTATTACAGGAATAATGAATAACGCTAAGCAGATAGACTAAATTTCAAAACGTCTTTTGCATTTTTGATTGGACACTATTGATACAAGTATAAAACTTGGGCACTGTGGTAGAGTGTAACTCCATTATGGATAAGATTTTATTTATTATTTATTTATTTTTGATTACAGCTTGATGCCACACCGTATTTTCAGTACAAGTATGGAATTTTCAGCATGGATATCGGGAGCCCAAATTTTGCAGGCCGACCATAGATATCGGGTGTGCGTCGGCAGGGGATCGAACCCCGGACCATGTGCATGGTCGGCGAGAGTCCTAACCACTGCGCCACCGACGCACACACAGTGTTACACAGTTGTGTGAGTAACTTGATATGATTATGAGGAATAATTTGTGCTCGAAATGTCATCAGTTAATATTACTGTGTAACACTGTGTGATTTATCAAAATAAAATCTTATCCATAATGGGGTGATTGAACACTAGTCAGTAACTTCTGCAATGGGTGTATGTGTGTACCTAATCCTTCGTTTGCTGCAGACTGAATTCTATCAAAAACTTCATGCAATTCTTCCCATTAATAAACTTGAACAAAGCAAGAATAACAATTGTACCAGGATAATATGAGCTCATCTTTTATTATTATTTCAAGGATTCTTCTCAACTGGTTACAACCTGAACGATAAAAAATATGAATTACATTACATTACAGATTTGAACATACGTTTCCACGATCACAAGGAGTAATTGGTAGGAAGTAAAAGTAACATTAGTCCGGAATAATTTAACGAATTAAGAGTTACAAACACTGATTATTTATAGACAATTAGGCTTGGAAACAAAAACAGAGTTGCGTATATATATGTGTGTGTGTATAGAAACAAGGTTTAGCTAGAAAGAGCATAACAAAGAGTAGATTACGTAACTAGAGAAAATGTTTTATCTAATAGCCAATAGAAAAAAAAGAAGAGAAAGAACGAGGTAGGGTGAGTCATGTTTAGATAAGAGAGAGTAGAGTTTTCTAAACAAGAAAAAAGTGACTCATAAAAGTTGTATATTGTGTTATCACCAGGGCAGTGCAAGACTCACCACTGTCTCTTTCTGCGTACATAGATTTGGTTTAAGTCGTCTGATAGCAACTGCTTCAGCAAAGCATAGCAAGCTAGGTTTCTTTTGCTTGTTGATTATTTTGAACGGTTTCAGGTTGTCTACAATATGACCAATGTCAAATAGATGACGTGCAATCGCACTGTTTAATGCTTGTGGACCTGTCCGTCTCAGGTTCTTTGGTATGTGTTCAGAAATGCGGACAATAACCCTTCTCTCTGTTCTTCTGATATATGTATCAGTCAAGATTACAATGTGGCTACCATGCCACTAGGTGGTTCGTCATCACGGTGCACTGTGAATTGTTGGTATTAGATGGTTGGAGGCAATCGGCCACAGGAAGCCCAGTCTGACCTAGGTGTCGTGCTAGGTGGCACTCATCAGTCAGTCAGTCAGAAAGGCGTATCTGCAACCACCTTGAAGGAACAACTCATGTCCTTTCTGAGATTTGAACCCGCGTCATCCAGTGCCGCCTACAATCAGAGACGTTACCACTGAGCTATTCGGACTCGCGATTGACCTCCTCTAGGACTGTATTGGAAGGTGTTGTTTATAATACATAAATACAGAGAATATATGTAAACACTTTTAGGCAGTTATATAAATGATGTTAACAAAACTATGTATCACATAATATTATAAAGAGGTATTATAACCATGTAACAATACTGTCACTAGATTACCCTTGGGATGCTACATAACTAACAATGTAACAAATGGGATTATTGATTGGAAACTCTCCCCTAAACAATGCATTTATAATATTGATGCCTATTTGACTATTTCATCTAACTGTTTAATTATTATTATTCCTTTCCCAAAGTGTACAGATCTTCTTTTGATTTAATCCTTATTAATGGTCTTCGTTTGTGATTGATTAGTATTCTTAATGTTTCACTTTACTGTTGAGTGATGGTGAATAGGGTTAAGCTATGGGGACTACCTGACTTCGAGCTGTCAGTAAGAAACGTGTTTTGAAATAATAGAGAAGATTTATAGCTCAGGTGGATGATTTTTAATTAGTTGTGTTCTCTGAGCTGGTTGATTTAGTTGCTAAGCATTTTATACTAAAACCTCAGCTGAAGATGTTCTCCAGAAGGACGACGAAAGCTTCGCAGTTGAATCAGCTAGGTCGGAGAACACAGCTAATCCAAGAAAAGTGTTTAGTGTGTTTGATTCTTGATGACAGAGTTTTAAACCTCTAAATATTCCCATTATTATTATTAGAACAAGACATATAAGCGAACAATATTGTTTTCAATTAGATCTTCTTCAGGCTTAACTCTAATTTACATAGATTTATATATAAAACAGAATGTAACCACTGACTCTGACTTTGTGGATCAAATAATAATAATGTGTTAAACGTTTTCCAGGTCAGTAATAACGATGATTATAATGATAACAAAATAGTGATAATAAGGTTTATGCAGGTGGCGATAAGAATAACGAAGGTAATAATATGTGTATATGTAGATAATTCAATAAGCAAATTAGGCCAAATCTCAAAAGTTACGTAATACTAAAGGTGAAGTGGACAGATGATCAGAGTTGAAATAAATATCATAAAAGTACGAAGGAAATGGAAAATAAGGAAGGGATGGAGGATTTTATTTAGACTTCACCTTGACCAAGGGAGAGACAAAGGTAGGACAAACTTCTTTTGTATGCAATGACTAGGATTGTTCTCTCGAATTAATTCCCATAGCTTCGGCTACGTGTAAAAGGCGGTTTCGAATTCCGTTCGAAAGGTTCAATGGAATGCGATAGATAACTTTGAAGGCACTACTTCTGTCCACTTGGTGACCGCTATCAATCAAATGAGTCAAAATAGAACTTCTTATAGATTTTACTTGGCCTTTTTTACTTTGTCTAGTTGGGTCAGTAGGGTCCTTTAGCCTACAGAGTTGCTCCCTATTTCCTACTTTATAAAGAATCATATTTAGGGTTTCAAATGTCTCTTCCTTATCTGGTAAAATTGTAGATGCCTTAAATTCCTTATTTGTTTTATGGTAAGTGCTGCCACTACTATTCCTTCTTCTATTGTCAGTATTTCTTGAACTTCCTAGTAAATTTTATGCTGTAGTTATTGAGCATCAATGCTTTTTCTATAAGCAAACCTAGATAATGAAATCTAACAGTGTCCTTTCTGCAAAAAAAATGTAAAAATGACTGTTACCTTGGAAGTGTGGTATGCACAGAGAATTTTAGTATTTCATAAAAAGTCCCATCCAAGCATTAATACAAACAAGAGAAGTAGTTCAGGAAAGAGGTTCTTTTCGAAGAACTCATTTTCCTCTTTAGCTGTACAATCGTATAAAAGTTTCCGTTTTCATGGCCAAAAATTATTCTCAAGCGCAATCGTCAGACACCTAACTGAAGTGAAACTTACAGTGAAAATTAGTCAGGCTTTCAAAATAATCAATACACAAATAAAAACGTGGTTACTTTGGTTCGCAGAAGCCACTGCCATCAAAAGACTTTGACCCAACCTATGCATATAGAAAGAGAGTGTGATTAATCTCTCACTACCCTAGTAGCCTCAATTGTTTTGTGCGTGTGCTTTTGTGTTTTGTTCTGTCGCATAACATTCTACTCAATGTTGATTTTGATTTCCCCTCTCTGACTGAGTTGAACTCACTATTGGGCTTCCAAATCTACTAAATTAAATTATTTTATCTATTTTATAATTTTACTTGACTATTCACCCCCACCCTCCTGAAATCCTCACTATAAATAAAAAACCAATACTTGAAAATTAATCTGATGCTCACTAGCGACTGGCCCTATTCACGCAGTGATCTGAGTTTCTAGTGGGAAGCCGTGACCATTAGGGTACAGCAGGTTGAAGATGAGGCAGTAACTCAAAGAAGACATTACGAAATGGTCGCACTATGTCATAAATTGGCAGAAGTTAGAATTCATGGGCTGGCCATTGGATCGGGTCCCAGTAGCTCAATGGTCTACGAGCTTCCCTTGTAGCCAGAAGGCAGGGTTTCGAACCCTGGCGGTGGGTGCGTATTGCTGAAGAGTCCCAAAGTAGGCTGACGAAACGGCTGTTCAGTACTTCCAGGAAGGTTTTCCAATGCTTCTCTAACTGATGTCAGTTCATGATGAAATTCTCCAACCAATCAAACAAAAGCGAAAAAATTCTCTACAAAACCAATACTTGAAAATACAAGAGTTATAAGGAGTTAGAAAAGCAAGCAAACAAAACCAAGCCAGTAGAAATCAACATGGTTGTTATCATGATAGTAGAAGTTGTTGAATAATTTTCTTTTGTATGCATAGCTCTGGGTTGCTTTTTAACTGAATAACTAAAGATTTAGCAAGGCAATGAAAACGAAGGCGTATTGCCTTAAGTGAAATGTGTTCTTCACTTTGTAGATTCCTTTGAAGGAGGCATTTGTTGAGATGGAATGACTAGATGGAACACCTTGTCAACAGTGATGAACCTATTATCACTGACAACCTATCGTTGTTAGCTATGCAGTCACGATTGGTCCATGCACTGGTATGACAATCTGACCGGATAGTTTCTGACTAATTTATTTTTGAGGACCTTCAAGGCAATGTAATCAATCAGACATTGATTATTTAGTTATTATTGAAATTTCTGTGGATGTGTAAATAATATACATATACCCGGTTTTTTGAAAAATAAAACTTGTTGTTGTCGCGGTTGTCGCAATTTAATCTGACTTTTGTGTCTATCTCAGTGTGGGGAATATTTTCAGGTAATCAGTTGGATATGGGGTCATGTCTTCGAGGCTTATTGTAGTCAGTATATAGACGATAGCCAATAAAAAATCGTAACACTCCGTTATAACATATTTTGGTGACGGAGTTATTCAGCTCTGTGCCGTCATAACTGTTTACCTTCTCCACTCATAAAGTAGACTATATTTCATGCAACCACTAAGTGTTTTATCTTACAAATGAAATAATCTTCAAATTATAAGTATATTCATCTCTTTCTGCTATGAATACATTTTATGAAAAAACTGGAAAATAGCGAAAATATTCAATATATATATATATATGCAAAATATTCTAGAATAATTGTAGTTAACACTATCGATCTGTTAAGTAAGATCAGCGGACACTTAGGTTATAATAAGCATAAAAATGTAATAGCAAATAGAATATCAAATAAAATAAAGAAAATTTATACCAAAAATTAAGGATTATTGAAGCCTTGATGGCCAAGGTAAGTACAGTGTCTGAACCAACTTCTTTTGGATACATAAGTTTGATTTCTGAATGTAGATCCCAACAGCCAGCCTCAGAAGTATGCAGTAGATGAACTCCTAAGGTAAAGTCAAGATTATAATTTAATAATTCCCATGTTAACATTAAGAACACAATATTCAGCGAAGAGACTCTTTTCAACAACGAATTTATTATCAAGCTGTACAATCGTATATATATATGTATGGTTTCTCTAAAAAATTATATCCGGTGAGGGAATTAGATCAAAGGTGTGAATACATAAAATAATCATAGTAGTAAAATGAAATGCAATTAAAATATTTGTGATTATAATCATAGTTAAATGTCAAGTGGCAAAACAATTAATGTCATATGCAGAATAATTCATAAGATGTTAAGATGTTGGAAATGGGTGCATAATTATGGGGTTAGTAGGCTAATATGAAACGTCACATAGCATGGTGTGAAATTTGATAAGATGGAATTCAATACTGTAAAAAATTTCTGGGAATTTAAATGACAAGTGCGACAAGCGAAAACAATTAAGAGTAATAATAATAATAATCGTAGTAATAAAGGAAAGGTACATAGAATAAAGAAATAAACCAAATGAATAAACATTTTTATTTATTTATTTTTTTAAATTTTTATTATAGCTTGAAACCACATGGTACTTTTGGTGCAAGTATGAAATTTTCAGCATGTGATATCGGTAGCCCAAATTTTGCAGGCCGACCATTAAAATCAGGTGTGCATCGGCAGGGGGTCGAACCCCGGACCATGTGCATGGTTGGCGAGAGTCCTAACCACGTGGGTTCGAATCTCACAAGAGGCATAAGTCCCTTCAAGATTGTGGGTACGCCTTGCTGACTGATTAGTAAGTGCTACCTAGCACGAAATCTAAATCAGATTAGGCTTACTGCCGACTGCCTCCAACCATCTAATACTACCATTTTTGTACATTTTTAACTTTACTGTTACTTCTAATGCCAAAATAGTTGCTAATAACGATTTCGTTTACCTATGTTAAGTAGTTTTCTTGTTGCTGAGTAAATTAGATGCAAAATTGTACCGAACACTGGGAATTCCATGTTGTATAATAAGTACTTTTTTTAAAATAAAGCAAATTATTACTATTATTACGAAGTTCTGCGCTAAAACTCGGAGTTTTAAACACATAACAAATAGCTGTAGGTATTTGTTCTGTAAGATTAAGAGTTTTTTACAAAAATTAAGATAAATATTCTGTTTTTATTATGATTGATTTTTGGTGTGGCAAAACACTGAAGATAGATCAGGTGAAAATCATATCAGTATAAATTTTGTCTAAAAAGCTTTTCAACCTGTTTTAAGTTTCAAGGTACTGACCTCAATTTCTCTCTGCTTTTTAGGACTAATGTCACACAGCTTTATCATCTGTTGCTAACTTCCCATAATGCATGTGAATTTCAGGTTTTATTCAATTGACTTTCAGCCAATAGGTCAGAGGTTTAAGTCGTGTTGTACTCACTCCAGAAAATCTAAATTTCATGGATGATTTGTGTCTAATTAGAGGGGAAAACCAACAAGCTGACAGAAGTATCAAGTGCAAGACTTCAAACAGACATGAAGAAGACGGAGGTGAAGGTAACTAACCAACCAACAACAACCAGCACCAATCACTATCAACGGAAAAAAATTGAAAGAGGTCATTTCCTTTACTTATCTAGGCAACATCATTTCAACTACAGGCGGACGACACGAATGAGGATATCAAAAGGTAGGGCAGAACTTTTTCAGTCTGAAATCAGTTTGGAAATTTTCTGCAACCGGTGTGAAGAACAAAATTTGGATTTCTAACACCAGCATTAAGCCAGTTCTTCTACACGGATCAGAAACTTGATGCATCACCAAGAGCAGTTCCATCAGGCCACTCTAGACTTCTATCAACAGATGCATTCCCTGGCTGCATAGTGAAGATCAAATGACCAGCCAGTCAGAAAGAATTAGAAACAAGTAACTCTAGTCCGAAACAAACCAATCAAGAATCTAGTACTCGACAAATATCTCAAAAGGAATGGAGACATAACCACTGATTGACATTCCGTGCCAAGCCATCGGTCGAGTGGAACCCGAATAGGGAGCAACAAGTTGGATTCTGCTCCGAAAGTGACACTGAGGAGATCGCGTGAGGAGTAGATGAGAGACTTTGCGTAATCGTAGGACTAGCTGAAGAAGAATGAGGAGAACAGGACTAAATGGAGATGTGCTATGGAAGCCCTTTGTTCCACTTGGAACCAAAGTAATGGTAATATGTGGGTTCTAACTCACTTTCTATGAACTTTTGTTGAAATTCCTGCTTGTATATATGTCCAAATCAAGTTCACTTTTAACAGTTCGAAAAAATTTTGACATTGGGTAGATGATATTCATCATAATAAAGGTTTTTTATATTTCCTAATGAATGAAAAACAAAACGATATTATTTTTACTGACGTTTCACTAACTAATGCTGCTAACAGCTTTATCAAAGTATTATTTAACCAGAATTTACAGAATCTCAGCGTATATACAACAGCTCAGTCATCCTTCTTCAGCATCAAGTAATTTCTACGTTGTTGTCGAATTGACCAATTGGTAAAGATAACAAAACCATGTGTAGATTATTGGATTTGTTAAGTGTGTAAAATTATAAAAGCAGCATGTGTTTACATAATGAAATTGTTTATCATATTCGTGTTGATTTTGTCATTTCATGGAGGAGGGAGGTGTTGTAACCAGGTCAAATTCTGTTTTGGTCCATCATTCATATTCAGTTCAGACAATTTGAATTCTACTTGATATGGAGTGCTTCTGATAATATTAGACGTTCTTTGTGATTTCTGAAATGCTTTTTCTGGATAATTTCAATATTGTCAAAATCAGTTTTGTGGCCTGATTCTATAGCGTGTAGAGGACCCATGGGTGATGAGTTTTCAAGCTCTTCTAGTTCACTAACTAGAACTAACTAAGTGGTCGAACAGAGTTAGGTCTACAGTGTTCATTTCTTTTGATTTTGATTAAGGTAGAGAAACTTTAGGGATCTTGTCTTTTATATGAACTAGGTTGTTTCGCAGTGTGTCTGATGTTTTGAAGAAAACTCTAATGTCGAGCTGATTGAGTACTTTTCTGACATTGTCTGACGTTTCCGCTCTATATGGAATGACAACTGCTGATTCCCATGTTTTCGGAATACGTTTTCGACCACACTTAATGTCACTGTTGATTTTGTTAATGAAGTTCGTTGGGTACTTATTTTTCTTGAGAGTTTCAGTAATGTTTGATATTTCTTCTTCTTTTTCTTTCTCATCCGTTATCAGAGAGTGTGCTCGTCTAAGAAGACTTGAAACAACTGATACCTTTGCGCTGATGGGGTGTGATGATCCGAAGTCTAAATATTTATTGGAGTGGGTTTATTTCCTCAATATGCTAAAATGTGCATTCTCCCTCCTCCTAACTAGGCAGTCTAGAAATGGTAATTCACCGACGTCTCATTCTGCTCCCGAAGTAAACTGGATTCTAGGAGATGGATTGTTTATTTTCTCCAAGAATATACTGTGTAGATCTCGTTTTAGCACTACAAAAGTATCATCAAAGTGTCTACTTAGTCATATTTTAGGTGTGAGTATGCTTGAAAACATGTCATTTTCGAATCTATTCATGAAAAGATCAGAGACTATTGGGGAAGCTGGTGAACCTATAGCAACACCATTTGTCTGTCTATACGAATTCTCTTTAAATGTAAAATAGTTACTTTCTAGACAGAATTTCAAGCTCTTAATTATTGCACTGGTGTCCAGTGGACATCTTTTTGATAGCGTTGTATCTGTTTCCAGTAGACTGGAAATGATATCAAGACTTTTGGTAATAGGGATACTAGTATATAATGAGTTAATATCATAGCTTACTATAACGTTTTTTTAACAATTTCTCGGTGTTCTACTTGCTTCAGGTACACCTTCAAATGATTTGCCCAATACAAGGATTCAGTTGAAGATTTGTCTTCCGTTGAGTTCAATCGATAACACTAGTTATATACTATAAGTATGAAAATTGTGCACTGTGGTAGAGTGTAACTCCATTATGGATAAGATTTTATTTTGATAAATCACACAGTGTTACACAGTAATATTAACTGATGACATTTCGAGCACAAATTATTGCTCATAATCATATCAAGTTACTCACACAACTTGTGTGTGAGTTACACTCTACTACAGTGCCCAAGTTTTATACTTATATCAATGATTTTACCTTCTTTTGATCAGCATTTAAAAAAATCAAAAACCACACAAATCAAAAAATTCAACAAACTAATGGAAGAAAAGAACACAATAAATGAAATTGATGTCAACGTTTCATCCTCTATTGACAGGACAAAATGGGTGATCAACCTCTCATCAAGGGAACTAAGCTCCAGTGAGATAAAAGTACTTGAGAAAGGACTAAATTTCAATGTAACAGTTAGTAAATTAAAACCAGAGGATGTCATTCCTAACATAGAAGTTGCACTAGGTTCAACAGATAAGACAACAGCAGAAGAGGTTCGAGCACAATGTACATTAACCTTGAAAAATCAAAAGAAGGTAAAATCAAACTTAACAACATTAGAAAGAGAAGCTCTAATTAGTCTGAAACAGGATAAAAACATCGTCATCGCAAAGGCTGACAAAGGAAAAGAACTCCACAGTAGTTCTAGACAAATCTGACTATATCAAGAAAGTCACTGAACATATTAAGACGGGTCCATATGAGGAAATTAAGAAGCCTGTAGATACAATAATGAATAAGGTTAAGAAATCTACAGCGGAATTAATACGCAGAATGAAGCCGTCATTGGTCAATTCCAAACATGTATATATATGAAGGAAAAAGTTGTGTGTCAGTAACTTGATATGATTATGAGTGGCAATAGTTTGTGCTCGAAACGTCATCAGTTAATATTACTGTATAACAACACTGTGTGATTTATCAAAATAAAATCTTATCCATAGTTATATACTAGTCCTGCATACTTCTAAAGTTAGATCTTACTACTAAATTTGAGATAAGTATTACTTATTTTTTTTTCAAAAATAACTCTCAAGTATTGGTTTTGTAGGGATTTTGTTTGATTGCATGGAGGATTTCATCATGAGCTGACATCAGTTAGAGAATCCCGGTGGGCGCGTACTGCTGAAGAGTCCCAAACTAGGACGAAACAGCTGTCCAGTACTCCCAGGTTTTCCAGTGGTTCTCTAACTGATGTCAGCTCATGATGAAATCCTCCATGCAAAAATAACTCTGTCCATCAGTTGAAAACAGCAGTTGGAACATTTTTCATATTTTCTTTAGTAAGTGTTGTGGATGTTTCATATTGATTGTTTTGTGAAAGGAATGTAATAAATCATCTCAAAGTCAGCTCATTGTTAATATGCTTCCGCCTATCTCTGATTACAGTTATCCGAAGAAAAAGAAATTTCTTCTTCGAAAGCACATGTGAACTAAAAACTCAGAAGTCATAAGTCATAAAAATTCAATTGCATGCAAGACCGGTTATATGACAATCATAAAAATAAAAAATAATAAACTCATTGAAATATATATCATATATATTGTAAGAAGCAATCAAGAAAGCGTTTCATTTTCGGAAGTTATGGTTTACCTGACAGCTAAATGCTGCTCTCTTTTATTTTATAGTTTATTTGTCCTTTTGTTTCAAAATTAGTAAAAGTTTGAAGACAAATTAGATGAGATTTTTCCAACTCACTGCTCTAAAGTCAAATGGTTAGTATTTGGTCATTATTTTGTTGATGATTGTGGAGTATGAATATGTTATGTTTCCCTAGTCTAGCTTATATTATTCAAATAATTTTCACGAAACATCTAAATCACGGTTTCGTGAATCTTTTGAGCCACAAGTTGTATTCTCGTTTTTCCCAGTTTTTTCTGAAAGACAGTCAGTCATTGGATATCATTTATTTTAATAAACATGTCTGTCTGTTAGAAGTTAATCGGTGGATGGTGACTAGCAGTGGTGGAATCCAGTATGCGCATTTCGTCATATTTGGGACTCGTTATCTGAGACCGAGCACTTCGGTCCAATCAATCGACGGGTAAATCTAAAACTGAATTAAATAATTATTACGACCCGCTGCACAAGAGGTGGCTGTCGTCACCCAAGTGGTCTGGTGGATAACGCTTTGGCGTTTGAAACTACGGGCACTGGGTTCGAGCCTCGGTGGGAACATTATCACTCACTGAGTACATCTAGTAGCTGATGAGTCCCAAACAGGATTAAATGCGCGTTATTCTGGATTCCACTGCTAGTCATCATTCACCAATTAACTTCTAATTACTTGCCTAGATATCGTCGAAGCATCTGCACAAGAAGACGACATGTCAACCAGAGACCGAGCACTTCAGTCCAATCAATCGATGGGAAAATCTAAAAATTGAATTAAATGTCTGTCTGTTGTTGAAGCAGTAAGAGTTGAGCGCCGTCTTCTTATTTCTTATTTTCTGCACTGGGTTGGTCGTCAGAGTCGAAATCCTTAGAGGTATACTTCGTCTGTGTCAGACAATTAAGTCACAGAGTAAGTTAATAAACTATAAGTCGAAAAATTTATCCAATCAAGAGAAAATCTCTGTAACAGAATAATTGTTTGAAAAATCTCTCCTGAACGATTTAATCATAATATTTATACTTAGTAGGATGTTTCAACGAACTTTGTAATTGTTATTCGTTTTTATCCTAAAATGTACATAACTGCTCTGACGTTTGCATATCATCTGTTGACTTGTTCCTCATTATTCATCTCCGTCATTGTTTAATCTCAAATCTTGATGTTTCTCTTTATAGTTGTGCGATACATTGATAATGTTTTGTTTTACCATGGAAGTTTGTTTGAGTGAACCAAGGTTACTTTAACCTTGAACTGCCTTCGAAAAGTGTTTGGGGCGTGATTGTTGCTGTGGAGAATACTCTTTCTCGTTCTCAGGCACTTCTTACAGTTGATTTGGTTTGTCAACATTCTCAGTACAATGCTTAGTTTGTTTTTGAGAAGGAACTGGATTTGTAAAGCTGCATAACGACATTGTTGAGGGAATGTTAAGTTTTTGATGTTATTATTGTTGAATAGAGCTACATATATCTAACTACGAACAACCGTGTTTTTGCTGTCTTCGAAGGGTTTTGTGATTGTGCATAACCCTTGAATGTTTTGGTTAGCTATGCAGTAGGATTCAAAGATCGGTTTCTTGCGTTCAGACGACAATAAGTCAGTTTTGGTTGTTACAACCTTTTCACCTAAATGAGAAAAGATGCTGCTCTTTATATGGATGGATTCAAGAAGAATCTAATTTAAACATTAAAAAACATTACAGTAAAAATATCTCCCTTCATTTAAGACTAGCTGACCACCTAAACGTGAAGAACTATATTTCTGACATATTATGGTCATGAATTTTCAGCAAATTAACTTACGATACCTTTAAAAATGAAACATAACATTTCAAGTACATAAATCTAAATGATATCTCTGATGGATATGTCACTAGAGTTATTTATCTGTAACATCCATTTCTGTAATACCAACAGAAGGACACATCAGCATAAATCCAGTTGTTAAGTTATTCAAACACAGGATTATGGATGAACTGGAATCTAAACATATTTATCTTAATGTATTTGAATAGATTAGCAATATGCCTAGTGTCATCACTCGCTATGATATGTTTTGACGCGTCACCCAATGCTTCAGCCAAAAGACATTACCACTAAACCATTCAGGTTCAAGATAGACCTGTAACGACAGAAGAAAGAAGCAATGCAACAAGTTTTTTATTGAGAAACTCAGGATATATTTATAGATTTTTATGTACATTATTGTCAGCGGATAGGTCGTTTTCTTGCTGAAGCTTATTCTGTATTGCCTGTGACCGTTTCTCAGAAAGTTAAGCCATATTTCTGCGAATCGTATTTTCTCACGTTAAGTGTGCTGTGATTGGTTGGTGAGTTCTTCAAGGTTACGTTTTGTTAATGTTTCTTTTCATGCCCCTGATTCGGGAAGTAAAATTTGATGTAAATTGTTGTCTACAATTTTCACTTGTTCACAGCTAGCTCTCACCACAGACCTTCTGTTAGTAGATACTTTCAGAAGAGTACTCACTGAATAACATTCGACACTTAGTGGTCCACCTGTCCACCTTCACTCCAGTGAACAATAACTTATACGTGGTTTGAAGGGAGAAAATCGAACATCATAGATGTGATTTTAAAAAATAACTGTCGAGCTTTAATGAGGTCAGGTCACGCAAAGAAGGGTAAAGAAAGTGAAATCAGTACATCAGACATGATGACAGTTGTAAATTGAGGCCTATATTTGGTCACAGTAGTTGTAGTTTACTTTCGAAAAGATGCTGTTCCCCTTTATTACTGGTAATTTTTGTTCATGATGAGTGAATTTTGTACTTTTTAGAAAAACTCCTGTGCTACATTCACCTAGAGCACAATGGTAGTAATTGTATACTCTTTAAATGTTCAGATATATTTGTAATCAACTTTGCGACTGATATGACTGGAGACTCCAACAATCAACTGCGTTATTCGTTATTGAAATCGTTACACGGACCAATATCAACCAGTCAATATTATGACATCAAAGGTGTACAAGAAACTTCATACTTTCTATGCTTCAGACTCATTCTAGTCTATAACACTATGAAAGAAGTAATTACGGGTTATCTAATAAAGTTAGAATACAAAAGAATGAGGATTAAAATGTCAGATATCTTAAAAATAACTGGCTAAGCAATGTCCTACAAGAATACTGACAATTTAATAGGTTGCGACAGTAGTTCAAATGATCTTTTTTTTCGGCAGCCTGCTTGAACCTTGGGCTACCGAAATTTTCCATCATATCTGCTGCATCTAATTTCTTGGATTTATTTTGTTTTAATCATTCACTTATGTGTCCAAATAGTATTATTTACTCTCGCGATTATGATATTCTGAAATGTCTTCAGTCGCTGAACCTTTCTCAGAGCCTAGGTTCAGACAGTGTGCCTAGCGTTATTCTCACAAAATATGCATTTATCCTGTGTTATCCTCCCATGGACATATTTAGTGAATCTTTTTCCAGCAATGTTATGCCAGCTGTTTGGAAAGACAATAAAATTGTACCTATACCGAAGTCATCTACCGGAACATGTATTATTGCTATAACCTCTTCTTTTTTAAAAACTATGGAAAAGTTGCTCTTACTTAATCTTGAACCTTCACTTAAAACCATTAACGATTCCAAACAGAGCAGAAGTACAAGATTTAACAGTGTGAAATATTCCCATATCATGAATTAAAAGTTAATTTGAACAAAGAATATTCTTTTCAGTAATTTCTCTTCAGGTTCTTATACTTATAAAATGTAAAATTTGTTGTCGTTACAATAATGATAGCCAGTTATGCGGCAGATACATTTTTCAACGTAGACTAACAGATTAGTTATGGGGTGTCAAAATAAATAGTGGCATTCGCGTGACAAACATTATAGGCTGAAATCGATTACAAAACATTGTGAAATAGGATACAATGGTAGTGATTAGTCATAACAGATTAGTAGGATGCGGGGTAGGAAAAAGTGACTAGTTCCACTTCACAATATTTTGTCATCGATTTCAGCCTATAATGTTTGTCACACAAATATGACTATTTATTTTGACACGCCATAACTAATCTGTTTATCTACGTTGAAAAATGTATCTGCCGCATAACTGGCTGTCATTTTTGTAACGACAACAAATGCATTATATTTTATAATTGTAAGAACCTGAAGAGGAGAAATTACTAAAAAGAATGTTCTTCGTTCAAACTGACTTTTAACAGAAGAAGTACTTTAGATGCAGTTGCAGTCTTGCATAATAACATCGTCTCTAGTTTAGACAAAAAGGGTTAAATTTGTTCGCTGCACCTTCCCAGATTACACATCTGCTTTTGATTCAATACCTAGGGATATTTTGTTAAACAAGCCTGCTAAAACTCAAACTGAGTGTTGGGTTGTCAACTGGTTGCATTCTTATTTCTCAGGAAGAAAGCAGCACACTTTATGTCAGGCGAAGTCGTCCACTACATTGCTTAGGCTGAGGCTAGAGTCCCTCAAGGCGCTGCTCTTTCTCCTTTTCTGCTTTCTTCCTTAGCTCATGAACTTGCCTCACTTTGATGATGAAATGAAATTTGTTAAGTATGCGGACAATCTAACTGTTTTAAGGCCTGTTAACTCCCATTTAGACTGTACTAAGATTAACAGCTTTCTATCAGGAGTTAACAAATGGTCTTTGTTTAATGGTCTTAAACTAAATTTTTCTAAATGTCAGACTGTTAATTTCAGTTCCTGATGTAAAAGAAAGTTAAATGAAGCTGTTGGTCCCATAACCGTTGCAAAATTGATGATAGTGATATAGAAATCGAGTCTAACATTAAGTATCTTGGATTAATTATTTCTTCCTATCTATCCTGGTCTTCCCATGTCCTAGCGATTTCTAAAAGAAATATTCCGTCTGACTTTTTACATTAGGAGGTTAAGGCACTCAGGAATAACTCAACTACTCCTCTTACAGTTTGTCAACGCTCGCATCTTACTTATTCTTCTTTATTGTTCACCCTTATTCTTTCCTGGGTCGCTTAAAAAGGACTATGTCATACTTCGTAGAACTCTGAAGACTGTCAGTAGAGCGAGTGGTATCCCATTGAGCCATATTGTTGACTTCGTCATTGATAAGCACTTGATTTGTCAGACTGTGAGCATCCACTTTACCCTCAGCTTTCAACTTGCGTCTCCTCAGGTAAAGCAAGAAGTCATTTCAAATGAATTTTTGTCCGCAAGTTTAAGTGTAAGAATCCCACGATACCATATTTGGCACGTATTTTATGTGATGAAAGTAGTGTCAGGGACAAACTAACTTACTTTATTACCACTAGTAAATGAACAATTTTCTCCATCCTTATACCATCAAGCTTTACTGTTATTATTCTTCTTATATTTATAGTCATCTCACTGGGTTTTATTTCTCATAATTGTAAACATAATTTAAGCTCTGTAATGATTGTTATTTCTTGTTTTTCCCTTCACCATGCTATTTCAACAGAACAGTAGATTCAATAATCTATAACATGCAAAAATTGCGATACCTTATTGACAGTATTACTTGAAAAAAACCACTTTTACTATTATTATTATTATTATTATTATTATTATTATTATTATTATTATTATTATTAATAGAGTAACACATTTTATGAAGGTTGCCAATGCTTTTCGTTATGGATATATGTAGTTAAGACTTCAATTGCTACACTAAGGATTTACAAATGCAGTCTATATTAATGTCACTTTGTGGTGAGAGTTGTCTACTAGCCAAATTGGTAGACAGTAATTTACGTCAATGTTTACGTTCTCAAGATTTGTCGTGAGAAAATGAGAACAAAGATTGATTCAAAACCGACCACAGCAGACTTTGCGTAGGCGGATGCAGTTAACATATAGAGGATTTGACATTCAAGAAACAGTCACAAATAGATGAAAGATTAACTTTACGTGAGAAACAACCAATCGGAAGACTGTGTTTGTTTGCTTAAATATCTATAGTAATGTACATGAAAATATATAAATATGCGTTGATTTCCTTAATAAATGATCTGTTGCCTGACTCTCGCCTTCTGTTGTTACAACTTCATTTTATATTAAATTTGCAGATAAATAATATGCACATCTCTACCGAAACATATTATTTTATATCACGGGCAAGTTTTCTAATGTAAAAATACCTTTACCACATCCACTCCCTTTATTCTAACACACCCACTTACTGATAAAAGATTAGGGAACACAATATTCAGCAAACAGACTCTTTTCAACGAATTTATTATCAAGTTGTACAATCATATATATGTGTGGTATTTTAAGAAATTGTATCCGGTGTCGGAATTGAATCAAAGGTGTGAATAAATGAAATAATAATAGTAGTAGTAGTAGTAGTAGTAGTAGTATGAAATGCAATTAAAATATTTGTGATTATAATCATAGTTAAATGTTAAGTGGCAAAACAATTAATGTCATATACAGAATAATTCATACGATGTTAAGATGTTGGAAATTGGTGCATAATTATGGGGTTAGTAGGCTAATATGAAACGCCACATAACATGGTGTGAAATTTAATAAGATAAAATTCAACATTGTGAAAAATTTTTGGATTTAGAATGAGAAGTGAAAATAATTCAAAGTGAGAATGGTAATACTTACAATAGTAATAATAATAATGATCGTAGAAATGAGGGAAATGTACATAAATTTACTAAAAAAACAAAATAAATGTCTATCACTTTACAGCCAAGGTAGAAGTAGGGATTGTACATACTTCTTTTTGTACATGAATGGCCTAGGTCTCCGCTGTCTCTAGAAGAAGTTTATAACGAAGAAAACTCTGCAAGTTAGCACGGATTCCGTAGATGATGATCTTAAAATCATGGTCAGGATTGGCAGAGTGACAGGAGTCGATTAGGTGTTCTAGAAATTGGGCTTTACACACCCTTCCTTTCTCCCTTGTACAACCATGCTGCTGGAATATGTTCTCGTATCCGTATGGAATGCGTTCTCCGGCTCACACATATGCACACTCACACTGTTCACAGTGAATAAGAAAACTAGCACATTTGTTTGGAAGACTACTCACAAATGAGATATTGATGATTAGACAATTAGTATGAGTTTTTACGAGTTGATCACGGATTGATATCATTTAGAGAACCGTTGAAAACCAGCCACAAGGAGTACTGGACGGCTGTTTCATCAGCCTAGTTTGGGAATCATCGGCAGTACGCAGCCACTGAGGTTCGAACCTGTGACCTTCCGGTTACAAGGCAAGCTCGTATAGCATTCAGCCGGTGGGCATCCATCCACACCGACGACATTGGGTGGGGTCGCGCTAAATCACGAATCGGTAGAAGTTAGAATTCATGAACCATTGAATCGGGTCCCAGTGGCTGAATGGTACACGAGCTTGCCTTGTAACCGGAAGGTCCTTGGTTCGAACCTTGGTGGTGGGTGCGTACTGCCGATGATTCCCAAACTAGGATGAAACAGAAGCTGTCCAGTACTCCTTGTGACTGGTTTTCAATGGTTCTCTAACTGATATCAATCTGTGATCAACTCGTAAAAACAAAACTAACCCTTACAAACCAAACTATAGAAAAGTAGTATGAGTATAAGATGTAACCTTCCATTATGCATCTGATATGTATTTAGTTTCGATTATTTCCCTGGGTATGTCTGAACTGGTTTGCCAAACGAAGAGTTTGAAGTGTTTGTAATGGACAAACTATTCAGAAAATTTCCCCGTGGACAATCTATTTATTATATTTACTCTTATTTACACATTTGAACTAACTTTGTCATTATTATTCGTTTTTTCCCTAGGCTGTTAATTTTTGACCTTTATTATTTGCTTTTGTCCTCATATAATCTTTAATTATAATACTTCACTTTGTAGTTTTGTGCACATTTACAATGTGTTGTTGTTTTACGATGTGATTTTGTTTTAGTGAATGAAGGTGATTCTGACCCAAGACTGTGCGTGGGAAGCTTTGGTGTGTGATTCTTGTGGGCAGACATTTTGATCCCACCTTGGTGGGAATATTTTCCTTGATTCTAAGGTACCTTTTACAGATGAACTTCGGTCAACTAATTTTGTCTTACAGTACTTGTTTTGTATTTAGAAACCTACAATACCCATTTGCTGCCTCACGGTACTGTTGAGGTAGATTTAAGTTCGATGCGATTATTGTTTAATAGAACCGCCCAAATATTGCGAAATAATCATCTATTCCCCGAGTTTGGAGAGTTTTGTGATAGCGTGTGTCTCAGAGAAGTTATACAGTAGAATGTAGAATTCAGTTTCTTGCGTTCAGACCATATCCGAATAAATTGGGTCGCTACAGCGTTGGATTCAAAATAGCTATGATTTCTACAAATACAATTTTTACATGTGTCTAATTTTCAGTTGACAGAAAATTTTTATGAAATCATTAGATCAGACCTTTAGAGAAGTTGAAATATAAGATCGTCTATTATAAAACATTTAAGTTCTGTAGAGACAACTTTTTATACACTGGGCCTTCAAGATGCAATTGAACCTCGTCTCCTCCCTAGTAGAACACTGATGTTATAAGCCCCATATGAGTGAGGGTGAACGCGATCACAAATCGAACTTGCCGCGCTTCCGTTTCGGTACATTCGTGTGGTTTTAACGGAGGCGGTCAATTACTGTTTGAATTTCTTCAGGTAGTTGATTTTGTATTACAGGCGTAAGTGAAAGATATATATATTACGTCTGTTTGTTTCAAAGGTGTTCTATCAACTTTTTACGCAACTAGAATACCTCTTTTGACATTTTCTAAGCTATGCTCAAAAAAACCTCACGTTAGCCTTTATCATCATTCGTCCCAGATTAGATACACAAATCAACGAACGCGCAAGCAATTCTGTACAATCAGCCTCTTGATTATAATCATAATAAGATTCTTAAATATAGCTCCCCAGCTAGGTGCATGTTCAGTCCTTTGTTTCTGTCCCTGAATCAATTTTTTTTGGCAATAAATGAACCTTTGGAATTAATTACTTTGCTTGGTTGACGTGAATGCAGAACTAATCTTCATTCTTTGGTTACAGGATTTCATCGTGAGCTGATATTAGTTACAGAACCATTGGAAAACCAGCTGAAAGGATTGGACAGCTGTTTCATCCTAGTTTGGGACGCTTCATCAGTAGGCACCCACCGTCACGGTTCGAACCCAGGACCTTCTGGTTACAAGGCGAGCTCTTAGACGATTAACTCACTGAGACCCGATCCAATGGCCCATGAATTCTAACTTCTGCCAATTCATGACATATCGCGACCGCTAGCCAATTAATCAAATCCCTACAAACCAACACTTGAATAATCTTCATTCTGTTATATCATATCAGACACAGAAAAGTCTGAATATCGTGATGTTTGGTTTCACTGGACACGAACGGTTCATCTATACTGATATATCAACTCCTGGCAAAGAAGCTTCAGTGATGCTTTTTATATCATCTTTGATGTTATTTGTTTGTGACTAGTAGTAGAATCCAGGGTGAGTATCAGTGAGTCTTGTATGCAAGGCTGTGGTAGAAATGCTACTTGTTGACGTGTTCAGAATGAGGCGAAGTGCGATTCCTGGATTCTGCTGGTAGCCATCACCTATCATATAATAGCAATTTGTATATTATCATAGTAGATTAAAACTAGTAGGAACTATTGTTTTGTTTAACATGTAGAGGCTGATAACTTAAACATTAGTCCAATCCATTGGTTTTAAGGGAAAAAAATATTCCGCTGGTTTAAAGTGTTCATATCTTTCTCAAACCTGATGGCAGAAGAAGCTGTGAGGCCCATTATACTAAATGAAAAAATCAATAAAGACAAATGCAGTGGGGAGGGTTTACGCAGTAATAAAAGTGGAACTGCGGACCTCAGTTACTGAATGCAATGTAGCTTCAATTATCAGCGATAAGAAGGTGATAATGAAACACATAACTCACAGCATACCCACTTTAATATATAGTTATCAATTTAATCAAGTCGTTTTACGAGTTACCAAATCTAAGGGATCCACAGTTTGCCAAAAATACTTCAAATTAATCTGGAAACAGCTGTAATTCATAAGCGGAGCTCCGCTTAAATTGTTTTTCTGCTATCTAGCGTAAATGGAATGGCTTCTGTTTACTTTTTCTTGTTTCTATAAAACCATTCCCATAGTCCATTAATTTTTGCACACTGATCTGCACAGCTCTGACAAAATCGATTATCTGCTGGATGAGTGTCTCATTTGCAAGAAAATAGGCGAAATAACTCCAAAACTGTTTCGCTCCGTAACGGAATAATATCAAATCGTCATGATTTTGTAGTGCGCCTTCTTGGAATTCAGTTAGTTACACTACTTGAACGACTTCGAGCTCTCTTCAGGTTGGCTTCAACTAGAAATAACACTGGTGATTATTGTGTAGCCATCTATCCTGCTAAACCTGAGCTCTGACCACACATTACCTGCTGACTCTTTAGCCTGGCCCACCTAACCTGGTTTGCAAGCGGCTGTTAACAGTGCCTCAACTAGCAAAGGGAGAATATAACATGTAAGGCTGTCCAGGGATGTACTTATCAGTGGTGGTATGGAGACATTATGGAGATACACAATTACACCATAACGCAGCAGTAGCAACCTTGTCCCTTGAAAACCCATTTGTCCGCAGTGTGTTTCAATCCGGAAGAATAAAGAAATAGATCGTTGTATGCAAGATAGTCGAGGTTCAACTGACTTGAAGATTTTCTTTGAATTCCCAATAAATCCGTCAGAAAAGCAAAAAATTTACGAAATAAAAATAAGAAGTGAATGAAAACAGGCTCAAAAATACAGGTAAACTCCGACATATAATGCTGCAGTGTGCTTAATACTAGAAAGTAAAAACAAAATAAAGGAAGGATTGTTTATAAGGTACATCTTTCTATTAAATGCTGGCCTTTCTCAACACCGATTTGCATACATGAAATGTATTTTTCACGGCTTGACATGAAGTGTGTCCAGTGAAATACAAGAAGTAATTTATTTACACTTTGTTCTCCCCTTTGTTCATCTATAGACAAATTTAACCAATTTGGGTAGTTTGTTTTCATAACAGTTCTCAGCTCTCCTGTTTTCAATTCCAGGTGCAAAGAGGAATGGACAAGAGGCGAATCAACCCTATGGATCAAAAGACGAGCATGAGGTAAATCAAGGTACATGGACCATATTAGCATTGTCACTGGACCAGGGAACCATTCGCTTCTAATACATTCATCAGATTAGTTCTGATGACGATGAACACACTATGTTTTTACTTCCGACTGATGCCATCATAAGGCCCTCATGACCCCATCAGTGACAGGGAAATCTGCAGAAGTAAATAATTCCCTGAAATTATAGGCCTACAACATCCATCATTCAACAATGGGTGGTGGCCTTCACTGTTTAATTCGGCTGATTGTGGCTAGGATTCATGGTCAAGCGCTATCACCATTTGGTGCATTATCAAGTTACGTTTGGTGGTTGGTTAACAAAGTCTAGTTTGTTAAGCAGACAACAATGAACTACTTTCTAATCCCATTTAGGAAACCACTCAGTTAAGCTGTTTAAATCACTCTGAACTCGTTTCCGGTTGGTTTTGACTAAACATAAAGGTCACGGTTGATGTGTGGCTATCAATCCTGGTAGAGCTGAGGTCTAACCACACTACCTGATGACTCTTCAGACTGCCCCACTTAACCTGGTAACCGGGCTGCTCTCAACAACTCCATAAATAGCGAAAGGTGAATATAATACTTACGAATGCTGAAAGATGTATTAATTGACAATAACTTGAAGAGAGTGCACAAGTAGATAATGACACCACAACGAGGCGGCCGAGATCTTGTCCTGTGAAAATTATACTGACTACCGAGTGTTTCAGTTCTCATGGATAAACAAACTGATCGTCGACAGGGGCCTGAGGTTCAAATGAATTGACGAACTTCTTTGACCCCATTCATCGGAACTATGTTTCGTATTTCGGAAGATCAAACAATTGTTCTGATTAGGCTTGCCGTTTTCCGGTCTATTTTGCGCTGGTACATTTGGGGTTAAACAACATATACGCCAGCTGTTATTTGATTGTACCTTGAACCTCCCTCTCCGAAACTGGCGGTCCCAATGTGATTTTCTGGTGAATATATGTCTGCGGCTGAGCTTGTGGCGGTAGGTAATTTCCCAGAATTACTGGCAACAGCATTCGTCACGGAACTTTGGATGCTGACCCTCAATGTTTTAGTCGATTTGTTTAGCTGGAGGCTTCTGGTCAAGCATCAAAGCCAGTTAGCACGCCGTCGTGTTACGTCCGTTCGTTAAGCAATCATCTCACACTCCAATTTGGTTCCAAAATATAATTCATAATTTGGCCGGTCAATCCCACTCTTTTGCCTTGCCTTTGGTCTACGCGAAACGAATACTACAGAAGTTGTGGATATTAGATCTTGCATTAGTATACTCCGTACTATCCGCTAACGTCAACACCCTCAGCTTCTAAAAGTTTAAATAGTATGTTCATGATTTTTGGTTTGTGAAAATGACGAGTGCATGATCGTCTTCGAATGTCAAAAGTGACATCCAGTATGATAACTGGCCGACAGAACTCCGCTGAAAGTAGTGTACCTTACTTCCATGGCCTGAAGACGCTTAGAGACAAAGATAATTAGTTGCCAGTGATTAGCGACTAGCTGAAATAAAACTGTGTTGAACTTTCATACTTAGGGATACATTTGGTTTCTAAAATATTAGCAAAATGACATCCAAGTTTGGTTTTTCAGGGTTAGCGTTCTCAGAGGATCCATCAAAATTTGTGTACTCGGTTCTTCTTCGAATAAAGTCCTTCAGCGCCAAAATTAAACCAGCGCGTTTGGAAAGGGACAGCCATTAATAACTTACCACAAAGTTAAAGTAGAAGGGTGTTTCACCAATTCGAACTCGAAAAATTCATAAATCGCCTTCGCCTTACTGATCAGAAGTTGGATAACTTGCTGTCGATGATACGTCCAATGAAGTCAAAGCATTTTTCAATGTAGTTGAAGGATGAACGATTATTCATGGTTGTTTACTCAAAACCAACTCCATATTTTGGCGGGAGTCACCGATGCTGCAGTCATCGTCCCATCGTACGCTATTCCTTAGAAGTATTATTGTGATTAACTGTTATGACATTTATTCTTAGACTTTGTGTATAATAACCTTATTGTTGGTTCCATATTGGTGCAAGAATAAAGGATTCTAGAGTCACCAATCTGTGTTCTGTTTTTTCGCGTTGGTTATTGCACATTGTTGCTGAAGGTCTTCTCAGGACAGCGTCAAGTCCCGTGTAGTTAGACCTGGACATTGACAGCATTTCTCTTCGAACCTATTACTTATATATAATTATAATAATAGCTTGTTGACATATCCTGTCGAAAGTAAAGTCTAAATGTTGAATTTGGTTTACTTTATTGGGATTTATAAAAGGTCCTGGCCGAATGACACATCATCAATAAAGTATAGTAATGCTGACGATGCACTCTAAAGACTGAGTGTCGTCCGTAGAAATTCAGAAGATTCGAAAATTTCGATCGCAGCTGTTTTCTGAATTCCTTCTAATGCCGTCGAAATCCGATCATAAGTTTTAACTAAGTCAATTTTTTAAGGATAGTCGCAGTAGATAATATAGCAGTTGATTTGTGGATATGCAGGAGTGGGTAGGGACCTATCACAGTTTTGCCGTTTAAACACCCATAAATACGGCAGTTCACCAACCACAGCTGTCCTTCCTTGCCATGTGTGCAGCGGGGATGCCAACGACTGAATAATACTACCATTAGACATTTGGTGGAATTCGCTCTTAACCGACCTCAGCTTATCGCAGACGAGTCGCTGAGTTTTGAAGACAAAGGGTAGTCCTATGGTTCGTATGTTATGTGTGAAACTAAATGACGCTAGAGAAGCGATGTAATCATAAATCTAAATAAAACATAACATGTGACCAAAATTTAGGCCGTTTTAATGAGGTAAAAATGAATTTCACTTATCCGTAGAAATTAAACGTTTATAAGTAGTGAATAATACTATAATAACCAATTCTTTTGTGAGTAGAAAAATAGAAGTTATTAAACTGGAATTTGAAGTTATTGTTCTATTCATCCGTTTTATGAACAGTAGGTTCTGGTGTTCATAGGTAGGAGGCATGCGTTGTTATTCGCGAAAAGTACGACGTTTAGAGATTGAGGGTTTTGACGTTTGAGGATAGTACGAAATATACTAAAGCAAGATCTTATACCCACAACTCCTGTGTTATTTATTTCATATAGACCAGTGACAGATCAAAACACTAAATCGGTCGTCCAAAATACGGTGTATTTCGGAATCGGAATCGTAGTGCGAGGATGATTTCTTAACCAGCTAGGGATCGTGTATAAACAACCGAACGTAACACGACAGCATGCTAAATGCTGTGGATGCTTGGCCTTGATTCTTCAGCTAAACAGGTCGAATTGAACAATTAAGGTGATGAATACTAAAAGCTAATAATTTTGGGAGATTACCTACCTCTACAAACATTTTTAATAAATACTAAAATACAAGCGCGCGCTTCGAATACGACGTGTATTTCCTCTCTAACAGGAAATATCCACTTTTGTGAATAATTCGTTTGGGAAACCTGATCTTCCTATCCGGCGAATTTTATTCAACCATTTCTTCTTCACCGAGCCTGTGTTTGGTACTTCCCACTGCCTCGAACTACTGCCTAAGCTTCAGGTGCTACTTCTGTAGCAACATCCCCCTCACTCTTTCAAATATACAGGACTTGTTGGTCTGTTACGTGATTGTTGTGAAGCCGAATAACCCGAAAGTTACAGGTAAAGTCAAAAGCTTTTACTTATATACTTTATCTTTCTGTTCTGTGCTTTCCATTGTCTTTTGCTGTCAGTCTATTGGACAAAACTCTCTCTTATTATTTAATCATCGGTATTAATTTAGGAGTAATATGACTACAGATTCTCACCCTAAGATAAGTAATGGGAGACCATACACCGTAGTCACCAGGGCTTCAGCCAAATTAGGCAAACAAGTGAAGGTGATGGACTCTTGCATACCGGTCTTGAAGACCAGGGTAAATATTCCCTGCGTGGACAGATTGCCCACGTCACCGCAGTCCTACAGTGAAACTGTGAAAAGTCAACTAAGCGGATGTGGCTCCATCCCTGTTAACACGACTAGGTTAATAAAGCTGAGTGGTAAATCTGCACAAAGTGAGAATAGTATAACACCCATATCCACAGTAGGCCTTGAAACAAACAGGAAGGCCAATAAGAAACGTTCACGATGTCGCAAGACGGCGAAAACGTTCCCCAAGAAGGCAGATGATTGCAAGGTCTGCAATTCTGTTGTCGAACAAGTAGACTCTGCTTTCGAATGCAACTTTTGCAAGCAATGGGTACATTGTAGGTGTGACACCGGGGCACCAAAAGTATATTACGATTTTATGCGTAAGAACCCATGCACATGGTTCTGGTACATATGCCCAAGTTGCCGTCCTGATGCAGCCTCGTATAGTTCCTCGAAAGCTAAAGATGACATAGAGGTGTCAGGGAAAAACGTGAAACGTTCTACTCCCACCAACTCAGAAAACAGCACAATTGCATGTAAATCGGAGATACCAAAATCCACACCGGTTATACTTGCAATTCCTGCCATAACTGCCCCAGACACAGAGGCTGAAGCACCAAGGGTAACTGTCGCTGGGAAAAGACCCTTACCCTCCACCAGTGATAGTGGCCACGGCACAATACAGCGGTGCAGCACGGACGATGATAGCCAGTGTCATTCGAGTGCTCCGATTGGACCAGAAGAAAAAACGCCAACAGGCCGGTTTCCGGGGAATCGGCCAACTAGTTCGTAAGATAACTCCTCAACCGACAGCCCACATCACGTCAACCACCCCCCTATACGGGGACGTGGTGAGACTAACTACCAGTTGCCTGTACAGTAATGTGAGAGGTCTAAGAGGCAAAATAGCTGAACTTAGATACCTACAATCACAGCTGAACTCCAAAATCATAACAGTGACGGAAACCTGGCTAACCCCTACGGTGGCAGACAGCGAAGTCAGTATAAATGATATGGCCCTAGTCAGGCAAGATAGGGATCTGAAAGAAGGAGGTGGAGTCGCCATATACGTCGACAAACAGCTCCGATGTGTCCATGCAATGGACCCTCCCCTCGTTGAGCTCCCTGACTCCATATGGTGCCATTTCACCGTTGGGTACTGTAAGTATCTGGTGGGCAGCATTTATAGATCACCTTCATGTGGAGCAGACCACAACCAGGTACTGCTGAATGCAATTTCAGCGACACAAGACATGGGTTATGATCAAATTGTCATAGCTGGAGACTTCAATGCCCCATCTCTTAACTTGATGACGAGATATGCCCATGATAGATTTGATCGAAATCTGCTGCATACCATCAGGGAGGCCGGATTCACTGAAAATGTCAGAATGGATACTAGATGGGGCCCAGATGGGAAGTCTTCTAGACTGGATTATGTGCTCACTAGTGACCAGCTACTAGTGGAAAACGTTCAGATCACGACTTCCATAGTTAGTAGTGACCACGCGGTCATAACATTCGACATAGTCCTCCGCGAGCGTTTACAGTGGGACAATACACAGCCCTATCTGTGTTATAACAAAGCCAATTACACCAAAATGCGAAGACTTTTGTCTGAAGCAAATTGGCCAAAAAATTGGACAGAGCTTACAGTAGAAGAACACTGGGGAGTGGTAAAGGATATCATTCACCAGGCGGTTTCAGACACTGTTCCTTTAGTCACACCAAAAGCTAGGAAGCTACGCTCATGGCTTAAAAGGGAGACACAACGCCTTCTGTAGGCTAAGCGAAAAGCCTGGTTTGCGTGGCGAGTATCGAAGAGTCAACCCGAACATGAAGTGTACCTCGAACTCAGGAATCGATGTAACATACGAGTCCGGAGTGATAGAAGGACATTTCAGAGAAACCTCGCCCGGAAATCTCTTACTAGTCTTGAAATGGCAGAGACATTCAGTCTAGCTTTCCACAGGCAACTGAACAGTAACGAGGATTTTACCCCCACAAAACATCAAGATTACAATGCAAGACCAACTTGCGAAAACCTGCTGGGTACATTTCAAATTACCCCGGCTATGGTACTCGTAAAATTGGGAAAGTTGGCTTCGGGAAAATCTGCAGGTTGCGATGACATAAGACCATCCGTCCTGAAGCAGTATTCACAAAGTCTCTGCCAACCCCCAAGTGATCTGTTTCAACACTCCTGTGATGTAGGGAAACTTCCATGTGAATGGAAACGAGCCATCCTATCCCCTATCTTCAAGGGTGGTGACCGGCAGAACGCGACCAGTTACAGACCAGTTGCGCTACTCCCAGTGATATCGAAGATATTGGAAAGTCTCATTGACGACCACATGAGAAAATACTTCGACGGGACTAACCTACTCCATGAAGCACAGCAAGGTTTCAGGAGGGGAAGATCCTATGTGACAAATCTTCTACTAGCTTGGAACTATTGAACACTATCCTGGGACGTAAAGGTACCGGTCCATGTGATCTTTCTCGACTTTGCGAAAGCATTCGACACAGTTCACCATGGTCTGCTCCTTCACAAAATAAGCAAGGCGGGTGTTTCTGGAGCACTTCTCGTATGGCTGAAAGATTACTTAGGCGAGAGAGAATTCTGCACCAAAGTCAACCGCATCCGATCATCCTGGTACACCTCGGCATCAGGAGTTCCTCAGGGTTCTGTCTTGGGGCCGTTGATGTTTTTGATTATTATCAACGATCTGCCCTGTCAACTGAACTGCTTTGCGCTTCTTTACGCTGACGACGTAAAGATTTTGAGAGCAGTAAACTCATCGGAAGACTCCGACAGATTGCAGGCTGACCTGCAAACTCTGGCAGACTGGGCTCTGGCTAACGGAATGCCTTTCAACTTAAAGAAGTGCAAAGTAATGCAACTTCATTCCGGCAGGTCACAGTGTAAATTACACCCTTGGTGGCCAGAACTTGATTTGTGTGCCATCAGAACGCGACCTTGGTCTTATTTTAACGGAAAAGCTAGACACCAGTGTAAATTACATGAGGAACGTCGCCAAAGCTTACGCAACCTCACACTTTATGCATAGGCAGCTGGGAGCTCTCACTCCCAAACTATTCTTAAGGTTGTATACGACATTTGTGGGGCCACTCCTTGAGGTGCATAATATCACTGCTCCTCCGCTACTCAAAAGGGATGCTAACATTCTAGAAAGTGTCCAGAGAGGAGCGACAAAATGGGTGATCGGCCTCCGCAACAAATCATATGATGAAAGACTGAAGAAATTAAGTCTTTTCACACTTAGTTACCGTAGTCACAGGGGAGACCTCATCACCGTCTATAAGATCTTAAATGACCAGGCCCACCCTAATAAAAGCATCCTGCCATTAAGTGATTATAGGCTTCCACGAGGTAACCCGCTAAGGATAGCACACCAGAGACTCGAGTGCGTTCACATTTCCTTTCGCTTCGAGTTTGCCGTCTCTGGAACGCTTTACCAGCGGCCGTGACTACAGCGCCATCTGTGGAGACTTTTAAGCGGAAGCTGGACAATCATACAAAAATGCATGGTTTGTGTCTCAATGGCTTATCCTCTTAAAATTTGAAACCCCACTGTCAATGGATAAGCATACAAGCTAAATCCCCACGACCCATTCTGTCTTCTCTCACTGTACCGACTACTCTATCTTTTCTTTGGTCACCTTTATTATTTCACCTTTATTATTTCACCTTTATTATTTCATTTATCTCAACCTATATTATCTACACTACAACCTATTATTATTACTGTTCTACTTTTATGACTACACCGAGTGACCAATGTTAGGTCAAACTCCATTCACGGCAGCAACTGAGTCCTAACATACTGCACACTACAAACCACATCTTGACCAATCCTCTAACCACTCCTCTTGGTGTCTACCAGAGCTAAGGCAATCGAGTGGCGGGATTTACTACGCATAAGTTCATCGAAAATCTGGAACCTCTACCTTACAGTCAAGAAGCGAGCTCAAAGAAATCACTGGTTTATACTAGCTCGTAATCAGGATATTGGATATTGGATAATACTACATTCTACCTTGCATAACTACTCTTACTTGATTTGAATGACGACGAAAATCCACAAGACGCGGTAATTTACGTGAATCTTCCTTCATTTCCTCAAGGTAGGGACAAAATTATTCACTAGTGTCATAATCTTTAAGTATACCATTTCATAACATTGCCAAGGTCGTTGGATGTGTGACGGAACCAAAGGCATGAGATGCAGGTCCCGGTCTTACAACTATTCTGTGGTAGTTTAAGTCCTGAACCTTGGCATGATGGCATTATCGGTGTTTGCTGGTTCGAAATTCATATTTTCATCCCGCTCATAGTTCTTTTTATCTTCTTATCACTTATATACTGCGCTATCATTTGGAAACATCTCGCTTTTGATAATCTCTACTGTTCAGTACTTTATTTCCGGGTTGCAGTGGATATAACTATCATTACTAATAGTTGCGTGACTATCGTTCTTTCATTTCTGCTTCCGTATTACAAGGAAGGTTTTGCAATCAACTCACGCTTTGTTGTAATACACAATTTGCTGACGGCGACTCTCTGGGTTACAACACTTGTTTTTGATTTTCTCCATGGAAAAGCCCTTAAATATTCGTCTAGAGGTCCTTTATTGTATTTGTTGTTCTCGATTGTATACTTATTCTGCTGCGTCATTAATTGTTGGTCCTTTATGGCAGAAATCGATGAGTTATGGAGACCTTTCATCATCACCAACTGCTATATTCACCTATTTTTGTTATGCTTGCATGCCTTTTCCAAAGTGCCGATTTTTTATCCTACAGAAGAACCTAGACGTAGAACAGCTAGGATCTACAGAGAAAGTCTTAGGGTTCAGCAACCAGCTGTATTAAATGGAGTAGAAAATATTACACGAAATGTGAAGTGCGAAGATCAGGCTTCATATCCATCAAGACTATTTTTCTGTTGGGTGGGTGACTTGGTACGCAGTGGTTATTATGGTGAATTATATTCGCTTAGGAACTTGCCTGCACTGCCAAAATGCCTCAATACGTACCTTTTAGAATCAAAGCTTCCCAAACTCGAGTTTCAATCTGAAAATGACAGCAGAAAACTCCAGCAGCTTTTGGAACGTTTGGATCTGGAATATTCTGTTAAAACATCTGTGCCTCTGTTAAAGACATTTTTTAAAAAGTTCGGTCGGGAATTCTTGTTTCTTGGTTTGCTAAAACTCCTATTGAGTTGTTTTAGTCTTTGTAGCCCTGTAGTACTAAATCACTTTATTGTGAACATAACAAACTCCCAGACTTCTTGGTCCTGTATACTTTCTGGCATTGGGTTGATTTTATTGTCTTGTAAGATAGCTCTTCTAAGCACATCCTACAATTACAGAATGGCTATTTTTAACTTCAAAGTTAGAGTGAGTGTAAGTGGAATGGTGTATAGAACTATTTTATCCCTAAAATCCTCATCTCTGAGCGCTATTGGAACTGGGAGTTTGGTTAATTATTTGACATCTGATGCTGATAGAATAATTAATTTGGCACCTAGTGTACATGAAGTTTGGGCCATGCCTCTCCAATTATGTGTTGCAATCGCACTACTTTATCGTCAACTTGGACTTGCTTGTTTGGTGGGTATCGGCTTCTTAATCGTGTTAACTCCTCTAAATCGCGTTTTGGCAACCCAAATTGGAAAGTTTAGTCGCCGTTTGATGTTGTTCAAAGACACAAGGATTAAGGTATGTATATCATGCAATGTTTTTGCGTCAACTGTCTGAGTTTTCTCTTTAGCTTTTATATTGAGTTATTGGGAAATCAGATTCAGTATTCTTTTTTTTACTTTCCAGTTTTTCGCGTTCTTTTCAATACACCCAGTTTCGTTTTTCTGCTAGTTATTTCCAAAAAACATGTAGATAAAATACAATTTACTGCTCATAATCATATCAAATGGATGCTGGAATTTTAGGCGACCCCTTTTTTAAATGATTTCGAGGCTTTCCTGGAGTTAAATAAACCAAAAGTGATCAAACACAAAATTTCTTAAAACTCTAAATCTATATACTGAAGAAGGTCAAAATACATCCGGCTGACTTTCTATCCATCATTTCAGTAGCCACCTTTTGTATTTTATATTTCATTATGAAGACATATTTTCGAAGCAAATTTGCCTGTTCTAGCGTTTATTCTAAGTAATTTGTTAGTCATACTGTTGAAATAAGTTTCACGTGCAGTCGCCATAATTACTAAAAATTTCTTTATGTTTATGAGATAGCTGAAATGAGGAAAAGTATGGAATAACACTAAAGATATCAACTTAATCTTAATGTTCAGCTCATTACATCAGAACGCCTTCACTGTGTTCATTTGATCTAAGTTAGTCAGCTATTGATCCACTGCTAAACATCAGGTACCATCCTTATCGGATTACATCAGAACAGTCTTAGTCTTTTCTTTCAAATTTCATTGTATCATGGGGTTGGTACAATAAAATATTTACTTTCTAGGGTCAGGGCGAAGTTCAATAATAGCATCCCAGGAGTGCGAACGCGCCAATGATCTTGAACGCATGCTAGTCGTTGGCTAACAGCACCTGTCATTATCATAGCTGAAATATCAACGCTATTCACAAACTGAGGAGCAAATTTCACCCAGATCACGTTTTTAAGGACTGTTTGGACAATGTGTTAATAGGTCGTTAGGGTTAGGATCAGGGTCATAATTAGGATTCGGTTAGGTTTACGGTTAGGGCAAGGATTGTAATTAGAGTTAGGGTTACGATTATGGATGGATTTAGAGTTGATGACATTTATTTTAATTTGTTTTATTATCCACATTTGCTTAGTAAGTAGTCGTCGCTCCTCTTACTGCGAACCATACTTATTCATCCGAGGGCTTTTAGGGAAGACTGCACAACAGAATAAGAGAGATAAACGATTCACAAAAACAGCTCATCTGTAGTCATCTCGGTGAATATATGTACAGAAACTAGTCTAACTTAGCAACTGATACCCCTCATTATAATAGAGGTATTTTCAAGCCATGTTAGAGAAAGATAACCTGTTTAATGTGTTTACATGCATTTTTTGCAAACATACATAATTTTTTGCGCAAAAATTCCTCAATTTTATGATTAGTCGGCTGAAGGGCACTCGTACGTTCGCATCCCTTAGGACGCTATTGATGAACTTTGCCGAGGTCAGAAAGTTAGTTGGTTACATTACAGTGTTGGTGACTTGAAGTGATAGTCCTTGAAACCACGTAATACGTTGTTTCATTATCTAGACTCAAATACTATAGTTACTAAGTGAAACTTTGCGTTGTATATATCTCGTCTCCAAAGCCTCAGGATGGTCGGGGTTGGGTGCCTTGTGCTGCGGGTTGGCCACCCCTCCGCACACCTCTTGAAATGCTCCCATATGACCGGGCGTCTTCCATAGCCTCTCCTGAGGAAGTCCTACTCACTGCCTTCACGTGGCAGAGGTGTTTTTCGCCAAAGTGAGAGGGCGAAAGCGGATGCCCGGTGCTCTTCACCGGGTTGACTGTCCATTGGATGACAGTCTAGGGGAGATGGCTAAACCCTGATTCCAAACCTCCAACGACTGGCGTATGAAGCTCACTGGAGCTCACCGGCAGACGTATGCACAAAGGGCTTGTTGGATGTCCTGGATATCTGGCCCCATTCAAAAAGGCGTATGAACCGAACTCCGGTGACCGGCTGCCAATGGATAGTGGACTCCGTACTCCACTCCTACTGCCTTGTAGATCACACTTGGTTGTGTAAAGGCTAGAGCTGCACTCTCAAACAAAAGGCCGAGCGATTCTGGGGACATCACTCGTACCAAATTCCCATGAAACTTCATGAACTCTCTTCATCAGATCGCCGCGCCTAGGCAGCGATGATTCGAGATGTTCATGAAGCCGGCTCATCCTCCTGTAGGAGATAGCCGAAGTAAAGTAAAGTAAGTTTATATCTCGTCATTTGCGTCGGTGACATAGCGGTTAGGACGCTCGCCGACCATGCACATGGTCCGGGGTTCGATCCCCGGCCGGCGCACTCCTTTACCTCGCTAAGTCAGAACTAAAAGCTGGTGAAGAGGAAAGGTTGGGCATGAGGCTAGCAACCCCATCCTGTAAAAATAAACACTACTACAGAAACTTCGAGCATCTAGCTTGAAGTCCTATGTTCCACTGGGAACGTGAAGTAATAATAATAATATATCTCGTCATAATCTGTACTTTAGGTTTAAAATATTCCCTTGGTGTTTTTATGAGCGTATTTCATATTTTGCATTCCAGCGTCATGAAATGATTTAACAGGCATTTGGTTTACTTCTAACTACTTTTTATTATGAGAATATAATTAAGCACTCTAGAGATAATTCCTGTAAAGATACGATTCGTTGTCTTTAACCAGTGGGTACAGGGTTTGAATCTCTCCTCACCTACTTCATCCTGGACCGGTGGGCAGCTGTCACACAACTGTGACTCATGGCTTGGTACGTAAGAAATCTATTCCGAGTGACTGAGTCCCAACTAAAATATTGCTTATATAAATACATATATTAGCTACGTAGCAATTAACTACTGTTTGAATTAGACATTTTACTTCTGAACAGCAGAATGCAGCATAACAAGGTATAACTTGTTAAGTATCAGTTGCCTAATCAACGAGGAGAACTACTTACATTTATTATTATTCCCTTGCGTTCCGAGTGGGACATAGGGCTTCGACAACACATCTCTACTTTATTCTGTTTTCTGCTGTCCTCTTCAGCTGGGTCTACTACTGACCAAACTCTCTCATCTCTTCCTCACACGATCTCCTCCATGTCACCCTAGGACGACCCACTCGTCGCTTCCCATTTGGATTCCACTCGAGGGTCCAGCGTGCGATGTCATTCGGCGGCCTCCTCAACGTATCCATCTCCACTTTCTCCTACATATTTGTTAAGCGATCGGCTCTTGCTTGTTGGCTTTTTCCCATAGTCTCTTGTTGCTTATTCTTTCTGGCCATTTGATCTTCAGTATGGAGTGAAGACAGATGTTGATGAAAGTCTACAGCAGCCTGTTGGAAATCCTTTTCGTGACACGCAGAGCAAGTTTCTGACCCGTATAGAAGAACCGACTTGACATTAGTGTTGAAAATGCAAATCTTGTTCTTTATGCTGAGTGTAGAAGATTTCCAAACTGGTTTCAGGTTGATGAAGGCGTATCTTGCCTTTCCAATTTTGACTTTGACATCTTCGTCCGTTCCGACTGCCTGTGATTGAAACGATGCTTCCCAGATAAGTGAAGGAGGCAACCTCTGTTGATGGTGACTGGTGCTCGTTGTTGTTGTTGCTGTCGATCGGTTATCTTCATCACCTTCATCTTCTCTGTGTTCACCTGCAGTTCTGTTTTCGCTGCCACCTTCTTCAGCCAGTTTGTTGGTTTTCGCTTGCAAGTTCTCGAGTTTGTGTGACAAGACATATATCATCTGCGAAATCCAGATCTTCTAGAGTCTTCTTGTCGGTCGTCTAGCGTATTCCTATCCCCTTATTCCCGACGCACAATCTGACGCATAATCCAGTCCACCACAATGAAGAATATCAAGGGTGGTAATAGGCAACCAGCTTGTCTAACTCCTGTATTCAATTCGGACACCTCTCTGAGTTTTCCGTTGTGGATCTCCTGACACGTGGCATTGTTATATAGCCACCCAGCCGTTGAATGAGGTTGATAAAGACTTGATCACTGCACGGCGTAGTGTTGAAGTAGTTTCCAAATTACTTCTCAGTCAACGTGGTCTGTGGAAGGCCTTTTCTAAGTCGATGAAGTTGAGGTAGAGGTTTGAGTACCATTCTATGCTTTGTTCTGCGATGACGATGCGTAGAGTTGCAGTTTGATCTGCACATTATTTGCCTTTCCTGGATGCAGCTTGTTCCAGGCGGAGTTCTGCGTCCCGGGTGATTTTCTAATAACTTTCATACCTTTTAATATATATAATGATACTTTTCGCTACTTTAATCATTATTCAAATTATTTTTGCTTTTTTTGACATCCAGTTAATGTCTGAATTACTACCAAATATGCTATCAGTTAAACTAGCCTGTTGGGAAAATTTAATGAAAAGTCGAGTTATGCATTCTCGAGTTGAAGAGATGAAAGCGCTACGTGGTCAAAAGCTGTTAGATGCTTGTTGTGTATTCTTTTGGGCAGTATGCCCTGCACTATTAGCAAGTTCAACGTTTGCAACTTATGCAGCTATGGGTAATGAATTGAATGCTTCTACGGTAAGTCTTTTGTTATTTTCTCTGTGTTTCAGCATACTAAATAATCATAATATTTATGTTTATTGATTTTTACAGTCTAATTTGTTGTGACGTACTCATGTCCTAATGCAGTAGTGTTTTTAATTTTATAATATTTCTGTTATAATCGGTCTTCGGAAAAAGTACAACTGCTAAGTTGGGTAAAATAATCAATACACCCATTTACTATGCTCTTAATGTACACTTTCCAAGTATCAGTCTTTTTTTCATACAATTCTAAACATTCTCTTTGAGTACAATTGGATTTGACCACCATGTTAGCAAATAAACATATTGTTCATAAGTATTCGCTTGTGATAATTAATTTAGGTGTTTGATTTACTGGATTTAAATGAGAATGAAAGAAAAAAGACAACTGGTGAGCATCAGTTACAACATAAGACGAGATTGTTATTCAGTTCGTGTTTTTAAACAGATCTGTTCCAACATACTCTCTTTTGCTTTTTTCCTGGAATTATGGTTGATCGCTTTTACCATTTTCCTATCGAACATCGAGTAACAAATTTTCAGGCCATTTCAATCATCTATATCTAAACAGTAACATGAACTTCCGACATTATAAGTGTTGCTTCCAGGCTAATATAAAATCTTGTATACTAATGATAAAGTGTTCGTTATATCAATCGATGAGGTAGTTACATCAATTGATATGGTTAGGACTTGCGTTACCCATGCATGCCCAGCCATCGCCTTCCTCGACGACCAATGCTAGCTGACATAGGACAGATCAGGTTGGAAAAGAGTTAGTGGTGGTCAAACTAAAAGATGGCTTCGTCAGTCAATGAAATCAATAACGGTTAGTTTAAGCCAGCCAGCCACGTAGGGAGGTGTCGACTTCCTGGTTGTGGTTCTCAGGATATTAAAAACCAGTAGCTGGAGACAATCAATGATATGGCTCAAAATCGTTCTCAATGTCGCAGACGCATTCTCTCTTTGTGACTTATAATATCAAATAAAATTATATTCTTCTTCCATATTACCATTCTGTTTGCCTCATATTTCTGCTTATTATCTCTCTTTTGAATCTCTTTACTGTCTTCTCTTGCTTTGTGTGCTACATGGACGGAGTGTGTCAACTCGAATTGCTGCACATTTGTGCAAAATTATATGTTGAAACCAGTCAGTCACATTTGATCGTAGATCACCAATAAATTCGTGTGACAAGTGTCTGTAACTGATGTATCAATTAACAGTGAAACACTGAATAGTTGCTAGGTGATTAGAGGCAATCGGAAGGAAGGCTTGCCTGACCTACGTTTCGTGCTTGTTAGCACTCACCAGTCAGTCAGCAAGGCATGTCTGCAATCTTGGTGACTTGAACTGCTGCACATCAGTGCAAAGTTCTATGTTGAAACCGGTCAGTCAGTCAGTCAGTCATTCAGTCATATCCCCTCTTAGATTCAAACCCAAGTCACCCAGTGATGCAGTCAGAGACGTTACCACTGAGCTATTCGGTCTCACGATTGATGTCTTGTTGTAGGATTGTAATGGATACTTTGATTAGACACTAGCTATTAAGTAACTAATGTCATGCATCTAATCCTTTATTTGGTGTAGACTGAATCCTACCAGTCAAACTATAATTACTTCCTAGTGTCCAATGCAAGTGGTAATGACGTAATTAATATTCTTTCGTGTACTCAGTTTTCACTTATTTTTATAAATGCATCAATGGTCAGTAAGAATTTGAATCGTAAGGAAATATCCATTGGTCCCTATGAATTACAAGTTAACACAACTAAGTTGCCTTATTACTCAAACAATTGGATATAACCGATTAGAATTTATGGGGTTTTAAAAAAAATTATCTTCTGGTCTTCCATAAACTACTAAAGTACAGTAGTGTGTGATTCGAAATTTTTGAAAGAACTTTATCGAAGTTGACTCCAGCTGCATGACTTCTGACTAGCAAATAAAAGAATGTAAAATGAAACTTTTCATCTCATGATGAAATAGTGATGAGATTAAAAGGTGTACAGGATGAAAGGCAAACTTTTTTTCTGTCGTTTGAAAGAAGCACGGAGATGAGAAATAGGGTGTAAATACATTCATGTCAATATGACAGTTTTTGAAGTGTATATCTCAAAGTCAACAAGTACTGACTCCAGGAACTATGCGTCAGAACATTTCGAAAAGGCAATACATTATTTTCCCGAAATCCC